>JAVJIX010000052.1:2967500-3567500 GCA_036785185.1 Paratrypauchen microcephalus | reverse complement strand
GGAAGCATATATAAAATTCTCTGTATGAAGACTGTAGAGTGTTCATAGAAAGTGTCTAATACAAACTCTGAGAAGGGGACATGTTGTAAAAACGTTGTGAGAAAAATATTGTGTCTCATAATTTTCTTTCTTTCTTCCATCCACCATTGCTGACGCTGTGCCAAGTTACGATGTTCAAACACACTCGGCGTCCCCTCCATGAAGATCTCCCTGCCAGCTGCAGTTCCACACAATGAATTTCTCTTAAAACCACATCTGAGAGATTCTTTAAAAGGCCTGGCCAAGCCTGAATATAAAACTCCGAATGGAACGTTTTCATTTCAATCCGCACTGCCTCTCCCTTCTCGTCCTCCCACAATATGAATAGGAATATTCTAAGCCTATTATTTCTCCCGTACAATAAGAAGGGAACTCCAATATGGCCGCCTGGTGACTCTGTGGCTACGGTGGAGGGCAGATTGACAGGGTTAAATATGCCCTCATTGTTGTCAGTTCAGTGTTCTGGTGCCCTTCAGGAAATAGTAGCATAGTGTCAGACTTTTAGCACAGGAACTATCCCTGTGCTGTGAAGTGGTCATGCATACAGGTCTCCTCCTTTTAAAGAACAGCAACGTGTAACAATGGATGCCTCAAGCTGAATCTGGAAAAGTGTTGATGCTTTTTAGCTTTATATCACATGGGATGAAAATTATTTTTGTGTATCTGAAGCTTTTTGTAAGGTATAGGCCTATGTAAAAATCTAGGGTTATGTGACGATGTGAGAAAAATGAAGATGAAGACTCTTGTACAGGGTTTTTACTCGAGATGTGACAAAATCTCGTGCGCACAGGAGAAGAATTATCACTTGAATTATCACTTTTTCCTCATATTTTTACACTTGCCTTGGATAAAAACGGGGTTAACTCTGCTGAGTAACTCCTTTTGAGAAGCTGTGATACCAAAAAGCAGTGCTACAATTACAGCAGAACTAAATCATACAGCTGTACAACAACTTACCCTTATGTAACAGATAACCCTATTGATAACCCCTATTGATAACAGATAGCCCCTAGTGCAAAGATGATATGATGATTGACAGGACGTCAATCATCATATCATCTTTGCACTGTTTTCCTTAGGACCTCTTGCATATAACTGAGATATATTTATTACTTATTTTGCATTTTATTGTACTTATACATGTACATTGATATAATTATGCCTTATTTGACTTATTTGTCTCTTGCTATCTGTATTGCTACTTATTTAGAATGTATTATTACCATTTATATTTTTTACTTTTTGTTATTAGTAAAGTTTGTCCAAGTCTAAGTCAAAAATTGTGAAGCCAAAATTGTGAGCTGAAGGGCACAGTTTATGTATTTTAAAATCTCATTGAAAGTCTCGCTCTCGTGGACAAGTCTCTCAATCTCGTGACAAGTCTCGTCCCATCTAGTTTTTACAGTAGAATATACAAATCCTCACCACCACATTGCAGAAACCTGGAGTAAAACGATCCTGCTGCAGGCTACAGTCTTATTCCCACCAGACCGCTAATGGGAGTGAGAGGCGTAGAATAATGTAGGCCAGAATCGTATCATTTAGCTCCCGGTCTGGGCATGTCTCAAGGCTCTGAGGGGCTGGAGGGACCATTAAACCTGTGGGACTGAGGCGTCACCCTCCCACTCAGATTATCTTGTCACCTCTGGCCCCCGTGACCTGTGTCAAGAGTCTCCTCACCTGGTGGTAAAAGTCAAGAATGTTTCAAGCTGGAATTGTTATTTATGTGTGACCGTCAACAAAATGGGTCACTGAATAGAAGTACGCGCATATCATTGGACTGTAGAAGGGGCTCCGTTTGAGAAGAAACCTCAGGGGTGATTTTGTGTTTGAATGTAGGTCACGATAAATGCTATATCAACTTATTCAATACATGACAGGAATTTGCAGATACTTTTAGGTACTATGATGATATTTCAGCTGTTTAGGGCTGAGGTGCATTGTGTAACTTTTCTGGTTGAGCGTCCGCCACTTGCTTGTCCCCATGGAGATGTTATTGATTTTACTGGAATGTTTCACAGCGTGCCATTAAAGCTTTCTATCTAATGGAGACCAATATAGTCTCCAGTAGTCATTCCCCTTCCCCTTTATCTACGTCTTTGTCTTGCCCCTCGATACCGAGCTGAGAGGGTTAGGGGGACGAATGTTCCGCTAAGAAATGGGACACCACTCGATTATCGTTTGCGTCATCATCCCTCGCCTCTACCTGGCTGCAACGTCTACAGAGGCGACAACAGTTGGCGCAAACAAACGTAAACAAATGTCAAGGATTATCGGGTACTTCAGCTCAACAAAAAAAAAAAGCTTGTTTATGCATGAAAGTTTGATGAAAACGATAACGTCGGCTAAACGCAGTTAAAACCGCAACAACAGTTCACTAAAAATAACGTAGAAAATAGCGTCATAATTGTAAACCTGCTAAACTGTTAATCGATAATTACAACTGCTGAAAATACATTTATGAGACTCCTCGGCTGGACGATGTGACGCTGCCATCCTGATCCCAAAACCTGCCTGAGCTTGTAGGCGTACCCCTTCGTTCCAAGTCCGGTCGAGAGCTTACTTCATTTCAAGGGGTATGTACAGTAGCCCAAGGTCGTGGCCCTGGCCCTTGATCAAAATTAGAATCGGGACAATCCTTGTCCTCACATGAACGCAAAACCAAGGGGTAGGGGTAAGACGAAGGGGTAAGACAGAGAAATGGGACGCCGCCAATGTTACAGGTCAGGTCTGTGGCGAGGCAACCCCGCTCACATTCAGAACACCTGTTTTTTCTAGGTATTTTTGAGCTATAAAACACCTGTAATTGAATAAATGTAAGATAAATTTGTTTTATGCCATACTGTGGAACATTCCAAGCAGAGCCATGACATATCCATAGAAACAAGACACAGTGCACCTTTTTAAGTGTTATTATTCCTTCTTTGCTGTTAATATTTTTGACAGTTTTGTACATTTCGATTACTTTATGCTGCTTTATGGTTTGTTTTCAATATTTTCATCAATCCTCTATATTTATTTCAGCATTATATTGTTCTATACTGAGAGAGGAATAGTTGAATGATGTTTAATGTTGTTGGAAATCTTTGGGCACTCGCACGGGAAACAACATCAGTCCAAGTGTTCCGAGTTTGGCTGTTCCCAGAAGGTGTGGGGTAGGTCCGGGGAGAGTGGTGCCAGTCTGTGAGAGGTTCAAGGAAACTGGGACATTCCAGTCTTTGTGTGTTCAACAGGAGGGCCAAAACATGACTTGACACTCTGGCTAACCCCAGCACCCACCATCATTTTATAACCACTTACAAATTTGAAGGCGCACTATATAACTTTTTGGTTGGCGGTCATTCAGATACTTGTTTCTATGGAGATGTCATTGCTCTGCCTAGAATGTCCCACAGTATTTAGTTTTAGTTTAGTTTATTAAGGACAGTGTGCAGTTTCATTAAAAAGATGGCTGCACCAGATTTAGCTCAAAGCTAATTTCCATCTGCAGTCCTCACATCATAAAATACAATACAAAAATACGATAAAGTGCAATTATAAATACAATAAAAATACAATACAATATAATAAAAAGAAATCACATATCAAATACAAGGTACAATCTTAAAAAGCTAGTGCAGGATAAAATCTTAAAATATAAGCACTTCTAAAATAAACAATCTAAAATAAACAATCTCAAAAAACAATTCTATGACTTTAAACAGCTCTGCCTAGGGCTGAACGATTTTAAGAAAAAATTGAATTTAGATTTTTCTGGCAGATATTTCGATTTCGATTTCATCCACGATTTTTTTCAAATTAAGTTTCAGTGCACATGAACGGTATAAATTGGTCGTGTTTCCACTGGATGTGGCAACTTTAGCATGACGTGTTTTGCGCAGCACCTGTTTCTGATGTTCGTTTGTAGCCTCAGACCCGAAATACTGCCAAATGACCGACGTGCTGTTTTTATTTGGGTTCCCCCTGACTCTGCAGGTCCTGCTGAAGCCATTTCTGAAATGGATGACCAGCTACACTGTTTGGAGTCGAGAACACGTGACCTGTCCACGTGCAGCTTACTACTTCTGATTGGTTGGTTTAGCAGCATGGCAGGGACATGGGCCAGGCGGCATACATGGGTGAAATAAAAGAAGTGACTTGATCTATTGATCTCACACAGGAGAAATTCTTCTCTGCATTTAACCCATCCTGTTATTAGGAGCAGTGGGCAGCACATTACTGCGCCCGGGGACCATCTCCATGATCTTCTTGCTTTGGTTTGGTCAGGACCTCAGCTGGAGGATTTTACCTCTGGTGCATGTTTTGGGTTGATGGGGGAAACCGGAGTGCCAGGAGGAAACCCACCCAGACACGGGGAGAACATGCAAACTCCACACAGAAAGGCTCGGGCGACCGAACCTGGAACCCTCTTGCTGTGAAACGTGCACTCAGCCACCGTGCCGCCAAATAGTTGACGAAACAAAACCTGGGTCAGTTAGGAGCACTGCAAAAAACCTGAATAAGCTTAACGATCTTTAACAATTTAAGCGACTTAAATGATCCCAAAATCGTATTGTCTGAGATTGCGATTTTTGATCTAAAACGATAGCTCGTTCAGCCCTAGCTCTGCCTTATATTTATTTGATTACAGGTAGTTTTATTGCTCTGAAATACCTACAAAAACAGGGATTCTGATTGAGTGGAGTTGCCTTTCCACAGATCTGACTTGTAACATGGCCTGGTTTGGTTTCCATGAAGATAGAACAGGTATAATGCCGTACTGTGAAACATTCCAAAGTAATCACATCTCCATAAAGAAAAGCAGGTGGCGGAAACTTCACCAGAAACATTACACAGTGCGCCTCTAAGTAATCACATAGAGACGTTTGAATTATTTTTGTATTTTTATGTTTTATTATTTGTTTTTATGTGATTGTGACAGGCCTATTGTCAGACATGTGCCATTGAACTGTGATGATGAGGTTCAATGTAGAGACAAGACTGCAAAAAACACATTGTAAACAGTAGATTTTAGCACGTCTAAGCAAAACCACACGTGTGAAATATGTACGTAAGCATGAGCTGGGGTACAGTCAGTCCTTTGAGTCGGTTTGTCTATTTGGGATTTTATGGGAGCGGGTCTGAGTCTGTTTTTTGTATTTATTTATTTTTATTATTTAAAAAAAATGCAATACAAAAGAATGAATATACATGAGGATAATACAAAATACAATAATACGCAACATAAAAATACAACTGGTTCCTTTAGTTGTTCCATTGGAGGCTTGAGTTGGTTAAAAATTCATTCAAGAGTAAGAGAAAAAAATGCAGGAGATTAACATTTTAACATTGTGGGAATAAAAGTAAATGTTTAGGTGTAACTTTAGTCTTTTTCGTTGGGGATGGTTCGGAGAGATTGTGAATAAGTATCACTGCTGACGTGAAGAGTTGTGCATTAAGTACTGCTGCAGATGTCTGTCTCAGTATAAGTCCATAGCCACCCCTCTTCCTCCTCCTCCTCTATCCCTCCTCCACCTCTCCTCCTCCTCCTCTGTCCCTCATCTCTCCTTCCCCCGACTCTTGCTCTGTAATGAACTCCCCTTATTCACCAGCTAATGACTGCCTTTGATCTCACGCTATAGACCTCTGCTCTACTCTGCCCGCCAGTCTCTCCCTCCATCTCATCCCTCTCTCCCTTCCCGTGTCTCTCTGCTCTCTCTCTCCCTCTCCTCTTTCTTTCTTTTCTCCCTCTCTCTCTCTCTCTCTCTCTCGACTCTTTCTTGCTTTCTTTTCTCTCTCTCTCTCTCTCTCTCTCTCTCCTTTCTTTCTTTCTTTCTTTCTTTCTCTCTCTCTTTATTCTCCCTTCTTCTCTCTCCTCTTTCTTTCTCTCTCTCTCTTTCTTTCTTTTCTCTCTCTCTCTCCTCTTTCTTTATTTCTTTCTCTCTCCTCTTTCTTTATTTCTCTCTCTCCTCTTTCTTTATTTCTTTCTCCCTCTCTCCTCGTTCTTTCTTTCTCTCTCTCTCTCTCCTCTTTCTTTCTTTTCTCTCTCTCACTCTTTCTTTTTTCTCTCTCCTTTCTTTCTTTCTTTCTTTCTTTCTCTTTCTCTCTCTTGTTTTCTCTCTCTTTCTTTCTCTCTCTTCTCTTTCTTTCTTTCTCTCTCTCCTCTTTCTTGATTTCTTCTCTCTCCTCTTTCTTTCTTTCTCTCTCTCTCTCTCTCTTTCTTTATTTCTTTTTTCTCTCTCCTTTCTTTCTTTCTTTCTTTCTCTTTCTCTTTCTTTCTTTCTTTCTCTCTCTTCTCTTTCTTTCTTTTCTCTCTCCTCTTTCTTGATTTCTTCTCTCCTCTTTCTTTCTTTTCTCTCTCTCTCTCTCCTCTTTCTTTATTTCTTTTCTCTCTCTCCTTTCTTTCTTTCTCTCTTTCTTTCTCTCATTTTCTCTCTCTCCTTTCTTTCTCTCTCTCTCTTTCTTTCTCTCATTTTCTCTCTCTCTTCTTTCTCTTTCTTTCTTTCTCTCTGTCTCACTTCTCTTTCCCCCCCCTCTCTTTCTCCCTCTCTCGTTTTCCCTCTCTCTCTCTCTCTCTCTCTCTCTCTCTCCCCCTCTCCCCGCAGTCGTTCCATTTATGTTGATTCAAAATAAACTTTCGTTCTCAGGCTTTAAA
Source organism: Paratrypauchen microcephalus (assembly GCA_036785185.1). NCBI lineage: Eukaryota > Metazoa > Chordata > Actinopteri > Gobiiformes > Gobiidae > Paratrypauchen > Paratrypauchen microcephalus. The sequence continues at coordinate 3,560,827 of JAVJIX010000052.1, read as the reverse complement.
AACATAAAGCTCGCTTATTAATTGTTTTCGACTCAGACTTTATTGATCCACAAGGGAAATGATTTGGACACAGCAGCTCACACATCACAATAAAACGACAAAGAGCAAAAATATATAAATGGCAATAATAAATTCAAAATAAGTACAAAAAAATAGTAAGAGACTGGTGTTTTATCTCATGACCATAGTGTAAATCTTTTATAAACCAAGAATTTCACATGAGACCACCCGTACAGCAGCACCTGTCCCCACGGCATGTGACGGGCGCAGAGCCACGCCGCTTAAAGACCAGTGTCCGAAGCTCACCCTGTTACGATAATTACTATATCAATGTTCAATATACTTTTTCAGTCAGTGTTCAGTTTCATCTTTTATTGTTTGTATTTACAACTCCGAAAAAACCAGAAACCACTGCAAAATTATCAGTTTTTCTGATTTTACTGATTTTACTTATACGTATGTGTTTGGGCAAAAGGAACATTTTTGTTTGAGTCTATAAACTACTGACAACATTCCCCCCAAATTCCAAATAAAAATATTATCGTTTAGAGCATTTATTTGCAAAAAATGTCAAATGGTCAAAATAACAAAAACATACATGTTTTCAGACCTCAAACAATGCAAAGAAACAAGATCAAATTCATTTTTAAACAAGATAATACTAATGTTTACACTTAAGAAGAGTTCAGAAATCAATATTTGGTGCAATAACCCTTATTTTTAATCACAGCTTTCATGCGTCTTGGCATGCTCTCCACAAGCCTTTCACATTGTTCTTGGGTCCTAGTTTAGACCTGGTTTAGTCTTGGTTCAGATCTCAATTAATCCTAGTTTAGTCCTGGTTTAGTCCCCTTTTTAACCTGGTTTAGTCCTGGTTTCGTCCCTGGTTTAGTCCTGGTTCAGATCTGTTTTAATCTTAATTTAGTCCTGGTTTAGTCCTCTTTTGAACCTGGTTATTCCTTGTTTATCCCTGGTTTAGTCCTAGTTTAGATCTGCTTTAGTCTTGGTTCAGATCTGGTTCAGTCCAAGTCTTTCACATTGTTCTTGGGTGACTTTATTCCACTCCTGGTGCAAGAACTGAAGTAGCTCAGCTTCGTGTTTGTGTTGGAATTCAACAGACGCTGGAATGGAATGGCTGTAATACATGTAGAGATGCTGATTTCAGAAAAAAAAATCCAGTGGTCTCTTTTTTTTTTTTTTTCCAGAGCTGTATATCAAACTTCAATATTAGCTGAAGTTCATGCAAAATGTTTTTTGTTTCTCTCTCCACAGTCCAACAAAGTCCCAGTGGTGCAGCCGTCCCATGCGGTCCACCCACTCACACCTCTGATCACCTACAGCGACGAGCACTTCGCGCCAGGGCCCCATTCTGGTCACCATCAAGACAACAACAAAGGTAAAATAAAAAAATAAACAAATAAAAATAAACAAAGGAGATTTATTCAAAGTTCAAAGTCAGCGTTATTTTCAAAAACCATATGTACAAGTTGCACACACAGGATTTGAAATTGCAGCGCCCCCTAGGCCCACAGTGAACATAAAACATCTGATAAGACAATAAACACAATGACTAAAACATCACATATACCCGTGGTTTTGTTTTGTTTTGTTTTGTTTTTCAAAATTTGAAAAGTTGAAACTGGTTGTATTTTTGTTGAGTCATATTTTATTTATTTTTTTTCTATTTTTAATTCTTCCAACAGTTTTGTAAAGTGGCATATGACCATTTTCAGCCATTTTAAATCATAATTAAAGCCTCAATTTTACGCTGTTTCCTGATCCATGTTATAATGTCGTTTCCTCATCACACCAGTTGCAGTTGTTTTTTTTTTCCATTCACACTTGTTTAACGCACAAATCCTGCATATTTAGACCGAGTTCTCAAACAAAACCACTCAGAAGTGCTCCGCTGTGTTTTCAAACTCCATACTCTTTCACTTGAATCATTTGGATGGAATTACCAATCTCTACTAAACAAAAGATAAGCAGTAGATAGCTGTTAACTTCCCATTACATGACATCACAAGGTGGAACAGAGCATTTTGAGCATTAGAGATGTACATAGATTAATTGCTTAAACATGTGAATGAAACAAAACACAACTCCGGGCATGTTTTTGACGAGGTAACAGCGTTAAAACATGACTAAACGCTCACAACAGTCAATTTTGTATAATATAGGACCTTTAACTCCATAGGCCAGTTACTGTTTAAATATTATCTAGATGGGCATAGGCTCCATTGCTTTTGCTGCACTGTTACTTCCAAAAAGTCTGTTGCTGTCTGTCTCTATCTCTCTGCTCTGCGTCTGAACTCATTTGAAGCCACCTCTGGGACGCCGTGTTTAGCTGAACTACCCTTTTCTTCTCTGTGCGTTCATCTCCACTGACAGCATCTAGCCCTGCTCCAGTGATGGGAAGAGTACTTTGAAAATGTATTTAGCGACAGAATACTTGAAAACCTGAATTAAAACATATTCTGATACCTGGTCCAATCAGAGTACTGTATTCTGAACACTTAGAATACTTTTACGGAGCGCTGTATTTAAATTATAGTGTAAAAACGCACCATAGAATTAAAAATAACTGCTATAAGGAAGGAAAAATCACACTTGCAAGAGCTGTGTTTTATATTTTTCTCTCTAATTCTGAGGAGTTTGAAGCCTAAATTGTGTGATCAAGTACCGCCACGTATTCCTTTAATTTTAGAAAAGTAATAATATTCCGAGTACCACCAAATGAAAAAGTAATCTAGCCAGGTTAAGATGACTTGAAATAAGAAAGTTTTATCATGATTTGAGTAAAATGATGCACCAGTGGAACAAGACGTTTTGTGCTTAAAGGTAACTTTTTGGTTGGAGGGTCCATCACCTGCTTATTTCTATGGGTATATTTGTTGTTCCTCTGCCTAGAATGTTCCACAGAATGACTTTAAACAGGTCTACTTTACATTTATTCAATTAAAGTTGTTTTTACTGCTCAAAAATACCTACAAAAACAGGCATTCTGACTGAGCGGGGTCGCCTCTCCACAGATCTGACCTGTAACTTGGTCTGGTTTGGTCTTCAGGGAGATGGGAAGGTTTAATGCCATACTGTGAAACATTCCAGACAAAGCAATAACATCTCCATGGAGAAAAGCATTTGACGGCCCCTCCACCAGAAAAATTACACAATGCAACTTTTAAAATATGAAAATACATCTGGCTACACTTAAAGTAAAATGTTCTTAATTTAAGTCATTTAATGTACCTAGATATTGTTTTTTTGTCGTTTTAATTAGTGCTGTCAGGCGATTAAAAAATTAATCTAATTAATTACAGGATTTGTAATTCATTAATCTAATTAATCGCATTTTATGAGTATGAGAGAGAGAGCGAACCCACTTTGCGATTGAGTTTGTCAGTTTTTCTGCAGTCGCTTTGCTCAATCGTTTCCCAAATTCTGCAAGCGTGGTTTGGTGGTTTGGTAAAGTGCGCACTATCACCGGTAACAATGGAACTTGTCTGGACGTGTTTATCGTTCAAATGATCCGTCAGGCTGGAGCAGCTTCGGTGATCGGAAAATTATTTTTGACAAAAGCTACAAATCGGCGCATTCTTGTTGATCGTCCCGTTCGAAGGCCCTGGCAGCGATTCGCTCGGCGCACGCCAAATTTAAAATGCGCGCATTGAATTGCCACTCATAATTAATTGCGTTAATTTTTATAACGTGTTAATTTGCAGCGTAATTATTTAATCTGATTAACGCGTTAAACTGACAGCCCTAGTTTTAATGTACCTAGATATTGTTTTTTGTCATTTTAATGAACCTAGATATTGGTTTTTGTTGTTTTAATACACCTAGATATTGTTTTTTGTCCTTTTAATGCACCTAGATATTGGTTTTTGTCATTTTAATGCACCTAAATATTGTTTTTTGTCCTTTTAATGCACCTAGATATTGTTTTTTGTCGTTTTAATGCACCTAAATATTGTTTTTTGTCCTTTTAATGCACCTAGATATTGTTTTTTGTCCTTTTAATGCACCTAAATATTGTTTTTTGTCGTTTTAATGCACCTAAATCTTGTTTTTTGTCGTTTTAATGCACCTAGATATTGTTTTTTGTCATTTTAATGCACCTAGATATTGTTTTTTGTCATTTTAATGCACCTAGATATTGTTTTTTGTCCTTTTAATGCACCTAGATATTGTTTTTTGTGCTTTTAATACACCTAGATATTGTTTTTTGTCGTTTTAATGCAGTTACTCAAAATTAGCATTCAGAATACGTATATTCTCGGTACATGTATTCAGTTACTTCCCAACGCTGCCCTGCCCTGACAGCTGCAGTCAGTGAGAGGGGTTGGAGGATGGGTGTCACAGCTGGAGATATTTCTGCAACAGACCTGGGCCCTTTGAGCTTCTGTCCTGTATCTTTCTTTCCTCTTTCTTCTCCAGAGTCAAAAAGATGCGTCAGAAGGTTTGATGAAGACGAGGCTGGAACAGATATAAATAACATTGTGGAACAGAGAGTCAGAGCACATGGCCTGTCAGATGAAGGGAGTGGGGCATCTGAAGAAACTGCTCCATTTATGTCAAAGAAAATCAAATGTAAAAGAGATTTCAAGACGGATGTTTCTCCAGTGAAAGCATTGTGCAGCACTGCTTAAACCTAAATTGTGGACTTGTTTGTCATGTAGTACAACTGACAAGGAAAAGCCCACTAATCACTACATTACATTGACATAAGTTATTTGTTGGTCTTTAAAGGGATAGTTCGGGTTTTTTTATGTGAATCTGTATGGCGTCCCCTTCAGCAGTGTCGTGCATTAACACTGACTTACCCCTGACAGTGCCGAGTTCTGGAGCTGACAAAAGTAGGTCCGGCAAGTTAGCGGGGACAGTTAATAAAGCTTGTTTTTCTTCTCAAAACAATATTTGTCCAAAAAGTGATATATTTGCATCACAAAACAGTTGCACATGAAAAAGTCAGAAGTCTAAATCGTTTGGTGCTATTTTCTCTCGAGTCGTATCACTCCGTGCCTATTATTATTATTATTAGCCTGTTCACTTGGTGGGGAAGTTTACAAGTGAACAAGCTAATAATAATAATAATAGGCGCACAGTGATACGACTCGAGAGAAAATGGCACCAAGCGATTAGGACTTCTGACTTTTTCTGACGCAAATATATCACTTTTTGGACAAATATTGTTTTGAGAAGAAAAACAAGCTTTATTAAATGTCCCCGTTAACTTGCCGGACCTACTTTCATCAGCGCTAGAACCGGGGCAGAACTCGGCTCAGAGGACACTGTCAGGGGTAAGTCAGTGTTAATGCACGACACTGCTGAAGGGGACGCCATACAGATTCACATTTAAAAAAAAACCCGAACTATCCCTTTAATCATTATATTATTAAAAAGGGGACAGTGGTAAGAGGTTTTAGCTTTAAACCATGTTATATTGTTGTATCCTGTTGTAAGAAAAACTACAAAAAAAAACACTATATAAGCCTGAATTATTATTATTATTATTAATATTAATATATTTTATTTATTTATTGTACTAGCGATAGACTGATATATATGTTGGCTGATATAGCGTGTCGATATTTTGACTTTTTTGTGCATCTTTCAACCTTCAATCTCCAGCACAGGCTGACATTTTGTTTTGGTCGATCTGCTACCTAAAAAATACACATGAAGCATTATATTAATAATACTTTAATACGAAGAGATAACTGCACAAAAGGTGACTGACTGCACAGCTCTGTTATACGTTTGTGGTAAAAATAAATAAATAAATAAAAAAAGGCTTGGTGGAGTTTATAATTTGGGCAAAATAATCAAATTTGGGCCCAAATATCAGCCCCGTTTATCGATGTTGGCATCACCCATGATAACAACGCACATTGGCCGATCTCTATTTTGTTTACGCTAACAGGCATTGTTTTTGACTTCATACAAACGACCTCACTTTTCAATACGCCCGCAGATGCAGTCATAGCGCCCCCTCCTGGTATTAGGTTTAGGGTTAGACCAGCTAAGGCTTTGAGGTGATACTAAGACACATACGTTTTTTGAGTTTTACTATAGGAATTACCAATAAGAATACAGAAGTTAGAATAATGCGTAATAAATCCAATGTTTAAAGGAGGTTTTCTGACCATGGAGCGCCCCTAGTGGTGTTTTTGTCTAATTTCATCAGAGCTTTGGCATCCGCAGCCCAATAAAATCCATGTCCAAACGATCCAGTAGCAGAATTAAGTATAAATGATTTCCCCAGGCATGTTTCTATGTGTACAGCCGAGCAGAGATAATCTGAGGATGCTTAAAAGCAAATCTCACTCATTCCTTTTCTTGCTCTCCCTCCCTCTCTCCCTCCCTCTCTCTCCATCTCTCATTTCTCTTTTTCTCCTCTCTCGCTCTCTGGTATCGACCAATGGCAGCTCTCTCTATCACTTAGCGGGCTCAGACTTTGATCTTCTTGCTAATTATTATGAAAAATAATAATGGATTTTCTCATTAGGAGTTCTAATATGCACAGGGCTGCAACACACCGCAGAAGGTCAGACGGGGGGTCCTTACATATTTTACACGATGAACTTTATTTTGTATTTTTTAATTTGCAGTGAAGTGCAGTGATTTGTTTGTATTTTTTCTTTTATTAGTGAGTAGTTTAAACGGCCTGTACTGCACAAAATTGACTCTCGTGAGCTTTAAGCCATGCTAGAACTTACCCGAAGTTGTGTTTTGTTTTATTCGCACATGTTTGAGTAACCTTTTGTTATTAGTCTGTCTACATCTCCAAAGCTCAAAATGCTCTGTAGCTCCGTGTAGTGGTAGTTTTCAAGTTACTTTTTCAAGCTACTTTTTAGCTTTAGTTCTGTAGAGCTTCCAGGGTTGACATAATCCATTTGATTCTAGCCGAGGTGTATGGCATTTAAAAAGAAGAAAGAAAGAAAGTTAAACATGTGTGGATGAAACAAAACATTAAATGAAACTGAAATGAAAGTCCTGGTATGTTTATGATAAGGCAACATTCTAACATTGATCAGAAAATAGCGTAACATGGACCCTTTTAATGCAACGTGTTTGAGAGTTGATGTTTTGTGCCATTGGGAACATGCAAATTGACGGAGTGCATAATTGGGCACCTCGGGGTTTTGAGTGACACGGTTAACACGCTGGGCCCTGTCCTCACCCTCCGCCGTCTCACCCTTCGCCCCCTTCCCTCGTGCCCCCAGGAGGGCCCTAAAGAGTGCGCCGGTGGATTAGTGGGTAGGGGGTAGTGCGCTGCGCTGTGAATCCTACGTTGCAACACTGGCTTTGGAGATATAAGCCCCCTGCACGGCCTGGCTCTCAGAGGAGGGAGGCCCTTTAGACCAGAGCCCAGAGAGAAGCGAGGCAGAGGAGCGATATAGAGGCTGGCTCCAACATGGATTAGACCATGGGGCTAATCTGGAGGCATTTGCCCTGTTTGCTTTGTGTGCATGTGATTGAGAGCACACAAGATAGTCCCAAATCCAGTTCTATAATGGATATCGGTAAACCGTACATCATTATAGAACTGCTTATTGAATAAAAATGGCAAAAAAAGACATGGTATTTTGGAACCTGTCCCACGTCTGAGGTATTTTAATGCTTTCAAAGTGTTCGTTTGTGATTAGATTTGAACTTTTATGCTTTTAACCAGTTCATTTGCATCATTATTTTATGTTATAATATATAATACACATGAAAGAGAATTCTGCCCATTCAGTCACTCTCTCTGATGAATGTTTTATGTCTCTTTAATGTTATGTTTCATGCTTCCCTTTTGAGCAGTTCTATAACCATGCTGTTGTGTGTTGGCAGGAATGCCCAGGCATCACCCAGGACCAGACATGACAAACTTCTACTCCCTGTCTCCTGGAGGAGTGGGTCAGATCACACCTCCTTTGGGCTGGTGAGTTCCACACTGCCCCCTGCTGGTGCGAGTGCAGAGGGGCCCTGAGAGCCTGTGTGTGCCCAGCACATGTCAAACACATCACCGCATACGTGCCCCTGCATAAGCATCTGGTGCTTAACCCCATCAAAGCTCTCTGGAAGCACTTCTCCGTTCAACCGCTCTGTGTGTAGAGATGTTTTACTGTAGCCTCTTTCTGTTGGACCTGTTCCCAAAGTCAAATGTTGGTCTTTTGTGTCTCCTCGTAACATGGCGGCTCTTAGACTTAGACTTGGACAAACTTTATTGATCCACAAGGGAAATTATTTGGGTACGGTAGCTCACTAATCAAATATAATATATAACAGAGGGTAACAAAGGGGCTCCTCTCCCCTCTCTCCACTCTGTACTCTTTTCTGTGATGTTTTTAACACAGAACTATAGGCAGACACTGCGCTCGATCACCTGCTTTCATATATGCAAACCACACATCATCTTCATCACAGTATTTAGTCTTAATAGTGTAGATTTTTCAACAATTGGGTTCATATGAAACACTCATCCATGAAAGTTAGAGAATCGCCCCAGCCAGTGTATGGAAACCCAATGCCACAGTTTGATGAGGTGCCTATTTAAACAAACAAAACAAGTGGAGCGGAATGGAGAGCAGAACCACTGAAGGACTGATGACAGGAAAGGAGTAAAAACTTAAACTGTATATAATGACATTTCAATTTCCACTATATTTTCATATCAGTTCCTTATAGAGAATTACAAACAGAGCCACCGTAACCCCACCACTGATTACAGCATGGCATAATGAGCTGAGGTGTAAAAAAAAAAAATCAGCGGAAGGCTTCACATCTGTATAAACACACTTCATTTGGGCTTGTTTTAGTGTTTTAGGATGTCATTTTGATGTGGTTTTGTTTCCGACAACGTTTTTACAGGAAAGAGGCTGATCAAATGAGATTCAGAAGGCACAGCTGGATACCATAGTAACCTTATTTTTATACACAAACATGGTGAAATTTCCATATTATCTACAGCTTCAATTCAAGTGGATGGAGATACTAGTATAAGCAATATTGACAAACATATCGTGCCATATTTTTATGCCTTTATAGCAGTATTAGGATCATATTTGTGCAATTAATTAATCAAAAATGTGTTTGAATCACATCATAAGTGAATAAATAGTACAATTAAAGACTAAAATGTAGAAATATCACTGCATATTCTAGTCCGAAGACAAAAATTTCAGTAAATTTATGCTAATTTTGAGATATCAACACTCACATGGACTTAGCTATCGATGACGACTTCAAAAGTTAAGCACGTCCTGGTTTTGTTTTTGATTATAAAATTTCAGTTTTTATGTATAATGATCTTTACAACTTTTGCAACTCTTTTTATTTTTATTTTGGACAATATACGGCCAATATAACTTCTAATTTCTGCTCATTTCTCATGCCAAAGTGTTGATAACTGATCTGCTGGTATCTAATCAAAGCTTGTGTCGTCTTGCTTCCGACAATGTTTTTACAGGAAAGAGGCTGATCAAATTAGATTCAAAAGGCACAGCTGGATACCATAATAACCTTATTTTTATACACAAGATTTTTGTTGCTGGTTTTAAACATGGTGCAATTTCCATATTATCTACATCTTCAATTCAAGTGGATGTAGATAACAATACTGATGACGATACTGACAAACATCGTGCCATATTTTTATTAGGGTATTATGATCATATTTGTGCAAGTAATCAAAAATGTGTTTGAAAATGTTTGTTTTGAATCGCATCAAAAGTGAATAACATATTCTAGTCAGGAGATAAGACAAAATTTTCAGTTAATTTATGCTAATTTTGAGATATTGACAACCAAATGGACTTACTTGGCTATCAATGACAACTTCAAAAGTTAAGCAAGTCCTGGTTTTGTTTTTGATTATAACATTTCTGTTTTTATTTATAATTATCTTGACAACTTTTGCAACTCTTTTATTTTGGACAATATACGGCCAATATAACTTCTAATTTCTGCTCATTTCTCAAGCCGAAGTGTTGATAACTGATCTGCTGGCGTCTAATCAAAGCTTGTGTCGTCTTTCGTTGTTCCCAGGTTCTCTCACCACATGGTCCCCGGCCCCCCTGGTCCTCAGGCTACAGGGATCCCCCACCCGGCCATTGTCAACCCACAGATTAAACACGAGCCGCCCCACGAAACAGACCTCATGCACATGTACGTCTCTTCTCTTCACAACCGTATCCCAGGGTTTGTTTTTGTTTTTCATTTATTTAACACAAAACAGACATACATAGTGACCAGTTATCTACTGTGGTGACAAGAGATAATGAGATTCCCAGACCAGAATCCAGATTCGAGAGTGTGAAAAAACTCAAAATTTGAGATGAGCCAACCACAGCTGTCTTTGTAAAGTTTTGTCAAATCCTGCTGCTCAGATAAGTAACACAAGAAGAATGAAGTTGGCATAACATGGTTTGTATATGTAACAGCTATTTACAATTGTATGTGACAAGTTTGTGTTGTGTGTTTGTGTGTGTGTGTGGCATTTGCGTAGTATGGGACGAGGTAAGGTGAGGACAGCAGAGGAGAATGCTAGCACTAATAATTCATGCACAAGAAAAGAAGATGTAGGGAAACGGCTTCTTTGCACAAGCCATCAGGCTAATCAACACACTGAAGAAAATTCCACGAACATTTCACTGAACATAATACTGACATCCAAAAAATAATCACACACTGATGTCCATGCTGCTTCAGCACTCTTGCACCTTCACTTATTGCACCTTACATATTGCACATTTCATTTTTCACCTACACCAGCTACCAAGAAGATCTACCTCGAACTTTCCTTCTTGTTGGAAGTGTAAAGTGAGAAATCCGCGAAGTAGGACAACTTTATATTTTACAATTATTCTACATGTTTTAAAGGGATATGCCACCCCCAGGTCAAATTTGGGCATCTCCCCACAGTCCAGAGACTAAAATAAGTGGTGGAAAGCGTTTTCCTGCTCACCCAGCCATTGTCCGAGTCTGTCGCCACTGACCGCCGCGGTAACTGGTGCTCCTCCGCCTTAGACTGGAGTCTAACGTAGCCAGAGAAAGATTTCGGCCAAAAGGAATTAATTTGCTCGATGCGTTTCCCAATTACTTTGTGTGTAGTGCGCATTCATATCGAGTGCAAATAAATGTGCAAATCAACACGGAGAGCTTGCCTTGGTCATTTTGGGTGGGAACTATTTTCCAGTGCGTAAGAATACAGTCGTATCACGCACCACGTTGTGCAACAGGGGAACTCCCTTCCCGGTGCGTAACTGGGATTCCCCTGGTAGCGTACTGCGTGATACGGCTGTATTCTTACGCACTGGAAAATAGTTCCCACCCAAAATGACCAAGGCAAGCTCTCCGTGTTGATTTGCACATTTATTTGCACTCGATATGAATGCGCACTACACACAAAGTAATTGGGAAACGCATCGAGCAAATTAATTCCTTTTGGCCGAAATCTTTCTCTGGCGACGTTAGACTCCAGTCTAAGGCGGAGGAGCACCAGATACCGCGGCGGTCAGTGGCGACAGACTCGGACAATGGCTGGGTGAGCAGGAAAACGCTTTCCACCACTTATTTTAGTCTCTGGACTGTGGGGAGATGCCCAAATTTGACCTGGGGGTGGCATATCCCTTTAAGGCTGTAAATGCCTCAGCACACACATTATACACTTTTCTCAGACTGGAATGAACCTTTTCTCACATTTCTCTCTAGTTTAAACACTCAAACTTTCACAGATTTTCAACAAAATGTATTAATAGTGAAGCGTGGGGGGAGCGGAGACATGAGTCACTGGATTCCTGCGGATCCATTGACTCGCGTCCCGGCACTGCCACGTCCCGGGGCGCGACGCGCACCAACCCCTTGGACAAGTGCGCGACATGTGCACCCCTCATTGTGGTCAAATCCGTGACAGAGCAGCACGACCGGCGCGAGGCCACGCGTACACCGGGGCTGCGAGCACGAGATCGAACCGCAGCGCCCGGGTCACGTCCTCTCAGCCCGACGCACAAACCAGCCGCACGAAACCAGCAAAGAGCGGAACGTGGTGGTTTAAACCTGGTTTAGACCTGGTCCAGTCCTGGTTTAGTCCAGGACCAGTCCAGGTTTGGACCTGGTCTAGACCTGGTTTAGTTCTGGTCTAGACCTGGTTTAGTTCTGGTCTAGACCTGGTTTAGTCCTGGTTTACTCCAGGACCAGTCCAGGTTTAGACCTGGTTTAGACCTGGTTTAGTTCTGGTCTAGACCTGGTTTAGTCCACGTTTAGTCCTGGTCTAGTTCCAGTCTGGTCCCAGTCCCCCATCTATCAATCGGCAAAGGTCTACAGTCTCTTAGCCAATCAGGAAGCAGAACACAATGTTACACTATAAAAAAAAATGTTACACTATAAAAAAAAAAATTGGGGGAAAAAAAAAAATCCGCGAAACAGCGAGGCCGCGAACAGTGAACCGCGATAGAGCGAGGGACCACTGTATGTCTTATGTCTATTTATTGTTGATGTCTGTATACACTTCATGTCCATGAGTGTAGCTGTGTGTTTGTGTGTGTGTGTGTGTTTGCTTTTAGTTTAAATTGCACATTTGGTGTCTGGTGAAACGCAATTTCAGTCCTCCGTGTAAGGCCTGTTGCATTGTGAATTGACAATAAAGTACACTCTGACTTTGACTTGAAAATAAATGTAAACAAAAAAGTGCAGCACTGCCGTTTGACCACGAGCCGGTCCTGGTAGCACAAACTCTATCGCTCTGTTGGAGGCCTGTTCTCGGCTCTTTTGATTCAGGAGATAAGCACCAAGGGCCCACATTGCACTGATAAGGGCCCTGCCTCATTTGGCCTCCGGGAGCACTACACACTTACCCAGCACCAGATAGAGGCTGTAGATTAGCCAAGGATGAGCAAATATCTTCAAGTGTGTGTACGGAGAAACCCACAGTGGCTATCTCTGATTTCATGTCCCGTCCATACAACATCACTGTTCGTATTACGCAAGTTATTAGAAAGTAGGTTAGAAGTGCGATGGCGTAGCTCAGAGGAGGCAGTTGTGAACAATTTGAAGATGTTATAATTTTAGATGGAGGGCAGGGGCCTGTGTAACTGTTTTCAAGAGAAACACCCAACACTGTGATCGACAAATGCTGTTGAAAGGCGTATTGTGTAACTTTTCTGGTTTTCTGGAGGGTCTGTCAAACGCTTTTCTCCATGGACATTGCTTTGTCTGAAATGTTTCACAGTTTGGTATTAAAACGTTCTATCATCATCGAGACCAAAACGGGCCAAGTTACTGCTGTTTAAAGGTGCATTGTGTAACTTTTCTGGTGGAGGGTCCATCACCTGCTTGTTTCAAAAAACCTAAAAAAAAAAAACCCAAAAAAACAGGGTTGCCTCTCTACAGATCTGACCTGTAATTTGATTTGGTTTGAGCTCCATGTAGATAAAAAGGTTTAATACCACACTGTGAAACATTCCAGACAAAGCGACAACATCTCCACTTGAAAAGTTACACAGTGCACCTTTAAACAACACATTCCAGCGTGGCATTCTGACCAGTACTGATTGTAGATACTGCAGAGGTGAAGGTTTGGTTGCCATTACTGGTGAAGTAATCTCTGCGCTTGACTGAACAACTGCACATGATTAAAGAGTTGGGACCTGAGCCCATATCGTGGCAATCCCTCTCATGCTGCCGCACGATTGGCCAACAGCTACCAGACCCCTGTGTGTGTCGCCATCACGACTCCACAGTTTTTCCCCTTCGCTCTTTTGCCCATTTTCCTCATTTGTTTCATCTTCTGAGGTCAGGGCCAGCTCCAACTTGTCATCCCTAAAACGAAACTCAAAAGATCTGGCCTTTTGCTGTGGTTCGGCCCCAAACTTTGGAACGCTCTCCCCCCCTCCCGCCAAAACTGCCCCCTTCAGTCGATGCTTTTAAATCTGCACTGCGTAACGTTTCAAGTTGGAGGTCCAGCACCTTCTTGTCGCTATGGGTACATCATTGCTCTGCTTGGAATGTTCCGCAGTATGACATTAAAAGGCTCTATCTTGCATTTATTTAATTATTCAATGCAATTTTTTCCACACCTGAGAGAGTGGCAGCTGGGTTACAGTAGCTCCTGCTTTTTTTCTAAACAACTACCTTTTTAAGTTAATCTTGTTTGTTTGCACTTTTTATTTTATTTTTACTTACTTTAGCCGTCCAGTAAACAAACACATTTTTGGCATTTTTTCTTGTGGTCTATTGCTTTTTGGTTGCTATTCCATCTATTTTTTTACCCTCTGTTATATATTATATATTATATTTGTGAGTGGGCTACTGTACCCAAAACAATTTCCCTTGTGGATCAAGAAAGTTTGTCTAAGTTCAAGTTTTACTGCTCAAAATTACCTAAAAAAACATTCTGACTGGACCCTCCACCAGAAAAGTTACACAATGCACCTTTAAGTCTTGTTTAAAACAGTTTTACCCATTGGCTTTTAACCCGGCATGAGAATTCTGTGGTCCTCTGCCATTTTCTATTTTTCTATTGCTAATTTAGTATTTTTATATATATATATATTATTTTTGGCGGCACGGTGGCTGAGTGGCTAGCGCTCATGCTTCACGCCAAGAAGGTTTCGGGTTCGTTCCCGGGTCGCCCAGGCCTTTCTGTGTGTGTTCTGTGTGGGGTTTGCATGCATGGTCTGGGTTCGATCCCCGGGTCACCTGGGCCTTTTCTGTGTGGAGTTTGCATGTTCTCCCCGTGTACCCGTGTTTCCTCTGGGCACTCCGGTTTCCCCCATCAACTCAAAACATACACCATAGGTAAAATGCTCCAGCTGAGGTCCTGACCAAACTGAAGCAAGAAGATCATGGAGATGGTTCCCGGGCGCAGTAATGTGCTGCCCACTGCTCCTAATAACAGGATGGGTTAAATGCAGAGAAGAATTTCTCCTGTGTGAGATCAATAAAGTCGCTTCTTCTTTGACTAGCTTATTTATTTTTTTATTCTGTGTTAATTTATATAGTCATAGTTAGTCATAGTTTGCTTTATTGTTGAAAATCCATATGTACATGTACATAGTGAATTCGAAATTCCGTTTCCCCGCTAACCAGACAGGACAGTGATAGAGCGGCTAGGGGAGGGGCCGCTGCACATGTGCGCACCGCCGACTGGGAGATACAGAGTAGAAAAGATGCATTTACATCAATAACAATTATTCACAACATGTAATGACAGAAAAACAATTGGACAGGTAACATACGGTGTTTTTTTCTTTGGCGACAAAAGGAAGGGTGAGGCAAGGGAGCAGATCAGAAATCAATGAAATTGATTGAAACTGAGAGTAGAGGCAGACCTTTCTATAATAGACAGGGCAACGTACTTAATACATGCCAGTGTGAACAGTCCGGATAGTGTGTGCCATTGTTTTTGTAGAGTTCCATGATAAGCCACATCTGTGACCTTGGGAGTGTTCATGCAGGGAAGCCAAGTCAAAACACAGATAACCGCTGGAGACACAGATTTTTCACAGGAGACAGATTTTAACAGAGGGTTTAATTTAGGATAATGAAATACATTTTAGAGACCCAGGTCAGCAAGCAATTTAGCTGGAACCCTTGTTCTGCCAGAGCCCCATCTTCATATCTCCATGCAGATTCGTGAAAAATCTCATGACTGTGCTGCGTTGTTTCTACACAGTTCTGTAAGCATGCCCGTGATGGTATCCAAACATCGAGATGTTTCCTTCGGTTGAATTCTTCGGTTATATTGTCATTGTTCTGCTTGGAATGTATGACATTAAACAGCTCTACTTTACATTTATTCAATTACAGGTTTTACTGCTCAAATTTACCTAACAAAACCAAACACTCTGACTGGACCCTCCACCAGAAAAGTTACACAGTGCACCTTTAAGTCTTGTTTAAAACACTCTTTTACTCACTGGCTTGAGACTTTTGTGCTCCTCTGCCATTTTCTATTTTTCTATTACTTGTTTTAATATGTTTTTTTATGTTTTTATTTGACTTGCTTATTTATTTTTTATCCTATGTGTTCATTGGGGCCAGGCAGCGGTAGCTGCAAGGCACCTATAGTGTTTCTATTGATTCTTGGGGCCAGGCAGCGGTAGCTGCAAGGCACCCATAGTGTTTCTACTGATTCTTATTGGGGCCAAGCAGCGGTAGCTGCAAGGCACCTATAGTGATTGTACTGATTCTTATTATTATATATTCTTCCGCCTCTGGGAGTCTATGGCAACCCCTAGAACCGTCTGGTAAAAAGTTGTGAAATTTGGCATGCACATTCCAGCCAGTCTCCTCATTACCCACAGCAATTTATAGGTCCCCACCCCCAACCCTCTAGCGCCACCAGCAGCTCAAAGTTGCAGGAATTTTCAGGTACATTTCTGCGTGTAACTTTTGAACCGTATGTCCAATTTTCAAAAACTTGGTATCCCTGGACTCCTTGGGCCAAGCCGAATCCAACGCACCCTATGACGTCATTTTCCGTCAGGGTGGATTTTCCGCCATTTTGAATTTTATGAAAAACACTCAAAATGCTTCTCCTCCCTCAATTTTTGACCAATTTTGATCAAATTTGGTACATAGCATCTTTGGACTGAGCCTCATCAGAAATTTACCCGGTTTTTTGATATCTCTTATCGTTTTGTCGTGAGAGCCAATCAAACGCGTCCAAAAAGTCGCCAAACAGGAAGTGAGCTCATATCTCGGGAACCCTTCATAGGATTATTTTCAAACTTTTCACAGATGTTCGTGTCCTTCTCAGGATTCCCCACAAAAAATTACAGGTCCCCACCGCAAACCCTCTAGCGCCACCAACAGGTCAAAATTTGAGGGACATTTCTGCTTGTAACTTTTGAACCGTAAGTCCGATTTTCAAAAATTTGGTATCCCTGGGATCCTTGGGCGAAGACTGATCCAACGCATCCTATGACGTCATGTCTGCCGGAATCAAATGTCCGCCATCTTGGATTTTGTGAAAATCAATAAAATTCTTCTGTTTCTACAACTTAACTTGTAATTTCCACAACATATGGTGTGCACCCACATTCTAGACAGTCTCATGATGCCCTTCAACAAATTTTACATCCCCACCCCCAACCCTCTAGCGCCACCAGCAGGTCAAAGTTGCAGGTACATTTCGGCTTGTAACTTTTGAACCGTACGTCCGATTCTCTAAAACTTGGCCGCGCTGGACTCCTTGGGGCAAGACAAATCCAACGCATTCTGTGACGTCATTTTCCACCAATAAGATTTTCCGCCATTTTGAATTTTATGAAAAACACTCAAAATGCTTCTCTTCCCTCAATTTTTGACCAATTTTGCTCAAATTTGGTACATAGCATCTTTGGACTGAGCCTCATCAGAAATTTACCCGGTTTTTTGATATCTCTTATCGTTTTGTCGTGACAGCCAATCAAACGCGTCCAAAAACTCGCCAAACAGGAAGTGAGCTCATATCTTGGGAACCCTTCATAGGATTATTTTCAAACTTTTCACACATATTCTAGTCTGTCCCAGGATTCGCCACAAAAAAATACAGGGCTCCAGCTCAAACCCTCTAGCGCCACCAATAGGTCAAAATTTGAGGGACATTTCTGTTGTAGCGGTTGATTAGCTCAACTGGTAAATCACAGATTTTTCCCCTCGGAGGCTGTCAGTTCAAATCCCCCTCTGGCAAGAGAGGGTTTATGCTGAGTCAGCACTATAGTTATATTTTAAGGTGTAAAATGTAAAAAAAAAAAAAAAAAAAAAAAAACAGGTATAACGAGTGTTTTTTTTTTTTCTTAAAACAAAAAACAAAACAAAACGGTAAAATCATGCACTGGACATTATAGCAGCTGTAAGAAATGAAAACTGACCACTGGAAATGATTTTAGCTGTGATGTATTTTAATGTCCAGTAGGGGGCAGCAAAGGTCTTTAGTGGTCTACTCTAGCGGCCCAGCACGGTCACGTGACGCCCAGTGACGTCAACTTCTCATTCCGCTTCTACTATCACATGAAATGTAAAAAATTGACAGGATTTCAAGGCAAGAACTTTTTGCTCTAAGCTTAGCGTGATTCGTTCTTTTTTTTAAAAGCTACGATTTGTGTGATTTGGAGAGGTCGGAGCGACTTGAAACGAAAACGGAGGTCACCTTACGGCCTAGATTGTACCGCGGACTCGCATCTGGCGTTACACGGCTGCTTCAAGCTCTGTTTACTTAGACAGAGACATCATTTTGCTTCGACTGTGCAGAGGTAAGTTGAGCTTTCTGTGGAGTTGCTTTGGAGGGTTTTTTTGTGCATAGAGTGATTAGACATTGATATTAAATGCAGTTGTGTACAATTATGAACGAAGTAATAAATATTGATGCCTGGTTTAAGTTTCAACGTCTCTTTACAATTGCAACAGCTAGCTAGCTTAGCATGCTGTAGTACATGTTCCTATGCAATAGCTAACCGTTTCTTGTAGTGTGTGACTAAATTTACATGTTTATTTGGATTAGTATCCAGTTGAAGAAGCCAGGGATGAAAGAGTTGCACCTTTTAGCGCGTGTTTTTTTTTCTGTGCATATGCGTTGAGAAAGATTTTTGGTGTGTATATATACGTATAGTTGTGTTTAGTGTCAACAACCGTCCCTTGAAAAATGGAACCATCTCGTATTCAGAAACAAAAGTACACGTCTCGTATCAAAAATCTACCGCGTGAGCACATGTGAGCCATGCGCCACGCGTGTGAGTCGTGGCGCATGTAGCTCACGTGTGCTCACATGTGAGCCGCATGTGAGCCGTGACATGTGCGTGCTCTTACATGTGTCTGCGTGCTCTTACATGTGTCTGCGTGCTTTCACATGTGCGTGCGTGCTTTCACATGTGCGTGCGTGCTTTCACATGTGCGTGCGTGCTCTCACGTGTGCGTGCGTGCGTGCTCTCACATGTGAGTGCGTGTTCACACATGTGCGTGCGTGGTCACACATGTGCGTGCGTGCTCTCACGTGCGTGCGTGCTGTCACATGTGCGTGCGTGCTGCGTGCTCACACATGTGCGCGCGCTCACATGTGCTCACGAGGTCTTTCGCAACAGCGTGTATCACAGGGGCGTACCAACGGGGGTGAAAAAAGTGTCCATATACAGTTGAGGACAAAATTATTACCCCCCCTACAAAATAGTCATTGTTTTAAAAGTATTTTTTATTTATTTGTTTATTTCAGGGACAGTACATATTAATCAACATTTGCATGTAAATATGCCAGAGTTAGCCAAAAGGCTAATTTCCATCTGTAGTCCCTTGACAGATGTTAACAAAAAATCACATTACAAAGTTAAAATTCATCATTCTAAAAAGTACATTACTTCAGTTAAAATTCATCATTCTAAAAAGTGCATTACTTAAGACAACTGCATTACAAACATTCACCCGCAATCAATAACTAGTCAATTACAAATATTCACTCTCACTCAATCATTTAATCACTTAATAATAATAATAATAATAATAATAATAATAATAATAATAATAATAATAATAATAATAAAGGCCAGTGTCCAGCAGGGGGGAGCGAGAGGTGGATGTCTTAATGTTGACAGCTCTGATTGTCTATGAGCCATTGTTTTAACTGTACTTTAAACGAAGTGTATGTGTTGAGGTTTCTGATGGTTGTGGGAGTGGCATTCCAGTACTGAGCAGCAACAGAAAAGGTAGTTTGACCGAAAAGACTTTTCCGGAGAGGGATGATACAGTCCCCTCTCGCTGCTCCTCTGGTTCTGCTGTGTTCAGAGGTCCGAGTGTTAATAAACTGTTTGAGTGGAGGAGAAGACAAACCATGGATGACTTTGTACAACAAACATAGATGAGCATATTTATCATGTTTTCCCAGCTGAGTAGGTTATGTTTTTGTAGTATTGGACAGTAGTGGTATGAATGGGGTTTACAGTCCAGAGTCTTTAAGGTGCGTTTGTACAGAGTGTGAATAGGTTTGAGGGCTGTGATAGTAATGTGAGACCAGACAGTTAGACAGTATGTGATATGAGATAGAATCATGGAATGCATAAACATTTTAGCGGCTCTAATAGACATTTGATGTCAACAAAAATAATAACACAGCTTTTTAGACATCCTAGTTATTTTGGGTGCTTACACTATTTCATTTTCCACACAGAAATAAAAAAAAAACTTGGGGAAAACTTAAAATTTCATGGGGGGGGGGGGGGGGGTAATAATTTTGTCCTCAAGTGTATACACGGCTAGTGTAATCTATTATCAACTTGACATAGTTGTACTGTTATAGGCTTATGATGGACCCATTTATTTTGTTGCTTTGGATAACTGTTGCTATGCCATATTTACTATTGTAACAGATTTGAGTGATTCTAATTGAGATGTAAACGCATTGTTACTCATTTATTTCTGTTATACTTTTTAATACTGTGATAATGTGCTATACATGAATTGGCTATTGTCTAATAACATGTAACTCTTTTTTTTTTACTTCAGATGCCGCGTAAAAGCAAGCATTCCCGGGCAGCAGAGAGACGCCATGCAAGCAGACAGCTGTCTTCAGAGGCCCAGCTGTCTGCAGAAACCATTAAGACCTCTGAAGAGGGTGCGCCGCCTCGTAAAAAACGGCTTGCATTTCTGTCTAATCAAGTGTCTGATCAAGTGTCTAATCAAGTGTCTAATAACACTGGTTGTAACAAACTGGCTGAACAAATGTCTGAACAAAGCAAAGCAAAGCAAAGTCTTTCAAACAAAGTCAAAACAAAACCTCTTAAACTCTCTCAACTCTGTGACTCTGAGCTTTCTGACACTGTCTGTTTCAATGCTACCAATTCTGCCAGTCATTCTTTTGATTTTCCAGCAAAGCCTGTCCTGGTTGGATCTTTTCATCAAGGTCATTCACAGTTTGGTGACGTGCGCAACAGACAATGCGGTGCAATCAGCCTGACTGCCATTTTGAAGAGCAAAATGACGAGTGTACTAAGATGGCAGCGCCATGACTTGGATGATGTCTTAATTAAAGGTACGTGTTTATATCGGTCAATGAGAGCTCAGGGTAAAATAAGAGACAATGTTGCAAATCGGGGTTACATCACAGTGACAGAATTACCAAGACAACACAGTGAATGGAATTGTGATTTCTCAATTAACTTTGCTGATTCATACACAGATGTTGTTGGTGATGAAAATGACTATGGCCTTAATGATTATGTCATGCCAATTGATGTAGCTTTACAACGCACCCTTTTGAGTAATGATGCATGTTTGTTGACCCTTTCTGCAAGTACATGTGCAGTTGTTAAAGAAGGATCATGGTTTGCAGTGATTGATTCCCATGGTAATAGAATTGTTAACCAAGAACGGCAGAAGGCAAGTTGTGTTGTGTATTTCAGCTCTGTAGAAAGTCTTCACAGGTACATACTTCATTTGGCACAATCGATTGGAAAGAGCACAAGATTCGAAATAACTGGAGTTGATGTGACAATGGAATCAGCAAATGAACAGGCAACAGCTGTCATGACCAGTCCAGTTCAAAGCAATGTTCTAAAAGGTAAGAATTTTGCTAATCCAAAACTGACTAGAAGGACACCCAGTAGCAAAGTGTCTACAGTACAGGTGAGCACCAGCACTGAGAGCAAAGTAAGACTTTGTAATGCACAAACAGAAACACCAAGTGAGACAACAGACGATGTGCACATCACTAACGTGACAGTTCAGCAGCAATGCTTTAAACCTTTAACGTGCCAGGAACAGGAAGCTTTGTGCAAACGTCTTCAACTTCCCAATGAAATGTTGTCCACTCATGCAACAGTAGAGTTAAACAACATGGGTTGTCCGTGTAAGACGCAGACTATACAGCCAGATGGCAACTGTTTCTATCGTAGTCTTGCTTTCAGCATTTGTCAAAATGAAGGAAATCATTTAAAAATCAGAAGGGCTGTTGTTAAACACCTCCAAAAAAACAGTTCAAAGTTTGAAATGTATTTGAGAGACGAATACACATCTGTTCAAGACTACGTCAACAAATCAAGAATATTTTACTGCAACTCATGGGTCACAGAGATTGACATTTTTGCTGCTGCTGACTTCTTGCAATTGGACATCATGACCTACAACAATGGCAGATGGAATGCACACAGGCCTTCAGAACCCTTGTCGAGCAGAACCGGTTGCATTTACTTGAATCACACAGGCAACCATTATGATGTGGTGATATGTGTCAAAAAGGCAGGAAACAGAATTTGTGCTGGAATGTGTGTAGAGAGCAATGATCCCCCCCGATCACAGCGGAACAGAAATCTGAAACAATCCGATAATACAAGAAAGCGAAGAAAGGCAGAAAAAGATAAAGAACGGTATGACAACGACAGCAGTTTCAAACGAAGAAAACTTACACGTCTTCAAGAGAACTACAACACAATTGAGACTGTTAAGCAGAAAAAGTGTCAGGATTCCCACAACCGTTTCTTGAAGAATTATCGTACAAACCCAGTGTTTCACAAATATTTGCTTGCATGTTCTCAAAGGAAATATAAAAATGATAAATCTTTTAGAGCAAATTGTCTCAAATACTCTACAACGAAATATCACACAAATGCACACTTTCAGAATGTTGTCCGTGAATACTCTAAAATGAAATACCACAAAGACAAATGCTTTCAGAACAAGATTAAGCAGTGCAACAAGAGGAAGTACCGAGAAAGAGAAGGCATACGTCGTCTGAAAGTTCAGAGAAATGTGGAGAGAAGAAACGCAGCACAGAAAAACCGACAAGCCATTCATTGTGCCATTGCTCATTTTCGCCAGAATGTCAGCCGAGGTCCTGAATATGTATGCTCAGTCTGTCATAGATTGCTCTTCAGAAAGCAGGTTCTTGAATGTAGACCAGAATACTATGGCAGTAAAAGAGCTGATGTTGCTTCCCTGGCTAAGAGATGCATAACTTTACAGTATTTACACGTGTGCAATTCTGAATGTCAAAAGGAATGTTGTATGGCTGAGAGTCCCTCAAGCAAACTCTGGATTTGCTACACCTGTAATCGAAAAATTCTTGGTGGTAAACTTCCTGAAGAGAGTGTTACCAACAATATGCATTTGAATGAAATTCCAGCAGAACTGAAATGTTTGAATTCCTTGGAACAACATCTTATTGCACGTCATATTCCCTTCATGAAACTTTTGTGTTTGCCAAGAGGTCGTCAAAGGGCATGCCACGGTCCATGTGTCAGTGTTCCTATTAATTCTACAACTGTAACAAATATACTTCCAAGAAATGAAGTGGATGACAAGATGATACGAGTCAAGCTCAAACGGAAACTTTCTTACAAAGCGCACTATGAATACCTCTATGTCCACACCGACCGTGTCAGAAATGCACTAAGCTTTTTGATGGCAAACAATAAGTGGTATGATGATGTTACTTTGAATGATGAATGGTCAAACCCTCTGGATGGCAATGATGCATATGAAGTTGACAATGCCGAACAGGAAGCAGCTGATAACAGTGATGATGAAAATGCTGAAGAACAAGCAGAAGAAGATTTGACCTACATAAAAGACCAGCCTGGGCTTGTGTCAGACACCTCATTACAACCTGTTGATATCGGTGCAGAAATTATTGATCAAAATTTTCAGCACATACTGAACATGGCACCTGCTGAAGGCAATAGTCCAGTGAGATTGCTGTCTGACAAAACCAATGAGGCAAAATGTTTTCCTGTCCTATATCCTTTGGGTGGACCTACATTCCATGATGAAAGAGAGTCAAAAATAACATTGTCACGATACCTGAATACGCGCATTCTAAATGCTGATGGACGTTTTGCACGCAACACCGATTTCATTTTCTATGCCCAGTATATGTCAGAGGTACATCAAGTTGTGTCTAGTGTGTCAGTGGCATTGCGCAAAGGAGATTCCTCGCAAGATGTATCTCCAGACATGTTATTAAACTCTAACTCACTCAGTCAGATGTTGCGGAATGATGAAGGATACAAGTTTCTACGTGGTATTCGTGGCACACCTCCATACTGGATGTCTGTACAGAAAGATTTATTTGCCATGATAAGACAACTCTCCATACCCACATTCTTTGCATCGTTTAGTTCTGCTGATTTGAGATGGCCTGAGATGTTGAACTCCATTCAAAGACTGGAAGGAAAGCAAACACCTGTTGATGATCTTGACTGGTCAGATAAATGTGGGCTCATACGCAGAAACCCTGTTACAGCAGCACGGATATTTGATCACCGCTGGCATTCATTTCTTCGAGATGTAATTTTGTCACCAGCTGCACCTATAGGTAAGATAAAGGACTACTTTTATCGTGTTGAATTTCAACAACGTGGTTCTCCACATGTCCACTGCCTTTTCTGGGTTGAAAATGCTCCAAAGATTGACAGAGACAGTGATGCACAAGTGGAAGAGTTCATTGACCGATACATCACATGTCAACTTCCACCAGAAACCGATAAAGAGCTTTTTGAGACGGTGGACAGTGTTCAAAAGCACAGCAAGAGACATTCCAAAACGTGCCGCAAGAAGAACACTGTGTGCAGGTTCCATTTCCCACGACCACCATCAAACCGCACTTTCATCTCAAGAGTCGATTCAGATGAGTCGAATGACAGCGATGAAATTAAACGTGCCAATGCAGTCATGAAGGAAGTGAGATCTGCATTAACTAGACCTGATTTTAATTTCAACACAACTGATGCTTTCTTTGACTCTCTGGGGATAGATCAAAGTGTGTTTGAACAGGCTTACAGTATATGCTCCACAAAGAACAGCATTGTCCTAATGCGAAGTCCTGCAGACATTTGGGTGAACCAGTACAACAAAGACTTGCTTCGTGCTTGGCAAGGCAATATGGACATTCAGTATGTCACAGATGCATATTCTGTTGTTGTGTATATACTGTCATACATCACAAAGGCAGAGCAGGAAATGGGTCTGTTGTTGCAACGTGCTCAAAATGAGGCAGTGAATGGCAATCTGGATGCAAAAGCAGCGTTCAAACAGCTCGGAAGCGTATACCTACACAACCGTGAGGTCTCAGCTCAAGAGGCAGTCTATCGCTTAACACATATGCACTTGAAAGAATGCTCCCGTGATGTGCAGTTCATTCCCGTTGGCGAAAATCCTCTAAGAATGAGTTTACCTTTGCACGTGCTCCGAGCTAAAGCTCAGCAACAGTGTGAAGACAGTACCAGCATTTGGATGACCAATATTATTGAGCGGTATAAGAACAGACCTCAATCGGAAGAGTTTGGAGATTTGTGCTTAGCAAGTTTTTGTTCCGAGTACAGGGTTATTCCAAAGTCTCAGGTTCCAGCAGAACGAGATGCACACGACATAATAGAGCTCACCAATAACTGTGGCTTTGTGAAACGGAGGACCAGAACACAGCCTGCTGTTGTGCGGTATCCCAGATTTTCTCCCACCAGAGACCCAGAAAAATACTTCCATTCTTTACTGCAGCTGTTTTTGCCTCACTACGAAGTCTGCCATCTTAAACCTCCCCCGTATGAAACGTATGAAGATTTTTACAACAGCGGAGCAGTTAGATGTGGTGGCAAAGTTCAAACAGTAAAGTCGATTGTGGATTACAACAGAGCTCTATTTGAAAAAGAGAGTGATGAGATTGACAGAGCTAAGCAGTTGCTCGAAACCAACCCAGACTTACAATGTGCCTGGTCCAGAATTGCTCCACAAGCAGAGCAAGAGCGTCTTTGTTGTTTGGAGCAGAGAAAAGACAAAGTTGTAGATGAGGAAGATGACGATGACGTTGCAGAACTTATGCCTGACCTGACAGCCAACCCACAGACTGCATGCTCAATGGAGACTAATCATGTGACTATGCCTCGACAAGATGCATTGGTTTTATTACGGTCATTAAACGAGGAACAGTCTGCTATCTTCTATGCCGTTCGCCAGTGGTGTTTGCAGAAACTTTTTGGACAAAATCCTGAACCATTGCGATTATTCATTACCGGTGGAGCAGGAACAGGTAAAAGCCATCTGATTAAAGCCATTCATTATGAATGTACAAGGTTGTTGTCACAGATTGCTGAAAGTCCAGAGGATCTCACTGTGCTTCTAACCGCACCCACAGGTGTAGCTGCATACAACATCGGCGCTGCAACAATTCACCACACATTCTCAATAGGTGCAAATGTCCAACTGCCCTATCAGCCTCTGAGCGATGAGAAAGTCAATTCTTTACGAAGTAAAATGGGGAGCTTGCAAGTGCTGATTGTAGATGAAGTCTCTATGGTCGATCACCGCCTTTTGGCCTACATTCATGGTAGATTACGTCAAATAAAACAAACTGGTGATTATTCTCTCTTTGGCAATGTTTCTCTGATCTGTGTGGGTGACTTTTACCAATTGAGACCAGTGAAAGGCAAGGCTCTTTATGCAGACAATAATGGACCCAACCTGTGGGAGAACAACTTTGAACTTGCTGAGCTGACCACAGTCATCAGACAGGGTGAATCCTCATTTGCTGAAATACTAAATCGCCTCAGAGTCCGTAAAAAAAATGAAACACTCAAAATGGAAGATGTTCTCAGACTAAAGCAGTGTGAAACTGGAGCAGACTCCACTGACATTCACATCTATGCCACAAATGCAGAGGTGCAAGAATATAATGTGAAGAAATTGCACGAGACATGTCCAGATACAGTAACAATCCTAGCTCAAGATTTTCTGCGAAATCCCAAAACTGGAAGAATGGAAAAGATGACTGGCTTCCACACTAAAGTGTTCAATTCCTGTTTACCTAAATGTGTTCAATTGGGTATTGGAGCAAGGGTCATGCTGAAGAAAAACCTAGACGTGTCTGACGGCCTTGTGAACGGAGCATGTGGTACAGTTGTGAAAATCATCAGAGGTCAAGATGACGGTAATGTTCCTGCAGCCATTCACATTGAGTTTGAAGATCCTAATGTGGGCAAGATTCAGAGATCAAAGTCGAAAAGTGTTGAACGTTCAACAGTAGTGGAAATACAAGAGGACCAAGTGACCAATGCAGGTGGTGTGCGAAGGCAACTTCCAGTTAATTTAGCATGGTCTGTGACCGTCCACAAATGCCAGGGCCTTACAGTTGAAAGAGCTTTTGTATCACTGAAAAAGATCTTCGCTCCAGGTCAAGCCTATGTTGCACTGAGTCGTGTGAAAAGTCTTGATGGACTGATTGTTGATGACTTCAAAGAGTCTGCTATATATTGTGATGAGAAAGTACAGTCAGCCTTGGAAAGCATGCCAAAGTTCAGCTATGGAATGTCTACTTTGGCTAATGTAAACACTTTGTGTACCATTGCACTTCATAACGTACAGAGTTTGAAAGCTCACATTAAGGATGTACAAGCCCATAAAGTATTAACAAAAGCTGATTGCATTTGTTTAACAGAGACGTGGCTGAACACAGAAAGCGGAGAAGAACTGCAACTACCAGGATACCGTTTCAATCACAATCCAAGAGTAAACTGTTATGATGATTCTAATCCAGTGTTTGCAGGGTTGAGACAACAACAAAGAGGTGGTGTTGGCATATTTTATTCTGATGACATTGATGTGCAGGTGTCGATTCCAAACCGATGCAATTTGGAATGCCTATATTTTCAGATGCCCAACGTCAATTTGATTGCTGCTGTTTTATACAGGCCAAGCTCTTACAAGATTGATGCATTTCGACAACAGCTGTTACAGGTCATCATTGAACTTGACAATCACCCTGGTAGGAAACTCATAATGGGAGACTTCAACGAGGACATCTTTGTATCATCTACAATTGCTAAGTTACTAGATCAGCATGGATACCGTCAATGCGTGCAAACAGCCACCACTGAAAAAGGAACGTTGATAGATCATGTGTACTATAAAGGTGCCGGAGATGTTGCTGTTGAGGTTGTGCCAACATACTTCAGTTTCCACGAAGCGATATTAATCTCACTCCAGTAATTGTTTTGCATTGATGGAATGTCATAAGCAGATAAGTATATTCAAGATGTGGTAAGTATATTCAAGATGTGCCAACTTTAGTTTTCACAAAGTGATGTTTGACTCACTCCTATAACTGTTGTGCATCAAAAGAACTTGATGAGCAGGTACGTATATGGCCAGTCAGTGATGATGTGTGGCAGTGGCAATGTTTGTCTTTTTTTTCCCCCCCTTCAGGCTAATATTGTGTCTGCAAATATTCAGCATACTGTACATTGAAACACCCACTGTGATATTGGTCTTCCTGGTGAATATTTATGTCTTGAAATAATGTTAAAGATCCCATGACATGGTACTTCTTGATGCTTTTATATGGCTCCTTAATGGTTCCCTAATACTGTAAATGAAGCCTTCTTCAAAATCAACAGTCGCTTCATGAGTCTAGATAAGTGTCTAAAATGCTTTAGGCCCCCCCGCTCATTTACACAGAAAATAAAATTAAACCACTGGTACACTATATTACCAAAAGTATTCGCTCACCTGCCTTGACTCATACTATGAACTGAAGTGCCATCCCATTCCTAACCCATAGAGTTCAATATGATGTCGGTCCACCTTTTGCAGCTATTACAGCTTCAACTCTTCTGGGAAGACTGTCCACAAGGTTGAGGAGAGTGTTTATAGGAATTTTTGACCATTCTTCCAAAAGCGCATTGGTGAGGTCACACACTGATGTTGGTCGAGAAGGCCTGGCTCTCAATCTCCGCTCTAATTCATCCCAAAGGTGTTCTATCGGGTTCAGGTCAGGACTCTGTGCAGGCCAGTCAAGTTCATCCACACCAAACTCCGTCATCCATGTCTTTATGGACCTTGCTTTGTGCACTGGTGCACAGTCATGTTGGAAGAGGAATGGGCCCGCTCCAGACTGTTCCCACAAGGTTGGGAGCATGGAATTGTCCAAAATGTTTTGGTATCCTGAAGCATTCAAAGTTTCTTTCACTGGAACTAAGGGGCCAAGCCCTGTGGCCAGGCCAAGTGATTAGGACACCTGATTCTGATCATTTGAATGGGTGAGCGAATACTTTTGGTAATATAGTGTATTTCAGAGGTCCAGAGGGTTGGGTAAGGGACTTGCGAGCCTAGAAACACTCGCACGTGCCTCCAGGCAAATAAAAAAATGCATTTCGCATTGCGTAGCTCCCTAATTTCCAGAGACAGGGGGGCGTGATTTCCAGAGACAGGGGGTGGACATCCAGACGGTGGTGGAACTGCATTTGCATTTCATTTTTCGTCGTGACATAACATAGGTGCCTTGTTCAAAATCGCCCGTTTGGGCTGAGTTTTTTTCAAACGCAGAAAAGGACCACAAACGCTCAGTTTAGACATTTCGCAACTTTTAGCCATAGGGGGGGGCCTAAACTGGCTAGGGAAACTCACATTAACGTTCAAAAACCTCAAAGTGAAAATTTCATGCCATGGGACCTTTAACAAAAATGTTACATACAAAGTATGAGTATTGGAGTGACTGTATTCTTTGGGTCTACAATTTGGGTGATTGTGCCCAAAGTTTGAGGAGATGAGAAAGAGATTCGTACTAATGGTGTGGATAAGCGTTCGAATATACAAGTTAGAAGAAGGAGAAAATGCCTGTGGAGAACATTGTCAGCACTTCCCAGAGGGAGACCAGACACAGAGAGGAGGTCCTTGGGGGAGTGTCACAACTGACAACCTGACCAGGTGAGGGGGACATTGAACAGTGATTAGTTTTATATGAAAACTTGAGACAATATTA
Organism: Paratrypauchen microcephalus; assembly: GCA_036785185.1. NCBI lineage: Eukaryota > Metazoa > Chordata > Actinopteri > Gobiiformes > Gobiidae > Paratrypauchen > Paratrypauchen microcephalus. Next base: position 3,531,132 of record JAVJIX010000052.1, on the reverse strand, counting down.
AACACAGATGCTTTCTTTTATTTTCCCCTACTTTACACTTTTTGTTTTTAAACTCTTCATCTGCTGTTTATTGTTGTGCTTTTTTGTGAAGCACACCGACCTGCCTCTGTGTATGAAATGCACTATACAATTAAACTCGCCTTCCCTTGTCTATAGACCTAAACGCAGGTGGCTCAATGGCTCAACGGATGGATCGCGACTGGCAACCTGAGCAACAGTGGTCCAGCCTAGATGGATGTTGGAGAGCATGGGGGCGAGAGACAGTGGTCCAGCCTAGATGGATGTTGGAGAGCATGGGGGCGAGAGACAGTGGTCCAGCCTAGATGGATGTTGGAGAACATGGGGGTGAGAGGTCAGTCCCCAACAAAGATTAGTGAGAAACATTCTTTTCTGGATGTTGTTGCCTTCTTTCAGAGCACCCTCCCTGGAGTCTCTCTCTGTGTCTCTGTATCTCTCTCTCTGTCTGTCTCTCTCTCTGTGTCTCTCTCTCTTTCTCTCTTTTTTCCCACCGCCCAGGCCCTATGACTGGGGCATGCAGACATTTTGCAGTATTTCTGGTGCAATATGGATTTACGTGATTACCCTGCTCCAGTACCACGTGTCTGATTGCAGTCATGCCACATAGTTTTATTAATATTTGTTTGTTGATGTGACAGACAGAGAGGAGGTCCTGTGGGGGGCAGCATCACAACTGACAACCTGACGTGACCAGGTCAGGGAGACAGTGAACAGTGAGTTTTATATCAAAACTTGAGACAATACTGAACACAAATGCCTTCTTTTAATGACAAACTTTTGATTTTGTTTTTGTCTATAGACCTAAACGCGGGCAACTTAATGGCTCAACGGATGGATCGCGACTGGCAACCTGAGCAACAGTGGTCCAGCCTAGATGGATGTTGGAGAGCATGGAGGTGAGAGGTCAGTCCCCAAAAAGATTAGTGAGAAACATTCTTACTTAATCTGCTGTTTATTGTTGTGCTTTTTTGTGAAGCATACAGACCTGACTCTGTGTGTGAAATGCACTATACAATTAAACTCGCCTTCCCTTGTCTATAGATCTATACGCAGGTGGCTCAATGGCTCAACGGATGGATCGCGACTGGCAACCTGAGCAACAGTGGTCCAGCCTAGATGGATGTTGGAGAACATGGGGGCGAGAGACTGGTCCAGTGTAGATGGACGTTGGAGAGCATGAGGGTGAGAGGTCAGTCCCCAACAAAGATTAGTGAGAAACATTCTTTACTGGATGTTTTGGCCTTCTTTTGAAGCACCCTCCCTGAAGTTCTGCATTCACCATGCTGCCTCTTTTCTCTCTCTGTCTCTCTGTCTCCAGGCCCCATGGATTTACTCGGATGCCCTGCTCCACTATCTCATCTGTCTCAAGTACCATCTGTTTGACTGCAGTCATGCCATCTAGTTTTAATATTTGTTTCTAGAAGTGTTGTGAAAGTTACTTTAAAAGTGGAATTGGTTAGTTACAAATTACCTTGTTTAAAATGTAATTGTAGTGTAACTATTTCAATGATTATAACTAATTTGTTTTTGATTACTTTTATTCACTTTCATTACTTTGTTGGTAAAATTCTTAGATTTATAAACAATGTTTTGTTTAGGCCTACATATTTTTTGCACTACATCTTGGCTTTTATAGGCCTATGTAAACTATACTGTCTATTGTCTTGTTTTGGTGTATCTACTTGACCACTGGAAGTACTATTGTCTATTGTTTTTGAGAGCTATGCCTAAACCAACATCGAGACTGAAAATAAATTCTTTGTATATGCAAGTATACCAATTGTACCTATACCTTTGATTCCCCACAAAAAATGACAGGGCCCCAGCTCAAACCCCTTAGTGCCAGCAACAGGTCAAAATTTGGGGGACATTTCTGCTTGTAACTTTTGAACCGTAAGTCCGATTTTGAAAAACTCTGTATCCCTGGGATCCTCGGGCGAAGACCGATCCAACGCATCTCATCGAATTAGGCCGGGTCGCTGCTTGGCCCCACATTGCTGCTTGCAGCTATATTTCTTATTATTATTATTATATATTCTTCCGCCTCTGGGAGTCTATGGCAACCCCTAGAACCGTCTGGTAAAAAGTTGTGAAATTTGGCATGCACATTCCAGCCAGTCTCCTCATTACCCACAGCAATTTATAGGTCCCCACCCCCAACCCTCTAGCGCCACCAGCAGCTCAAAGTTGCAGGAATTTTCAGGTACATTTCTGCGTGTAACTTTTGAACCCTATGTCCAATTTTCAAAAACTTGGTATCCCTGGACTCCTTGGGCCAAGCCGAATCCAACGCACCCTGTGACGTCATTTTCCGTCAGGGTGGATTTTCCGCCATTTTGAATTTTATGAAAAACACTCAAAATGCTTCTCCTCCCTCAATTTTTGACCAATTTTGATCAAATTTGGTACATAGCATCTTTGGACTGAGCCTCATCAGAAATTTACCTGGTTTTTTGATATCTCTTATCGTTTTGTCGTGAGAGCCAATCAAACGCGTCCAAAAAGTCGCCAAACAGGAAGTGAGCTCATATCTCGGGAACCCTTCATAGGATTATTTTCAAACTTTTCACAGATGTTCGTGTCCTTCTCAGGATTCCCCACAAAAAATTACAGGTCCCCACCGCAAACCCTCTAGCGCCACCAACAGGTCAAAATTTGAGGGACATTTCTGCTTGTAACTTTTGAACCGTAAGTCCGATTTTCAAAAATTTGGTATCCCTGGGATCCTTGGGCGAAGACTGATCCAACGCATCCTATGACGTCATGTCTGCCGGAATCAAATGTCCGCCATCTTGGATTTTGTGAAAATCAATAAAATTCTTCTGTTTCTACAACTTAACTTGTAATTTCCACAACATATGGTGTGCACCCACATTCTAGACAGTCTCATGATGCCCTTCAACAAATTTTACATCCCCACCCCCAACCCTCTAGCGCCACCAGCAGGTCAAAGTTGCAGGTACATTTCGGCTTGTAACTTTTGAACCGTACGTCCGATTCTCTAAAACTTGGCCGCGCTGGACTCCTTGGGGCAAGACAAATCCAACGCATTCTGTGACGTCATTTTCCACCAATAAGATTTTCCGCCATTTTGAATTTTATGAAAAACACTCAAAATGCTTCTCTTCCCTCAATTTTTGACCAATTTTGCTCAAATTTGGTACATAGCATCTTTGGACTGAGCCTCATCAGAAATTTACCCGGTTTTTTGATATCTCTTATCGTTTTGTCGTGACAGCCAATCAAACGCGTCCAAAAAGTCGCCAAACAGGAAGTGAGCTCATATCTTGGGAACCCTTCATAGGATTATTTTCAAACTTTTCACACATATTCTAGTCTGTCCCAGGATTCGCCACAAAAAAATACAGGGCTCCAGCTCAAACCCTCTAGCGCCACCAATAGGTCAAAATTTGAGGGACATTTCTGTTGTAGCGGTTGATTAGCTCAACTGGTAAATCACAGATTTTTCCCCTCGGAGGCTGTCAGTTCAAATCCCCCTCTGGCAAGAGAGGGTTTATGCTGAGTCAGCACTATAGTTATATTTTAAGGTGTAAAATGTTAAAAAAAAAAAAAAAAACGGGTATAACGAGTGTTTTTTTTTTCTTAAAACAAAAAACAAAACAAAACGGTAAAATCATGCACTGGACATTATAGCAGCTGTAAGAAATGAAAACTGACCACTGGAAATGATTTTAGCTGTGATGTATTTTAATGTCCAGTAGGGGGCAGCAAAGGTCTTTAGTGGTCTACTCTAGCGGCCCAGCACGGTCACGTGACGCCCAGTGACGTCAACTTCTCATTCCGCTTCTACTACCACATGAAATGTAAAAAATTGACAGGATTTCAAGGCAAGAACTTTTTGCTCTAAGCTTAGCGTGATTCGTTCTTTTTTTTAAAAGCTACGATTTGTGTGATTTGGAGAGGTCGGAGCGATTTGAAACGAAAACGGAGGTCACCTTACGGCCTAGATTGTACCGCGGACTCGCATCTGGCGTTACACGGCTGCTTCAAGCTCTGTTTACTTAGACAGAGACATCATTTTGCTTCGACTGTGCAGAGGTAAGTTGAGCTTTCTGTGGAGTTGCTTTGGAGGGTTTTTTTGTGCATAGAGTGATTAGACATTGATATTAAATGCAGTTGTGTACAATTATGAACGAAGTAATAAATATTGATGCCCGGTTTAAGTTTCAACGTCTCTTTACAATTGCAACAGCTAGCTAGCTTAGCATGCTGTAGTACATGTTCCTATGCAATAGCTAACCGTTTCTTGTAGTGTGTGACTAAATTTACATGTTTATTTGGATTAGTATCCAGTTGAAGAAGCCAGGGATGAAAGAGTTGCACCTTTTAGCGCGTGTTTTTTTTTCTGTGCATATGCGTTGAGAAAGATTTTTGGTGTGTATATATACGTATAGTTGTGTTTAGTGTCAACAACCGTCCCTTGAAAAATGGAACCATCTCGTATTCAGAAACAAAAGTACACGTCTCGTATCAAAAATCTACCGCGTGAGCACATGTGAGCCATGCGCCACGCGTGTGAGTCGTGGCGCATGTAGCTCACGTGTGCTCACATGTGAGCCGCATGTGAGCCGTGACATGTGCGTGCTCTCACATGTGTCTGCGTGCTCACACATGTGCGTGCGTGCTTTCACATGTGCGTGCGTGCTTTCACATGTGCGTGCGTGCTTTCACATGTGCGTGCGTGCTCTCACGTGTGTGCGTGCGTGCGTGCTCTCACATGTGAGTGCGTGTTCACACATGTGCGTGCGTGCTCTCACGTGCGTGCGTGCTGTCACATGTGCGTGCGTGCTGCGCGCTCACACATGTGCGCGCGCTCACACGTGCTCACGAGGTCTTTCGCAACAGCGTGTATCACAGGGGCGTACCAACGGGGGTGAAAAAAGTGTCCATATACAGTTGAGGACAAAATTATTACCCCCCCTACAAAATAGTCATTGTTTTAAAAGTATTTTTTATTTATTTGTTTATTTCAGGGACAGTACATATTAATCAACATTTGCATGTAAATATGCCAGAGTTAGCCAAAAGGCTAATTTCCATCTGTAGTCCCTTGACAGATGTTAACAAAAAATCACATTACAAAGTTAAAATTCATCATTCTAAAAAGTACATTACTTCAGTTAAAATTCATCATTCTAAAAAGTGCATTACTTAAGACAACTGCATTACAAACATTCACCCGCAATCAATAACTAGTCAATTACAAATATTCACTCTCACTCAATCATTTAATCACTTAATAATAATAATAATAATAATAATAATAATAATAATAATAAAGGCCAGTGTCCAGCAGGGGGGAGCGAGAGGTGGATGTCTTAATGTTGACAGCTCTGATTGTCTATGAGCCATTGTTTTAACTGTACTTTAAACGAAGTGTATGTGTTGAGGTTTCTGATGGTTGTGGGAGTGGCATTCCAGTACTGAGCAGCAACAGAAAAGGTAGTTTGACCGAAAAGACTTTTCCGGAGAGGGATGATACAGTCCCCTCTCGCTGCTCCTCTGGTTCTGCTGTGTTCAGAGGTCCGAGTGTTAATAAACTGTTTGAGTGGAGGAGAAGACAAACCATGGATGACTTTGTACAACAAACATAGATGAGCATATTTATCATGTTTTCCCAGCTGAGTAGGTTATGTTTTTGTAGTATTGGACAGTAGTGGTATGAATGGGGTTTACAGTCCAGAGTCTTTAAGGTGCGTTTGTACAGAGTGTGAATAGGTTTGAGGGCTGTGATAGTAATGTGAGACCAGACAGTTAGACAGTATGTGATATGAGATAGAATCATGGAATGCATAAACATTTTAGCGGCTCTAATAGACATTTGATGTCAACAAAAATAATAACACAGCTTTTTAGACATCCTAGTTATTTTGGGTGCTTACACTATTTCATTTTCCACACAGAAATAAAAAAAAACTTGGGGAAAACTTAAAATTTCATGGGGGGGGGGGGCTAATAATTTTGTCCTCAAGTGTATACACGGCTAGTGTAATCTATTATCGACTTGACATAGTTGTACTGTTATAGGCTTATGATGGACCCATTTATTTTGTTGCTTTGGATAACTGTTGCTATGCCATATTTACTATTGTAACAGATTTGAGTGATTCTAATTGAGATGTAAACGCATTGTTACTCATTTATTTCTGTTATACTTTTTAATACTGTGATAATGTGCTATACATGAATTGGCTATTGTCTAATAACATGTAACTCTTTTTTTTTTTACTTCAGATGCCGCGTAAAAGCAAGCATTCCCGGGCAGCAGAGAGACGCCATGCAAGCAGACAGCTGTCTTCAGAGGCCCAGCTGTCTGCAGAAACCATTAAGACCTCTGAAGAGGGTGCGCCGCCTCGTAAAAAACGGCTTGCATTTCTGTCTAATCAAGTGTCTGATCAAGTGTCTAATCAAGTGTCTAATAACACTGGTTCTAACAAACTGGCTGAACAAATGTCTGAACAAAGCAAAGCAAAGCAAAGTCTTTTAAACAAAGTCAAAACAAAACCTCTTAAACTCTCTCAACTCTGTGACTCTGAGCTTTCTGACACTGTCTGTTTCAATGCTACCAATTCTGCCAGTCATTCTTTTGATTTTCCAGCAAAGCCTGTCCTGGTTGGATCTTTTCATCAAGGTCATTCACAGTTTGGTGACGTGCGCAACAGACAGTGCGGTGCAATCAGCCTGACTGCCATTTTGAAGAGCAAAATGACGAGTGTGCTAAGATGGCAGCGCTGTGACTTGGATGATGTCTTAATTAAAGGTACATGTTTATATCGGTCAATGAGAGCTCAGGGTAAAATAAGAGACAATGTTGCAAATCGGGGCTACATTACAGTGACAGAATTACCAAGACAACACAGTGAATGGAATTGTGATTTCTCAATTAACATTGCTGATTCATACACAGATGTTGTTGGTGATGAAAATGACTATGGCCTTAATGATTATGTCATGCCAATTGATGTAGCTTTACAACGCACCCTTTTGAGTAATGATGCATGTTTGTTGACCCTTTCTGCAAGTACATGTGCAATTGTTAAAGAAGGATCATGGTTTGCAGTGATTGATTCCCATGGTAATAGAATTGTTAACCAAAAACGACAGAAGGCAAGTTGTGTTGTGTATTTCAGCTCTGTAGAAAGTCTTCACAGGTACATAATTCAGTTGGCAAGATCGATTGGAAAGAGCACAACATTCGAAATGACTGGAGTTGATGTGACAATGGAATCAGCAAATGAACAGGCAACAGCTGTCATGACCAGTCCAGTTCAAAGCAATGTTCTAAAAGGTAAGAATTTTGCTAATCCAAAACTGACTAAAAGGACACCCAGTAGCAAAGTATCTACAGTACAGGTGAGCACCAGCACTGAGAGCAAAGTAAGACTTTGTAGTGCACAAACAGAAACACCAAGTGAGACAACAGCCGATGTGCTCATCACTAACGTGACAGTTCAGCAGCAATGCTTTAAACCTTTAACGTGCCAGGAACAGGAAGCTTTGTGCAAACGTCTTCAACTGCCCAATGAAATGTTGTCCACTCATGCAACAGTAGAGTTAAACAACATGGGTTGTCCGTGTAAGACGCAGACTATACAGCCAGATGGCAACTGTTTCTATCGTAGTCTTGCTTTCAGCATTTGTCAAAATGAAGGAAATCATTTAAAAATCAGAAGGGCTGTTGTTAAACACCTCCAAAAAAACAGTTCAAAGTTTGAAATGTATTTGAGAGACGAATACACATCTGTTCAAGACTACGTCAACAAATCAAGAATATTTTACTGCAACTCATGGGTCACAGAGATTGACATTTTTGCTGCTGCTGACTTCTTGCAATTGGACATCATGACCTACAACAATGGCAGATGGAATGCACACAGGCCTTCAGAACCCTTGTCGAGCAGAACCGGTTGCATTTACTTGAATCACACAGGCAACCATTATGATGTGGTGATATGTGTCAAAAAGGCAGGAAACAGAATTTGTGCTGGAATGTGTGTAGAAAGCAATGAGCCCCCCCGATCACAGCGGAACAGAAATCTGAAACAATCCGATAATACAAGAAAGCGAAGAAAGGCAGAAAAAGATAAAGAACGGTATGACAACGACAGCAGTTTCAAACGAAGAAAACTTGCACGTCTTCAAAAGAACTACAACACAATTGAGACTGTTAAGCAGAAAAAGTGTCAGGATTCCCACAACCGTTTCTTGAAGAATTATCGTACAAACCCAGTGTTTCACAAATATTTGCTTGCATGTTCTCAAAGGAAATATAAAAATGATAAATCTTTTAGAGCAAATTGTCTCAAATACTCTACAATGAAATATCACACAAATGCACACTTTCAGAATATTGTCCGTAAATACTCTACAATGAAATATCACACAAATGCACACTTTCAGAATGTTGTCCGTAAATACTCTACAACGAAATATCACACAAATGCACACTTTCAGAATGTTGTCCGTGAATACTCTAAAATTAAATACCACAAAGACAAATGCTTTCAAAACAAGATTAAGCAGTGCAACAAGAGGAAGTACCGAGAAAGAGAAGGCATACGTCGTCTGAAAGTTCAGAGAAATGTGGAGAGAAGAAACGCAGCACAGAAAAACCGACAAGCCATTCATTGTGCCATTGCTCATTTTCGCCAGAATGTCAGCCGAGGTCCTGAATATGTATGCTCAGTCTGTCATAGATTGCTCTTCAGAAAGCAGGTTCTTGAATGTAGACCAGAATACTATGGCAGTAAAAGAGCTGATGTTGCTTCCCTGGCTAAGAGATGCATAACTTTACAGTATTTACACGTGTGCAATTCTGAATGTCAAAAGGAATGTTGTATGGCTGAGAGTCCCTCAAGCAAACTCTGGATTTGCTACACCTGTAATCGAAAAATTCTTGGTGGTAAACTTCCTGAACAGAGTGTTACAAACAATATGCATTTGAATGAAATTCCAGCAGAACTGAAATGTTTGAATTCCTTGGAACAACATCTTATTGCACGTCATATTCCCTTCATGAAACTTTTGTGTTTGCCAAGAGGTCGTCAAAGGGCATGCCACGGTCCATGTGTCAGTGTTCCTATTAATTCTACAACTGTAACAAATATACTTCCAAGAAATGAAGTGGATGACAAGATGATACGAGTCAAGCTCAAACGGAAACTTTCTTACAAAGCGCACTATGAATACCTCTATGTCCACACCGACCGTGTCAGAAATGCACTAAGCTTTTTGATGGCAAACAATAAGTGGTATGATGATGTTACTTTGAATGATGAATGGTCAAACCCTCTGGATGGCAATGATGCATATGAAGTTGACAATGCCGAACACGAAACAGCTGATAACAGTGATGATGAAAATGCTGAAGAACAAGCAGAAGAAGATTTGACCTACATAAAAGACCAGCCTGGGCTTGTGTCAGACACCTCATTACAACCTGTTGATATCGGTGCAGAAATTATTGATCAAAATTTTCAGCACATACTGAACATGGCACCTGCTGAAGGCAATAGTCCAGTGAGATTGCTGTCTGACAAAACCAATGAGGCAAAATGTTTTCCTGTCCTATATCCTTTGGGTGGACCTACATTCCATGATGAAAGAGAGTCAAAAATAACATTGTCACGATACCTGAATACGCGCATTCTAAATGCTGATGGACGTTTTGCACGCAACACCGATTTCATTTTCTATGCCCAGTATATGTCAGAGGTACATCAAGTTGTGTCTAGTGTGTCAGTGGCATTGCGCAAAGGAGATTCCTCGCAAGATGTATCACCAGACATGTTATTAAACTCTAACTCACTCAGTCAGATGTTGCGGAATGATGAAGGATACAAGTTTCTACGTGGTATTCGTGGCACACCTCCATACTGGATGTCTGTACAGAAAGATTTATTTGCCATGATAAGACAACTCTCCATACCCACATTCTTTGCATCGTTTAGTTCTGCTGATTTGAGATGGCCTGAGATGTTGAACTCCATTCAAAGACTGGAAGGAAAGCAAACACCTGTTGATGATCTTGACTGGTCAGATAAATGTGGGCTCATACGCAGAAATCCTGTTACAGCAGCACGGATATTTGATCACCGCTGGCATTCATTTCTTCGAGATGTAATTTTGTCACCAGCTGCACCTATAGGTAAGATAAAGGACTACTTTTATCGTGTTGAATTTCAACAACGTGGTTCTCCTCATGTCCACTGCCTTTTCTGGGTTGAAAATGCTCCAAAGATCGACAGAGACAGTGATGCTCAAGTGGCAGAGTTCATTGACCGATACATCACATGTCAACTTCCACCAGAAACTGATAAAGAGCTTTTTGAGACAGTGGACAGTGTTCAAAAGCACAGCAAGAGACATTCCAAAACGTGCCGCAAGAAGAACACTGTGTGCAGGTTCCATTTCCCACGACCACCATCAAACCGCACTTTCATCTCAAGAGTCGATTCAGATGAGTCGAATGACAGCGATGAAATTAAACATGCCAATGCAGTCATGAAGGAAGTGAGATCTGCATTAACTAGACCTGATTTTAATTTCAACACAACTGATGCTTTTTTTGACTCTCTGGGGATAGATCAAAGTGTGTTTGAACAGGCTTACAGTATATGCTCCACAAAGAACAGCATTGTCCTAATGCGAAGTCCTGCAGACATTTGGGTGAACCAGTACAACAAAGACTTGCTTCGTGCTTGGCAAGGCAATATGGACATTCAGTATGTCACAGATGCATATTCTGTTGTTGTGTATATACTGTCATACATCACAAAGGCAGAGCAGGAAATGGGTCTGTTGTTGCAACGTGCTCAAAACGAGGCAGTGAATGGCAATCTGGATGCAAAAGCAGCGTTCAAGCAGCTCGGAAGCGTATACCTACACAACCGGGAGGTCTCAGCTCAAGAGGCAGTCTATCGCTTAACACATATGCACTTGAAAGAATGCTCCCGTGATGTGCAGTTCATTCCCGTTGGCGAAAATCCTCTAAGAATGAGTTTACCTTTGCATGTGCTCCGAGCTAAAGCTCAGCAACAGTGTGAAGACGGTACCAGCATTTGGATGACCAATATTATTGAGCGGTATAAGAACAGACCTCAATCGGAAGAGTTTGGAGATTTGTGCTTAGCAAGTTTTTGTTCCGAGTACAGGGTTATTCCAAAGTCTCAGGTTCCAGCAGAACGAGATACACACGACATAATAGAGCTCACCAATAACTGTGGCTTTGTGAAACGGAGGACCCGAACACAGCCTGCTGTTGTGCGGTATCCCAGATTTTCTCCCACCAGAGACCCAGAAAAATACTTCCATTCTTTACTGCAGCTGTTTTTGCCTCACTACGAAGTCTGCCATCTTAAACCTCCCCCGTATGAAACGTATGAAGATTTTTACAACACCGGAGCAGTTAGATGTGGTGGCAAAGTTCAAACGGTAAAGTCGATTGTGGATTACAACAGAGGTCTATTTGAAAAAGAGAGTGATGAGATTGACAGAGCTAAGCAGTTGCTCGAAACCAACCCAGACTTACAATGTGCCTGGTCCAGAATTGCACCACAAGCAGAGCAAGAGCGTCTTTGTTGTTTGGAGCAGAGAAAAGACAAAGTTGTAGATGAGGAAGATGACGATGACGTTGCAGAACTTATGCCTGACCTGACAGCCAACCCACAGACTGCATGCTCAATGGAGACTAATCATGTGACTATGCCTCGACAAGATGCATTGGTTTTATTACGGTCATTAAACGAGGAACAGTCTGCTATCTTCTATGCCGTTCGCCAGTGGTGTTTGCAGAAACTTTTTGGACAAAATCCTGAACCATTACGATTATTCATTACCGGTGGAGCAGGAACAGGTAAAAGCCATCTGATTAAAGCCATTCATTATGAATGTACAAGGTTGTTGTCACAGATTGCTGAAAGTCCAGAGGATCTCACTGTGCTTCTAACCGCACCCACAGGTGTAGCTGCATACAACATCGGCGCTGCAACAATTCACCACACATTCTCAATAGGTGCAAATGTCCAACTGCCCTATCAGCCTCTGAGCGATGAGAAAGTCAATTCTTTACGAAGTAAAATGGGGAGCTTGCAAGTGCTGATTGTAGATGAAGTCTCTATGGTCGATCACCGCCTTTTGGCCTACATTCATGGTAGATTACGTCAAATAAAACAAACTGGTGATTATTCTCTCTTTGGCAATGTTTCTCTTATCTGTGTGGGTGACTTTTACCAATTGAGACCAGTGAAAGGCAAGGCTCTTTATGCAGACAATAATGGACCCAACCTGTGGGAGAACAACTTTGAACTTGCTGAGCTGACCACAGTCATCAGACAGGGTGAATCATCATTTGCTGAAATACTAAATCGCCTCAGAGTCCGTAAAAAAAATGAAACACTCAAAATGGAAGATGTTCTCAGACTAAAGCAGTGTGAAACTGGAGCAGACTCCACTGACCTTCACATCTATGCCACAAATGCAGAGGTGCAGGAATATAATGTGAAGAAATTGCACGAGACGTGTCCAGATACAGTAAAAATCCTAGCTCAAGATTTTCTGCGAAATCCCAAAACTGGAAGAATGGAAAAGATGACTGGCTTCCACACTAAAGTGTTCAATTCCTGTTTACCTAAATGTGTTCAATTGGGTATTGGAGCAAGGGTCATGCTGAAGAAAAACCTAGACGTGTCTGACGGCCTTGTGAACGGAGCATGTGGTACAGTTGTGAAAATCATCAGAGGTCAAGATGACGGTGATGTTCCTGCAGCCATTCACATTGAGTTTGAAGATCCTAATGTTGGCAAGATTCAGAGATCAAAGTCGAAAAGTGTTGAACGTTCAACAGTAGTGGAAATACAAGAGGACCAAGTGACCAATGCAGGTGGTGTGCGAAGGCAACTTCCAGTTAATTTAGCATGGTCTGTGACCGTCCACAAATGCCAGGGCCTTACAGTTGAAAGAGCTTTTGTATCACTGAAAAAGATCTTCGCTCCAGGTCAAGCCTATGTTGCACTGAGTCGTGTGAAAAGTCTTGATGGACTGATTGTTGATGACTTCAAAGAGTCTGCTATATATTGTGACGAGAAAGTACAGTCAGCCTTGGAAAGCATGCCAAAGTTCAGCTATGGAATGTCTACTTTGGCTAATGTCAACACTGTGTGTACCATTGCACTTCATAACGTACAGAGTTTGAAAGCTCACATTAAGGATGTACAAGCCCATAAAGTATTAACAAAAGCTGATTGCATTTGTTTAACCGAGACGTGGCTGAACACAGAAAGCGGAGAAGAACTGCAACTACCAGGATACCGTTTCAATCACAATCCAAGAGTAAACTGTTATGATGATTCTAATCCAGTGTTTGCAGGGTTGAGACAACAACAAAGAGGTGGTGTTGGCATATTTTATTCTGATGACATTGATGTGCAGGTGTCAATTCCAAACCGATGCAATTTGGAATGCCTATATTTTCAGATGCCCAACGTCAATTTGATTGCTGCTGTTTTATACAGGCCAAGCTCTTACAAGATTGATGCATTTCGACAACAGCTGTTACAGGTCATCATTGAACTTGACAATCACCCTGGTAGGAAACTCATAATGGGAGACTTCAACGAGGACATCTTTGTATCATCTACAATTGCTAAGTTACTAGATCAGCATGGATACCGTCAATGCGTGCAAACAGCCACCACTGAAAAAGGAACGTTGATAGATCATGTGTACTATAAAGGTGCCGGAGATGTTGCTGTTGAGGTTGTGCCAACATACTTCAGTTTCCACGAAGCGATATTAATCTCACTCCAGTAATTGTTTTGCATTGATGGAATGTCATAAGCAGATAAGTATATTCAAGATGTGGTAAGTATATTCAAGATGTGCCAACTTTAGTTTTCACAAAGTGATGTTTGACTCACTCCTATAACTGTTGTGCATCAAAAGAACTTGATGAGCAGGTACGTATATGGCCAGTCAGTGATGATGTGTGGCAGTGGCAATGTTTGTTTTTTTTTCGCCCCTCTTCAGGCTAATATTGTGTCTGCAAATATACAGCATACATTGAAACACCCACTGTGATATTGGTCTTCCTGGTGAATATTTATGTCTTGAAATAATGTTAAAGATCCCATGACTTGGTACTTCTTGATGCTTTTATATGGCTCCTTAATGGTTCCCTAATACTGTAAATGAATCCTTCTTCAAAATCAACAGTCGCTTCATGAGTCTAGATAAGTGTCTAAAATGCTTTAGGCCCCCCCACTCCTTTACACAGAAAATAAAATTAAACCACTGGTACACTATATTACCAAAAGTATTCGCTCACCTGCCTTGACTCATACTATGAACTGAAGTGCCATCCCATTCCTAACCCATAGAGTTCAATATGATGTCGGTCCACCTTTTGCAGCTATTACAGCTTCAACTCTTCTGGGAAGACTGTCCACAAGGTTGAGAGTGTTTATAGGAATTTTTGACCATTCTTCCAAAGGCACATTGGTGAGGTCACACACTGATGTTGGTCGAGAAGGCCAGGCTCTCAATCTCCGCTCTAATTCATCCCAAAGGTGTTCTATCGGGTTCAGGTCAGGACTCTGTGCAGGCCAGTCAAGTTCATCCACACCAAACTCGTCATCCATGTCTTTATAGACCTTGCTTTGTGCACTGGTGCACAGTCATGTTGGAAGAGGAAGGGGCCCGCTCCAGACTGTTCCCACAAGGTTGGGAGCATGGAATTGTGCAAAATGTTTTGGTATCCTGAAGCATTTAAAGTTTCTTTCACTGGAACTAAGGAGCCAAGCCCTGTGGCCAGGCCAAGTGATTAGGACACCTGATTCTGATCATTTGAATGGGTGAGCGAATACTTTTGGTAATATAGTGTATTTCAGAGGTCCAGAGGGTTGGATAAGGGACTTGCGAGCATAGAAACACTCGCACGTGCCTCCAGGCAAATAAAAAAAACGCATTTCGCATTGCGTAGCTCCCTGATTTCCAGAGACGGGGGCGTGATTTCCAGAGACAGGGGGTGGACATCCAGACGGTGGTGGAACTGCATTTGCATTTCATTTTTCGTCGTGACGTAACATAGGTGCCTTGTTCAAAATCGCCCGTTTGGGCTGGGTTTTTTTCAAACACAGAAAAGGACCGCAAATGCTCAGTTTAGACATTTCGCAACTTTTAGCCATAGGGGGGGGCCTAAACTGGCTAGGGAAACTCACATTAACGTTCAAAAACCTCAGAAAGTGAAAATTTCATGCCATGGGACCTTTAACAAAAATGTTACATACAAAGTATGAGTATTGGAGTGACTGTATTCTTTGGATCTACAATTTGGGTGATTGTGCCCAAAGTTTGAGGAGATGAGAAAGAGACTCGTACTAATGGTGTGGATAAGCGTTTTAATATACAAGTTAGAAGAAGGAGAAAATGCCTGTGGAGAACATCGTCAGCACTTCCCAGAGGGAGACCAGACACCGAGAGGAGGTCCTTGGGGGAGTGTCACAACTGACAACCTGACCAGGTGAGGGGGACATTGAACAGTGATTAGTTTTATATGAAAACTTGAGACAATATTAAACACAGATGCTTTCTTTTATTTTCCCCTACTTTACACTTTTTGTTTTTAAACTCTTCATCTGCTGTTTATTGTTGTGCTTTTTTGTGAAGCACACCGACCTGCCTCTGTGTATGAAATGCACTATACAATTAAACTCGCCTTCCCTTGTCTATAGACCTAAACGCAGGTGGCTCAATGGCTCAACGGATGGATCGCGACTGGCAACCTGAGCAACAGTGGTCCAGCCTAGATGGATGTTGGAGAGCATGGGGGCGAGAGACAGTGGTCCAGCCTAGATGGATGTTGGAGAGCATGGGGGCGAGAGACAGTGGTCCAGCCTAGATGGATGTTGGAGAACATGGGTGTGAGAGGTCAGTCCCCAACAAAGATTAGTGAGAAACATTCTTTTCTGGATGTTGTTGCCTTCTGTCAGAGCACCCTCCCTGGAGTCTCTCTCTGTGTCTCTGTATCTCTCTCTCTCTGTATCTCTCTCTGTGTCTGTCTCTCTCTGTGTCTGTCTCTCTCTCTGCGTCTCTCTCTCTTTTTTCCCACCACCCAGGCCCTATGACTGGGGCATGCAGACATTTTGCAGTATTACTGGTGCAATATGGATTTACGTGATTACCCTGCTCCAGTACCACGTGTCTGATTGCAGTCATGCCACATAGTTTTATTAATATTTGTTTGTTGATGTGACAGACAGAGAGGAGGTCCTGTGGGGGGCAGCATCACAACTGACAACCTGACGTGACCAGGTCAGGGAGACAGTGAACAGTGAGTTTTATATCAAAACTTGAGACAATACTGAACACAAATGCCTTCTTTTAATGACAAACTTTTGATTTTGTTTTTGTCTATAGACCTAAACGCGGGCAACTTAATGGCTCAACGGATGGATCGCGACTGGCAACCTGAGCAACAGTGGTCCAGCCTAGATGGATGTTGGAGAGCATGGAGGTGAGAGGTCAGTCCCCAAAAAGATTAGTGAGAAACATTCTTACTTAATCTGCTGTTTATTGTTGTGCTTTTTTGTGAAGCATACAGACCTGACTCTGTGTGTGAAATGCACTATACAATTAAACTCGCCTTCCCTTGTCTATAGATCTATACGCAGGTGGCTCAATGGCTCAACGGATGGATCGCGACTGGCAACCTGAGCAACAGTGGTCCAGCCTAGATGGATGTTGGAGAACATGGGGGCGAGAGACTGGTCCAGTGTAGATGGACGTTGGAGAGCATGAGGGTGAGAGGTCAGTCCCCAACAAAGATTAGTGAGAAACATTCTTTACTGGATGTTTTGGCCTTCTTTTGAAGCACCCTCCCTGAAGTTCTGCATTCACCATGCTGCCTCTTTTCTCTCTCTGTCTCTCTGTCTCCAGGCCCCATGGATTTACTCGGATGCCCTGCTCCACTATCTCATCTGTCTCAAGTACCATCTGTTTGACTGCAGTCATGCCATCTAGTTTTAATATTTGTTTCTAGAAGTGTTGTGAAAGTTACTTTAAAAGTGGAATTGGTTAGTTACAAATTACCTTGTTTAAAATGTAATTGTAGTGTAACTATTTCAATGATTATAACTAATTTGTTTTTGATTACTTTTATTCACTTTCATTACTTTGTTGGTAAAATTCTTAGATTTATAAACAATGTTTTGTTTAGGCCTACATATTTTTTGCACTACATCTTGGCTTTTATAGGCCTATGTAAACTATACTGTCTATTGTCTTGTTTTGGTGTATCTACTTGACCACTGGAAGTACTATTGTCTATTGTTTTTGAGAGCTATGCCTAAACCAACATCGAGACTGAAAATAAATTCTTTGTATATGCAAGTATACCAATTGTACCTATACCTTTGATTCCCCACAAAAAATGACAGGGCCCCAGCTCAAACCCCTTAGTGCCAGCAACAGGTCAAAATTTGGGGGACATTTCTGCTTGTAACTTTTGAACCGTAAGTCCGATTTTGAAAAACTCTGTATCCCTGGGATCCTCGGGCGAAGACCGATCCAACGCATCTCATCGAATTAGGCCGGGTCGCTGCTTGGCCCCACATTGCTGCTTGCAGCTATATTTGGGGCCAGGCAGCGGTAGCTGCAAGGCACCCATAGTGTTTCTACTGATTCTTATTATTGGGGCCAGGCAGCGGTAGCTGCAAGGCACCTATAGTGTTTCTATTGATTCTTATTATTATTATTATACATTATTCTTCCGCCTCTGGGAGTCTATGGCAACCCCTAGAACCGTCTGGTAAAAAGTTGTGAAATTTGGCATGCACATTCCAGCCACTCTCCTCATTACCCACAGCAATTTATAGGCCCCCACCCCCAACCCTCTAGCGCCACCAGCAGCTCAAAGTTGCAGGAATTTTCAGGTACATTTCTGCGTGTAACTTTTGAACCGTATGTCCAATTTTCAAAAACTTGGTATCCCTGGACTCCTTGGGCCAAGCCGAATCCAACGCACCCTGTGACGTCATTTTCCGTCAGGGTAGATTTTCCGCCATTTTGAATTTTATGAAAAACACTCAAAATGCTTCTCCTCCCTCAATTTTTGACCAATTTTGCTCAAATTTGGTACATAGCATCTTTGGACTGAGCCTCATCAGGGACGTACCCGGTTTTTTGATATCTCTTATCGTTTTGTCGTGACAGCCAATCAAACGTGTCCGAAAAGTCGCCAAACAGGAAGTGAGCTCATATCTCGGGAACCGTTTATAGGATTATTTTCAAACTTTTCACAGATGTTCGTGTCCTTCCCAGGATTCCCCACAAAAAATTACAGGTCCCCACCTCAAACCCTCTAGCGCCACCAACAGGTCAAAATTTTAGGGACATTTCTGCTTGTAACTTTTGAACCGTAAGTCCGATTTTCAAAAATTTGGTATCCCTGGGATCCTTGGGCGAAGACTGATCCAACGCATCCTATGACGTCATGTCTGCCGGAATAGAATGTCCGCCATCTTGGATTTTGTGAAAATCAATAAAATTCTTCTGTTTCTACAACTTAACTTGTAATTTCCACAACAAATGGTGTGCACCCACATTCTAGACAGTCTCATGATGCCCTTCAACAAATTTTACGTCCCCACCCCCAACCCTCTAGCGCCACCAGCAGGTCAAAGTTGCAGGTACATTTCGGCTTCTAAGTTTTGAACCGTACGTCCGATTTTCTAAAACTTGGCCTCCCTGGACTCCTTGGGGCAAGACGAATCCAACGCATTCAGTGACGTCATTTTCCGCGGGTAAGATTTTCCGCCATTTTGAATTTTATGAAAAACATTCAAAATGCTTCTCCTCCCTCAATTTTAGACCAATTTTGCTCTAATTTGGTACATAGCATCTTTGGACGGAGCCTCATCAGAAACTTACCCGGTTTTTTGATATCTCTTATCGTTTTGTCGTGATAGCCAATCAAACGCGTCTTAACAGTTGCCAAACAGGAAGTGAGCTCATATCTCGGGAACCCTTCATAGAATTATTTTCAAACTTTTCACATGTATTCTAGTCTGTCCCAGGATTCCCCACAAAAAATTACAGGGCCCCAGCTCAAACCCTCTAGCGCCACCAACAGGTCAAAATTTGAGGGACATTTCTGCTTGTAACTTTTGAACCGTAAGTCAGATTTTCAAAAACTTGGTATCCCTACAATCCTTGGGCCTAGTCAAATCAAATGCACCCCATGACGTCATGTTCGCCGGAATAGAATGTCCGCCATTTTGGATTTTGTGGAAATCAATAAAATGCTTCTCCTCACTCAATTTTGGACCAATTTTGCTCTAATTTGGTACATAGCATCTTTGGACTGAGCCTCATCAGAAACTTGCCTGGAGTTTTGATATCTCTTATCGTTTTGTCGTGACAGCCAATCAAACGCATCCTAAAAGTCGCCAAACAGGAAGTGAGCTCATATGTCAGGATCCCTTCATAGGATTATTTTCAAACTTTTCACACGTATTCTAGTCTGTCCCAGGATTCCACACAAATAAATGACAGGGCCTCAGCTCAAATCCTGTAGCGCCACCAACGGGTCAAAATTTGAGGGACATTTCTGCTTGTAACTTTTAAACCGTAAGTCCGATTTTCAGAAACTTGGTATCCCTGGGATCCTCGGGCGAAGACTGATCCAACGCATCTCATCGAATTAGGCCGGGTCGCTGCTTGGCCCCACATTGCTGCTTGCAGCTATATTTATTGGGGCCAGGCAGCGGTAGCTGCAAGGCACCCATAGTGTTTCTATTGATTCTTATTATTATTATACATTATTCTTCCGCCTCTGGAAGTCTATGGCAACCCCTAGAACCGTCTGGTAAAAAGTTGTGAAATTTGGCATGCACATTCCAGCCAGTCTCCTCATTACCCACAGCAATTTATAGGCCCCCACCCCCAACCCTCTAGCGCCACCAGCAGCTCAAAGTTGCAGGAATTTTCAGGTACATTTCTGCGTGTAACTTTTGAACCGTATGTCCAATTTTCAAAAACTTGGTATCCCTGGACTCCTTGGGCCAAGCCGAATCCAACGCACCCTGTGACGTCATTTTCCGTCAGGGTAGATTTTCCGCCATTTTGAATTTTATGAAAAACACTCAAAATGCTTCTCCTCCCTCAATTTTTGACCAATTTTGCTCAAATTTGGTACATAGCATCTTTGGACTGAGCCTCATCAGAAACTTACCCGGTTTTTTGATATCTCTTATCGTTTTGTCGTGACAGCCAATCAAACGTGTCCGAAAAGTCGCCAAACAGGAAGTGAGCTCATATCTCGGGAACCGTTTATAGGATTATTTTCAAACTTTTCACAGATGTTCGTGTCCTTCCCAGGATTCCCCACAAAAAATTACAGGTCCCCACCTCAAACCCTCTAGCGCCACCAACAGGTCAAAATTTTAGGGACATTTCTGCTTGTAACTTTTGAACCGTAAGTCCGATTTTCAAAAAATTGGTATCCCTGGGATCCTTGCGCGAAGACTGATCCAACGCATCCTATGACGTCATGTCTGCCGGAATAGAATGTCCGCCATCTTGGATTTTGTGAAAATCAATAAAATTCTTCTGTTTCTACAACTTAACTTGTAATTTCCACAACAAATGGTGTGCACCCACATTCTAGACAGTCTCATGATGCCCTTCAACAAATTTTACGTCCCCACCCCCAACCCTCTAGCGCCACCAGCAGGTCAAAGTTGCAGGTACATTTCGGCTTGTAAGTTTTGAACCGTACGTCCGATTTTCAAAAATTTGGTATCCCTGGGATCCTTGGGCGAAGACTGATCCAACGCATCCTATGACGTCATGTCTGCCGGAATAGAATGTCCGCCATCTTGGATTTTGTGAAAATCAATAAAATTCTTCTGTTTCTACAACTTAACTTGTAATTTCCACAACAAATGGTGTGCACCCACATTCTAGACAGTCTCATGATGCCCTTCAACAAATTTTACGTCCCCACCCCCAACCCTCTAGCGCCACCAGCAGGTCAAAGTTGCAGGTACATTTCGGCTTGTAAGTTTTGAATCGTACGTCCGATTTTCTAAAACTTGGCCTCCCTGGACTCCTTGGGGCAAGACAAATCCAACGCATTCTGTGACGTCATTTTCCGTGGGTAAGATTTTCCGCCATTTTGAATTTTATGAAAAACATTCAAAATGCTTCTCCTCCCTCAATTTTGGACCAATTTTGCTCTAATTTGGTACATAGCGTCTTTGGACTGAGCCGCATCAGAAACTTGCCTGGAGTTTTGATATCTCTTATCGTTTTGTCGTAACAGCCAATCAAACGCGTCTTAACAGTTGCCAAACAGGAAGTGAGCTCATATCTCGGGAACCCTTCATAGAATTATTTTCAAACTTTTCACATGTATTCTAGTCTGTCCCAGGATTCCCCACAAAAAATTACAGGGCCCCAGCTCAAACCCTCTAGCGCCACCAACAGGTCAAAATTTGAGGGACATTTCTGCTTGTAACTTTTGAACCGTTAGTCAGATTTTCAAAAACTTGGTATCCCTGGGATCCTTGGGCCAAGTCGAATCAAATGCACCCCATGACGTCATGTTCGCCGTAATAGAATGTCCGCCATTTTGAATTTTATGAAAACACTCAAAATGCTTCTCCTCACTCAATTTTGGACCAATTTTTCTCTAATTTGGTACAGAGCATCTTTGGACTGAGCCTCATCAGAAACTTGCCTGGAGCTTTGATATCTCTTATCGTTTTGTCGTAAGAGCCAATCAAACGCGTCCTAAAAGTCGCCAAACAGGAAGTGAGCTCATATCTCGGGATCCCTTCATAGGATTATTTTCAAACTTTTCACACGTATTCTAGTCTGTCCCAGGATTCCACACAAATAAATGACAGGGCCTCAGCTCAAATCCTCTAGCGCCACCAACGGGTCAAAATTTGAGGGACATTTCTGCTTGTAACTTTTAAACCGTAAGTCCGATTTTCAGAAACTTGGTATCCCTGGGATCCTCGGGCGAAGACTGATCCAACGCATCTCATCGAATTAGGCTGGGTCGCTGCTTGGCCCCACATTGCTGCTTGCAGCTATATTTGGGGCCAGGCAGCGGTAGCTGCAAGGCACCCATAGTGTTTCTACTGATTCTTATTATTATTATTATTATACATTATTCTTCCGCCTCTGGGAGTCTATGGCAACCCCTAGAACCGTCTGGTAAAAAGTTGTGAAATTTGGCATGCACATTCCAGCCAGTCTCCTCATTACCCACAGCAATTTATAGGCCCCCACCCCCAACCCTCTAGCGCCACCAGCAGCTCAAAGTTGCAGGAATTTTCAGGTACATTTCTGCGTGTAACTTTTGAACCGTATGTCCAATTTTCAAAAACTTGGTATCCCTGGACTCCTTGGGCCAAGCCGAATCCAACGCACCCTATGACGTCATTTTCCGTCAGGGTAGATTTTCCGCCATTTTGAATTTTATGAAAAACACTCAAAATGCTTCTCCTCCCTCAATTTTTGACCAATTTTGCTCAAATTTGGTACATAGCATCTTTGGACTGAGCCTCATCAGAAACTTACCCGGTTTTTTGATATCTCTTATCGTTTTGTCGTGACAGCCAATCAAACGTGTCCGAAAAGTCGCCAAACAGGAAGTGAGCTCATATCTCGGGAACCGTTTATAGGATTATTTTCAAACTTTTCACAGATGTTCGTGTCCTTCCCAGGATTCCCCACAAAAAATTACAGGTCCCCACCTCAAACCCTCTAGCGCCACCAACAGGTCAAAATTTTAGGGACATTTCTGCTTGTAACTTTTGAACCGTAAGTCCGATTTTCAAAAATTTGGTATCCCTGGGATCCTTGGGCGAAGACTGATCCAACGCATCCTATGACGTCATGTCTGCCGGAATAGAATGTCCGCCATCTTGGATTTTTTTGAAAATCAATAAAATTCTTCTGTTTCTACAACTTAACTTGTAATTTCCACAACAAATGGTGTGCACCCACATTCTAGACAGTCTCATGATGCCCTTCAACAAATTTTACGTCCCCACCCCCAACCCTCTAGCGCCACCAGCAGGTCAAAGTTGCAGGTACATTTCGGCTTGTAAGTTTTGAACCGTACGTCCGATTTTCTAAAACTTGGCCTCCCTGGACTCCTTGGGGCAAGACGAATCCAACGCATTCTGTGACGTCATTTTCGGCGGGTAAGATTTTCCGCCATTTTGAATTTTATGAAAAAAATTCAAAATGCTTCTCCTCCCTCAATTTTGGAGCAATTTTGCTCAAATTTGGTCCATAGCATCTTTGGACTGAGCCTCATCAGAAACATACCCGGTTTTTTGATATCTCTTATCGTTTTGTCGTGATAACCAATCAAACGCGTCTTAACAGTTGCCAAACAGGAAGTGAGCTCATATCTCGGGAACCCTTCATACGATTATTTTCAAACTTTCACACATATTCTAGTCTGTCCCAGGATTCCCCATAAAAAAATTACAGGGCCCCAGCTCAAACCCTCTAGCGCCACCAACAGGTCAAAATTTGAGGGACATTTCTGCTTGTAACTTTTGAACCGTAAGTCAGATTTTCAAAAACTTGGTATCCCGGGGATCCCTGGGCCAAGTCGAATCAAATGCACACCATGACGTCATGTCAGCCGGAATAGAATGTCCGCCATTTTGAATTTTATGAAAAACACTCAAAATGCTTCTCCTCACTCAATTTTGGACCAATTTTGCTCTAATTTGGTACAGAGCATCTTTGGACTGAGCCTCATCACAAACTTGCCTGGAGTTTTGATATCTCTTATCGTTTTGTCGTGAGAGCCAATCAAACGCGTCCTAAAAGTCGCCAAACAGGAAGTGAGCTCATATCTCGGGATCCCTTCATAGGATTATTTTCAAACTTTTCAGACTTATTCTAGTCTGTCCCAGGATTCCACACAAAAAATGACAGGGCCTCAGCTCAAATCCTCTAGCGCCACCAACGGGTCAAAATTTGAGGGACTTTTCTGCTTGTAACTTTTAAAGCGTAAGTCCGATTTTCAGAAACTTGGTATCCCTGGGATCCTCGGGCGAAGACTGATCCAACGCATCTCATCGAATTAGGCTGGGTCGCTGCTTGGCCCCACATTGCTGCTTGCAGCTATATTTATTATTATTATTATTATACATTATTCTTCCGCCTCTGGGAGTCTATGGAAACCCCTAGAACCGTCTGGTAAAAAGTTGTGAAATTTGGCATGCACATTCCAGCCAGTCTCCTCATTACCCACAGCAATTTATAGGCCCCCACCCCCAACCCTCTAGCGCCACCAGCAGCTCAAAGTTGCAGGAATTTTCAGGTACATTTCTGCGTGTAACTTTTGAACCGTATGTCCAATTTTCAAAAACTTGGTATCCCTGGACTCCTTGGGCCAAGCCGAATCCAACGCACCCTGTGACGTCATTTTCCGTCAGGGTAGATTTTCCGCCATTTTGAATTTTATGAAAAACACTCAAAATGCTTCTCCTCCCTCAATTTTTGACCAATTTTGCTCAAATTTGGTACATAGCATCTTTGGACTGAGCCTCATCAGAGACGTACCCGGTTTTTTGATATCTCTTATCGTTTTGTCGTGACAGCCAATCAAACGTGTCCGAAAAGTCGCCAAACAGGAAGTGAGCTCATATCTCGGGAACCGTTTATAGGATTATTTTCAAACTTTTCACAGATGTTCGTGTCCTTCCCAGGATTCCCCACAAAAAATTACAGGTCCCCACCTCAAACCCTCTAGCGCCACCAACAGGTCAAAATTTTAGGGACATTTCTGCTTGTAACTTTTGAACCGTAAGTCCGATTTTCAAAAATTTGGTATCCCTGGGATCCTTGGGCGAAGACTGATCCAACGCATCCTATGACGTCATGTCTGCCGGAATAGAATGTCCGCCATCTTGGATTTTGTGAAAATCAATACAATTCTTCTGTTTCTACAACTTAACTTGTAATTTCCACAACAAATGGTGTGCACCCACATTCTAGACAGTCTCATGATGCCCTTCAACAAATTTTACGTCCCCACCCCCAACTCTCTAGCGCCACCAGCAGGTCAAAGTTGCAGGTACATTTCGGCTTGTAAGTTTTGAACCGTACGTCCGATTTTCAAAAATTTGGTATCCCTGGGATCCTTGGGCGAAGACTGATCCAACGCATCCTATGACGTCATGTCTGCCAGAATAGAATGTCCGCCATCTTGGATTTTGTGAAAATCAATAAAATTCTTCTGTTTCTACAACTTAACTTGTAATTTCCACAACAAATGGTGTGCACCCACATTCTAGACAGTCTCATGATGCCCTTCAACAAATTTTACGTCCCCACCCCCAACCCTCTAGCGCCACCAGCAGGTCAAAGTTGCAGGTACATTTCGGCTTGTAAGTTTTGAACCGTACGTCCGATTTTCTAAAACTTGGCCTCCCTGGACTCCTTGGGGCAAGACGAATCCAACGCATTCTGTGACGTCATTTTCCGCGGGTAAGATTTTCCGCCATTTTGAATTTTATGAAAAACATTCAAAATGCTTCTCCTCCCTCAATTTTGGACCAATTTTGCTCTAATTTGGTACATAGCATCTTTGGACTGAGCCTCATCAGAAACTTACCCGGTTTTTTGATATCTTTTATCGTTTTGTCGTGATAGCCAATCAAACGCGTCTTAACAGTTGCCAAACAGGAAGTGAGCTCATATCTCGGGAACCCTTCATAGAATTATTTTCAAACTTTTCACATGTATTCTAGTCTGTCCCAGGATTCCACACAAAAAATTACAGGGCCCCAGCTCAAACCCTCTAGCGCCACCAACAGGTCAAAATTTGAGGGACATTTCTGCTTGTAACTTTTGAACCGTTAGTCAGATTTTCAAAAACTTGGTATCGCTGGGATCCTTGGGCCAAGTTGAATCAAATGCACCCCATGAAGTCATGTCCGCCGGAATAGAATGTCCGCCATTTTGAATTTTATGGAAAAACACTCAAAATGCTTCTCCTCACTCAATTTTGGACCAATTTTGCTCTAATTTGGTACATAGTATCTTTGGACTGAGCCTCATCAGAAACATGCCTGGATGTTTTGATATCTCTTATCGTTTTGTCGTGAGAGCCAATCAAACGTGTCCTAAAAGTCGCCAAACAGGAAGTGAGCTCATATCTCGGGATCCCTTCATAGGATTATTTTCAAACTTTTCACACGTATTCTAGTCTGTCCCAGGATTCCACACAAAAAATGACAGGGCCTCAGCTCAAATCCTCTAGCGCCACCAACGGGTCAAAATTTGAGGGACATTTCTGCTTGTAACTTTTAAACCGTAAGTCCGATTTTCAGAAACTTGGTATCCCTGGGATCCTCGGGCGAAGACCGATCCAACGCATCTCATCGAATTAGGCTGGGTCGCTGCTTGGCCCCACATTGCTGCTTGCAGCTATATTTGGGGCCAGGCAGCGGTAGCTGCAAGGCACCCATAGTGTTTCTATTGATTCCTATTATTATACATTATTCTTCCGCCTCTGGGAGTCTATGGCAACCCCTAGAACCGTCTGGTAAAAAGTTGTGAAATTTGGCATGCACATTCCAGCCAGTCTCCTCATTACCCACAGCAATTTATAGGCCCCCACCCCCAACCCTCTAGCGCCACCAGCAGGTCAAAGTTGCAGGAATTTTCAGGTACATTTCTGCGTGTAACTTTTGAACCGTATGTCCAATTTTCAAAAACTTGGTATCCCTGGACTCCTTGGGCCAAGCCGAATCCAACGCACCCTATGACGTCATTTTCCGTCAGGGTAGATTTTCCGCCATTTTGAATTTTATGAAAAACACTCAAAATGCTTCTCCTCCCTCAATTTTGGACCAATTTTGCTCAAATTTGGTCCATAGCATCTTTGGACTGAGCCTCATCAGGGACGTACCCGGTTTTTTGATATCTCTTATCGTTTTGACGTGACAGCCAATCAAACGTGTCCGAAAAGTCGCCAAACAGGAAGTGAGCTCATATCTCGGGAACCGTTTATAGGATTATTTTCAAACTTTTCACAGATGTTTGTGTCCTTCCCAGGATTCCCCACAAAAAATTACAGGTCCCCACCTCAAACCCTCTAGCGCCACCAACAGGTCAAAATTTTAGGGACATTTCTGCTTGTAACTTTTGAACCGTAAGTCCGATTTTCAAAAATTTGGTATCCCTGGGATCCTTGGGCGAAGACTGATCCAACGCATCCTATGACGTCATGTCTGCCGGAATAGAATGTCCGCCATCTTGGATTTTGTGAAAATCAATAAAATTCTTCTGTTTCTACAACTTAACTTGTAATTTCCACAACAAATGGTGTGCACCCAGATTCTAGACCGTCTCATGATGCCCTTCAACAAGTTTTACGTCCCCACCCCCAACCCTCTAGCGCCACCAGCAGGTCAAAGTTGCAGGTACATTTCGGCTTGTAAGTTTTGAACCGTACGTCCGATTTTCTAAAACTTGGCCTCCCTGGACTCCTTGGGGCAAGACGAATCCAACGCATTCTGTGACGTCATTTTCCGCGGGTAAGATTTTCCGCCATTTTGAATTTTATGAAAAACATTCAAAATGCTTCTCCTCCCTCAATTTTGGAACAATTTTGCTCAAATTTGGTCCATAGCATCTTTGGACTGAGCCTCATCAGAAACGTACCCGGTTTTTTGATTTCTCTTATCGTTTTGTCATGACAGCCAATCAAACGCGTCCTAAAAGTCGCCAAACAGGAAGTGAGCTCATATCTCGGGAACCCTTCATAGAATTATTTTCAAACTTTTCACATGTATTCTAGTCTGTCCCAGGATTCACCACAAAAAATTACAGGGCCCCAGCTCAAACCCTCTAGCGCCACCAACAGGTCAAAATTTGAGGGACATTTCTGCTTGTAACTTTTGAACCGTAAGTCAGATTTTCAAAAACTTGGTATCCCGGGGATCCTTGGGCCAAGTCGAATCAAATGCACACCATGACGTCATGTCAGCCGGAATAGAATGTCCGCCATTTTGAATTTTATGAAAAACACTCAAAATGCTTCTCCTCACTCAATTTTGGACCAATTTTGCTCTAATTTGGTACAGAGCATCTTTGGACTGAGCCTCATCAGAAACTTGCCTGGAGTTTTGATATCTCTTATCGTTTTGTCGTGAGAGCCAATCAAACGCGTCCTAAAAGTCGCCAAACAGGAAGTGAGCTCATATCTCGGGAACCCTTCATAGAATTATTTTCAAACTTTTCACACGTATTCTAGTCTGTCCCAGGATTCCACACAAAAAATGACAGGGCCTCAGCTCAAATCCTCTAGCGCCACCAACGGGTAAAAATTTGAGGGACATTTCTGCTTGTAACTTTTAAACCGTAAGTCCGATTTTCAGAAACTTGGTATCCCTGGGATCCTTGGGCGTGGACTGATCCAACGCATCTAATCAAATTAGGCTGGGTCGCTGCTTGGCCCCACATTGCTGCTTGCAGCTATATTTGGGGCCAGGCAGCGGTAGCTGCAAGGCACCCATAGTGTTTCTATTGATTCTTATTATTATTATTATACATTATTCTTCCGCCTCTGGGAGTCTATGGAAACCCCTAGAACCGTCTGGTAAAAAGTTGTGAAATTTGGCATGCACATTCCAGCCAGTCTCCTCATTACCCACAGCAATTTATAGGCCCCCACCCCCAACCCTCTAGCGCCACCAGCAGGTCAAAGTTGCAGGAATTTTCAGGTACATTTCTGCGTGTAACTTTTGAACCGTATGTCCAATTTTCAAAAACTTGGTATCCCTGGACTCCTTGGGCCAAGCCGAATCCAACGCACCCTATGACGTCATTTTCCGTCAGGGTAGATTTTCCGCCATTTTGAATTTTATGAAAAACACTCAAAATGCTTCTCCTCCCTCAATTTTTGACCAATTTTGCTCAAATTTGGTACATAGCATCTTTGGACTGAGCCTCATCAGGGACGTACCCGGTTTTTTGATATCTCTTATCGTTTTGACGTGACAGCCAATCAAACGTGTCCGAAAAGTCGCCAAATAGGAAGTGAGCTCATATCTCGGGAACCGTTTATAGGATTATTTTCAAACTTTTCACAGATGTTCGTGTCCTTCCCAGGATTCCCCACAAAAAATTACAGGTCCCCACCTCAAACCCTCTAGCGCCACCAACAGGTCAAAATTTTAGGGACATTTCTGCTTGTAACTTTTGAACCGTAAGTCCGATTTTCAAAAATTTGGTATCCCTGGGATCCTTGGGCGAAGACTGATCCAACGCATCCTATGACGTCATGTCTGCCGGAATAGAATGTCCGCCATCTTGGATTTTTGTGAAAATCAATAAAATTCTTCTGTTTCTACAACTTAACTTGTAATTTCCACAACAAATGGTGTGCACCCAGATTCTACACAGTCTCATGATGCCCTTCAACAAATTTTACGTCCCCGCCCCCAACCCTCTAGCGCCACCAGCAGGTCAAAGTTGCAGGTACATTTCGGCTTGTAAGTTTTGAACCGTACGTCCGATTTTCTAAAACTTGGCCTCCCTGGACTCCTTGGGGCAAGACAAATCCAACGCATTCTGTGACGTCATTTTCCGCGGGTAAGATTTTCCGCCATTTTGAATTTTATGAAAAACATTCAAAATGCTTCTCCTCCCTCAATTTTGGAGCAATTTTGCTCTAATTTGGTACATAGCGTCTTTAGACTGAGCCTCATCAGAAACTTACCCGGTTTTTGGATATCTTTTATAATTTTGTCGTGACAGCCAATTAAACGTGTCCGAAAAGTTGCCAAACAGGAAGTGAGCTCATATCTCGGGAACCCTTCATAGGATTATTTTCAAACTTTTCACACATATTCTAGTCTGTCCCAGGATTCCCCACAAAAAATTACAGGGCCCCAGCTCAAACCCTCTAGCGCCACCAACAGGTCAAAATTTGAGGGACATTTCTGCTTGTAACTTTTGAACCGTTAGTCAGATTTTCAAAAACTTGGTATCGCTGGGATCCTTGGGCCAAGTCGAATCAAAGGCACCCCATGACGTCATGTCCGCCGGAATAGAATGTCCGCCATTTTGAATTTTATGAAAAACACTCAAAATGCTTCTCCTCACTCAATTTTGGAGCAATTTTGCTCTAATTTGTTACATAGCATCTTTGGACTGAGCTTCATCAGAAACTTGCCTGGAGTTTTGATATCTCTTATCGCTTTGTCGTGAGAGCCAATCAAACACATCCTAAAAGTCGCCAAACAGGAAGTGAGCTCATATCTCGGGATCCCTTCATAGGATTATTTTCAAACTTTTCACACGTATTCTAGTCTGTCCCAGGATTCCACACAAAAAATGACAGGGCCTCAGCTCAAATCCTGTAGCGCCACCAACGGGTCAAAATTTGAGGGACATTTCTGCTTGTAACTTTTAAACCGTAAGTCCGATTTTCAGAAACTTGGTATCCCTGGGATCCTCGGGCGAACACAGATCCAACGCATCTCATCGAATTAGGCTGGGTCGCTGCTTGGCCCCACATTGCTGCTTGCAGCTATATTTATTATTATTATACATTATTCTTCCGCCTCTGGGAGTCTATGGAAACCCCTAGAACCGTCTGGTAAAAAGTTGTGAAATTTGGCATGCACATTCCAGCCAGTGTCCTCATTACCCACAGCAATTTATAGGCCCCCACCCCCAACCCTCTAGCGCCACCAGCAGCTCAAAGTTGCAGGAATTTTCAGGTACATTTCTGCGTGCAACTTTTGAACCGTATGTCCAATTTTCAAAAACTTGGTATCCCTGGACTCCTTGGGCCAAGCCGAATCCAACGCACCCTATGACGTCATTTTCCGTCAGGGTAGATTTTCCGCCATTTTGAATTTTATGAAAAACACTCAAAATGCTTCTCCTCCCTCAATTTTTGACCAATTTTGCTCAAATTTGGTCCATAGCATCTTTGGACTGAGCCTCATCAGAGACGTACCCGGTTTTTTGATATCTCTTATCGTTTTGTCGTGACAGCCAATCAAACGTGTCCGAAAAGTCGCCAAACAGGAAGTGAGCTCATATCTCGGGAACCGTTTATAGGATTATTTTCAAACTTTTCACAGATGTTCGTGTCCTTTCCAGGATTCCCCACAAAAAATGACAGGTCCCCACCTCAGACCCTCTAGCGCCACCAACAGGTCAAAATTTTAGGGACATTTCTGCTTGTAACTTTTGAACCGTAAGTCCGATTTTCAAAAATTTGGTATCCCTGGGATCCTTGGGCGAAGACTGATCCAACGCATCCTATGACGTCATGTCTGCCGGAATAGAATGTCCGCCATCTTGGATTTTGTGAAAATCAATACAATTCTTCTGTTTTTACAACTTAACTTGTAATTTCCACAACAAATGGTGTGCACCCACATTCTACACAGTCTCATGATGCCCTTCAACAAATTTTACATCCCCACCCCCAACCCTCTAGCGCCACCAGCAGGTCAAAGTTGCAGGTACATTTCGGCTTGTAAGTTTTGAACCGTACGTCCGATTTTCTAAAACTTGGCCTCCCTGGACTCCTTGGGGCAAGACGAATCCAACGCATTCTGTGACGTCATTTTCGGCGGGTAAGATTTTCCGCCATTTTGAATTTTATGAAAAACATTCAAAATGCTTCTCCTCCCTCAATTTTGGAGCAATTTTGCTCAAATTTGGTCCATAGCATCTTTGCACTGAGCCTCATCAGAGACGCACCCGGTTTTTTGATATCTCTTATCGTTTTGACGTGACAGCCAATCAAACGCGTCCTAAAAGTCGCCAAACAGGAAGTGAGCTCATATCTCGGGAACCCTTCATAGGATTATTTTCAAACTTTCACACATATTCTAGTCTGTCCCAGGATTCCCCACAAAAAATTACAGGCCCCCAGCTCAAACCCTCTAGCGCCACCAACAGGTCAAAATTTGAGGGACATTTCTGCTTGTAACTTTTGAACCGTAAGTCCGATTTTGAAAAACTTGGTATCCCTGGGATCCTCGGGCGAAGACTGATCTAACGCATGTCATCAAATTAGGCTGGGTCGCTGCCTGGCCCCACATTGCTGCTTGCAGCTATATTTCTTCATGTTTCTCTAAACACTAGAGCGCCCAGGAAACAATACAGACCTGATTTAGACACATGTAGACTTAATGTTGTAGGCTCCACCTTATATATAATTATTTCACACAGAAAATTCTTCTTCCTTTGTCCATATTTATCATATAGGCCTAAAGATAACTGTGAACTTGTGACAGCTGTCTTGCCCAATAGTGTCGGGATCTTTGCTGTGCCTATACCATATGTAGGCTACAGATCTGAAAAAAACTTCTTACTCGTTTTCTTGTTGCGGTTTTTCTTGTCAACTTCGGTCCAGTTGAAATACCAGCCCGTCAGCACTGCACGGTACCGCCTGCTCCGCATCCACAGTGTGGACTCCAGGCGCAGGTCCGTGTCCATCTGGGAAGACGCTTTCATCGACTCCTCTCACAGCCACTTCTACACACTTCTGAGTGGTCACTTTCTAACTCTAAAGCCCCCATTAGTCCACTTCGTGTGTGTTTTAGTTCATCAGTGTACCTGTTAATATATTGTACCATGTAACAGCAGAAGGTTGAGTTGTTCTCTAAACATTAAGTTCCCTTAGGTCCCTCCCCTTTGACACCTGCAGTATTTGCATGACGCAGTTTATGGGCGTGAGACGAAGCCCCCAGCTCACCTACACACAGAGCCTGTTTTTTATTTTTTATGTTTTATTGTTAATTGCTTATGTGTGCTTATAATATTTTGCTTACAACAACAACAACAACAACAACAACAACAACAACAACAACAACAACAACAACAACAACAACAACAACAACAACAACAACAACAACAACAACAACAACAACAACAACAACAACAACAACAACAACAACAACAACAACAACAACAACAATAATAATAATAATAATAATAATAATAATAATAATAATAATAGCAGCCTGTTTTATAGTATGTGTTTGATTCGTAGTAAAGCCTGCATTACAAAAAAACAAAAATATATTATCATAGTTTATAATAAGACAGAAGGTAGGTGTTGTGGCTATACCTGTACAGTTTCTTCAAAATAAAATATCCACTTACATTGTGTGTATCATGGGTCTCTGAATTGGATGGAGTAAAACCTCCATAAAACCTTAAAACCTTAAAACCTTATTTTGAACCCACACCGGAAACCACACCGGTCCTTCAATTCCGCTTCCTCCTCAGCTAGCTAGTAGCGAGCACTGTGCTAACGACTAGTCTCGTAAAACATCTTAGTAGTAGTTAACATGAACTGACTGTTTATACTAGTGTACTTTATTTAAGTTTCTCCATAAATCGAATAAACGAGCAATCAAAATGAACATCAGAAACGCGCGGGTAAGAAAAATTAAATCTTGACGAAAGCCATGCTGTTTCTCTGAATGGTCTTTGCTACTGCTAAGCTACTCGTTAGCTCACCCGGTATCACCAGCTTGTGAGTGTCATACATGGTTGTTTTTATTTGTCGGAATAACATTTGTTTTATCTTATAACCACAGCCAGAGGACCTTATGAATATGCAGCACTGCAATCTGCTGTGTCTTCCTGAAAACTATCAGATGAAATATTATTTCTATCACGGACTATCTTGGCCTCAGGTGTGTACTCACCCCTTTGTACACTCAACAAACTTGACATCAGTATTTCTGACATGTAAACCATTTTAGCTGTCCTACATCGCAGAAGACGAAAATGGGAAAATAGTTGGATATGTACTAGCTAAGATGTAAGTTTTATTAATACACACAGAAAAGTGCCATTCATTTTAAATCCATCTCACCTGTCTATTGCAGGGAAGAGGACCCTGATGATGTTCCCCATGGACACATCACATCGTTGGTGAGTCTTCTATCTGGTGTAGACTACAAACCCATTACCCAAAACTTTACCATCAGTTGTTGAGTATTGTGCATTTGATTCCCCCTTCAGGCAGTAAAGCGCTCCCACAGAAGACTGGGCTTGGCTCAGAAACTGATGGACCAGGCGAGCCGGGCAATGATTGAAAATTTCAATGCTAAATATGTCTCTCTTCATGTCCGTAAAAGGTACGTCCAAAATGAGACAAAGTCAAAACTGTCCATTGAAACTATGCTATACATTTATTATTTTAATATTTCCATTTCAGTAATCGGGCAGCCTTGCATCTATATTCAAACACACTCAAATTCCAGTAAGTACAATTTGAACTGTTTAATTTGTAGTTTCAACAGTAGTGCCATTATATGTGTCAATATTTAAACCAATTATTCACCATGGAGTAAACCATTTATACTGTGTATTCTTTTAGGATCAGTGAAGTGGAGCCTAAGTACTATGCTGATGGAGAGGACGCTTATGCCATGAAGAGAGACCTTGCGAACATGGCTGATGAGGTAACAACCCCTTGTCACAATGTGTTAATTGTAGGTTTACGGTCAGATTATAACCAAGTCCATTTACTCTCTGCTTCCCCAGCTGAGAAAGTGTGGTGTGCGGGTGTCAGGACAGGAGGCACAATCTGGCCAGAGTCCATCAGGATCCGGAGACCAAGAGCGAGAGAGTGAGAGAGACAGTGGAGGAGAGAGCAAAGAGCTGAGTGAAGTCAGCGAGGCCACAGAAAGCACAGATGTCAAAGATTCTTCATCTGATTCACAATGATGCAGACCGATAGGCATTTTTAAATTCATCTCCACTTCATCTTTTTATCTGGGACAACTAACAAATGCTGTCATTGACTGTCCACTGGTTATTATAAGAGTGGGATGGATATTGAGCAGTCAACTAGGTGTTCCATCAAGAAGCTTTTTATTGGCATGTTGTACAGGTAGCCCAAAGTTCAGAGACAATTTCAATATTGAAAATGGACAGTTTGAATTAACCAGGTTCTCTATTTAACATACAAAACATAAATAAATCTTTGAAATATAAATGCTTTGTTATAAGTGTCTATTCTTTTGCAATGCATCTTCTCCTTAAGTACTGATGAAACAGACTCGTGTGTTACAGTTGACTTTGGCGACCTCCAGTGGAAACAAGCCAAATTAATTTCTGTAATTTACCATTTGAGTAACTTAAGTTGAGCAGGACTTGCCTGGTTTACACCTGACCATATCACAAGTGATATATGGCCTGGGAGCCACCTTCGAAATATCTCGTACCGGAGGTGTGGTTTACGATCGCCAACGGCCGTTTATTGGGCGTTACGAATCATTTGGTGTATACACCATAGCCAATCATGTCAGTTGTCAGTTCAAACTACAAGTTTCCATTTGTCACGTAGTACTCGTCACTGTCTTGCCACCCCTCCCCGCTCTCTGATTGGCTCCCAGAATCGGGAGAGCTCGCTTGCCATAGTTGCCAGGCTGTCTTTCAGATCGGAACGAACGAAAGACAGCCTGGGATTTCCCAGGTTAGAGCAGGACCGTTATAACACCCTCATTCTACACACAACTTCATATAGTTAGAGAAAAGCCAGTTATTCCGACTAACCTTTAAAAATGGCAAAATCTTTGACACAAAATCAAGTTACTCCCGCTAAGCTTTAACTGTTAGATGACAATCATACTCCATACATGCATTAGACATTCAGCCCAGCTGCTGATATGAGCACTCATTTTTGAATTTCCATTGTACACCTTTTCCAAAGTTACTATCTATAGGTAGGCCCATATCCCAGAGTGACCCCTCAGAGCTCCTAAACTCAAAGTATGTTTTGACAGGTTTGAGGTGGTGGCAGCTGTGTGTAGTCAGAGAGGAGGGACTAATCAGAACAGCTGGCCTTCAATTGACCCTGCACACATCAGGGGAGGCAGCACTTACAGGCCTTACGGAGGTAAACATTTGACTCGAGCTTTTTGTGCGTCATTCGTGTATAATGTCATGGCGATGTCGCTGTCTTAAATAAGTGTGTGTGTGTGTGTGTGTGTGAGAGAGAGAGAGAGAGAGAGTGTGAAAAACTGTAGACTAAGAGATGAGCGCCACTCCACCCACATCCACCCGAGTCCAAACTGAAGGGGAGGAGACACGGTTGAGCGCTTACTGCGTTAATAACCAGCATTTTACAGTTGCCTCTTGTCAGAATAAGCTGCAAGTCAACGCTGCTCAAAATAAGGTAAATAATGAAAGTAAATTACTTTCAGTTAATTTAGTTATATGTCATATACACGCAGGCGTGGTAGTTTGATTACTGCACTTGTCATTGCACTAACTCCCTCCTGGTCAAAATTGTTGTATATCACAGTATATCACATCTTTAAGGTGTTGGTGCTTGTCAAACTCTTAGCATAACTCTATTTTCAGTATGTTAAAGACATGTGTAGTGGTGAATTAAATTATAGCTGTAACGGTGATGCACGTTAAGTGATTCATGACTGATTGAAGCGGAATGTGAAGTGTAATGGTAAGTATGGCGTAAATTGGAAAAATGAGACGCCCTGTTTACTGGAAGTCTTTATTAGTAATGATTTTGCAAAACAAAGAAAGTGTTTGGTGGCGTTGTGCAGAATGCTGATGCTTAATATTATTGGTCTCTGAAAAAGGGAAGTGAAGGAGGAAAGGGAGAGAGTATGTGACAGTGAAGTGAAGTGTACAAAGGGTAGAAAAGTATTCTTCCCTTTTCTGCTTCACAGCTTCTATCCAAATTGATCGTTTTGAGCTATGAACCTCTTGTGAAGTTATTTTAATTCTTAATAATCATAGTCACCCATTGAACAGTATAATACATTGTCAGTGATAGCCTAGGAAAGATACTGAACATGTATTTAGTTACAGAATACTGGAAATCCAAATTAAAACGTATTTTGTAACATTCTGTTACATGGTCCATTCAGAGTACTGTACTCTGAATACTTGGAATACTTTTATATTGACTTGCATTTTATTAGAGTAAAAACACATAACAAACAGCTTTATTTTCCTTGCACTGTTTGCTGTCATTAATTTAATGTATTAATTTAAGTCTAATTAGAGAATGAAAATTTGCATGCACACATACTGCAAGTGTAATGTTTTCTTACCAAAAACGCAAAGTTTAAAGCCAAATCAATGAATGAAAGTACTGCCATGTATTCCTTTGATTTTAAGAAAGTAACTGTATTCTGAATACCACCAAACTGTACTAGAATACAGTTACTCAAAAATTAGTATTCTGAATATGTATTTTCGGTACATGTGTTCAGTTACTTCACATCACTGTACACAGTAGTTTAACTATAGATAACCACAGTCATAGCCACTTATAGTAGTTTTGTAGCATTTATAGCTTTACTCTGCTGGCAAAGTTTTTGTAGTTATTGACTTCATGTTCTTATTCTCCGGCTTGAGCACTGTAATCTTCCCATTGTGGGACAAATGAAAATTTATAAATATCACTTTACTTTAAATACACCATTATACCTGTAATAACAGTCTTTGTCATTTAAAGAACATGTGACATTATAGTCAAACTTTTATCCGTACACTGTTTCAACCTATAGGGCAGTAATAAATTAACTCTCTTCTGTTTGGGCTAAATTAGTTTAGATAACATTTGTCATCAATTCTAACATTGGCATTGATGATGGCTGTGAACAAGACTCTTTAGATGGCTAAATGTCATCCTATTTTGAATCAATATTTTAAAAGGCATGCTGCTCTGCCAATATGCAGCACGTGCCCTCTCAAGCTTTGGCAATCATCCTTGTGAAACCACATAAAGTACTACAACAAACGTATGCTAGGTTTGTATGTCATGTGGTTCAGTCTATTTAAAGTTGAAATGTTACTAGATCTATTTTGAGCGGCCATGTAAGTCAGTCAGAATAGCCAGTTTAGAGGACAGCAGCACATGCCAACTGATTTGCTAGTTGTTTAGCAAGAACAAAACAACGAGGGGAGAGTTTCAAGACATGTGTTACAGTAAGATTTTTTTTATTCTGAGGTGAAAGGATATTTATGTTGTGGGACAAGATCAAAATCTAAAGACATTTGCAGATGCATTTAAGCATGTTTTGTGTGGCAGTCTGAAACAGGATTTCACACATTGAATGCACTTCAAAAGGCATGATGGTTATTGCATGGTTCTGAAAAATGTCGTTTTGACAGAATTCCACCCAGTTGGGACAACAATGACTTCCCATGTGAAACTTAGAAAAGACAAGGTTGGAATAGTAGACTACGACACACAAATCAAAGGTAACTTATTGACAGATAATACAGCAAAGTTCTTTTTGTAGAAAAAAAATCACACATTCACATTCATTTCTCACCCTTGGCATTGCTTTCACAAAGCTTTTTGCAATATGTAATGTTACTTCACGCCTGTGTCAGAGGTGCGGTGCCAGCTCATAGACCAGCTGAAAGTGTTAGACCTGCAACTTGAACAGAAGAGCCAGCAACTTCAGGACCTCACAGAATATCTGAGAAGAAGGGGGGAGATTGAAAGTGAATACGCTAGGTCCCTGGACAAACTTGCTGAAAGATTCACTTCAAGAATCAAACGGTAATGCCTGACACACAAACTTGTTATTGTAATAAGTAAGTAATAAATTAATCAGTGATTCAACTGCCCCACAGAAAAGACCCTAGCAACCATTCAGTGAGCAACAGCTGGGTTGCACTTCTGTCCCAAACTCGACAAGAAAGTAAGGACCACAATCTACTGAGTGAGACCTGCAGCACTTTCACTCTTCAGCCTCTCAGCCACTGCCTAGAATACACGCAGCGCCTAGCCAAAAAGGTACATTACATTCTTTGTATGTTGCATGGTATTTTGCATTTTATGCATTTTCTTGGCACATATACTGAAAGTCACAATTTATGCATTGCTTGCACTAAGACCTTTATAGTCTTGTGCACAAATTTCTATAGGAAATGGACTGAAGAAGCAGCTTGGATGAGCTGCGAAATGCCTTCAATCAGCAAACCTTTGTCCAGTTGACAGAATTCAATTTTTATTTTTGCTTTCTATAGGAAATATGTCTCTACATTTAACCTCTACTTCAACTCTGGGATGTTAACATTGTTGTTTTTTGTCTCAGAGTCGGGATATTTGTACAAGTTTACAGGATGGCTTACTCAAAGTTACCATGGAGATGCAGACTGTGAGTGTGAACCATCTGAGTGATTTAATATTTTCTGAAGACAAGCTAAGTCACTGTTGACTCATTGTTGTGCTTGTGCAGGCCTGGCGGACATACTACCAGTACCACTCTGACTACGTGAGCGCAGAGGGGAAGTTGAAAGAGGCAGAGAAACAGGAGGAGAAGCATAAAACTGGAGCCAAGAAACTAGAGCGGTTGATAGAAAAAGTGTGACCAAGTTGTTTCTGACATTTAGATGCAGTTTTTGAATAGCTTTTATGTCTTTTTTTATGTAGAGGCAGAGTAAGGTAGAAGACATCTATTTGAAATGCAGTAAGGCCAGAAACGATTATCTTCTGAACCTCTCTGCAGCCAACGCCTCCATGAATAAGTACTATCTCCAGGACATCTCTACTCTTATAGATGTGAGTTCATCTCATTACAGTCTGCTGCCTGTGTAGCCTATCATACATAAATAAACATGTATTTTTTTTTGACAATGTCCTATTAAGGCTTACACCACAGCCGTTCACAGTGATATGCATATTTTTCTGAAAATGATTACCCATAACTGACTCTTTTTCTTCTAATATGTATTTCCTTTTATTAAGCAAATCCTAAAATTGACCAAAACGGGGAAGTACTTTGAAAGTCGGAAGGAATGCATTTGAGCTTAGAGCTTAAAAGAAGTGGGGGCATATAATGTCTATTTTTAAGCAAACATAACTCTCATACTGTTTATGTTAGCTATGGTATATTTATATAATTTATATACACATACTTCAGTGTGTAAAGCTCGTCATCATGGTTTGATTTACACTTTGAGGCAAATTAGTCTCTTGTATAGATCTCTAGTTTCTCAAATGTTTGCTATAAATCATGCATAAACTTTCTCCCCTTCTATAGTGTGCTGACACTGGGTACCACCTCACTCTGTCCCGGGTGATGCAGGCCTACCTCTCCAGTCGGGAGAAGGCCCAACAGAACATCACCACTGGACTCCAGCAGCTCCAGGGAGTAGTGTCTGCCCTGGACCAGAGCCATGACCGGGACACCCTCCTCCAGGACCACTATATTGCATTCTCCATGCCCCTGCGCTTTAACTATCAGCCCCACGATGGAGACCAGGTGACCCTGCTTTGCCTGTATCCTTTTATATATTTTCAATGCATCCTTTTCAATCACAAAAAAAACTGTGTCCAGGTTACTGATGTGAGTGCAGAGAGTGAGATGATCTGTGAGCTTGACACCAGATTCAAACAGATTCAGACCAGGCTCAAAGCACTGACTGATGCCACAGAGGAGGTAAAGAGCCACGCTTGTGTTTTATATAATATCGTTCAACAATGTATTCACTGTCTGCTTATTCAAAATAAATGATGGATATAGAGGATATAACTGCATCAAAAATTTGAAATTTGAAAAACTTTGAATAAACTGTATAAATACATTAGTGTCAGTTTAAAAAAGGGTTGATGTAGGGACTTTAACATAAATCCTCCTAAATATAGACTGAATAAATAACTGGTGTTCAACCTTGTTTTCCAGGCCAGTAAAAACATGTCTGTAGCTCAGGCATTGTTCATTGATTGTATATGTGAAGATGACCTGGAGCTCAGTGCAGTGTCTCACGAGAGCAGCTCAGAGAGTGTTTCAGTCCGGCCCAGTGTGGCCCGCCGTAAAGCCAGTCTGCAGGAGCTGGAGACTGTCTACTTCACTGTGAGTTACACCAACTGCTTTGAAAAAAAATAAATGTGGACTCTGTTAACTGCTCATTTGCTGTCACATTTGTTCCAGAGAGTGAAAGACTTTCTTGTGAGCACTTCCCTTGTTTCTAAATTGCAAGCTAAACATGACTTGCTTAAAGTAGCCTTGGAAAAAGGTATCACTTCCACATTTCTCACGAATTCACTATTTCAATTATACACAAATCTATTCTGAAAATAGTTGCAGCAGAACTGATTTTATTTTATTTTTTTGTTTTTTAGCCAAAGCAAATAATGGACCTCATCCAAGGTACTAAGAGTTAACAAGGTCTTTGTTTTTGTGTTTTTTTGTGTCAAAATGTTTATTTCGCAATGTCTCTAAAATTGCAGACACAAATTCATGCGTGTGAGAAAGAATCCCTCTAGTGCAAATCTGATGCACAATCAAAAACATTTTAATGGTGACATGCTGTCTTTCATCAAGGTAATTTAAGGAGCATATTTATTTTTTCTGATTTACTAGTAGACATTTCTACAATTTACAGTTTTCTTCTTTACCTTCCAGGCTTCAGGCCAACAGATACCAATAGTTGTTGAAAGCTGCATTCGCTTTATTAATCTGAATGGTATGGTATGGCAATAACAGATTTTACTGATACAATTTAATTTCAAAATTAAAAACATGTTTATCCTAGGCCTTCACCATGAGGGCATATTCCGGGTTCCAGGATCCCAAATGGAAGTGAACAATCTGAGGGATGCGTTTGAGCAAGGTAGGATGTAATGGTCAAGTTTTCAGCACTTTAGGGGCTCTCTCTATTGAGCATTAATAATGTTGGTCAGTGTCTTGTGGGCTCCCCCTTCAGGAGAGGATCCCCTGACCGCTCAGAGGTATAACCTGGACTCAGTGGCTGGAGTTCTGAAGCTGTACTTTCGAGGTCTGACGAATCCACTGTTTCCTATTGAGAGTACAGGCCAACTACTAGAGTATGCACGTGAGTGTGTGATGGGATTTTAACCTAAGTCAGTGAATAATTGATAGAAACA
The DNA here is from genome assembly GCA_036785185.1 of Paratrypauchen microcephalus. Taxonomy (NCBI): domain Eukaryota; kingdom Metazoa; phylum Chordata; class Actinopteri; order Gobiiformes; family Gobiidae; genus Paratrypauchen; species Paratrypauchen microcephalus. Next base: position 3,489,185 of record JAVJIX010000052.1, on the reverse strand, counting down.
TACTTATTTTTAATTTTTTCCTAGAAATAAAGAACGAATCTGAGAGAGCAGCTCAGCTTAAAACAGTTGTTGCTTCTTATCCAGAACCCATCATCATTGTCATGAGATACCTTTTTGCATTCCTTCATCAGTAAGTGTAAATAACAGGCCAACTTCCCAAACTGTTGCCATACAAACTTGATCAAAGGAGAAGTTCAATTTGTCAACTGGACAAAGTTTGTTTGGTTGAAAACGTTTCGCCGCTCATTCGAGAGGCTTCGTCAGCTCTGGTTATTATAACCTCTCGGATGAGCGGCGAAACGTTTTCAACCAAACAAACTTTGTCCAGTTGACAAATTGAACTTCTCCTTTGATCATGGATTCTACCTGGACGACTGAGGGACTTTTCACACATACAAACTTGATTATTTTTCAATTGGGTGAATACTCTTCATTTGCATGTGTTTTGTGTGATAAGTGTGTCTCAGTACAGTGACGAGAACATGATGCAGCCGTACAATCTGGCTGTGTGTTTTGGCCCGAGTCTTGTGCGTGGGGCAAATGAAGACGATGTGGTTACACTGCAGCCTCAGATCAATGACCTTGTGAAGAGCATCATCCTCCTGCACGAGCTGATCTTCCCCAGTCAGAGTGACGTCCCTGGCCCCATCTATGAGAAGTGCATGACTGAGGAGGATGGCTGGTAATGAAACAAATAATTGACTGACCCTTCTCCCACCTGGAAGTATGGCATAATCACATTCTATAATCTGAAAACCACCAATTCTGTTTCATTTCAGTGAACCTGTAATGGAAGAAGAAGGAGAAGTTGTAGAAACACCTCAAGGTACAGATAGTACATTTTAGATAAATGTTGCATGCTGCTGTAATGGCAAATAAATGTCTCCATTTGCTCCACTTCAGTTTCAGATGTGGGTCTCTCAGTTGATCAGACTTCTGTGCCACTTGAGAAAAAGCCTGATAGACCCAGAGCCAACAGTTGTGCATCAAGTGAGCAAATCAAGAGGGCAGCGGCGTCAGCAGGGGGCAGCATTGCTTCAAGTGGAAAACTTCTTCAGATTCCAGTGGGACCTCAGTGCAAGCCAAGACGCGTCCACTCACCTGGCTTTGTACGCAGAGAGTAAGTTGCACAAAATGCCACTTGTCACAGCTGGCATATGTGTCATGAATTACATTACATTTTTTGTTTACAGATTACGTGAAAGTGTATCCAGTGAAGATATTGTACAGCTAGACAAGGTTTGTTTTCCACCTAAAGATGAATTATCTTTTCTGGAGGCTGGTCCATAATATGGCATTTAACAATTTCTGTCTCAGTAAGAATGCATGATTTAATTTTGAGTAATAAAACACTGAAAACTGAAAAAAAAAATTAATATATATGAAATTAATGTCTTCTCCATGGAGACAAAATATAACAGATTCCCCACCAGAAAAGTTATGTGGTGCTTGCATAGATTTTAAAATATTTATTCTTTCTACAGATTTTTAATATAGTTTGTAAAAACATTACTATAGAGACATAACAAAACTTGCTTTGCTCTCCCTCTTTCCCATTACTTCTTGTTTATTTTTTCAAATAGGATATCTGTCATCAGATGGACTCAGTCTTCAAGGAGCTAATTGCTCGACAAGCCTTACAGGATCCACCCAGTGCCACCTCCTCTTCCTCTGCCCAAACTTTCCAGAGGAAAGTGAGGCGAGGGAGAGGAGCAGGCCTGTTTAAGTCTGCAGACCCCCTGGACTGATGTGGTGGACACCATGGTTGACAAGGAGGATGATACAAATGTAAATGGAGCTGTAAGGTGACTGCTCTGACAGCAGCTTTCAGCAAATGTATTCCTTACACGACAGAGATCACTGAGCATCCACTTGTCTTTTCATGAGGAGTCTACCTTCTTAGAAGCACTTTGACTGAACCTCCTGCAATAGCAGACCCTGTCCATTGATTATCTGCAGACCAATGCACAAAACTGGATTACTTGTAATACATTTAAAAAATAAAAATCAATCCCCAAATGTTATCATTTGTAGTCCTGAATCTTGTACTTGCCTTGATATGAGCCATGTTTAATTTGCTAACCATTTTAATAATCAGCTGTTTGTCTGAGTACTGTAAAATAAATGTTGTTCACACTGACCCTGTGTGGTTGTTATGTCACTATCACTGTATATTAGATACTACTAAGTACTAAGATAATTATGACTTGATTTTATATATGCACATTTAGTTGGGCCTCTTATTTATTTTGGCGTCGTTGTTGGCTGAAAGTATGACAGTGTCTGCATTACAGGTTTTACTGACTTTAGAGTTACATGAATTTTGGTGTGTGTAGCACTTTGGCAACTGTCTTGTTTAGAAAATGTGCTATACAAATAAACTTGAACTGGTTCTAATATTTGGGCAAGTGAACATGGACATTATTATACTTCCATGATCACAGAGCATAAGGTCTTGTTATGTTTTTTGTTTTTTTTGAGCTGACGTGGTCGACACATGACAATCCCATAATCCTTTGCTCGGTGAGTGGTTACGTCATTGGTGCGCATGCGCGGTGGTGGTGCGGCGCTGCACTGAGATGGTGCGCATGCGCGGTGGTGGTGCGGCGCTGCACTGAGATGGTGCGCATGCGCGGTGGTGGTGCGGCGCTGCGCTGAGGTGGACTTCTTTCACTCACTGAAGAAATCACGAAGCAGCGGTTTACCTTGAGTTTAGGGCGCACCGAACACCACCAAACCCCCAACCGACGCAACCATGATCCGGATAGCCGCTTTCCTGGCTCTGCTTGTGGCAGCATGCTTAGGTACTTTTACATTTGGGAGTTTGGTAGTTGGTTGGCTTTAGGTAAGGCTAGCGTTAATGCTAGTGAACTTACACAGCTCCTGTGGATCAATGGATCAGTCAAACTGTTTTCATTCATAGTGGTTCTGTTGGCATGCTTCGAGTTACATTGTGTCTAAATGTTCAAACTAAGTGCTATACGATTAAATCTTTTACAGGAGAGAGCTGTACAGACCCTGTCATTACTCCATCGGCCTACACCACCTCAGATGCTGTCATCTCCTCAGAATCTGTCTTCATCGTTGAGCTGAGCCTGACCTGTGCGAACGGGGCCCAGGTAAACCCAACCCAATCCAGTCGAGTCAATTAAGTCCAAAGCCGTTCTACTATATAACAGCACGTACTCACACTCATGTTTGTTCCCAGAGTGTGACCCTGTATGCAGATGTGAATGGCAGGCAGTTCCCTGTGACCAGAGGCCAGGATGTTGGCAAGTATCAGGTGAGACAATAGTTCAGATACGTAAATGAATGGTACAAATAACAAAGTGTTACCCTAGTTCAATGAGGTTCATTTGGTCTTCCGATATTTGATGTTGTGTAGAATCCCTCAGTCGTCCAGGTAGAATCAATGGCAAAAGGAGAAATTCAATTTTTCAACTGGACAAAAGTTAATTTGTTTTGCAGCTCATCCAAGCTGCTTCTTCAGTTCTGGTCAGAGTGCTATTTGATATTAGGTTTTCAGATCAAGAGTTTGTTGTCATACCTGACAATTTGGACTGCTTACTAGTGGTCTTCCTCAGAGTGACCCCATTTTGAGTTACGCAGTAGATCTTGCTAGATCTATACTAATTTAGAGAGATTTGTGCTGTGTATTAGTAAACATTTAGTTTGTGCAACCCTTGCACATCTAAATAAAGGTGGGCAGATTTATGCAAAATTGGATTGATTCAAGATTGTTTATTTGTCATATGCAGGATCAACACAAGGTCAACAATGCAATGAAATGCTTTGGATCAGAAGAACCGTTGACTCACTAAGATAGTCAAGAAGTACTAATAGCATGCAATAAAAATACAAGTGGAAAAAAGTAAACAATTAAATAAAAAATATGTAATAAAATACAAAGGTACAGGTAGGATTAAATAAGATGTAGTGTAGAGTTGTTGTTTTGAAGATCTGCAAAATGTGGATATCGAGAACATTGTTCAATCATTAAAATTAAAATAGGATAATTCTGCGTGTGGGGAACTTTACAGCCCTTTCACATTATTTTGAAACTTAAAAATCCTATATTATGCATAATTGACTGTTGTGGGCTTTAAGTCATGTTAGAATGTTCATCAAAAACATACCCGGAGTTGTTTCATTTCATTCATACATGTTAGAGTAACCTTTTTATTATTAGTTTATCTACATCTCTGAAATTCAAAATGCTCTGATCCACCTCATGATGTCATGTTGTGGTAGTTTTCAAGTTAAGATTGGCAGCCAGGGCTGAAGTTATCCAAATTAAGGTGTATGAAGTAAAAAAAAATAAAAAAATAACCACATGACATCACAACAGAGTGTTTTCTGTTTAAGAAGAACTCGGCCTAACTATGCAGGATTTGTGTGTTAAACATGTGTGACTGAACCACAACACCAGGTATGTTTTTGATAAGTGAATGATAATGTTTCCTTACGTTATACATTTGAAGACATGTTTTAACACATTTGTTGGATTGACATAATATTGTTTGAATGTGGTTATTGAGTCATAAATGTCAATATCGCCCACCCTTCGAGGTATTAACTTGAGTTTATTCACTTTCAGGTTTCATGGAGCATGCCTCATAAACAGGCTGCCTCTGGGACATATCAGGTCAAATTCTTCGATGAGGAGTCCTACAGTGCTCTGCGCAAGGTTTGTCAAAGCATTCATGTTAAAATTATTGCATACAAACAGATTTATTCATTTCATGATCTATTTTAAGGCCCAGAGAAATAATGAAGATGTGAATGCCATCCAACCCCTTTTCTCTGTCAACATTGACCATCGGGTAAGATTTAAAGATCCCATGACATGGTACTTCTTGATGCTTTTATATGGCTCCTTAAAGGAAAAGTAATGTTATTTTACAATCTGAGCCTTCTTTCGGTAATAAAACAAGTCGTTTGACTCACCCATAGCACGTTGGTGTCATTTGGAGCTGTTTGGTGAAAGTTATGTTGTAGCGTATCCGTTAATATGAGTATTCGGGGCATTACTTTGCCGTCTCCAAATAACACAAACTTTAGCACTTTTCAAATCATAGAAGCCCGATGTCTTAATGTAAGATTTCGTTTGAAGCAAAAGTGGCCTGTAATCTGAGATTTATCCATAGTTTTCAGCTTTGCGTTTCATGTTTGGGTCCCGGGAGCTGATAGCACAGTCCGCGCATGCGCACTGGCGTCCTCATCTACTCGAAACTATGGCTAAATCTCGGATTACAGGCCACTTTTGCTTCAAACGAAATCTTACATTAAGACATCGGGCTTCTATGATTTGAAAAGTGCTAAAGTTTGTGTTATTTGGAGACCGCAAAGTAATGCCCCGAATACTCATGTTAATGGATACGCTACAACATAACTTTCACCAAACAGCTCCAAATGACACCAACGTGCTATGGGTGAGTTAAACGACTTGTTTTATTACCGAAAGAAGGCTCAGATTGTAAAATAACGTTACTTTTCCTTTAATGGTTCCCTAATACTGTAAATGAATCCTCCTTCAAAATCAACACTCAGTGCATGAGAAAGAGAGATAAGATGAGAAAGAGTCATAAATGTCACTCTGGAACACTCCATTATAGGCGTTGTTGCTTGAATGCAAATGAGGAGGACAGAGCTGGCCTATAGTAGGGGGTGGGGGCGTGGCCAAGCTCTCCGCTCTGCTCTGTGACCCACTTCCGTGTTTTTGCACGGGGGGAGAGATGAGAAGCCTTCCATTGAAAAATAAACAAATTTCCACAGAAAATAAAATTAAACCACTGCTGTTTCAGATATCCACAGGCTCAGATAAAGGACTTCCGAGCCTAGAAACACTCGCAAGTTCCTCCAGGCATATAAAAAAACGTATTTCGCATTGCGTAGCTCCTCCGCAGTCCAAACTCTCTGGGTGTGATTTACAGAGATGCTGAGTACAGACAGACGGGGGTGGAACTGCATTTGCATTTCTTTTTTCGATCTGACGTCAATAAGGTGCCTTGTTCAAAATCGCCCGTTTGAGCTCTGATTTTTTCTAACGCAGAAAAGGATCGCAAATGCTCAGTTTAGACATTTCGCAACTTTTAACCATGCGGGGGGGGGGGGGGGCTGCTAAACAGGGTAGGGGAGCTCACATTAACGTTCAAAAACCTCAAAGTGAAAATTTCATGCCATGGGACCTTTAATGATTTAAAAAAAAAAAAAAAAATTATAATCATTTATACTTATTGCATTGTTTTACAATATTGTTGTTTTGGTCTGGAGATATTTTACTTTTTAACATATTTTTGTGTCCATTAATCTTGTATTCTTTCTGTAGGGTGCCTGGAACGGCCCATGGGTATCAACTGAAGTAGTTGCGGCACTCATCGGCATCTTGGTCTATTACTTGGCTTTCAGTGCAAAAAGCACCATCCAGGCATAAACTGAATGTTGTTGTTTTAACCACTGGATGAGGTCATTATCAAAGACTGGTTTCTTAACGGATTATCAACATCTTTAAGCAGTGTGGCTTATTGTCACTGCCACAGTGTACTTAAAGAAGTTCTGCAGCAGTCTTTACTTTTTATTCAGACTGTGTCTGTGTTCTCAAGTCTTGGCCCTCGACAGCTTTTCTTTGTGGATTTGTCTTGTCAAAACATATTTTTGTAATGTTTACTAAATCTGTACCAATAAACCTGGACAACCAGTTTGACATTAATATAAACCACCTGGATGTGCTGATCAAAGATCAAAAATGTTAAGGTATTTCAATAATGTGAGTGCACTGACTGATGCAAAGGGGCTGAAATGTCTCTTCCAGTAAAATGAATAAATGTGTGTTGTTGTTTTTTTCCCCATTTTGCAATGCTTAATGTATTTCTTTATGTGACGACCACAGATAGAGTGCTTCCTTTTTTAGAGAAAATATTCCTTTCCTCCGAAGATGGTCTTATATCACGTGCTTTCTGTCACTGTGGAGATCTGCTTATTGTTTCTTGTGAGATTTCAGTGTCTAGACAACTCTGAGTGTACTGACCTCATTTAGAGTAAATGACCTCCCTAGACTACAGCTAAAGGGTGAAAGATGCTTGGCCAGATATTCTCTTAAACTGTTATGAGTCTTTCACTGGAGAGGTAATTTGATAAAGTTGGTAGGATTTAGCCATGCTCCAAATAAAACAAACCTGTATGGAGATTGTAGTCATATTTGTCCATTAAAGGGATAGTAAACCTCACAAGTGAACAGACTAATAAAAATAATAGGCGCGCAGTGATGCGTCTCGAGAGAAAATAGCACCAAGCGATTATGACTTCTGACTTTTTCATGGGCAACTGTTTTACAGTGGTCCCAGACCATATTTGACATGTATGGTGGCCACCATACTGCCAGTTTCCTCTGGCTGACAGCCAAGATGACCCCGATAGAATCCACTTTTGAATGCCCTACACACGTAACTATAACTATTTCTCACAGTAATTGACTACATCTAACTACTTCTAATGTTAATTTATTAATTCTAACTAGTTCTGACCCGAATTGACTAAATTTAAAGGTAATTGCAGCACAATGTTCAAATGCTTGATAACGATCAAAAAACCATTACACTACCAAGCTGCTAAGTCTACAAACACTGCACCAATGAGTCCGAAAAAATAGTGACCACATTTTGAAGGTGAATACAAAGTCCTTACAACACTCCACTGCTAGAGGGAGACAAACGAATGCATTAGCCAAATCCATAATTGTAAACCATTAATATGGGCCCAGTATAGCTAAAATATCATGAGGGTCAAACACAGGCAAGCAAGGTGTTAATGCCCAATCATTTATTGCTCTAAAAATGTGCACCATACGATAAGTGTTGGTGTGATGTTTTCGTATAGGTAAAATAATAGTATTCCAGTTAGATTCAGAAAGTTCCAGGACCCCTGTGTCCCAAAGACCATTAATGTTTTCCTTAATTCCCTGGACCACCTCTGGTTTATATTTATACTGGAGGCACAATGCGCTAGGCAATGCGAAATGCGTTTTTTTATTTGCCTGGAGGCACGTCCGAGTGTTTCTAGGCTCGGAAGTCCTTTATCTGAGCCTCTGGACCTTTGAACAGCAGTGGTTTAATTTTATTTTATGTGGAAATGTGTTTATTTTTCAATGGAACACTTCAAATCTCTCCCCCCGTGCAAAAAAAAAAAGGAAATGGATCAGCTGTGAGCTACAGCGGAGAGCGGAGTGTTTGGCCACGACCCCACCCTCTACTATTGGCCAGCTCTTTTCTCCTCATTTGCATTCAAGCAACAACGCCCATTATAGAGTGTTCAGAGTGAGAAAAATTACTCTTTCTCAGCTTATCTCTGTTTCTCATGCACTGAGTGTTGATTTTGAAGAAGGATTCATTTACAGTATTAGGGAACCATTAAGGAGCCATATAAAAGCATCAAAAAGTACCATGTCATGGGATCTTTAAGCACGAATTACTTCGGCAATGCTTCATTGCTTCTCTCAGCTCCATTTCCATGGTTAGCTGCTATCAGCAATTTCGACAGGAAAACTGTACTTACAAAGCACCCGCAATCTTGACAATGGCTCCTTACTCTCACCATCGATCAACTTCGTCCAAATTTCAGTCCTTTTCCATGAATGACTGTCCGTTCTTTCCAATTGGAGCAAGTTTTTTGACTAATATTATGGCAGCAGATCCAATTTAGACCGCCCATTTATGTTCCGCAGACCGACGATATTGTGTCATTCGGCAGAGCACTTTTTGAAAAGAATGGACGCGAGCAAGCTGGGTTCTTTATCAACAAAAAATCTTTATCTATTAAAAATGGTTAACAAAAAACAAGGTCTTCAAATACAACTTAGGTCTTTCAGTTTCTATTATAATTACACAGCAAGCACGGTCAAAAAACTATGTACATCCGTGCTCCGCTTATTCCTTCTGGCTCTTTCTTTCCAATTCTAAAAGCTGCGTCATCTGTTGCGCATGCGTGTTTAAATTAAAGCCCACAGTCTAAATGACTGTTAAATTACTCTTAACTTCCTATAAACATTATGTTCATGAAATAAACTAAAATAGGTACTAAATAACAAAATACTAAATATATTAATTCTAATATCCAATTCCAACACCAAATTATATTCTTAATAATTAAAATATTGTCATGGCTCTAACAGTTAGGGTATAACCTCAGTAGGTTAAACCCTAAATGGCCGGAGCAGGGTAAGTGCAGTGCAGTTTCTCTCTCTCTCTCTCTCCAGTTTGGATCCACATTGTGATTTATAGCCGCACTGTTTGTGTATAAAGTGTTAGTGTAAACCAGTGCTTCTCAATTATTTTCTGTGACGCCCCCCCTAGGAAGAAGAAAACATTTCATGCCCCCGTTCCTGCGCGCGACTATAAATAGTATTATTTGTCTAGAAAATTGTTATGAGAACACCATTGTATCCTTTTATTAACATTATAAACAAAAAAAAAGAAACTTACAACAAAGACTGCACTGAGGACTCAAATATTAATGTGTTTTTAATGCTTTGCGCACATTTGTTTACATTTTACAGAAATGAAACTTAAAACCACCTCATTTGCATAAGCTAAAAGCACTGGAAAAAAAACGCTCTCTCCTTGTGCCACTGATGCGTCAGCTTCTGTCGGACTAAAGGACACGACTCAGTGGAATATACGTGTTTTTTCTGTGACAGAGGATGTTTTGTTAATGGTGAGACTGTGCGTAAATCGCATGTGAGAACGCCACTGCCAACTACTGTTGTTGATGTGCAATTACACTAAGTTCTAGTACAGGACAGCAAAAAAACATGTTTCCCAGGGTCATACGCGCCCCCCCTGGCATCACGCCACGCCCCCTCAGGGGGGCCCGCCCCACTATTTGAGAAGCACTGATAAACCCACTGTCTCCGCTGCTTTCTGGAGCAACATACAGAAGATACGGGACTTCTGCACCCTGGATTATGACTGTGACACTTTCACTGACTCCCATCCACCTCCAGGCTGGATCACCACGCGGTCCAAAACAACAGCACCGACTCCAAGCAACAGCTCAAGGCTCAAATACAACCCATGATGCGAGATCCTCAGCGGGTGACAGGGCTCGGTGCCCGGGCATGTGTGTCGCCTCTGCGCTCCCAGAGGACTGGTCCCGGGTGCGTGCGCCTCATCTGCAGCTTGTCCTGCAGAAACGTCCCTCCTGCTGAGAGCTGAGGGCAAAGTAAAGCGGAACGGAGCTTATAAAATCAGCAAAACATTAAGCCTAGACTATTTAAAATATAAATCAAAAATGCACTTTAAAATAAAAACATAAAAATATAAAGTATTACACAACCATAACAAGCCAATAAATATATCGCAAAAACATTGACAATCACAGAGCAGGGACCTCCAGGAGACTGTCTGCTGATGCGTGCGTCATGACGTAAGCATGCACGGTGCTCCTATGCACAAGGCAACAGCGCGTGTTTTGAGCAGTTTTGAACCGCAAAATGCGTGCGCGCTTTGAACCGCGTGCGCGTTTTGAACCGCGTGCGCGTTTTGAACCGCGTGCGCGTTTTGAACCGCGTGCGCGTTTTGAACCATTCGCAAATTTTGCAACTTGAGCTACGCTCAAACCTTTGCATTTGAGAGCTATTATTGGTGGAAGGGCAGGGCAGAATTAGAAGGTACTTTGTTAATATGGAAATGCTTTTATAACTAAAAGCCCATATTATTCAATAATGCACAGGATAATATGTTATCACACACAGTCTTGTTTTAGTCTTGGTTTAGTCCTGGTTTAGACCTGTTTTAGTCCTGGCTTAGTCTTGGTTTAGACCTGATTTAGTTTTGGTTTAGTCCCGGTTTAGTCCTGGTTTAGATCTGGTTTAGTCTTGGCTTAGTCCTGGTTTAGACCTGGTTTAGTCCTAGTTTAGACCTGGTTTAGTGCTGGATTAGACCCGGTTTAGATCTGGTTTAGTCTTGGCTTGGTCCTGGTTTAGACCTGGTTTAGTCCTGGCTTAGTCTTGGTTTAGACCTGGTTTAGTTTTGGTTAAGTCCTGGTTTAGTCCTGGTTTAGTCCCGGTTTAGTCCTGGTTTAGACCCGGTTTAGATCTGGTTTAGTCTTGGCTTAGTCCTGGTTTAGACCTGGTTTAGTCCTAGTTTAGACCTGGTTTAGTCCTGGTTTAGTGCTGGTTTAGACCCGGTTTAGATCTGGTTTAGTCTTGGCTTAGTCCTGGTTTAGACCTGGTTTAGTCCTGGCTTAGTCTTGGTTTAGACCTGGTTTAGTTTTGGTTAAGTCCTGGTTTAGTCCCGTTTTAGTCCTGGTTTAGGCCCGGTTTAGATCTGGTTTAGTTCTGGTTTAGTCCTGGTTTAGTTCTGGTTTAGTCCTGGTCTAGTCCTGGTTTAGTCCTGGTTTAGACCTGGTTTAGTCTTGGTTTAGTCCTGGTTTATGTCTGGTTTAGTCTTGGTTTAGTCCTGGTTTAGTTCTGGTTTAGACCCGGTTTAGACCTGGTTTAGTCTTGGTTTAGTTCTGGTTTAGTCCTGGTTTAGTTCTGGTTTAGTCTTGGTTTAGTCCTGGTTTAGTCCTGGTTTAGTTCTGGTTTAGTCCTGGTTTAGTCTTGGTTTAGTCCTGGTTTAGTTCTGGTTTAGTCCTGGTTTAGTTCTGGTTTAGTCTTGGTTTAGTCCTGGTTTAGTTCTGGTTTAGTCCTGGTTTAGTTTTGGTTTAGTCTTGGTTTAGTCCTGGTTTAGTCCTGGTTTAGTCCCAGTGGAATCCTGGTTTAGACCTGGTTTAGACCTGGTTTAGTCTTGGTTTAGTCCTGGTTTAGTCCTGGCTAGGTCCTGGTTTAGTCCTGGTTTAGTTCTGGTTTAGTCCTGGTTTAGACCTGGTTTAGTCTTGGTTTAGTTCTGGTTTAGTTCTGGTTTAGTTTTGGTTTAGTCCTGGTTTAGTCTTGGTTTAGTCCTGGTTTAGTTCTGGTTTAGTCCTGGTTTAGTTCTGGATTAGTCCTGGTCTAGTCCTGGTTTAGTTCTGGTTTAGTCCTGGTTTAGACCTGGTTTAGTCTTTGTTTAGTCCTGGTTTAGTCCTGGTTTAGTTCTGGTTTAGTCCTGGTTTAGACCTGGTTTAGTCTTTGTTTAGTCCTGGTTTAGTCCTGGTTTAGCTCTGGTTTAGTCCTGGTTTAGTTCTGGTTTAGTCTTGGTTTAGTCCTGGTTTAGTCTTGGTTTAGTCCTGGTTTAGTTCTGGTTTAGTCCTGGTTTAGTCCTGGTTTAGTCTTGGTTTAGTCCTGGTTTAGTTCTGGATTAGTCCTGGTCTAGTCCTGGTTTAGTTCTGGTTTAGTCCTGGTTTAGACCTGGTTTAGTCTTTGTTTAGTCCTGGTTTAGTCCTGGTTTAGTTCTGGTTTAGTCCTGGTTTAGTTCTGGTTTAGTCCTGGTTTAGTTCTGGTTTAGTCTTGGTTTAGTCCTGGTTTAGTCTTGGTTTAGTCCTGGTTTAGTTCTGGTTTAGTCCTGGTTTAGTCCTGGTTTAGTCTTGGTTTAGTCCTGGTTTAGTTCTGGTTTAGTCCTGGTTTAGTTCTGGTTTAGTCTTGGTTTAGTCCTGGTTTAGTTCTGGTTTAGTCCTGGTTTAGTTCTGGTTTAGTCTTGGTTTAGTCCTGGTTTAGTCTAGGTTTAGTCCTGGTTTAGTTCTGGTTTAGTCCTGGTTTAGTTCTGGATTAGTCCTGGTCTAGTCCTGGTTTAGTTCTGGTTTAGTCCTGGTTTAGACCTGGTTTAGTCTTTGTTTAGTCCTGGTTTAGTTCTGGTTTAGTCCTGGTTTAGTCCTGGTTTAGTCCTGGTTTAGTTCTGGTTTAGTCCTGGTTTAGTCTTGGTTTAGTCCTGGTTTAGTTCTGGTTTAGTCCTGGTTTAGTTCTGGTTTAGTCTTGGTTTAGTCCTGGTTTAGTCTTGGTTTAGTCCTGGTTTAGTTCTGGTTTAGTCCTGGTTTAGTTCTGGTTTAGTCTTGGTTTAGTCCTGGTTTAGTTCTGGTTTAGTCCTGGTTTAGTTCTGGTTTAGTCCTGGTTTAGTCCTGGTTTAGTTCTGGTTTAGTGCCGAAATAGATGCAGAAATAATCTGATATGACATCACCGCACTTTGTCAGTGCGCGCTGAGAGGGGCGGGAAGGAGGGACCGGGGCGGGGCGGGGGGGAGCAGGACATTTTTAACGGATTCACGTAAGAGTCTGGTTAATGCACCGGGCCCGCGTCTCACCGCGTCTCACCGCGTCTCACCGCGTCTCACCGCGTCTCACCGCGTCTCACCGCGTCTCACCGCGTCTCACCGCGTCTCACCATGGGCAGTTCGGCTCTGGGCCGCGCGTATTCCGCGCGTAAGCCGTCGGGGGGGACACGTTACGCACAGATGGAGACACTGGGACTGAGGCTCAGGACGTGCCCGGGGGACGGCGCGTCTGCTCGCTCGGACCGTGCGCCCTGCATAAACTAAGCCACACAGACCGATTTTCTGGGCACAAAAAAAGAAAAAAGAAAAAAAAAGAAATGCCATGTGTGGCGTGTGAGCGTGTGAACACGTCGAATTGCGTGTGTCACACTCTCAATGCGTGAGACTTGAGAGCCCTGGAGTTTACTAAAAGAAATGTGTGCCCTTGTACTTCTGATCTCCTTTACAGGAGCTCAAATGAAAAGCATTAACGTTACACCTGCAGCAGGTAACAGCACTGAGCACAACTACAGGCTAATATTGTGAGCATAGAGAAGAACAGTCTTAAAGCCCCAGTGTGTAGGATTTGTGGCGCATAGGTGGATGGTGCTATTACACTTTCTGTTTTAGCTACGGCAGACCTCGAGGGTCACCCAGGCGTGCGCACAAGCCGCGCGCCGTGCGGTCCCGTTTTTTTTTTTTTTTTTTTTTCTCATGAAAACACACATTCCCGATCATGTACCATGACACTCTACACATCAAATGAAACCTTACAGTCTCCTCTTTTTGACTATGCAATTCATTTCCCTGCAAAACAATCACTCCCCGAGCACATGGGGCTTTTATACGGAAAAGCACAAAACAAGGTTAGCTTACCTTAGAATGCTTTGCACAGGTCAAACTCTGTATTTCACCATAAACTTGCTCTCAATTTGTCTGTAAGGATCCAGCGAATAAAATCCAGTAAAACAATTTAGTCCAAAACACGTGTTAGATCCATTACGTCTGATCCGGCAGCATGCTTGTGTTGTTTACCCAAAACCACGAGCCTTGCTGAAGGCGAAGGCGGAGCCCAAATGTCCTTCTGCAGCTCTCGTATTCAAAATGGCTGACTCTGCATGGGGAAGATCCCCCTTTTATGCAGGTATATCTAAGTCCAAAAGAATACTTTGATTTCATGATGGAAGTGAAAAGGCTTGGAAAACAATGTATTTTTGAATGGGTATCTTCAATTTCAGTAATTAACGGGTAAAAATCTTACACACTGTCCCTTTAAACATTGACTTTGAGGTTTCTGTAGTTCATGTTTAAAGGTGCACCTGATTTTCTGAGACTTTAGACCAAATGAAGACGACACAATCCCCTAAGTATCTCCAGTCCACTGTAATGTTCCACTCAAATGTGCTATCCACGTTACAGACCAAGTCTAGTCAGGACTGACAGTCACAGGACTGGTATTTCAGTACAACCTCCCACAGCCTTTAGCTTTGCAACATTCACTACTGACCATATAGAAACACTATGACTTTGAATGTGTAATAAAAATACAGTCATTATTATATCATAACAAGTCAGTGTAAAGGACAAACATGAGTAAAAAGAATTGAAAAAGTGTTGGGGCATAAAGGGGCCACACTTTGGGAAGTATTAAAGAGCTGAACGCTGCTGGCTCTGCACTGGTTAACAAGTATGGGGACTGACAAAGCAGGACAGGTCGTTATTTACACCATAAAAGTATTTCATGTCCCTAAATGTCACTTTTAGCGAGATATGCTTCAGATTTGAGATATAATGTTTCAAGACCAAACAAGTTCTCAGTCTACTGTCTATCAGGCCATCCCCAGGGACACCAGCTATCCTTATTCTTATATTTGCCCCCAAAAAAATTCAGGCAGAAATTTAAATCTGACTTTTCTCTGTGTACAGCTTGTCTCCACTTACAATGACAGTAGATCAGACCAAAACTACAAAGTGTCATCTTCACAAAGAGTTCAGTCATTTGTTTGTACAAAATGTGTAAACAAGATTTTATTGAAAAAACACAAATTAATTCAAGTAATATTTCAACATACAGTCAGGATAATTTCTATATTGACTTGTTCAGTAAATTATCAAGCGAGAAGAGTACTGTTACTTCAAGTGCATATTACTCAAGTATGCTGTGATAGAACTGCTCTCAGAAGTACAATTTCTCCATGAAGTTACTTGAATGTATCTAAAAAATAATAATCAAGATACATTTTTTAACATTTTCAATTTGATGTACAGAAGGTTTCAAAGGTGGTCTAAAATCTTGCTTCATTTTGTTGTCATATTAGATACAGAATATACAGCAGGGATTTGGGACATCTTATTTAATATACTATATTATCATATATATTAATATATATTCTGTGTGTTTTGTCAAAATCTTATTAAGTACAAGAAAGTAAAGTTGTATGTATGTGCTACTTTAAGGGCCGGGCCTTATGTTTTCACATTAAATCTTGTATGTTAAGAGAACAAACTGGCCAGCAAACACAAAATTAAAGTTTTCCTGTAGTGTCACCACTGAACTCCAAACTCTCTTGTCTTCTCAGATCATGCAGTCCTCTCAGAACCCTGGAGACATGGTTCCTCAGACCGAAGACTCCCCTCTGGTCCTGAGACCTGGAGCCCTGATCCGGTCCCCCTCCTCCGTGTACAGTGTGCACAGATTTCTGGGCTTGGGGGTCTATGGAAATGTGGTGCTAAGATGCAGTCTCATGGACGACCGCGTGGTGGCGCTCAAGATGCTCAAAAGGCTGTGAATTCCTGCACGCCGGCTATCATGAGGTCAGTTCTAACCAGCCATATTCTGATCAACTTCTGTTAATCATTACATTATAGAGTTACAATGTGGATTTCTCATTAGGGAGTTTAGGGTTGCAAATTAAATCCCAGTCAAATCACAATTTAAATTTGCAAATCTCAAATTCTGCAATTTTTGAAGTGCCATAATTTCCTTCACACAAAAAAACAAAACAATATCCGGTCTCATTCTGCATAACAACTGCTAATCCTGTAGATTCGTTTTTTTGTATTAGTTTGTCTTTCTGTTTTTTTGGTCAATTCTTATGTATGTGTTCAAAATGCAAACTTTTAACAGAAATGTTCCCAGTGCATTAAACTAATATCTCCATGACATCAACTAGCATGCTGACACGCACTATGTACTGTACTGTAGTACAGTACATAGTGGGCTATTAAAAGCTGCTTATACAATACATCTGTACTGTATGTATAATGTTTAATACTTTGTTCATTGTAAACTACAATATTGAAAAGTCTCAAATGCAGGACAATACATGATTCAGACGTGTGAATCACTCGAACTACAACTCTGAACCATTATAACATGTAAGGAACTCACACGTGTTATGTGTGAGTACACATAACAAACTTTTTTTGCAGATCCATCAGACCAGTGTGTCATCAGAAAAAAAGAAAGGAAAAAAGAAAAAAAAGAAAAGAGAAAAAAGAAAAGAAAAAAATAAATGAAAAAAGAGACCAGTGTGTCATCAGAAAAAAGAAAAGAGAAAAAAGAAAAGAAAAATGAAAAAGAGAAAAAAGAAAAGAATTAAAAAGAAAAAAAGAGAAAAGAAAAGAATAAAAAAGAAAAAAGAGAAAAAAAATGAATAAAAAAGAAATTAAAAAAAGAAAACAGAAAAAAAGAAAAGAAAAAAAGAACCTGGGAGAGGAGAGGCAGATGCACTATTACAGGTAAAGAACTCACACATTCACACATAACAAACTTTGTTTTTCATATCCATCAGACCAGTGTGTCATCAGGAAAAAAAGAAAAAAGAAAAA
Organism: Paratrypauchen microcephalus; assembly: GCA_036785185.1. Classification (NCBI taxonomy): domain Eukaryota; kingdom Metazoa; phylum Chordata; class Actinopteri; order Gobiiformes; family Gobiidae; genus Paratrypauchen; species Paratrypauchen microcephalus. Next base: position 3,472,197 of record JAVJIX010000052.1, on the reverse strand, counting down.
AAAGAAAAGAAAAAAGAAATTAAAAAAAGAAAACAGAAAAAAAGGGGGGGGGGGGTGCGAGCAGTAGTAGCAGTATCATTCAGTAATGCACAGGATAATATGTTATCACACACAGTCCTGGTTTAGACCTGTTTTAGTCCTGGCTTAGTCTTGGTTTAGACCTGATTTAGTTTTGGTTTAGTCCCGGTTTAGTCCTGGTTTAGACCCGGTTAAGATCTGGTTTAGTCTTGGCTTAGTCCTGGTTTAGACCTGGTTTAATCCTAGTTTAGACCTGGTTTAGTGCTGGTTTAGACCCGGTTTAGATCTGGTTTAGTCTTGGCTTAGTCCTGGTTTAGACCTGGTTTAGTCCTGGCTTAGTCTTGGTTTAGACCTGGTTTAGTTTTGGTTAAGTCCTGGTTTAGTCCTGGTTTAGTCCTGGTTTAGTCCCGGTTTAGTCCTGGTTTAGACCCGGTTTAGATCTGGTTTAGTCTTGGCTTAGTCCTGGTTTAGACCTCGTTTAGTCCTGGTTTAGTCCTGGTTTAGTCCTGGTTTAGTTCTGGTTTAGTCCTGGTCTAGTCCTGGTTTAGTTCTGGTTTAGCCCTGGTTTAGTCCTGGTTTAGTTCTGGTTTAGTCTTGGTTTAGTTCTGGTTTAGTCCTGGTTTAGTCCTGGTTTAGCGCCACGTCGAATTGCATGTTGAGAGCCCTGTTTGTCTAAAGAGCAAACTTAAACTACAAAGCAACTAATGAGAGTTATATAAATGAAGTTATTACCTGATGGTTCTCAGTTTGTTTTATCATCGCGCTGAGAGGGGCGGGGAGGAGGGACCGGGGCGGGGGGGAGCAGGACATTTTTAACGGATTCATGTAAGAGTCTGGTTAATGCACCGGGCCCGCGTCTCACCGCGTCTCACCATGGGCAGTTCGGCTCTGGGCCGCGCGTATTCCGCGCGTAAGCCGTCGGGGGGGACACGTTACACACAGACGGAGACACCGGGACTGAGGCTCAGGACGTGCCCGGGGGACGGCGTGTCTGCTCCAGCCTCGCTCGGACCGTGCGCCCGGAGCAGGGGGAGGTTTTTTTTCGCTGGAAACGCGCGGAGCCTGCATAAACTAAGCCACACAGACCGATTTTCTGGGCACAAAAAAAAGGAAAAAAAAAAAAATCAGCGTGAGAAATGCCATGTGTGGCGTGTGAGCGTGTGAACACGTCGAATTGCGTGTGTCACACTCTCAATGCGTGAGACTTGAGAGCCCTGGTCCTAGGGCTTTTGACCCAGACTCACCAGAATCGTGCTGTATCATCTAGACAAGTGGGACATTAACAGTTATTAAAAGCGTTCTAAAAGAGTGAACGGTGTTTCTGTGACAACGCTAACAAATTTTGGGTTTATTTTTGCAGCTCGCCTTCAAACTTCGACGAGTGATAATTTGCGCATACTTTGGCCGATTTCACTCAAACTTTAATCGTTGGTGGACACCCCGGCCCTGAACAGATTAATATAAGAAAATCTGAAATGGGTGCTATAGCGCCACCTAGGGAGATTGTGTGGAACAGAAAAATTTTACTTTGTCGTAGACATACCAAATTTGGTACACACATTCATGACAAGGTCTTGATCAAAAAACTCAATGATGCCCCCACACCATCTCCCATCGTGTTGCCATGGCAACAGGCCAAACATCTGTCGTCATCAATGGGACGCCAGGCAAAAACTTTGTCATAGCCAAACCAAATTTGGTACACAGATGCATCATGGGAATAGGAACAAAAAAGTATATTACGCCATTGCTAGGCGACCAACAGGAAGTCGGCCATATTGGACCAAGCACGTGACCTGGCACGAGGGCGCATTTTCCTGTCCTCGTATTTTAACGAACTCCTCCTTGGGTTTTTGACCCAGACTCACCAGAATCGTGCTGTATCATCTAGACAAGTGGGACATTAAAAGTTATTAAAAGCTTTTTAAAAGATCAAACGGTGTTTCCGTGACAACGCCACAAATTTTGGGTTTGTTTTTGCGGCTTGCCATTCAACTTCGACGAGCGATAATTCGCGCATATTTTGGCAGATTTCACTCAAACTTTAATCATTGGTGGACACCCCGGTCCTGAACAGATTGATATAAGGAAATCTGAAATGAGTGCTATAGCGCCACCTAGGGAGATTGCATGGAAGTGCAAAATTTTACTTTGTCGTAGACATACCAAATTTGGTAAACGCATTCGTGACGGGGTCTCGATCAAAAAACTCAATGATGCCAACATGCTATGTCCCATCATGTTGCCATGGCAGCAGGCCAAACATCTGTCGTTGCCAATGGGATGCCCGGAAAAAAACTTTGCCAAACCAAATTTGGTACACAGATGCATCATGGGAATAGGAACAAAAAAGTATATTACACAATAGCTAGGCAACCAACCAGCCATTTTGAATAGACCATGTGACCTGGTGGCGAAGGCGCAACTTCCTGTCAAAATTCGACGAGCGATAATTTGCACATACTTTGGCCGATTTCACTCAAACTTTAATCGTTGGTGGACACCCCAGCCCTAAACAGATTGATATAAAAACATCTAAAATGGCCATAATAGCGCCCCCTAGGGTAATTGCATGGAACAGAAAAATTTTACTTTGCCGTAGACACACCAAATTTGGTACACATATTCATATTCTCGATCAAAAATTTTAATGACGCCCTCGCGCCATCTCCCATCGTGTTACCATGGCAACAGGCCAAACATCTGTCCTCGCCATTAGGATCCTCTGGTAAAACTCTGGCATAGTCAAACCAAATTTGGTACACAGATGCATCATGGGAAGAGGAACAAAGAGTGTATTATACCGTTGCTAGGCAACCAACCAGCCATATTGGATAGACTATGTGACCTGATGGTGAAGGTGCCACTTCCTATCAAACTTCGATGAGTGATAATGCGCTAATAGTTTGGCCGATTTCACTCAAACTTTAATTAATTGCATGGAACAGAAAAATTTTACTTTGCCGTAGACACACCAAATTTGGACCACACATTTGTGACATGGTCTCGATCAAAAAACATAGTGACACCCCCACTCCATCTCGCATCATGTTGCCATGGTAACAGGTCAAACATCTGTCCCTGCCATTAGGATGCCCGGCAAAAACTTTTGTGTAGCCACACCTAATTTAGTACATATATGGTTCATAGGAATAGGAAAATGGCGCATTAGCCCCCCTTATTATTATTATTATTATTATTATTATATTAAGTATTCATACTTTTCTTTTGATCTGCCAGTATCTAATGACTGTCCCCTGTCTTTCTTTATCAGAGAGGGTCCTCAGAGGACCATGACCACTTATTCTTCATGGACCTGATCACGTCCATGCTGGACATCAACCCAGAGACCAGGTACAGCCTGTCACAAGTGCTCAGTCACCCCTTCACCCAAATGAGCCACCTGGCCAAGAGTGACCCTGCCTAGTGAGTATACCCCAACCTGCCCTCACTGCACACAGCTGTTGGACTGCTCAGCGTGCTCACACTGTATTTACATATTTACATGGGGAGAGAAATCAGATCATTGGAGTAATCAGATAACCCAACATTAAATCAGATTATTGGAGGGAATATTATGACTGTGATCATCCAAAACTCCAAGTACCACTGTTACTCTTCATTATTGAACACAATTATTGTGTTCAATAATGAAGAGTAACAGTGGTACTTGGATGTCAAAGTCCAAGTTAAATGGAACGTTCCACAGTTTGGCATGAAACACATCTTATCTCCATGGAGACAGCACCAAAACTGTATTTAAACATATTTTTATGTCATTGAATGGAGCACAACAGTGACCGCTTGTTTCCATCTCAGAGGTAAATTTTCCATCAATTTATTTCCATGGACTTCAAATATTAAAAGTTCAAAGGCATGGCAGAGGCAGCTATGTGGTATCTAATATCCATAGCACAGTTGTTTTAAATTAAAAACAAAAACAAAGAAACACACATTTAACCACAAGATTCAGTGAAATATTTCAAAATTTACAGTTTAAAAAGTTTCAGAAACAGATTTTAAATAAAATGATAAGTCTTCTGGTCATTAGTCACCACGTAGCTGATTATTATCCCTTAGCAAACCTTCAAAATTTAATTTGGATTTTTTGGTAACGTCCATGAGAAAAATGAATGGGTAATTGTATCACTGTCACTGTCATTAAGGCAAGTTTAAGGCCATACTGCGGAACTTTCCAGACAAACCCTAACAACATCAGAAAGAAATCAGATTACGCTCATAAGATCATGATCATTTTTCAGGCTACAACATGAAGGGCTTTTACTTTTGTTCAAATTGTCAGTAATTGTGACAATGGATCTCTTCTAATCTTTAAATTGTCTTGTCTTGCAGTTTTGCTCAAAGCCGCTGTACTGGGCGTACGGCTTTGTGCCCGGCTTGAAGAGAGGGCACCTTTCCAGCTCCATCCCCTCCGCCCTGCCTACTCCTCCCACTATGACGGCCTCACAGAGACAAACTCAATACAAACGCAAATGTGAGGAACAGGCTTCTCCACCTTACAAGAGACTCTGCCAGGAAATTAGAGACACCAGTACTCCAGCCAAATGTAGGACCTCCAGCCAGAGCCCCCAGGTTCCTCCAGGCTTCTGTCTTCTGTCTGTCCATAAGCCTGTCGCACAACCCAGGGTCATCGAGAGACCTCTTCTCCACTGCCTGCTCCCCTGTCCTCACTTGTCTCTTCTCCTTTGCTGTCTGGTAGAAGAAGGAAGAGAACCCCTGAGGAGGACTTGGAGACAACAATAATTGACCTGATGTCATCATTTCGTCCCAAGAGGAGAAAGAGCATTGTGCAGGGTTGTGAGGATCATCAGAACCAGCAGAAGCCTAAGTCATCCAGAAAAAGAGCATCTGAGGAGGACCTGGAGACAGTGGCCATTGACCTGACTTCTCCTCTGTCCTCTGGTGGTAGAAGGAAGGGAACCCAAGAAGAGGACCTGGAGACAACAGTGATTGACCTGAGTTCTCCGTTCTCACCCCAAACGAAAAGGAGCTTGGCACAGCATCATCAGAGTGTCTCTTTTCCACATTCTGCTCCTGTGTCCTCTGTTGTGTCCTCATTCGTCTGTTCTACTTTGCCCTCTGGTGGAAGAAGGAAGAGAACCCATGAGGAGGACCTGGAGGCAACAGTAATTGACCTGATGTCCTCAATAATAATAATAATAATAATAATAATAATAATAATAATAATAATAATAATAATAACAATAATAATAATAATAATAATAATAATAATTGCTACGTGCTCTAGTTTTGGTTTACAGTACTTGCATCTTATTTTGAAGGGCCCAGGAAGTGGTCACAATTGTGTTACAGTTAACCTGCTTGTTCATGTCTAAACTGCTCATCCTGTGTTAAATCTCATCTACACCTAAGCTTGGGCTTTTTTTTTTTAGCCTTTATTGGTCTCACACACAATGACACACAGTGACACACGGGAGAAATTTGACTTCTGCATTTGACCCATCCTTTTTCAGGAGCAGTGAGCAGCCATTTTTTTCGGCGCCCGGGGGGCAGTACCGTGAAGGGTCTTGCCCAAGGACCCACACTGGTTAGCTCATTGCCCAGGGGGGGTTTGAACCTACAACCTCCAGGGGGAAAGTCCATGACTTACCAGTTGAGCTAACCAGCCGGTACAAAAGCAATGGCTGTAATTTCAATATTCGTTTGGTGACTTAAAGAAGTTTTATATGTTCTGTTGTAGAGAACGTTATTTGCACATGTTATTACGAGGAATTAGACTTAGCTCATGATCTTGCTAGCTCAGGTGCACTGTGTATTAGCATAGGAGTACCTCTATTCACGTGTATTACCGACCTAATTAGCTTATGAAAAGGTCGTGGAAATGTAAGGATTTGTTAAAGTAGCAGTTTGTGGTGCTAGCTAGTTTCTGAAGCAATTCTGTTTTGTATTACAAAGCTAATGTGCATCTTAATTTATGTTTGTTTTCCAGTTTCACTCGAGCTTTTCACGCCACAATTGTAAAGAATTGTAAGCTGTGTAGAAGACGGTATAAATGAGCAAGGCGCTCAGTTTCCTGGCTCGTGAAAATCGAGTTTGGCTTGTTGTTGATCTGCGTTCACATACAGTGTATCCAACACGTAGTGGTAGCAGTACACCTGTGGATAGATGAAGAGGAGACGTGTCTGTCCAGTTTAATTCTGAAGCTGCGCCTGCGCTGTGTCCCTCCAGTCCCCCACAGTAGCGCTGGCAGCACCATCTACTGGTTAAAATGTGTATTGCACCCAAAATGAAAGACAAGTTAGAAATAATACAAAGAAATGGAGGGGATGTCTGATTCTCTATAAAACTTTAAATACACCGTTTTTCAACCTGCTACACAGATCAGACCTAAACTGTGTCCGCTACCAAGTACACTCAGTCTTTCAGCTGATGGCATTGTAATAAAATTGTTTTATTGTCTATAACAGTTACTTTTTTCTCATGTATATTTAGCATATGTATGGGTCCATTTAGTGTGAGGTAGCTTTCTCCTATAAAATTGTGCCCTTGTATATCAGCCTTTTTTCCCCCATACAGAGGAGCATAGCCACACAAACCTTCTCTGCTACATTCTTAACAAGATATAGGTTTTCACTGGCTCCTTGAGACTAATGTTGTATATGAATAACATGACCCTCCAGCATAAACACTGCACAGAGTCAGGAGAATTCAGCAACTTTCTCCAATGACAGCTTTTCTGTCATTGTTAAGAAATGAGCCAAATCTCTAAAGGGGGTGAGCACATGTCAGCCTCTGTCTTCTATCACCTTGGCAGCGGGAAACAGAGACGTCATGATGCTGGCTGTTCATAATCCCCCTGGTAGGCTATTACTGTGGAAAATAAGGTTAGCAAATATCATAGGACAAAGTGCTGTTTTTATTTAGCAATCAGGCCTACTGGACCAGTGTTACGTCGCTATTTAAAGGGCCCATATTATGTTATTTTCTGATCTATGTTATAATCTTGTTTCCTCATCACATACATGCCTGGAGCTGTGTTTTGTTTCATTCACACATGTTTAACACACAAATCCTGCATATTTTGGCTGAGTTCTCTCAAACAGAAACACTCATGTCATGCGGTAATACAGGAAGTGTTCTTTTAAACTCAATATACCTTCACTAGAATCATAGTTTCAGCTACCCATCTCTCTAATCTCTCTAAAAGGTAGCTGTTTACTTGAAAACTATTACTTCATGACACCACAAGGTGGAACAGAGCATTATGAGTTTTGGAAATGTAGACAGACTAATAATAAAGGGTTACTCAAACATGTGGTAATGAAAACAGAAAACAGAAAGTCCCAAGTATGTTTTTGATGAGCTAACAACATTCTAACATGGTAAAAAAAAAACCTCACAAGAGTCTCAAGAGTTTGCATAATATTGGACCTTTAAAGGCACTGCACAAATAATAGGCCTATATGTAGGGTTTATTTCCTTCAATCATCAAACTAAAACTGTTTTCACTGTTCTAGTTACATACAGGCTGAGGAATGGTAGGCTCATTGTTGCCTCTTAAATTATGTAAAAGGATGTTCATGTTTTTTATTGCATGCTCTGCTCTCACTCTTTCAATATGACCCCCATGACCCACCGTATGAAATTGGCAATAAGTGTGAGATAAAATGTGAAGAAAGTACTGAATAAATAAAAGTCTAAATAAAGATAATAAAGAAATAGTGCTGACCCTAGTCTTTCGCGTGCAGGAGTTTATAGATTAGCCCAGGTTCACATGAATGGGGCAGTATCACTTCCTTGCCCTCTCATTGTTTGAAATTGTTTTATCATTTGGTTTCAGAAATAAACATTTAGAGTCATTTGAGAGCTTGAATGTTGGCACACTTGAATGTTGGCAACAGACAGTGCATGTACAAAATCGTATTACTGTCTATAAATAAAACTCTTGTGGGGCTTCTACTTTTCATGACATGACATTTGTTCTGGCATTTGTGAATTGGAAGAGACTACTTCCTAGTGTTTACCGTCCTTGATGACTGTACTGTAAAATGCATATTTCGAATTGTGTGAGGCGAACAGCAAAAAGTGAATATGGGGCATATGGAAAGTATTTTCAAAGGTCTAACTTCATGCAATTAAATAATTTATAGAGAAAAAATACATGAAGTAGGGTTTTGGGATTTGGGATTTGGGTTGTGCTTTGAGGCAGAGTAAAGGCTGACACCACACATCAGACAGACTGAGATCAGTAATGTGGAAGGAGTTGCATGAATGATTCACATGAAGTCACACTCTGTCCCAGGAACACTGTTTTTACTGCTTTCTTCACACGTTTTGTGGAGTCCAAAAATAAATGTCGGGAAAACCTAATAATCAGAAAACAGACTGTATCTCTTTGCGCCTGCTTCCCCTTCTGACCACTGAAATAATAACACATATTATTCTGCTTAAGTGTGGGTGTACACTGGTACTCATATGTACTGAAAAAAATAAAATATTGGCATTTTTAAAGTAGTGTTTTTAGAACATATTCTAAAAATACGTACTACTGGATTGTTCAAATGTATACTTCCTCTTAAGTCAGAGAATTAAAAGGTACACTACATAACCTTTCTGGTGGGAAGTCCTAGCACTTGTTTGTCTCCAAGGAGATGTTATTGTTTTGAAAAACATGAAATGTCTTGAAAAACACGAAATCTTACTGTGAAGTTATGTCACCTGCTTGTGTCCTTGGAATTAGATATATTTGATGCAGTACTGTGGAACATTACACCCTTCACCAGAAAAGTTACATAGTGCACCTTTACAATATGTTGATGAAGATGAAGAGGCTTATTTGTGCTGCTGTAGATACTGCTTTTATATAATTCCTTTGTGTGCCTGATTATTATCACATATGTGTAATGTTTTGTCTTGATTGTTCATATTCCCGATGGACTGCAGTGATTGCATCTGCAAACACGAATACTAATGAAATGCCTTGAACCTTGAATTAACACATCTACTTCTACCATACAATAATGTGGTTATTGAAGATCCTGCTGGTATGGAAAGTGATTTGTATTTAAGCAATTATAACAATTACAACACCTATACAGTATTGGTTAGTAGTAGGTTTTTGTACTTTCACATCCACTTTTACTTGAGTACACAGAAATACCTTTCCCCCTATATTTTCAAAGACGCTTTCCTCTTTATCCTTCAGTCTTTGAGCATATTCCTGAGACAGTCGATAAAGTCAATAACAGGCCCATATGTGAGTGCTTTTGTCTTCTTTTGGCTCCCTGATAATCCTCTTTCCAGTCGAGTGCCCATTTAAGAAACATCCTTATACGGACAAAAGCCCCAATGCCTTCCCTATAACATGAGACACTTCTGCACATATCACACTCAGGGGTCAGCCATGTCTAAGGACTTATTTTCTTTGTGTTCAGCTCAGAGCTGGCAGCGGGCCCTCATGTTAAACAGGAGCAGACACATCACAACAAACCAGCAGTGCACGGCCCGTAAATCTTGTAAAAGCATGTCAACTGAGTCTCCATAAAATATGCCTTTTATCAGGCTCTGGCCACATACCATTTTTACTATGAAGAAATTGCAGGCTTTTATTTTATTGTGAATACTAGGTAGTCTTTAGGTAATCAAAACAAGGTGGGCAAGAGTGATAAACCCCAGCTGATCGCAGACAGCATGGGAATATTTCCCCTCTCTTGCTCGCTCAGTGCATAGACTGTACGTATTGAAAATATCAAACATGTGACTATATTTGGCCAAAACTGCTGCTATCAAACTCTCAATCAAACATAGTATATAACTGAAAGGGATGTGAGATAATAAATAGTTCTTAAAACACCTCAAATAAATTCAGCACAGGCCTACTGTTTGGAAAGACTCTTGTGTTGGCAATGGGACAAAGTCTAATAGCATGTTTATTGTGTTACTGAGTAAACATATACTTAACAGCAATTTAATATTTGAAATTATAATCATTATAATCATCGTTAATTCAGTATTCAATAGTAGAAGTCATAGTAACAATTCTGGCGACTCCATGAACATTATAAGCAAGGTTTCAAAAGCTTCATGCTGTGAAGCGAAAAAGTGATTTCCAAAACAAATGATTAGATGGTTTTGACAAAATGGTATTTCAAAAGGATTTTTGTGATTAGGAATAGTAGTCTCTACGAGAGGCTACAAAATCTTATGCCTGTACTGATGTTTGATGTTATAGTCAAAAACATGAGGTGGTTGCATAAGACAGTAGCTGAGATACAAGCCCTTTACCTCCCAGTGTCTATAAGCTCGCTGATGGCCAGGTCATTTTAGGGGTTTTCCTCTTAAGAAATGCAGACACATGTAAGGCTCCTGGCTCCAGCAGTGATTTACACAGACTTTGCTGGAGGCTGGGGGGTGCCACCATTCTTTGGAGCACTCACTTGGACCATTTTTAACCAACACTGGATTGATTTGCCAGAGGGGAGCTTACCTAGTCCACTGCCCCATGTGACAGCATCAGAGCAGGGTCGTTTATTTCACTTATACCCCATAACGGCCCTGACAGGAAACCACGGCCCACTGTAATGAAGAAGTGACCTTGAGTTTAGATATCACTTAAATCCAGACGGCAGTGAGCATCAGGGCAGAGGTGGCACCTGAGGTACACTGACAAACATTATACTGTATCTCTCAGTCTTAAGCAATAAATCAACACTGACATCAGAGGAAATGGGATTTGTAGAAAATAATGGTGAAGGCTCACAACATTACTTAAAGATTTAAATTAGTTTTAGACAGCATTTACAGTATTGACTTTAAATGTCTTTTTTCAGGCAGATTTTCCTTTTTTCCAATGTAATATAGTCTGTGTATGAATTCTCATTTGAAGCCTGTTTTATCCAGACTTAGTACTGGCTCAGATCATACACCATATTTACTGCACCCAGTCTTTTCTCTATTAGTCTATTTGGATTTAGACACTGAATATTACAATGTGGTTTGGCGTGAACTCTGTACAGAACTTCCACAGATCCACAAGTGACAAACAAGATTTGCCTACTTTTTAGTATTTTAACTAGCAATTTTTTTTTTGTCCCAGTAAGAAAGAATCCTTTCCAGGATTGAGACAGTGATAATATCAGCATAGGGAAGAGTCGCACTTGCCCCGTGGGCATCGTTTGTTAAGTTAGTTGGGTAAATGAGTTGTCATATTAGTAATATCCATTATATCGGGTTAACTTCCTCCAGTGCAGATTTTACAAATAGCAAGCAAAATAGGTAAGTAAATCATAATTAATTTTGTCAAGTAGCCATGCAGTAACATCCACTTTAAGAGAGTACACTGCAGCTCAAAAGTTCACGTCCTGCTCTGTAAAAGCCTAATGGACCTGTTCCATTAATCTGTGAGCAAGTGAAGTCTGGCTCTTTCAACACACAAGAATCATCATTTGACCTTTCACCTTCCTGACAGGAAGAGGAATACACAGGGACACCCTGAGGCTTTGGGAGAAGTTAGTCTATTTCCTGAAGAAACAAAAGTCGATCCCAGACCACTGTTGTCATGAGGTGTTCGTTTGGCACAAAATCAAAGTGTCCTGTTGGTGTCAGGGGAGCAGATGTAGACAGATGTGCTCGAAGGCCCAACTGCAAGGCCAGGATGGGGAAAAGGTGAAACCCACAACTGACCCTGTCACCACAGCACTTATGTAAAAATAGACATAAAAATTGAGAAAACTGATGAGCTCATTACTTCCAGGAAAAATGACACTTATGTGAAATACATAGCCTGGCTATATACAGTTACTGTATATAGGCTACGCACTAAGCATATCCACTGTTCTTATGTAATAAGTAAAAAAAGAAAGTCCATATTTTCATTTCAAGTAAGCACACTGTAAAATCCAACACTAGGGTTAACTTGCATTTGGTTTACTTGGTTTACTTTACTCACAGCTACAAATTTGTTGATCTTAATGATTGTGGTAAAGTAACAGTTACTTTCGGGGGGGGGGGGGAAGCGCATTACTTGTCAGTTAGACTCAGATCAACTTGAATGAGAGAAGTAACTTCAACAGTGATGTATTATTGCCAAGAGTCCAGCTCCATTTCCCAGTCTGTTCCAGTCCTCCTTTTGCTACCTCCTTGTTTTTCCTACAGTTGCCCCTCATTCCCTAATCGTCCCAAGGCAGTCTATATATACTCCCTCTGTTGATTCAGACATTGCCAGATTACAGCTGTACACCTGTTTTGTTTCTTCTAGTATTTTTTGAGACCTAAGTGTGGGGGCCTTGGTTGAGTTGGCATGGAATGACTGAGCTATAGTCTTTTATTGTTACACATGTCACAATGTGTTTTGAGCTGAAGCTAAACAAAAGTTTTGCTACATTAAAAAAAAAAGACTAATACATATTCAAATCCTTATGTACCTGATGCAGATCTGAATGGCATTATTGTAGAATAGAACCTGTTTTTACTCTAACTTGTGTATATAAGTATCATTTACTTGCTCAATTCAAGGTAATTGGCTTCCATGGTTTTACCAAGTAAGATGAAATTACTCTTAAAGTAAAGGTTACTACATATACAGCTTCATAACATAAGTTCTATGAATGAAAACTAAAGTACACTTAACTGCTTGCCTAGTTAGATGAACGAAGAATTTACTATTCACTACACTGAGGAATTACTTGTAAACTCAGCTTTAGATTCACAGTCCACTTTAGTCAGATTTTTAAAAGGCAATCAGTTTCTTAGATTTTTTTCAAGTAAGGTCTACTTATTAGATTCAACAGTGCAGTTGATGGGCAGAATACCTTTATGCACAAAATGTGATATCAAAACTGTACATACAGACATACAGCACTGATATTATCATATTATTTACAGTAATAAATAGAGCATTATAGAAATATGGCTCACAGTGTGATATAACATGTCCAAACATCCTGCTGCAGACGGCGGTAGCTCCATCTAAGAATAACAGTGCTGACATCATTTGAACATTAATCCAGAGCAGGAGGGAGCCCCTGCTCAAAATGTCAGCAGATGTTACAGGCACTTCTGACAGCGCTCATCTCTCTCCAAACACTGACATGAAGAGACTGAACACACACTGGCTACAGCCAACACATCTCTATTGTACAATATCGATGAGTATACTTCACTCCAATGTTAATGTGCAATGTCATTTTAACAGTTTTCACAGTTTTCTCATGTGTTATGCATTTTCTACACCGTTGTAAAGGTTTAAAAAAATGAAATAAATGCAGTTTGCTCTTCAATCTGTAATCCACTACTTGTGTGATACAATATACTTTCTAGTTCTAAAACTACTTAATACCTAAATCTGAACAAATGTATATTATTTGTTGTAATGGCTACCATGGGAGGCATCTTATAGATGATAAGAACAACTGCATTTGGGACATGTTGGAGGTCAAAGTGAACATGGTCATCTGCTTTTAAGACCTGAATAAATCCTCTTGGGACAGACTCCAGCTAAATAAGAATCTTGCACTTACATTCAGTATGTAGCTAGCTTACAAATAATAATTTGTCATGTGCCACATGTTTAAATAAATACACTTTACACTGTCATTACTATACATGGAATGGACCTGTTTCCTGCCTGTGCCCCTAATGTCCATGTTTGTCCAGGAGCTAACAGGAAGGTTCTTAGTGTACCTCAGACTTGTGTTTGCACAGAATACAACACATAATTGTGTCCCAGTTGGTTGCGGAAACCTGGATTGTTCATTTGTATGATTATGGGCTGTGTGGCCCTCTTGCGTGCGCATGTTTACGTGTGTGGCGTTGCCCTCTTGACCAGTTTGCATTGATCTGTGGAGCTGCATTTTCTCAAGGTGCAATGTCTGTCCTCACTGAGCGGCTCTGCCCACTGCTAAAACAAATCACTGCTGTTCCTTCAAACCGGATTCCTCCTAAGAATATTCATTCAGCTCAAAGCATCCACCTCTAAACTACTTTCTTTGATTTAACAAAGTTTGTTCACATTATTAGATTTCTGCAGGCTTCTGGGGCAGCTCCTGTAACATGTGTGTCATCCTCCCGTTTCCTTGTTTTTATTACGGCCATACCTCAGTCGCGTCTGCTGCTTTGCACATTAGGCGTGGCCAAAGACCATTATGAAGCATCTGGCTGTGCATTCCTGTAGCACTGCTCATTCAAAAGGCCAAGACGCTTGTTGGTGTTAATGCAATAGGACTGACTCTAACGCAGCTGAGGTGAGAATGTCTATATTCAAGGGCATCTTGGATTGCAGATGCTGTTACAGGCTGTTACAGCGTATCCTCCAGTGCCCCCATAATCTAGTGCTGACATCTTCAATGACACCCTTCATCATGCCGAGGAGGGGCTGTGAGATTACACACAGGTCCTGTTGACAGTGCAGTCAGGGAAACATCTGGTGGAGGTCAGTGCTCTGTCCCCGGGCAGAGGTGCAGTGAGAGAGCCAGCTCCTCAAAGGTGTATGTCAGTACATGCCGTCCTTGGTGGTGGAAGTGTGTGTAGCTGTGGAGTCATCAGGCAGAGAGCCCCTTCGGGCTGAGCGGGAGCCACAGTGGAGCAGATGCTGCAGCTCTCTGGACACGCTGCTGGAGAAGGCTGTGTAAATCCAGGGATTGGTACAGGAGTTCAGACTGGCCAGTAGCATCAGGATAGTGAAGGCCACGCCTGCTGAGACACACGCACATATGCACATTTTACAAAGCTATTTATAGGAACAGAAATACAGATAAATATTTAGTAAAGGCTTAGGACCACAGGAACAGTCTATCAGTGCATCACAGTACAGGGTCCAACATCAACAAACTGCAGCAATTCAGTTTGAATATGGGGCACATATGATTATTGTTTTTAGTCTTATCACTAATAGAAATAAAAACAAAACTTTAAATATTCCAGCGGGACTCAGCAACACAGAGACTTCCTCTTTCTGTATTGCTTTTTTCTCCTTCTAATAATAATTTCCTGTGTGGTAGGCTAAACATGATTTGAATGAAGTGACTGAGGACAATGGCTGGGTTGAGAGTGCACTTGTCATGCAGGGTACATTGATGAGCTGTGTTAGTGGGCGAATTTGCAGGGTTGGTGTAAATGCATTTGTGGCATGTATGCATATTGCATATTCATGAGAAAACCCATTTCTGTGGTGTGTGTGGGCTCCTCAGTGAGCGCGCTCATCATTGTGATGATACATCAGCATCTGATATTGTTGCTGAATTTGCCAGGGATATAGTCAAGTCAAGTCATTTTATTTATATAGCACATTTAAAACAACCATAACAAGTTGCACCAAAGTGCTTTACAGCATGAAACACATCATACTGAAAAAATAAAACAAATGCCATCCATCCATTTTCTTCTGCTTATCCGGGGCCGGGTCGCGGGGGCAACAGTCTAAGCAGGGACTCCCAGACTTCCTTCACCCCGGACACTTCCTTCAGCTCCTCCGAGAAGACCCCAAGGCGTTCCCAGGCCAGCCGGGAGACATAGTCTCTCCAGCATGTCCTGGGTCTTCCACAGGGCATCCTTCCGGTGGGACATGCTTGGAACACCTCCCGAGGGAGGCATCCAGGAGGCATCCGGAACAGATGCCCAAGCCACCTCAGCTGGCTCCTCTCGACGTGGATGAGCAGTGGCTCCTACTCCGAGTTCCTGTCTGAGCTCCTAAACCTGTCTCTAAGGGAGTGCCCAGCCACACTGCGGAGGAAGCTCATTTTGGCCTCTTGTATCCACGATCTTGTCCTTTCGGTCATTATCCAAAGCTCATGACCATAGGTGAGGGTAGGAACATAAATTGACGGTAAATCGAGAGCTTTGCCTTTCGACTCAGCTCCCTCTCCACCACAACGGTCCAATACAGTGACCACATCACTCCAGACGCTGCACCGATCTGCCTGTCAATCTCACGGTCCATCCTCCCCTCACTCGTGAAGACCCCATCTCCACTCCGCAAGAGAAACTGAGTTTTGCAACACCTTCACCCCAAACAATACGCTTTTCTCCATCTCGCGAACTGGCTCCCCTTGGTTGGACTTCTGATCCCGTGCCCACATCCCCCGATGTGTCTTCTGAGTGCTTTGCGAATGTTATTGTGGTGCTAAAATATGTATTATTATATACCTAAAGTATGTGTTATTATGTACCTTGAAATAATAAAAGATTTAAAAAAAAAAAAGACCCAGAGTCCTTGCCTCAAGTGAACTCCTCTACTTGAGGCAAGGAAGAGCTGATCCTCATCCCAGCTGCTTCACACTTGGCTGCAAACCGCCCCAGTGCATGGTGGAGGTCCCGGTCCGATGAAGCCATCAGGACAACATCATCTGCAAAGAGCAGAGATGAGATCCTGTGGTCCCCAAACTGAATCCCCTCCGGCCCTTGACTGTGCCTATAAATTCTGTCCATAAATACAATGAAAAGAACCAGTGACAGGGCAGCCCTGGCGAGTCCAACATGCACCAGAAACAGGTCTGACTTACTACCGGCAATATGAACACAGTTCCTGCTCCGGTCATACAGGGACCAGACAACCCTTAGCAAAGAGCCCCGGACCCTATACTCCCAGAGCGCTCCCCACAGGACCCCACGAGGGACATGGTTGAATGCCTTCTCCTGCCAACCTGGACTGGTTGGGCAAACTCCCATGAACCCTCGAACACCCAATGGAGAGTATAGAGCTGGTCAAGTGTTCTACAGCTGGGACGAAAACCACACTGCTCCTCCTGAATCTGAAGTTCAACCATCAGTCGGATTCTCCTTTCCAGTACCCTGGAATAGACCTTACCAGGGAGGCTGAGGTGTGTGATTCCCCTGTAGTTGGAACACACCCTCCGGTCCCCAGAAGGCCCCAGAAGCCCCACCACCCTGGTCCAGAGGTACAGTACAGAAACAAATGTAAAATATATAAAATATTACATGAAAGAGTGGCTTCTAAAGTTGACAGTGTCAGAGTAAAGCTGGGTGGGCTCTTGAACGCCATCTTGAAAAAATGTGTTTTTAGGAGGGTTTTGAAGTGAGGTAGGGAGGAGCACAATCTCAGAGGGAGGGCATTCCAGAGCTTAGGGCTCACAACAGAGAAAGCTCAGCCTCCCTTGGTTTTGAGGCGGGATGGTGGGACGGACAGTAGGTTGAGAGAGTTTGACCTGAGAGACCGAGGGGCAGTGTGTGGGGTTAAAAGATCAGTGATGTACTGTGGTGCAAGTGAGTTGAGTGATTTAAAAACAAATAATACAATTTTAAAATCAATTCTGTATTAACAGGTAAACAGTGGAGTTGGGCTAGTATGGGCGTAATATGGTGTCTCTTTTTGGACCCGGTGAGCAATCTGGCAGCAGCATTTTGGTCTAACTGTAACCTACTGAAGGGGGATTGTGGGAGGCCTGAATATAGCGAGTTGTAGTAGTCCAGTCTCTTGGTTACAAAAGCGTGTATGATTGTTTCAAAGTTATTGCGCGTTAGGATTGGTTTTAATGTAGTGATTTGTCTTAGCTGAAAAAGCTAGTTTTAACAACATTTGAAATTTGTTTCTCTAAGTTTAAAAGAGAGTCCATAAAAACACCAAGGTTCTTTGCAGAACTGTGCAAATTTGTACCAAGAGGCCTAAGGTCAGATGTAAGGGTGTCAGTGTAAGGTCCAGACAGGTTCTATGTGGCCATATGATCCCGTCAGATCTCAGAAGCTCAGCAAGGCTGGGCCTTAACCACTGGGAATTCCAGGTGCCACAGTGGTGCGCCAGTCACAAAAAAAACTGATGTTGTGTCCTTAGGCAAGGCAGTTCACCTACATTGCCTAGTATGAAAGTGGTGTGTGAGTAAGTGTTGGTGGTGGTCAGAGGGGCCGATGGCACAGATTGACAGCCTCGCTTCTGTCAGTTTGCCCCAGGGCAGCTGTGGCTACTGTAGTAGTTTACCACAACCGAGTGTAGAATGAATGAATAAGGCTCTGTAAAGCATCTTGGGTGTCCAGCATAGCGCTATATAAAACTGATGTATTATTCATTATTATTATTTATTTGCCTCGAGTGTTGAGCTCGAGATCAGAGGGAAACTAGTCAGTTCTCATTTAGTGCTACAAAGTAAACATGGCTCGCAAAACCATAGCAGATAGAAAGGAGGATACTGGTTTGACCAAAGTTTGCAGGGTGTTTTGCAATAAATCAATGAATTATTGTTCTTGAAATACTGGGTCATTCAAAGGTTTACAGTAACATTACAACATAAATTCATTGTGGAACAGAAGCACAGAACAAATCAAATGTCTAAAGGGAGAAAAGACTGTAAACATGTGATTAATCCAAATGATGCTGTGGTCTATTTTGTTTATTTATTGGTCCTTTGATCTCAAGTCAAGTGAGTTTGCACACATTATGTTGCCAAACCTGCAGCTCGAATTTCAACCAAGCCTTAAAACTAACCTTTATGAATTTCTTTTCAGTCATTATTTATATCAGAATGGGTGTGTCAGTGGCTTATTTGTGAGACATACGGTAATTGCTAAATCATTCCTATTCAAACTGTAATCCCACCAGGTAAACCGCCTAGGCTGGTTTTTTCCACACTAACCTACATGAATCATTTGTTGGACTAACCTTGGTCTGGTGGGTGGGGGTCCCATGCTGCCCATAGTTGCACAATAAAAAATGGTGACCAGCAGACAGTGTAGACCAGGACAATGACAAGAGTCATGCGGACGGTTTTGGACATAGCTTTAGTGATGCTGGGGGGTGGGGTGCTCGGGCGTGGCTGTGTTGGAGCAGTGTATTCAAGTGAACAGCTTGGAGAGTTGGGCTCCACTTCATATGAGGTATTGGGTTCCGGACATTCAGAGCTGTTTAGAGTAGTTGTGGTTGTTACATGGTCAGTGTGGCAGCTGCTGTACTGCAGTGACGATGGGACGTAGTCATAACACTCCACAGTTTTGCTGTTGGTGTGGGAGTTGTTATTGACACCCTTTAAAAGCTGCTGGGCCCCTCTTGTGTCTCTGCTCCCTGTCGCAGACGCCCGCCGCACCCGCTCTCTGTTGCTTCGCTCCTCATCTTTTTTAAAGCTATTAAACCGAAACAGGATCTCATTCTTCTTCAGTTCGGCCATTACCATGCGCTCCGACTTTAGATAGATATTATTGTGAATCTCCCTGAAGATCCTTATCTGAAAGAGAACAATATTGTTTATTTTGGGTTAAAAAGGCCAACATATTCTGAGAATTATGATCAAAAGTTGGTAGAGCCTTGTTTGCCTTTCTGCTGCATTGGTCAGGGACATTGGCAGGTAATGTAAACGTGGGCATGTATCGGCTTGCCCATCTCATGCCAGACCTTTTTATACAGTGCAAAATATGCCTCTTTGTTCACTATAAAATGTGAAAAATGTTGTAAAGTTTAACTCAAGTGGAGTGACACCTCACACTCTGATGCCTCATAGAAGAAGATGACAGCAGATGATATATTCATGTGGTTTCTACTGCTTTTATTAACATTTTCATCAAGAGTCTTTAGGTTTTAAATAAAATGAATGAGAACACATGCTGTTACACTTTGTGGATTAGTTTTGCAGAAACAAACGCTATTGTTTAACAGTGCAAATGAATGTGCTGATTTGAAACTTGATCATAAAAAGACCATAGATTCCATGTTTAGCCGAGCTCTGGTACATTCCCGCTCCTGGCAGGAGAACCCAGAGAGGCACACTTTGAGCGATGGTCCTCAGCAGCAGGAGATGATGGGAGGAAGCCGAGTATGTGTCTTGGGATGCTACATAACACCAACCGCAGCTCCCCTTGGGTTATTGAACGACGTTTGCCAAATACACCCCTCATAAAAACAAATAGCCTCACACCACATGCTTTGGGATTATATAATAATGTTTCATGTAACACAGAAACTGGTTAACCCTAAAAACTTTAGGACTGTAGCGGAGCCCCGGCCTGTCTCACCTGGCAGATGGTGATGATGAGGGCGGGCAGCAGGAACACAGCCACAGTCATCCAGGTGACATAGGCCTTGAGTCCCCACGGCTCGGTGAAGTGCCCCCAACACTCAAACTCTCCAGGGGCTACTTCAGAGCGGGAAAAGATGAACACCTGTCCAAGACAAAGCCTGAGGTCAGTGCATCTGTGGACTTCATGAGGTGAGCAACAGTGACTTCACTGGGCTAAAAACATAGACATCTTGAACCCGGCTGCAGTGTCAGAGAGTGAACACCCTGCACCTCATTTCCTATTGGCCATGTGTTTTCTTGAGTATGTGTCTGAGCTCCTACCTGTGGTATGCTAAGGACCAGGGCCAGCCCCCAGGCCACCATGGCTGGCGTGTTCCAGCGGGACATGACCCCCCCACGATAAGCCTGCAAAGGGCAGCAGATGGCGTGGTGTCTGTCCACTGTCATGGCAACTATCATGTAAGACGAGGCAAACATGCCCACAATCTGCAAGTACTTGACACAGCGGCACAGTATATCAGGCCCCTGGAATCTCTCTGTGATGTCCCAAATCAGCTGTGGAAGGACCTACAGGGGCACAGATTAAAAATGTGCTTAATTATAATAAAGGGATTAGTGTACTGTTAACATCATGTCTAAAGGCCAGTGCTCTTGTCAGCACATTCAGGCCGTCATTAATAAAACTGTGCTTTGTTTGGGATTTGGTGGTATCTAATGGAGATGAATACTACAGACCAAACACTGTTCTTTTAAACTGGATTGTTTGTCCTCAGGCCTATACAAGCCTAATGCTTTGTGTTATGAGCTACTATAGAGACAGACATACAACACTGAAAAAAGAACAAATATCAGATTACTACTGTAATAAAGAGTGATGTTTAATACTTTCTTTTTCTTCCCTGTTAAAATAGTAATATATTATTTATTTGCTCTCACAGTGAAGGAGCAGCTTTAGGACACAGCCCTCTTCCCAATACCTCCCAGATTTTCCACTCTTGCAAGTGCCTCATCACTTTGTTATATTTATACACAGCTATTGTTAGTTGTGTCAGGCCCAACACTGCAATTTACCCATGCAATCTCATCCAACAAATTAAGTAATCGGAAATATAATTTACCCTTGAACAAAGGTCAAAATCTAAATTCATGAATCTAGATAAGAGGCCAGGAGTCAATTTATGAATAGAGGAGGCATTAGCATAACACTAATTAAATGTGTTAGACTAATTGAATAATAATTTGAAAAGAATAACTTAAAAAGCAAAATACTGACCTTGGCTGGCCTCGTATGTAGTATAAATAGCAAGTCCTTTAAAGCCGCACAATGAGGCTGTAATGTCCAGTTAATTTTATTGAGTTTAAGAAGAGTGGTGAATTGCTGTGACTTTTACTGTAAAGAACTTTCTCTTTTAAAAAAGGACAAAGCCACTGTAGCAACCAATGGTCAGCAAAGCCTCAATGACCTTAATAATGCATCAAGACGCTACAGTAAAGTGTGGTTAACCCAAGTCTAACCATAAACCACAGCCACAGTAGAGGTGCTCTCTTAAGACTGTTTCAGGAGTTTTGCTGATGGAAAGACTGCATGTTTCAAGAGAAAAAATGTAACTGTATTGTGTTTAAATGTGAATTAGATTTTTCTTTTCTACAGCCTGACAAAAAAGGAGTAAATGTAATATCGTACTTACTTAAATTACTGAGTACATTAATTCTATGTAATTTTTTTTGATTTTCAAATATTTACTGACACCTTCCAGAGTCTAGCTTTGAAGATTGTCATGTTTGCATTAGTACCACCATTGAACAGGTTTAACTCTTCAAGGTTAGACTGAACCCATATCTAACACCAGGGTTGAGGTGTTTTGTAAACATATGTGTCAAATCTCCAGATCTTTTCAAAACAGACCATAAAAAACATCTATAACACATTTGCTTTGATGGAGAAATATACACTCAACAAAAATATAAACGCAACACTTTTGTTTTTGCTCCCATTTTTCCTGAGATGGACCCAAAGATCCAAAATTCACTCCAGATACACAACACTACCATTTCTCTCAAACATTGTTCACAAATCTATCCAAATGTGTGACAGCGAGCACCTCTGCCCCGCCGAGACAATCCACCCCACCTCACAGGTGTGCCACATCAAGATGCCGATCCGACATCATGACCAGTGCACAGGTGCGCCCCAGACTGCCCACGATAAAAGGCCACCCTGAAATGTGCATTTGTTTTGCTTTATTGGGGGTCTGGGGACTCAGAACCAGTCAGTATCTGGTGTGACCACCATTTGCCTCATGCAGTGCAACACATCTTCTTCGCATAGAGTTTATCAGATTGTCAATTGTGGCCTGTGGAATGTTGGTCCACTCCTCTTCAAAGG
Organism: Paratrypauchen microcephalus; assembly: GCA_036785185.1. Lineage (NCBI taxonomy): Eukaryota > Metazoa > Chordata > Actinopteri > Gobiiformes > Gobiidae > Paratrypauchen > Paratrypauchen microcephalus. The sequence continues at coordinate 3,449,859 of JAVJIX010000052.1, read as the reverse complement.
CTGTTATGGATGAAGAACACAGGTGCATTTTATTGATGGCATTTTGAATGCACAGAGATACCGTGATGAGATCCTGAGGCCCATTGTTGTGCCATACATCCATGAACATCACCTCATGTTTCAGCAAGACAATGCACGGCCCCATGTTGCAAGGATCTGTACACAATTCTTGGAAGCTGAAAATGTCCCAGTTCTTGCATGGCCAGCATACTCACCGGACATGTCACCCATTGAGCATGTTTGGGATGTGCTTGACCGGCGTATACGACAGCGTGTACCAGCTCCCACTAATATCCAGCAACTTCGCACAGCCATTGAAGAGGAGTGGCCCAACATTCCACAGGCCACAATTGACAATCTGATAAACTCTATGCGAAGAAGATGTGTTGCACTGCATGAGGCAAATGGTGGTCACACCAGATACTGACTGGTTCTGAGTCCCCAGACCCCCAATAAAGCCAAAAAAAATGCACTGCATGCTGAATGCATTTCGGGGTGGCCTTTTATTGTGGGCAGTCTGGGGCGCACCTGTGCACTGGTCATGATGTCGGATCGGCATCTTGATGTGGCGCACCTGTGAGGTGGGGTGGATTGTCTCGGCGGGGCAGAGGTGCTCGCTGTCACACATTTGGACAGATTTGTGAACAATGTTTGAGAGAAATGGTAATATTGTGTATCTGGAGTGAATTTTGGATCTTTGGGTCCATCTCAGGAAAAATGGGAGCAAAAACAAAAGTGTTGCGTTTATATTTTTGTTGAGTATAATATTGCCTAGCCATTTTCCAAAAGCCAACAAACTGACCTGGAAAAAGGCCACCACCAGGTCAGCCACACACAGGTTGACCATGAACACGTGCATGGGTGCGTTGTGCTTCCTCCGGCGCAGTAACACCCAGAGCACAAAGCTGTTTCCCAGGGTGGTGAGGGCCAGGATCACCCCCAGGACGGCGATCTCTGCCCGGGCCAGCCCCACGTCTCGCACCCTGGGCTGGGACAGAGTGTGAGGCAAGCTGGTGGTGGAGCTATTCTCAGAGAAGAGGCCGAAGGAGGAGCCCCCGCTGTGAGTGCTGTTGAGCGAGTTGAGTTCAGAAACAAACGAGGAGAAGTTGTTGACGCGTCCCTGGGTAAACGCTGAGGAGAGGCCCAGCCCGTCCCAGGCTGTTTCCACACTGATGCTTTCCATGCCTGCAAAACAAACACAGCCAGTTATGTGGAGAAGCTCAGGCAACCCCCGGAGCGAGAATAAGAAAGCTCCACACCGCAACAGTCATATGAAACACATTATCATTCATTTAGCTGAATTGCCTATATCTCATTAATGGTGTCTGTAATTGTGTATTGTTTGTCAGCTGAGGACAGTTTTCATTATCATAAATAAAAGCACTCTGTATCATAGGCACTCTGTATCATACCAGGGGTTCCAATAGGCCTAATGTTTTTCATTAAATAGTAATTGTTCTTATATACATAAATAAAACACACACATGCACACATGTTCATACATATACACACAATTGAAAATTGCATCTGCTATTAAATGTAATACAATAACATGACCTCATATTTCAGAGAAATAGCCTATCATCTTATTAACAGTCTGGCACAATAAAACGGCTGTTTATTTTGAATCACTTCAAAATAAATTGCTAAAAAGGAAGAAAAAGTGGAGAATTATATGACAGATTAGATAGTAATGTTGTGGGATGTGTCAGCTTTTGTTAAATAACTAGAAGGCAAGAACTACTGAAATGTGGCCAAATAAAGTCTGGGCAATAAATGTCCCACAATATAAACTTTAAGACAGTTTAAACTTACGGGTTTAAACAATGTAAAGGAGTTACGAGCTGCAAATGCAAGCATGGGCTAAAAATAGAAGGAAATCCCAGATAGTATTGTGCAACTGCCTGGGACTAACTGGACATTACAAGGTTGTTCTCACTACTCCACTGAGATTTAAGGGCCAATTTGCCTGTAATAGCTTACTCACTGTTGGGTGCAGCAGATCAGTCAGCTGAGTGCATTGTTGAAGGAATGGCTGTGCAGGAATGTATTTTCATGAGTGGTTAGGCCAGCTGGACATCTATAGAAGAATGTGCATGCCAACTACAAGAGAAAGATAACAAGCGCAGGTGGAAAAATTAAGTGTGGAGTTGAGTCACTGTCTAACAACTAGCACAGTACAATTAATGGAATTTTAATTATGATTAATGCTCAATTATGAATAATCAATATAACATTTGAGGAATTTATTATCTATGTTGTAATATTGTTTTCCTCATCACAAACATCACACATATTTAACATGCAAAATCTGCATAATGAGTTCTTCTCTCAAACAGAAAACGCTCCACCTTGTGATGTCATGTGGTAATACACAGGCAGTGCTCCCCTGTGTTTTTAAACTCCATATGCTTCACTAGAATCATTTGGATAATTTCAGACCTGGAATTGCCAATCTGTACTGAGCAAAAGGTAAAAGGTAGTTGCTAAGTTTAAAACTACCACTTCATGACATCATAAGGTGGAACGGAACATTTTGAGCTTTGGAGCTGTTGGTAGACTAATAATAAAGGGTTACTCAAGCATGTGTAAAGGAAACAAAACACAACGCCAAGTTTTTGTTGAGGTAACAACATTCTAACATGGCTTAAAGTTCACAAGAGTCAATTTTGCATAATATAGGAAGGACCTTTCAGTCTGTTCAATTTGTCTGTACATCTTTTATTTAGTGGAAAAGTTTTACTTTTCTATTTCAGTGAAATATACGTCACCTACTTTCATTTCGTTCTTTCTTTTCATTTTAGGTGTGCTGATGCCCCACCTTCACTCTAAGCAAATAATTGTTTGAATAATCGTAATTTCAATAATGATTTAAATAACAAAACTTTTAAACACCATCTTCTCAGTGGCCCAGTTTGTGATCTGATATCAAACTATTACTATTTTTAGATTTAGAGGTCATTGTTAATGATCAGTATCAGTTTGTCACATGCAATACTGGTAAGACGATCTAGTCACAAGGTCTGTTGACTCGCAGATAAATGAAAGGGTATGAAAGGCCATTCACTGTCACAATATTTGCTTGGTTACTTTACAAGAGTGAAGTTAAGTGCAATGGCTAAACAAGGTAACAGGTGAATGTATGTTTTAGATTCAGCTGAACCTCACCTATACTTTATATCTCCATTGGTGAAAAGTCTATCTAACTAAAGATTCATTATTAAATATCAGATGTTGTTACTTTAGAGTCTGAGGTTTCTAAATACTGTTTTTGTAATCACTGGCAAAGGATTTGAAAGTGTTGATAATCAGAGACTACATTTGATTTGAAAATAATTTCTTTCCACATACTCATCTTTGTTCCAAATGGGAAAGTTGTGCCAGAAAAACACACTAACTAGTCCAAATAAAATGGCAAAGAGATGTTGCAAGAGTTTATCATTCAGTATGATTATGTTTTAAACTACACGATAATTTAAACTGGCAATGCACCCAGTTTAAACAACAGAATATGCCGGAATCATTTTCTATTTAAGTCTATTTATGGTCTTGCTTTTGAAATGTAAGATAGTATTGTTTGTCATACTATTGCTACTGAATACTTAGGGGTAAATAAGATAAGATAAAATAAGATAAGATAAGATAAGACTTTATTGATCTCACACAGGAGAAATTTACTTGTCACAGTAGCTCTAGGGACAGTTTGAACAAGAAAGACAAGTGCATGCAAATGAGCCGGTGCTATTCAATACTTTTTGTTAACGGCAAAATGCAGTGATCATTCACTTGTATGCATAAAAGTTTATGAGAAAATTCTCCAGAAATCAATAGTTGAAGTATCTGTTGTAAGAGAAATGGAAGTAAAAGACAGGAAATTAGAAGTTTTATTGGTGTATTTTTTGTGAATTCATAAAGCATCAGACGATAAATTGATCAAACAAACATATTCCTTCACGTTTCAACTATGTTGGAAATTCTCATAAAATATTGATTTTTGTCCAGTAATATTTCCTCACACACTGGGATCAAAGTTAGTCTGTTTGTCTTTAGGAAAAGTATGAATAACAAGCATGTTTTAATCAAAGTCTATCCAGGCGTTCTTTGTTCAAACCTATGGACCCGCACGCCCCCAACTATAATTATAGAATAATTCATGAGAAGGACTTTGTGCTACTGCAATCCCTCATACCTCCTGTATAATCTTATTATGTATATTTGCACAAGTGGCCGATATCTGAGGTGAAATCCCCTTTCAGGTCCTGCCGCTGTGTCGACCTGTGAATCTGCTACAATATCATCAAATTATTCAGATGGATTTGTGCTAGTCTATATAAATACATACTGTCTTTGTGTTCACTTAAAGCCTTAATTACATCCATGGTTCTTAAGTCATCTGCTGGACCAATACTATGCTGGTGGTAGCAGTAGTTGCAGTAGTAGCAGTAGTAGCAGTATTAGTAGCATTAGTATTAGTAGCAGCAATTAGGTATTTTACTTTCTACATTGGGACAATACTTAATTAATTCCAAATGCTTAATTCAAAACTTTGATTATCTTAATCTTCAGTAATATTTAGCAGTAACAATAGAGTACCAGCACTGTCCAACTGCACATTTACTCACATTTTAGTGATGGTGCCCACTGCCAAGTATCCATTAGTTGGAAAACACATATATTTATCCACTTGTAAATGTTAGGTCTAGATTCCAAATCACTTTGAAAACTTTGTTGTGTGTATTGTTTAATAAAAATAAATAAATAAAATAAAGTGTGTCCTTTTTCTTTTTGGACACTGGAGACTGGATACTGTGCATGGATAAAAAGAAGCTAGTTCATTTTTTAAAAGACATTTGATGTAGGAGTAATTCTCTATTGTTCTAATGTTGTCTTTTTGCCATTTTAGCTCAAAATAGGTTAATTTGTGTTTGCCAATGAATTTTAGGAAGCCTGTAACATCACACCTCTGATGTCATGACTAAATCAGACACACTTATAGGGTGGAATTCTTTTCATCGTCCAGGCAATGCCCAGTGTAGCTGCGCGTTTGGACTGTGGTTGTGGAGTTTAGGTGTTTAGTCCCACTTTAAGTTATTAGGGTACTGAGGGAAATAAATACGAAAAATGTTCGCTGACCTTTCTTAACTGGGTTAAACTTGGATTTAACCCAGTTAAATCCTGGTTTATAGGCCAGCGTCATGCTCCACTTCAGCAGAGTCCTGATGTCCTTACACAGACCTGGACGGGACGAGCTTCTGCTGAGCTAATCAGGCTCTAGATGCGCTGCAGGAATTCAAACTATTGTATTCATAGATTTATTTACAACCCATTTACACAATAGGCTCTTGTGCAAGTGTATTCAAAGTTGAGCCTATCTTTGCATTACTTTGGAAACTTTCTTGTGTACATGGCTGTTCATGTATTACTCATATGCATGATAAAATACAGTTGTTTGTCCTTCTTCTTGTGCTCTTTCGTGTTCCATTTGCATTTGAGGAGTCCAGAGAAACTGCACTGACCTAATTTCAATTGCTCAACTACAGGAGACATGCTGCTTCAGACCTCTGGCACTGATGTCTCCTGTCTGCAGATCGAGATGTATATGAAAGCATTTTTTGAGGTAAATTTAAGCATCAAACTCAAGTGAAATATATCCCTTTGCATTAGCTGCTGTCTTTAATAAAACAGCACAGGCAGCAGAGCCGTGTGTCTGATCAACTTAATGTACAACACAAATTATTGCATCCGGATGGACTGTAGCTGCAGCTTCTTTAGTCGTCAGCTTGTGCCTCTCTCTTTCCTGCTTTAAAGCTCTCTGTCTGATTAATGAGAAAGTGAAACCCCTTGGTTTCCATTTCCACAAACTCTACCACACGGGCCACAGCGCCTCGGGGACATCAGGAGCAGGTAGTTAAAATGCACGAGGAAAACATTCAGAACTGCCAAGTGCTGATAGAATTCAACATCTCATTGCTGGGGAGGTGCGCACACACTATAGACAACACAATGTTCACAAGACTTCAAACAAGGTGAAGGAGGTCCTCATGTTAATCCAACATTTCTACAGTGAATCAACTGGCTCTCCAAGCATTAAAAACAGCTAAAAAGTATTGAAACAAATGTAATAAATACCTGAGACCATCACAATGTAAAAATGTATTACACATTGAACTCAGTCTGTGATATACTAGAACAAGGGTAATTGCCACTTCATGTTGCCCCTAACTGTATAAATAAGCAATAGCCCTGGTCCTCTGCACTTTTACTGACCCCCTCAGATGGAAATGATTTGCTGTTATCCTAGAATAATTGATGCAAATACAAAAGTCAAACAATATGTTTCTCCTCAAGTCCTTTAATAAAAAAGTATTAGTTTCTTGTTTCAATCTTATGTAATCAAGTAACAAAAAGTCTTACGCAATAAATATAATAGAAATAAAGAAATGGACTCTTGCTGGTCATTTTAGTTAGCCTCATTTGACAATTTATAACAAGGCAAGCCATCTGAAGTATTGCCGAAACATACTGGGGTCCAAAATGTTACTAAATACATAAAACCTGATCTATACACATTTGTCCTATTCAGAAACATTAATAATGGAGCTTAAAGGAAAACATATTGTCAATTAAGTGCTGCAGAGGAGCAAGAAAATGGCACTTTTCCAAATTTTCCAAATACAAAAGTAGGGAGTGGGCTGAAATTTTAATGCTACATTAAGGGTTGTTTACACATACATGTTTTAAATGCAATTAAAGAAATACATCATCTCTACTGCAGTCATTTGATTTTAAAACCTGGTGGTGCACAACTAAACAATAAAAGCAATAAAAACCTGTGATAATATACAAGACTTCTAGTTTGTCCTGTTGGCTGAGCTCAAAGACCGGCCACCCCTTATTTGTCCATATTTTATAAACAGGTTTGATTTACTGCTGTTCACTACAAAGATCATTAAAAGACAGACTGTTTCTACACCACACATTGTTTTTGATGTCAAAATATCACTTCTGTATGTTTTGTTTCTGCCTTGTTACCTTTTTTCCACTGCAATTAACATCATAAGACACATGTTTAATGTTGTTGATCATGCCACATTCAGGAAAATGCACAATATTTGAATCTAATTTTAACACCACAAATACATTTTTTTATACCACAGAATGTTATACCAGTGGTCTTCTGATATAGATTAAGACCATCCAAAACTATCATCATCCTCATCATCTAATTTGTCATTCTGCTTTCTGACTGGATAATCTTGAGAACCAAACCACCAAATTATAAAACAAACAACTTGGCCATCATGTAATTAAAAATAAATCTGCAGTATATTTGTAAAAAAATTGATTTGAACATTTCTACTTATTTGGGGACATGAGTCATGTTGGAATTTAAAATCTAAATCTTCCTTCCTTTAAAGCATGGAAAAAACTCATTATGAGGAATTAAACGCAGTCTGTACAAGTCAATGTTTTTGGCTCATTTTTGTTCAACTTTAAACTGTCTGAGATTTGAGATTATGACTTTAACTTGTGGAAAATGGAACTTAGATGGAGCTGTGAAGACGACTGTATAATGTGTATGCTTTAATATGAAGAGCTAATTCAGTTTTAAAGGGTGGGAGAGGGGACAAATTAACAAAAAAATAGAAAATTTCTCATATACCCTTCTTAACTCATTTGAAATAGCAACATGGTCTCTGTAATAAATACTTGAATCAAACTGTGACCCAACAATAACATTTAAAATGTATTACCATTTTACTGAGTAGACTGGTTCTTGAGACTTGAGTCATTGTTACTTCCACCTCCACAGAACAGAAAAGGAAACCTGAGGCTCTAGTAGCAAGAGCAGCAGTGGCCAACAGGTGTGAGGCAGTGGGCGCGACGATCCCAATTTAATCAAAATCCCAGCACTTTCACACCTTCCCCTCCTGCGTGTGGCTCTACGTCAACCTGTCTGTTTGTCGCAACTGAGCAGCTTGGGCTCAGTTTGATTAATGGGCACCTCTCTATCCTCATTAGGGCCCAGTGTACACTCAAACTGTCTGCATTTATTTCACACTATCAGCTCCTCTTCTTCTTGTCTGTCACCTGATATTTATTCTCATTTTTCACATTTATCCCCTGTTTCCTGCTGTTGTCACAACAGATCTATCAAGTATTATCAACACTGTGAAACGTAAGGGATTCTCTCATTAATGGACTCAAGGCATTTGCAAAGACAACAATTATTCTGCCTTTTTAGTCAGATACAATTTAAATATCTAATTGCATCTAGGCTTTCTTTTGTGATTACACTACAAAGTGGATAGCAACAAACAAGAACATGATCAATAAACCCACCAACAGACAAAAAAATAGCATTAATAATCTTTTAAATGAACACTGTTGTCATTGTCAATGTCATTGCAGCATTGCAAAAAACAACAAAAGCATATGGCTCAAGTGATGGATTTATATAGTGCCTTACAAAACACTCAAAGTGCTTTACATTGCATAATTCATTCACACCATATATAGTGGTGCTAAGCTAGCCACAGCTGCCCTGGGAAAGATTGCCAATCTGCGTCAGATGCCCCTCCAACCACCACCAATCACTCACATACCACATTCATAATAGGAAAACTGGGGTATTGCCAAAGAACACAACAAGAGTTTGCACAAGTGCCACTGCTGTCCCCCTATGACAGTAGATATTGCTAGCAGTCTCTGCTCCGTGTACAAACCATACCCAACCCTGCTTCACAGACCAGATGAGATCAGAGTACATTTAAGGTGGTATGTCCGCATTATGATGTGTCAGCCCAATGCCACAACCCCCCAAAGCACATAGATACTTTAATAGATACCCCCAGCTACGTCAGAAAGCTGTAGTGTGACCAGAACTATATATGCATGGAATTTTATCAAACAGTATTGTTAGAACATTGACACTATATTTTGCTTATTTTCTGCCTTTTAGTAGTTGTCTGTAACACTTTCACCAGTTCACTCTTTCTTCCATTTCCTTTGTGATTGGCCTCTGTTAAGCTTTTGGCTCTGGTCCCACACAGGTGATGTGTTTTTTCACTGTGTTGTCAAATGCTAATAAATGGTGTTTGACTTGAGTCATTAATGACATCACACAGTCTTATACCAGCCCAGAAGCAACTCCAGCTTTGTAATGAAGACAATAAAACACAAAGTTTCATTTAAACTAAATCGGATGACTTCTACAAAACCTGATAAAAATCTGAAATTCATTTTGAGGGGTTTAAAGTTTCATTATATTTTTAAATCAACAAAAACAAAAACTCTCATTATGCTTGAAGGAACATCCATAGAGATGAACTAAAGGGGTACTGTGCTATAAGAGGCAAAACAATTGCCTGTTTTTGTAGGTGCATATGTCTACATCTGCTTTTATGTTAATTCTTTTGGGGCTCATCCAAATGAATTACAATTATGGTCTTTACTTTTTGACATTCTGCATTCAAATGATCCTTCAGCTCCATAACTCGTGTCACATCCCCCATAGTTTGGAGCTCTCAGCTATATTTACATATGAATCAATGTAAAGGCCCGCATGAGTCGTGCGCTGCGCAGCATTTCTATGTGACGGATAATGCCGATTTAAGCATTCTCTCTTCTTTAAGCCTGCCGAATCAGTAAATGAGATCCCCATCGGCCCCTCTCATATGCAGGATCAGTCCTCCATCTAAATCAGTGACTTCTACTCCAGAGAGAGGCCCCCTCTGTACTGTACATCTGCATTTGCATTTCTACATGCACCTGTCACTCTCATTAACGCCCTGTGATTTGTTGTCACGGTGCTCTTCGGCGGCAGAATGCTTATGTGTGAGCAATGAAAGCTAACACTCTGGTCTCTTAGTGTCTTGCCAAAACAACATCTTACCTCTAAATCATAGGAACAACACATCACGCATACTCATATGATAATTTGTTTCCCCAAGTTTGTGGACACCTTTGCAAACATTTATAAACCGCAATCACTGCCAGGACTTTCTAAATAGAAGGTCCAAGTTCAGCTCTGATAAGACTGTTCTTAGGACCCGACCACTCATTGTTTTTTCCTGTTATGTATCATTAACTAAAGCACGCCACCAATAACATGTGCACCAAACATGAGGAGACAAGCCCCCAGGCTTGGACATGATAATGTCTAATCATCCTAAATCTGTTCCAATTATTCAACGTTAAACTGACCATGATAATAGTAATGATGATGATTTTTCCTGACGCACACTACAATTAGCTGTAATATTTCAAGTGCACCGTGTCAAAGGCATACACCACCGTCATTCATGGATATATTTGGGAGGCATTTGCTGACTGAGAAGCAGTTTAGATTTCACAGATTTTACAGTAAAACTAAGAGCTCAATAGTCTGCGTGTGTGTATAAATCGATAGTCCATAAAGATTTGTGTGCAATGTAAACATTGGGTCTGCAAATCTTCTTTTAATCGTCTAATTGACCTTTGATTTGCCAATAGAAATACGGCCAGGGCACAGGCACAAAGCAAGGCAAGTCGTGCATTGTGTGTTGAATGTGAAAAACCTGTGTCCCTGTGAAGGCTTCTCATGCATGTCCCATCACACTGTGGTCGCTGACTACACATTAGAGCTGCCACCATTACACCCCATTAACATTACATGCTAGAGTAGATCCCATTAACCGTCCCACATTTTCCCTTTGGTGTTTCAATGCAGCACCCCAGTAAACTCCAGGTAACGTCATGCATTTTACATTTGAATCCAACTACAGCAGCTGGTGCCTGTCTACGGCACTTTTGTTCAAGTTGGGCTGTCAGGCTATTACATACACATTTCAACATTCACTATTATGTTCAAGGCAAATTATCATTTTAAATGTAAGCAGTGGCATGATTAAAGCACAGAGTGTATACTCAATCTGGGAAACACATTTGCCCTCAGTAGAACTTGTACAAAGTATACTTTCAAAATAGCTAATATTTACTCTTTAAATTTTCACACACTGAGATCAAATTAGAAACAAAAGAAAATGTATTACATTCTATTACAGCCAAAAACATACCAGAGGATGTCACGCTGTTGTAATTATTAGTCCAACATACTTTTTGTTTACTCAGAATACAATATAAACACAATGCATGTGAGGCTAATTTGCATTTGGACAGGATTCTTTGAAAGTGGACACAGAGGTGACCTACATAGTTGACGACACAACCGGTGAGTGGCTGTAAGTGATTCTATGTCTGTCAGAACTGTCTTCCAAATAATATTTTGTAAAACCATATGTGTTTCAAGTTTACTATAATTAAAAAATATAGGGCAAATTTAATAGAGCAATTACTTACCTATTGAATCCCACTGTGGTGTAACTGTGTGACAGGCAGCTGTTAAAATTCAACCCCACATGTTTACATCTTCAGTTGTCTGTGCCAGTCCCGGGTCTGTCAGAGTGAGCCAGACCTGAATGAATCAAGCAGCAAACAGCTCTCAGTCAGTCCATATGTGCTTCAAAAGCAGCAGGTTTTCCTTCTTTTTGTCACAGTCACAAAGAAGTTGTCTGAACAAGTCCCCTGGGTGTTCTGCTATTGTCCAACTTCTCAAGTGTGTCTGAGAATAATCCATTTGATAGTGTGTGCGTCCAGCTCCTGGCTCCCCCACGTTACACTCCTTCAGTGTGCTGCGCTTCCAGGACCGGCGGCAGAAATGAATTTGAGCTCAGTCTGCTCCTGCCTCCCCCTCCTCTCCCCTCTTCCCAGGTCAACTAGCCTGCGCTCTCAGACTGAGATGGGAGGTGGAGCCAGTCGTATACATACCTATAAAGTGCAGCAGAGAGAGACATGATTACCTTCCCCTTTGTACTATGAATTATGTCTCTATGCACATGGGGCAATTAATTTCTACTAGAGTCAGTGTTTGCAACAAAATAAGAGAAATGAGTGGGATACCTCCCTCGCAGCCTGATTTAATGCCTGTGTTTTCCTGTGAAGCTTCCTTCTTCCTTGTGTGTGCGTGCTCTCTCTCTCACACACCTTCCATCTTCTTTGTTGCCAGTGGACAAGAGTCAGAGCATTTCCACCCGTACAGGAGTGTCAATTGTCTGAGTCAGCCGGCTCGCCGCATGTCACACCTCTGATGTACAAACACAAGCAAGGATCAAGATGAAAAACATACAACTGTCTTTGACTTTTAAAGACACAATTTACTCTTGTGACACACCAATAAGAAACTAGCAAGTATACAAAGGACAGATTCATAACTCTAAGATTTTCACAGCCCATTGTTAAACACATATAAACACACCAAAACAAATCTACAGGGAAACTGTTGTAATGAACTTTTTAAATTTATTTTGACAAGAAAACGATAACTTCCTCTTATATTTTCCACTCAAAGCTTCTGGAAAAATTCACTCCTGTTTAGGGGCCCCCACAGCACACAGCAGCCTTCAGAGAGTGACAGTCCAGTGAAGAAAAGATGGTCCCCGATCCCCGTCAGCTCTCCTATGGTTATGTGTGCCCTGACGATCAACCTTGATCGGATTAGCCCGTTTCCTTTGGGACTCCAGAACATTTAGTCACAAAGCACTGGAATCACTTTCACAACTGCACATGGTGCCTTGTTAGAAGGACAGAACAGAGCCAATTTAGGAAAAAGAGAATGGGAACTTTGTTTGAAAATTGAAATCACAAAGGAGGAATAATCACAAACAAATCTAAGTCTTGTATTTGGGAAAACAGCAGTATATGTTTTATTAGTGATATCTGTCATCAGGTAGAACATCTCATGGCGGGGCACAGACTGTCTCCAGCTTACGAGGAATGCTTTTGAGGCCTTTAAATATCTCTTCTGTGACAGGCTTTTCCTGAGAGATTTGGGGCTGGACATTCTCCCACATGTTAGGGCTTATTTCCAGCTTCTATTATTATGCCCCAAATAAGATGGCAGCTGTTTTCCTCAGAGTTGGGGGCACTTGCGGTTGACTCTTCCAGGGACTAACCAGCTCTCGAGAGGCGTCTGCAATCACCAAAGGCATTTTAGATAAAGAGGATATGGATCATTTCTGTGGGGTCTCTTTTGCTTAAAGAGGCACAGGCAACAATTGAACTCTATCCAAAAACTCTCTCAATCACTTCCTCGACTCGAGAGATGCACACACGGAGTCCATAAACAGGGCTTAAAGTCTGGTACAGAATTTACAGACTTTACAGACAGTGGTACAAAAAGTCCTATGAGTGGTTTGTCTAGAGTGGGATGGTTTGTTTTAGGCCATGCACTGTTCCACACCTGCTTTGGACAACTGAACTCCTGCAAACATGTGTCCATTGGAAAGAATCATCAATGGAGTACAGAGCTACTAAAGTATGAAAAGTAAGATAAGATATACACAGTTTTGTGCAGATTTTGGCCGTCCCCATTAATAATAAAACTAAAACTTCAAAAAATGGTATCTTTTCTAAACATTGTTTTTGATATTGGTTACAAAACACAGTGGAGTAAATTTGCAAACTATTGTACTCAAGCACAATAGTAGGCGTGTGGTGCACTGATCTATGAATTATGCTCACAGTCATGCAAAGAAGAATTCTGGGTTCTATCCTGAGTGAATCCATAATGCGCACAGAGAGAAATCACTGAGCTCATAAAATGCTTCTTTTTTTTCTTTTTTTTCCACCAAGGTCCTATCACTGTCATATTTCCTAAAGCACTCTTCAGAAGATGTTAAAGTCATGAATCATCTCTGCGGACTTGCCACTGAAATCCTTTTTCCATTTTTAGCTCATAGCGTTTGTACAGCAAGACACTGAATTGACAGAAGTCGCCAAACTCGATACCACAGAGGAATAAAATTATGTAACTCAGTCATTAGTGGTTCTCAGCATTAACCTCCTGTTAACAGTAAAATTGACATCTGCTCATTGCTTTTGAGACTTGGTGGACTTAGGTATCAATAGATGACTTGCACACATACCTTCAGTGAATTAGAAAGTCTTCATTCTTCACTCTAGCAACTTAGATAAATTATAGACATTAGCTACAATGTTGTTTATGGTGAAGCACTACGTTGCTAAAAGGTTGAGTGTGAAGAAAGATGCATAGCACTTTATAGAGTATAAGACAACTTAGACAACTGTGCTATAGAACACCTCTACAGTGGTAGATAATACGAGGTGAGTTATAGAGCTTGTAATGAGATGACTGGCAGGAGCTGCTGCTGGGATCAAGTTTGTGACTTTTGAGCACCAGGAGGATCAGAGCTGCCCTATGTCAATATGAATCTGTGCCTTGTTTCCTTTGTGTTTATTTAAAAAGACTGATTGTCTGTGACATAATGTGTTTAGACAATTTCAAAGCATTAAGTGGTGTGTTCATTCATCTTATCAGGTGAGCTCTGCATATGGTCACAGTATGATAAACACGCACTTTTCATAGTGCTATACAGCGATTATCTCTGCACATTCTGTCATCTTAACAGCTGCCCTGGGCAGAGACTAATAGGTTGCGCAGCCTACTCTGAGTCTCACTGTAAAGTTGGATGTTATGGAGGACTCTGAAGGATGGAGGATCTCATCTTTTGGGTCAGTCTGACTCCACGGATCACAGAGAGGGATATCAAATGTTTGATAATTAAATCACAGCAAACAGTGCTGTAGGAAAGTAATGCACAGCACCAGCCAACTCTATATGCTGCTATGTATAATGTGCATGCATAGGGAATAATGAAAGAAACAGGTCTAAGGATGTAAGTGTATACTCTTCACACACACACACACACACACACACACAAACACACACACACAACAAGCCAATGTGGCCGAGACACTTGGAAAATTACATTTTAAATAAAACTAATTTACGATCATGTATTTTTTTGTCTTCCGAGTGAGCTGTCAAAACTAATTAACATCAAACCTGCTTAGTAAATATACAGGTGATGGTGCCTCTGTGTAAATAAGACATTTAAAAGTATAGCCTCTGGGACCAAAATTTAAGTTACGTTCAGTGAAAAATGGCCCAAAAGAATTTCACTTTTGACATATCCCGGGAGGCATAATTTATAGGACTTTGAGTCTCCCAGGGTGAGTTTAAGGATAAGAAAGTAGAACAGATCCAATCTGGCCACGCAGAGACAGACAAGGGTGTTTTACATGTGAGATATTTGTGAGTGCTGTGTTTAAATATTAGGAGGACACTACAGGGCCTGAGAACAGGCCTCCTCTGCAGAAAAGTCTGCTTCACAGATGTACATCGCGCAGCTCAGGATGATCATGATTGCAAAAGAATTCATCTTTTATTCTTGGCTCAGTCTTCCAGAACCTCTCAATACTCGATGATAAAATCCTTCTGTGTGCACTATAAACACTTAAAGGGTTTGCAAAAATAAGGATAAACAACAAGAACAAAAAGAAGAAAGAAATTGTTGATTTATAAAAATAATGCAAATAAAACGAGCCAGCAGCAACTAAATCTGCATAAACAAAGGTTTCACCAGTTTTACTGAGCGTGAAGATGGAGAAGAATTCTGGTGTTTATTTTTATATTAAGATGAGAATCAGGAGACTAAAAACTAACTTCACCTGGGGCACATGTCCCTGTTCACACTAACAGCGCATCCCACTCAGTTCAAAATCTTGTCAGTGGTGAACAAAGTACAGTTAGAAACAGGAAAGACGGGATTGGCCGTAATTCAAGCATAGAAGTTGAATGAAAAGCAGTGGACAGTGAGAATGGGAGACATGCCCCGTGGAAAAGTAAAACAGTACATGAGTATAAAGATTTAGAGGGATTAAGAGGAAACAAAGAACTGGAGGTATTACAAACATGCTGTAAGTCAATTCAGAGAGAGGAAAACTACCAGAGATGTCACAGCACCTTTCAATGACAATGTGTGAGTTAGCAGAAAATGGCTTGAATATATTTTTTGGATCTGAATCATAAAGTAATTTATTATTATAAACAATATTTATATGAATGCAATATCAAAACACTTTTATAATCATGTAAAATGTCTCTTAGAAAAAAAAAATCTCAAAAGAATAGGGCATAAAACTTTTGCTTGGCAGCCACCGTTACATCAGTCCCCTAGAGCAGGGCACAATGGGGAGAATGACTTTTGAGTGTTGAGTGGAAATAGTGCTACATATGACTATAATTGGATTTTTTAAATGTGGTAATTCACAGTCAAAATAGTGAGAGTTGTTGTTTCAGTACCAAGCTGTCAGCAAAACTGTCTGCTTATTATTGCTTGTACACTTCACTCACCTTATCTGAGTATGAAAATGGAGTGAGCGAGAGACAGAGAGTGGTGGTGGGCAAAGACACAAATGACGCACATTGGGAGCCTCTCTTCAGTCAGTCTGGCAACAGAGCCATCACTTGGAGTGGTGAGGGACAGGCTTATCAAGCTTGTAAAGTATAATACAAATGTAAAGCATGAGTACTCTGTGATGCATGAGTACTCTGTGATGAGGGGGCAGCTGCAGTCAAGTCCACACAGCATGTACTAGAGCACAGCCCAGGCATGTTTCCATACACACTAAGTTTGTTTAGAGAGGAGAGAGTGTGAGTGGTGAATATGCAGATGGAGATGCAGATGTGTTGCTCAATAGTACTCACTGTTTTCTAAGAGCTTCAGTAAACTTCTGTGTAAGCTGCTTCCTCTTAATCAATCAATCAATCAAACAATATTTATAAGGCGCTTTTCATACAAAATTGTAACACAAAGCGCCTCTTACACAAACCACATAGACATTCACAGTACAGTGGTAACTCACCTTACGAATGACCCAACAAATGAAAATTTCAAGTTACGAAACGCCTTCACGGTAAATTTTTGTCTCTAGATACGAAAGAAAATTCAAGTTACGAAACGCGAAATCTCAAAAATTCAAATAATGCGCGCTCAGCCACATATTATATGCTTTTCTCAGACTGGATTTAAACTTTTCTCACATTTGTCTCTGTTTAAACACTCAAACTTTCATAGATTTTCAACAAAACGTATTAATAGTGAAGTGTGGGGGGAAGCGGGAGGGGGGAGAAAACTGCGCTCTGACACGTGTGTGATAGCGCACATGACCCGGCGCGGGGCTGACAGCAGGTCTAGACCAAGGTCTAAACCTGGACTGGACCAGAACTAAACCAGGACTAAACCAGGACTAAACCAGGACTAAACCAGGACTAAACCAGGACTAAACCAGGTGGATTAAAGCACCGCGTGCAGGTCTATTTCCTGGTTTCTCACGAGTCACAGCTGAGGCGAGCAGCGAGGAGGGGACCGCAGCGAGGAGGGGACCGAGGAGGGGACCGCAGCGAGGAGGGGACCGCAGCGAGTAGGGGACCGCAGCGAGGAGGGGACCGCAGCGAGGAGGGGACCGCACGCAGTCTGAGCGCATGTGAGCGAGAGCCATGCAAGAGCCGCGGTGGTCTAGACCTCCTCTAGACCTGACCAGGTCTAGAAGAGGTCTAGAGGAGCCGCGGTGGTCTGGACTAAACCAGGACTAAACCTGGACTAAACCAGGAAGAGCCGCGCTCACATGCGCTCAGACTGCGTGCGGTCCGCTCCTCCCTGCGGTCTCCTCCTCGCTGCTCGCCTCAGCTGTGACTCGTGAGAAACCAGGAAATAGACCCGCACGCGGCGCTTTAATCCACCTGGTTTAGTCCAGGTTTAGTCCAGGTTTAGTCCTGGTTTAGTCCTGGTCCAGTCCAGGTTTAGACCTTGGTCTAGTCCTGCTGTCAGCTCTGCGCGGGGTCATGCTGCGCACACGTGTTCGTGCAGTTTTCTCCCCCCTCCCGCTTCCCCCCACACTTCAATATTGATACGTTTTGTTGAAAATCTATGAAAGTTTGAGTGTTTAAACAGAGACAAATGTGAGAAAAGTTTAAATCCAGTCTGAGAAACCAATCAGGACGCAGAACACATTGTTACACTATAAAAAAAGTTACACTATTTAAAAAAAAAAACTTGGATCGGGGCCTTGGAACGAATCAGGCTTTTTCCATTGAAATAGCTACTCAACTTACGAATTTTTCACGTTACGAAACCACTTCTGGAACGAATTAATTTCATAAGGTGAGGTACCACTGTATATGCAGACAGCTCCTGACAAAACAAGTTGGATAAAGCAGTTTAAAAGGATGATCAATATCTATTCAAACCAGTCACACTTTGGGTAAACAGAATGATAAATGTTAAATAGGAATGAATGTGTAGTATGTGCAGTTTTATGTAGGGGCTGCAGTGATTCTGCGGCAGTAGCTCAGTTGGTACAGTGGTACCTCACCTTACAAATGACCCAACAAACGAAAATTTCAAGTTACGAAACGCCTTCACGGTAAATTTTGGTCTCTAGATACGAAAGAAAATTCAAGTTACGAAACGTGAAATCTCAAAAATTCAAATAATGCACGCTCAGCCACACACATTATACGCTTTTCTCAGCCTGGATTTAAACTTTTCTCACATTTGTCTCTCGTTTAAACACTCAAACTTTCATAGATTTTCAACAAAATTATTAATAGTGAAGTGTGGGGGGAAGGGGGAGGGGGGAGAAGACTGCGCTCTGACACGTGTGTGATAGCGGCATGTGTGACAGCTGACCCGACTGCCAGCAGGTCTAGACCTGGACTAAATCAGGATTAAACCTGGACTAAACCTGGACTAAACCTGGACTAAACCTGGACTAGACCTGGACTAGACCTGGACTAGACCAGGACTAGACCTGGACTAGACCAGGACTAGACCAGGTGAATTAAAGCGCCGCGCGTGGGTCTATTTCCTGGTTTTGTTTCGAGTCACAGCTGAGGCGAGCCGCTGCTGGCATGCAAGAGCCGCGGTCTAGACCTGCTCTCCAGGGCCCCTCCAGGCACGGAGCCCCAGACATCCAGGGACCCAGGGGGACACTGCCAGCCCGCCTTAAGAGCTCCCTAAGCGGGCATGGGTCCGGGGATTGTCCCGGTCACCGGCCTGGAGGTCTTGAAGAGGCCGACCTCACGGTTCTATCCAGGCCGCTCTGTGAGCACCTTACGCGGGCAGGTCTAGAGCAGCGGCTCGCCTCAGCTGTGACTCGAAACGAAACCAGGAAATAGACCCACGCGCTGCGCTTTAATCCACCTGGTCTAGTCCTGGTTTAGTCCTGGTTTAGTCCTGGTCCAGTCCAGGTTTAGACCTTGGTCTAGACCTGCTGTCAGCTCCGCGCCGGGTCATGTGCGCTATCACACATGTGTCAGAGCGCAGTCTTCTCCCCCCTCCCCCTTCCCCCCACACTTCACTATTAATAATTTTGTTGAAAATCTATGAAAGTTTGAGTGTTTAAACAAGAGACAAATGTGAGAAAAGGACGCAGGATGCAGAACACAATGTTACACTATAAAAAAAGTTACACTATAAAAAAAAAACTTGGATCAGGGCCTTGGAACGAATCAGGCTTTTTCCATTGAAATAGCTACTCAACTTATGAATTTTTCACGTTACGAAACCACTTCTGGAACGAATTAATTTTCGTAAGGTGAGGTACCACTGTAGAGCGTTTGTCCACTGATCCAAAGGTTGGTGGTTCAAATCCCGCTCTTGACATAAGAAACATCAGTGGTTGAGCGGTCAGATCCACTGACCCACAGGTTGGTTGGTACAATTCCAGCTCCCACAGATGAATGCTGCCGTTGTGTCCTTGGGCAAGACACTTAACCCTCCTCGCCTCCAGTGTCTGCGTACACTGGTGTGTGAATGCGTGTGTGAATGGGTGACTGGTTCCTTGTTGTAAAGCGCTTTGGGTGCCTTGAAGGTGGAAAAGCGCTATATAAAGATGTGACCATTTACCATTTACCATTCGAATAGCATGTCTGGTGATGTGTAAACAGTCAGGATTGCTGTTCAGGGCAAAATATTTTTCAGAGTCAGGTGTATTCTTCTTTCTGTTCACCTTATTGGTTCCACCGTTCTTATACTTTTTATATGATTAGGGTAACAAGCACCTTGTTATGGAGTTTTTAGAGGATGAGGAGAGTGTGAGTGTTTATGTTGTAAATTAGGCTTGTAGAGAAGCCTAATTAATTGTTAGAGATTAGACTGTATATCTTTTGAAATATTCTAGTTAGCTCTACTCAGATTCTAGTCATGTAGGCCTATAGATCCATGTTCCCACTTCAGCACAAGTAGTGTAATAAAGGAGGAATTGCATCGTGTCTAATCAAGGTTACCCTATACAATACAGTAGTCTTTCTCCCAAAGTGTGTCATCCATCTCCAATACAATAGACAATGGACCCACCAGACACCAGGAAGTCACCTCTATTATTTCAATCCTTTTGCCAGCATAATTAGGAGTATAGCCCCAGATTCATTTTATGACACCCGTGATTATCCGACATAATCCGTTTTTGTTGGAGCCTATAGAAGCTTGAGCCTAATTTGCATGAAATACAATGCAAAACCCAGCTTCATTAGCAGCCACAAATTACAATGTGGGTAAACTTGCAAATGTAGACTAATAAAGAAAATAGGCCTAATAGCCTAATATATTGATGAAAAATAAATAAATAAATAAATAAATAAATAAATAAATAAATAAATAAATAAAGTGGGTCTAATTAGCCACTAATAGGGAACACCTGTGTGAGTGATACATCTGACGTGATGAGGTCACAGTAGGCCTACACAAGAGTCACATTCACATGTTCTATATATGCTGCTTTCTTGTCAGCTTTTGCTGATTGTTTGCCAACAGCCAGAAACGTTTGCTTATTTGTCTGACTCTGGAGGCTATCCCATAGGCCAAACATAGGCCCTCAGGCTGTTGGGCTGTTGCTGAGAAACTCCAGCAATCATTTACTGCAACATACAAGACTAGGATTTACATGCTAGAGAGATAGTTGTATGTATGTAGTATTTATTTATAGAGAATATTGAGAATTCATGAATGTTTTCTTTAAAAATATTCGTAACATATATCCAAATTCCTTCTTCAGTGACAGTTGTGCCAATTTCAGCAATACCCAGCTACGAACACCTCCATGCTCATATACAAAAATGTACATAGAAAATGATTATATATTTGGTTAGAAACGCTCTCTGAACATCCAAATATGGCCAATATGAGTTTGGCATTATGACGGGTGAAAGCGTGAGGGAGAGAGTGAAGTCAGGTGGAGCACGTCTACAGACTATACGGCTGTTTTACAGCTTCAGCTGCGATTTGAAATGTCCAAAATGTCCAACTCACATGAACACAGGGAGGGAATATTTAAGTCATGAACTGAAATAAGCAGGCGCTTCATCCTATTTATCGCGTTTTCCCCCACGGTAAATAGCGAGGGAGGAGGGTTGGGGGTGCATAAAAGTGCACTCTGGTCATGGGGGGTCAGGGGGTGATGGGGATGTAGAGTCCAGGGCGGTGACCAGGCGCAGGGCTGTGACAGAGGCCCATATGGAGAGCACTGGGGCTGGGACAGACTGAGGCTCACTGCAGCCTGTAAAGTGTTTTAGAGCTAATAGACCACATGCTCTAGAAAACGCCTCATCAGTGTTATTGGATCACATGGTAATATGTTTATAAGAAATAATTTAAGAAAATATATAACTTACAATCATGGGGGAATTAGAAATTTATCTTGCATTATCAGAGTAACAATATAGAAACAGTAGAATTTTTGTTCTTATGAGTGGTCCTGACTGTTCGTAGGATTTGTTCTTCCAGAAGAACATTTATAGTTAAGAAAAAGTTTTGTGAATGCCAAAAATGTTCGTAAGAAGGCTTTAAGTATAAATTTGCTTGTAAGAATTTTTCACAAAATGAAGCCCATGTTTTTAGGCTATTTGTTTTAAAACCAGACATTCTTTAAAAAACTGAATTTTCAGAGTAACCTTTATCCAATTGATATAATATAGGCATCCATGTAATTACTACAGTAAGTATTATTTACATATAGCCTAAAAGTTTTCATAATTTTCCTTTTCTAACCCAGTTCATAGGTCAAGTAATATTTGAGCAGGCAGTAATAGATGGTTTCTGCAGCTTGAAGCCAAATATAATTAAGCTGCCATGTGCCCTCAGCTGTGCACTCCGTACTTGATTGATACTTGAAGACAAAATGGAGGGAGCCTATGGGAGCGTGTGGGAGAAATATGGGGTAACTTTATTTCTACAAAAGGAGGGTAAATTGGCTTTGTTTTCCCTAAATTCCAAACACAGTTTAGAGAAAAGACAGAAGAGATCAGTTCCAAATGAGCAGCATCTATTTATTTTGACAAATCTTCACAAATCTCAGAACATGCCTCTTTAAAGGCGCTGGAATGGACAGAGTCAGACAAACAGTTACGCAAACTTTGCAATTCAAGAAAAACAGACAATGGAGAGGTATCATTCACACAAGAGAAAACCGTCCAACCAGTAAGTCCTCAAAAAAGATGCACATTAACACCCAAATACAGGCTGGAGTCAGGGGGAGATGGATATGGGCCTGCAGTGACATTCAAAAATGAACACCAAGCTAAAGGTGCCACGCGTTCTATCAAAATGACCATTTGTTTACGCCCAGAGGAATGTGGCGCGGTGGAAAAGCACTCTTTGCGTGCGTGTATATGTATATATGTATTCAACTTGATGCTGGTTCCAGCTCTGTTTCCAGTCTTTATTGTGTGCTCCTGTCGCCCTCTGACGTCATCATGTTAATGATGATTATGATGATGGTGTTTGTTTATCTACAGATGTGGAAAAAGGTAGGTCCCTCTTGAATGGGTGTAGTGTGGTTGGCAACCAGTGAGGATCAGGGTGCAGGAAGAGCGCGGGACAGGGGGACCGGAGCAGAGGGGGACCGGTTGCAGGGTTGAATGGTGCTCTGTCCAAAGAGAGACCCAGCTGAGAGGGCCTCTTATTGCTTGTTTACATGTCAATCTCTCTCCTCGTCTGATTGATCGTATCTGTGTCTCCCTGTGACAAGGGTCCACGCTGAAATAAAATGCGTTGGCTGGGATACCATTTCAATCTCGTGTAATGTTATAGGGCAGTACAGTGGTTGGTCAGTGCAAGGGGGCCCCAGGTTAGGGATCATGTGCTAGATATATTTGTGGGCTACTGTAATTGTTTTGTAAATATTGGTGCTCAAGCAACAACACAATTAGCCATGTTTATTCTGACAAGACACCAACTAACTGAAACAGTTTTCAGGGCTATTACCTCTGGACAATTAAGGTGAACTTGCTAACAAACTGGATTGACCTACTACAATTTACCTGACATTACTTTAATGTCAGGCTATATTCTAATAATAATATATATTATTAGGTTTAAATAGTGCTTTAAATTACATTATTCATTAACTCCAGACTCTACTGGAGCCACAACTGCCCTGGGGTAGACTGAAAGAAGCGGCTGCCAATCTGACCACTGACCGCAACCATACCTCACGCACAAACCAGATTCATACTAGACAATGTGGGTGAAGTGTCTTGCCTAAAGACACAGCAACAGTTTCCATTAGAGCCACTGTTGCCCCACTGTGGCACCTGATATCACCAACAGTCTCCCATCCCAATACAGTGGTACCTCACCTTACGAAAGACCCAACAAACGAAAATTCCAAGTTACGAAACGCCTTCACGTTAAATGTTGGTCTCTAGATACGAAAGAAAATTCAAGTTACGAAACGCGAAATCTCAAAAATTCAAATAATGCGCGCTCAGCCACACACATTATACTCTTTTCTCAGACTAGATTTAAACTTTTCTCACATTTGTCTCTCGTTTAAACACTCAAACTTTCATAGATTTTCAACAAAATGTATTAATAGTGAAGTGTGGGGGGAAGGGGGAGGGGGGAGGGGGGAGAAGACTGTGCGCGGACACGTGTGTGATAGCGCAGCATGACCCGGCGCGGGGCTGCGAGCACGAGACCCGTGCTCAAACCGTGCCTCCTCTAGACCAAATCAAATCAAATCAAACAATATTTATAAAGCGCTTTTCATACAAAATTGTAGCACAAAGCTACAAGCAGATCTAAACCAGATCTAAACCAGGATTAAACCACCGCGACTCTTGCCTGCGTTCGTTCATGCGCTCGGATTGCGTGCGGTTCCGAGGGGAGGCACATCCCCTCCCCTCCTCGCTGCTCGCCTCAGCCGTGACTCGTGAGGTACACCGGTGCTGCTGCTAATAGCAGAGCTAGCACGAAACCAGGAAATAGACCCGCACGTGGTGCTTTAATCCTGGTGTCCAGTCCTGGTTTAGTCCTGGTCCAGTCCAGGTATAGACCTTGGCCGTTTCCCAGTTCAGCGATGGCACGCTTGTGAGTGTGCACTCGGTCTGTCGTCGAGACGGCGCACACTGGCTCTGTCCTTAGTGCACTACGTTTCTCACATGGCCGTCTGCGAAATGGAACAGGTCCCACCTCAGCTCAATGAGCCGGGTGGTCTGCTCCTTGTTCCCTAAAGACAAAAATATTATACTATTGCGACTAGTAATACTTGGAATTGGGACATGGCCAATGTTCCCCCTAATTTTTAATGTGTCTGAGCAAACACACACTAACTCCGCATCCGAAATGCACCCCACCCGCGCAGCTCGCACTTTGCAGATATAAAAAAATGACCCCGCGGCTGAATAAAAAGCGGAGATCCGCTAAAAGCTCTTTCATCCCTGATTTACAGTGCGCTGCATAAGTTTTCTTGTGCGCTGAGAATGTGCGAGCAGTGCGCAGCTTAGAGTAAACGTTGGACATGGCTACACTGTAGAATATCCAGCATTAAAACAGCAAAGGAGTGTAAGGGGAAAACATGTGAACGGTAATACAGGTGCCGTGATCTATGCCGTTACGGCTACCGTCACACATGTTTAGTGTAGTTTATGAAGAGTTTCATGTAGCATAGTTGTAGGTGAGGTGAACCAGTACGTATATTTTATAGTGACGTCGCAACTTTCACTTGTGGATGTCGCTGGCGAGTCGGTCTTTGTAGTCATATATCCTCCCGCGCTGTGCATGCTGGAGCTTTTAAGTGTGCGAAGCGTGCATTTTCGCACGCTTGGTCCACGCCCCGATTTCCATGGAAACAACGGCTCTGTTCAGAGCTCATCTTAACGGTGCAGGGGAAAAAAACGAATGGAACGGCGCTTATCGCGCTGGATATGATGCACATCCCCTTCCAAGGACGCTCACAAGTGTGCCGTCGCTGAATTGGGAAACGGCCCTTGTTTAGACCTGGTTTAGTCCACGTTTAGTCCTGGGTCTACAGTCTCTTAGCCAATCAGGACGCAGAACACAGTGTTACACTATAAAAAAAAGTTACACTATAAAAAAAAAACTTGGAACGGGGCCTTGGAACGAATCAGGCTTTTTCCATTGAAATAGCTACTCAACTTACGAAAAATTCACGTTATGAAACCACTTCTGGAACGAATTAATTTCGTAAGGTGAGGTACCACTGTACAGTGGTACCTCACCAGGATTAAAGTGCCGCGTGCGGTTCTATTTCCTGGTTTCATGCTAGCTCTGCTATTAGCAGCAGCACCGGTGTACCTCACAAGTCACGGCTGAGGCGAGCAGCGAGGAGGGGAGGGATGTGTCTCCCCTCGGGACCGCACGCAGTCTGAGTGCATGAACGAACACAGGCAAGAGCCAAGGAGGCACGGTTTGAGCACGGTTCTCGTGCTTGCAGCCCCACGCCAGGTCATGCTGCGCTATCACACACGTGTCCGCGCGCAGTCTTCTCCCCCCTCCCCCTTCCCCCCACACTTCACTATTAATACATTTTGTTGTAAATCTATGAAAGTTTGAGTGTTTAAAAGAGAGACAAATGTGGAAAAAGTTTAAATCCAGTCTGAGAAAAGCGTATAATGTGTGTGGCTGAGCGCGCATTATTTAAATTTTTGAGATTTTGCGTTTCGTAACTTGAATTTTCTTTCGTATCTAGAGACCAAAATTTAACGTGAAGGCATTTCGTAACTTGGAATTTCCGTTTGTTGGGTCTTTCGTAAGGTGAGGTACCACTGTACTTTCCAGGCCCAGTCCTGCATAGCTTCCAAGATCTGAAGAGATCAGGCATCCATTAACAAACAAGTATGGCCACCTTGTTGGAGTCAATCCTGTTTATCTCTACAAGTCCCCTATGACATTTATAATATTTAGAGGGCCGAAAAACTATACATACATACAAACTATACACTATACAATAAAAAACATATTATACAAGGGTCACATGCAACACAAAAAGCACAATTATAAACAATTATTAAAACTGAATAATAATTACTAATAATATTTTGCAATAAACACATACACTTATACAACCCATACATTATGTTAAACAAAACTTACTGAGTTTATTTCATGTAGCAATTACTGGTGTGTTTCATAAAACAAACCAGATTTTATATTATATTTCCAGATTCAACACAATAATGAGGATGATAATATGACATTTTAAGCACTGTGGCTTGACTGTGTATTGTAAAACACTTATAATGAATGTAGTCACTCAAATCAAGATATTATACCAAACTGACTTGCTTTTAAACTTTCAAAGTGTCTGCTGCTATAGAAACCAGACACAACAGACTCCAAAAGGCCTGCATTTTCATCAACATATTCAATATTCTTTTGTATGAATAAGGAGAAAACAGGAGAGCTACAATAGGAGGTGATAGCAACATCACTTCAGATGACTGGCTATTCTGATATGCTATCATGTTTAGTGTCACTGTGAGGCCTGTGACATTTCCGATTGTATTTATTGTTGCTTATGTGCACACGGGTCACTCCAGGGTATGCCACAGGTCACACAAGGATGGGAATGAACGCATTATGTGATGCCCTTTAGTTTAAATATTCAGAGACAAACAATGCCAAACAGACTGAAGATTAGACTGAAGTGTTGTTGAATTGTATTGTGGAGTACAGAAAAAAAATTCTGTCTAAGGGAGTGTAACGCCACCCATAGCGTTCAGCTCCAGTCATATGAAGCTCACGATACTAGCGGTTATAGGAGCTAATTTGGAGCAGAGTTCCATATTAGGAATAGGAATTTATTCATGGACAGAATAGAAAAATACAATCAAATGTAGAGTGGGTTAATATGAATATTTGAAGACCAAAATGTCAGTAGCTGTTACAGAGAGAGGGGAGACAATTTTTCAATGTAAAGTCAATTGGCAGGTTAGCTATGTCCAATACAGTCTATAGTCTGCACACCCAAGGCAACTGTATGGCTACTGTGGCTACTGTATTTCCATCAGTTTTTATTATGAGATATGCTAGCCCTTCTGCCTGTTATCATTATACCATACTTGGCCTCAGCATGTACTTAAGGGCCTGTACTTGATTAATATATATATATTTTTTGGTTGTGATCAATGCCCTTTGTATTCTGCAGTGCATTGCAGTTTATTCAAATACAAATAGCATTTTGCAAAGCATTTTGTTGCACAATAAGTAATAAAAATGCTACCATATGGGGCAAAGTTTTCATCAAGACAAATGCTCAAGTTGCACAATTGCTTAGAACCATGCAGAAACAACTGCCTGAGTGAGAAAAAATGTTTACTGTGGGCAAATATTGATGAGATTCGTCTGGAAACAACTGCATGAAACTATACCCGACAAGTCTGTGTCATGGTGCAATATCAGAGTGGCATAAGTGGGTGGGGCTAACTCAAGGTTGACTCATGGTTCAAATTCAGATAGTCTTTAAATATGTAAATATGAGGTTTTGCACTTACTTTAACACACCATAAACATCCTTTCACGATATCTGGATGCCTGTAATTTCATTTAGTGAGTTAGTGGACAGTGTTAGTCACGTTTCACTGTGAGCAAAGCCCTCTACTCAACGCTACTCCACAGTTGTGATTTATCATGGCATATGTGGCAGGGGACATGAATCCTGGGCTGGCTGGTCACGGCTGTGGGCTGAGAGAGCAATGGGGGAGGTAGATATTTCATACAAGAATAATGCTGATCTGAAGTGTTTAATGGGAATGAAAAGTAACTACATGCAATAACTCTTCAATTGTTCAGAGGCAGAATTATAAAAAGGGTGTTAATCCATATTTTCCCATGAAGCCCAGTGCAATAAACCCAATGAAATCGAGTCACTGCTTAATCACATCACAAGTTATTAGGGTTTTCCTGTAGCAAGTCTGAGAAGAGAGAAATGGGGGAAAGATTGTACTGGGCCTGAGATGTACATCAGAGACAGTTTTTGGATAATTATAACAAGAAGCATAGAAAGAAGAAGGGGAAGAAATGCTTTGAGATGGTGAATGGTACACATTGGAGAAGTATTTTATACACCTCACTTTTTTTTTTTCCAAAATTTTAATAATTTCTACTTAAATGATGATTAATTATTAAAGGATTTTCAAGCCAATATTGGTACTATACACCTATATGCCAGCATTTTATTGACATTGCCCAGGGCTCTCAAGTTTTGAGCGGGGTCGTGCGTGAGACTGTGTAATTTCCGAGGAGCGGGGGAAATGCCGTCGAATTGCGTGTTGAGAGCCCTGTGTAAAAGTTTGTCTAAAGAGCAAACTACAAAGCAACTAATGAGAGTAATATAAATTAATTTATTACCTGATGGTTCTCAGTTTGTTTTATCATCACCGTTTTGTCAGTGCGCACAGTGCGCGCTTAGACACTCGCTGAGCGGGGCGGGGCGGAGGGAGTGGGGCGGGGAGGAGGGGGGGGGGAGTTTTTTTCACTGAAAACGCGCGGTGCCTGCATAAACTGAACCACACAGACCGATTTTCTGGGCACAAAAAAATAATAAAATAAAATTTAAAAATCAGCATGAGAAATGCCATGTGTGGCGTGTGAGCGTGTGAACACGTCGAATTGCGTGTGTCACACTCTCAATGCGTGAGACTTGAGAGCCCTGCATTGCCCTTGGATAGCTGCAAAAAAAAATGCAAACAAAATAGTGTGTTTATAAAAGAAAATGCGAAAAAAAAAACAATGAACAGTGAACAATTTTTCCCGAGGAACGGGGGGGGGGGCCTTGAATTGCGTGAGAAATGCCGTGTGAGCGTGTGAACACGTTGAATTGTCTCTCAATGCGTGAGACTTGAGAGCCCTGCAACAAACAGAACTTTTGCCTGCACAGCTTCTGTTCTTCAGCAGTTGTTGCAGTTGTCGCAGCAGGTGTACTGTTTACAACAGATTAATTTGTCCATCTAATTTCGTCCACTTACCCCTGCTTGGGAATTGTAATTGTCATTGGCCAAGTTGAGAAACTGCTGTATGAGAGCTCATCAAAATGAAAAAAGACTAATGCTTTGCCATGTTGTGGAAACTGTCTTTCACTATAATAGGAGACACAAATGATGGGGAAAAACCACACACAGCCCACACATACATAAAGGACTGTCTGTAGTCCTCTCCAGTTACACTCAATGAAACTTTAAGTGGGTCAGTAGCTGTAGCGTGCTATAGGCTAGCGAGGTGTCAGGTTTGATCCCTATATTTTAGCCTATGTGGGGTGGGG
This sequence comes from Paratrypauchen microcephalus, assembly GCA_036785185.1. Classification (NCBI taxonomy): domain Eukaryota; kingdom Metazoa; phylum Chordata; class Actinopteri; order Gobiiformes; family Gobiidae; genus Paratrypauchen; species Paratrypauchen microcephalus. The sequence goes on along the minus strand of JAVJIX010000052.1, from coordinate 3,420,396 downwards.
GCGGGTGGTTGTGTGCAATTGTGTGTGCATGTCATGTATGGTCACACTATCTATTTTTACTGAACTAATTGAGCTCTTTCATGTGTAAAAGGAGGCTTAACACCTGATCGGGCTCAGGGTGTGGACTGAGTCTGAGCCGCTAATGTGACACACTAACTCAGTTAAGCCTAGGCCTAGACAAAAATAACCTATTGATCCATAATGTGGCTTAAGTGAGACTGTAACAACATAACAGCCACTGAACATCTGCAAATAGGTCAGCCCATTTACCTGTACACAACAAATGCATATGTGTGTAAATGCCTTGCAAAATATGTGTTTTGGGTTTTATTTGTGAGCCAAAAATGGGAAGTGACTTTACATTGTGCACACCATCGGAGACCATCAGACTATAACTCACAACACCGAGTAGTGCAGCATTGATTTTAATGGTTCTGTATTATGCAAAATTGACTCTTGTGAGCTTTAAGCCATATTAGAATATTACCTCATCAAAGAGGTAGGAGTTTCATTCACAATTGTTCGAATAATCTTTTACTATTAGTCTGTCTACATCTCCCAAAGTCAAAATGCTCTGTGATGTCATGAAGCGGCCATTTTCAAGTTACATTTTGTTTAGTGGAGACAGGAAATTCCAGGGCTGAAATGATCCAAATGATTCAAGTGAAGGTGTTCAGAGCACAGAGTACAGGTCAGTATTACCCCATGACATCACAAGGGGGAACAGAGTATTTTCTTTGAGAGAAGAATTCAACGTAAATGTGCAGGGTTTGTGTGTTAAACATGTGTGAATGAAATAAAACACAACTCCAGGTATGTTTTTTGATGAGGAAACAATAGGGAAACTTGGAGGAGTCTGTTTGGGTAATAGCAGTTGTACTCATACAGTGGGTAGACACTCCAATAGTCCTGATCCTGCACTTTTAAGGTTAATGAGACTGGAGGGAGGTAGCCTATAGTGGAAACAGTGCTTTGGCAACACTGACAGTTCAGGACGAGGGTTGTGCATTGATTTTCTACCCTTTCCTCAGAGACTGTCACATGCACTTATGGTTTGCAGCTATATGTTAAACTCCCTTGTGTACGGTTTTGGGCGCTTAAATGGTGTGCTATCCTCCAAACATTTCTACTTTGTACTCAGTATAATGTAACAATAATGTAATGACTGCACCAATGGTGACAACATCTTTAATAAACTTTCCATAGGTATTTTCTCCACATTGTATCTGTTTGTAGAATCTGTCTGGTGACACAATATATACGTAATCTCTCAAACACACTGTGTAGATTAAAACATTGGCTAACCTATAGCTGGCTGTATGGGGTCATTGTAAGCCAAAACAAACTAACCATGGGTGGCCCTCTCTGTAGCGGATGTCCTCCTTGGTACAATAGGTCGTAGTGTATAGGGCAATATAAACAGAACACACTGGAGTATAGTGCAGGGGGTTATGTGGCTGTCATTATGCTCGCAATTAGCCAATCAGAGGTCCTTATCAACAAAGAACTGTCACACTGTTACTGAAAAGTTCCCGCTGGAGTGAAACTTAAGGCTTTTAATAAGATATTTATGAGAAGACCTCTCAAAAGGATGCCGTTGGGTTTATATTTAGAAACTATGACGGTGCTGTAAGTTGATTAGTGGACCTTGTATGGATTAGGGGCTGAATCTTGTATTGTATTTCCATGGAAAATTAAGTCTGGAGCAAGAGTTGTTGACAAGCAAGCAGCTAGGTGCTTTACTTTGAGCTACGGTTCCCAGTGCCATTTCCTGGCAGTTAACGTAACCTTTCTGAGCCAAAATATGACTCTCTTGGATAAAACATTTACAATTACAAAGTTTTCCTGAAATATTTAGGTGCTTTTGTGTAATGACTTAATCACAGACATATTTATGGTTGACGTCATGTGACAAGGTGGATTAAGTGTAGGCAAGAACGTAATTTCATTAAATTGAAATGAGGTCTGACACACATCCATTTGTATTACTTTAAGAAATCTAACATGGTATAGTTGGTGAGTGGTATGAGTGGGGTTCATGTCCTTTAACATTTATGTGTAAACACAGTAACACCTTTCAGTATTTTGTTTTCTTTGGTTGAAAACATGTGTGAATGTTTCAACATTCCCTCATTAACTCACTTTTAACCCAGTTCCCTCATTAACTGTCATAAAAAAGGAAATTATGTAATGTAATTTCAGAGTGATCTGAAATTACAGACTGCTCTAAACAATTTAACGCAGATAACAAACCAACAGCAGAATATGAATGAGAATTGTCCTATTTATTGGGAACACATTCATTATTAAATAATGCTGTAACTTGGTATATGATGTATACAAAATTATCTTAGTGTATGGGACTGTATTAGCAGCAGATGAACATTGGAAACTAATTCAACAATATATCATGTGTGAGGCAATTACTTGACCTTAAACTTGGCCAAGAAACGTGACAAAGTGAAGATAAGTGAAGTGAAGATCAGCCCTTTTCCAACACTTCAGATTTGGCACCAGTGAAAGCAGTCTGAGGTGAAGCAGTAGGAGTGAATAGTGTCAGTTGATCGTCTTAGATGTGTGATTGACTACAAGTTAATAACTCATATAATGTAATGGCAGATCAGTCATTAACAGTTTTCCGTTAATCAATCAATCAATCAATCAAACATTTATAAGGCGCTTTTCATACAAAATTGTAGCACAAAGCGCCTAATGGTATTGTATAAGAGCTTTGAGGGTATCTGAGGATGAAGATTTAGAGATCTCTGATTCCCATAGATTAGCTGCTATAGAGAGTAGAGAAATAAGCTGAACTCTGTGTGCTGAGGTCTCGCACCTCCACTGTTGTCCCCCACATTCCTGTGGAGCTGCCGACATGCTGTTTCTTTCAGCAAGTCTTCAAGTGCACATACCTGCCAGCCCCTTCCCGTTTGTGTACTTCAAAGTCTCTGCCACGACCTTATCCATGCTTCCCATCATCCTTTTACCTAATCTTATAACAACACTGAACAGTGCTCAGGAGTCGATAGCACAACTTAAACATATGGCTTCATTTTTCTGATTTTGCGATGACCTCATGCTGTAATTCTGCTAAGCTGCAATCATTATAGTATAGGGTTTCTGATAGGAGAGATACTCGTTTTCCCCAATAGTATTTCAGTTTTTGTTAACATTGCCTTTAACCCAATTGGTGCAAATTTGCCCCTCCAGAGAACTTTGTTGGTGGTCATATTTGGTTCACAACAAATGGCAGAATTTTTACTCAAATAGATAATAATGCCTCTGAGAACAAATAAGATTCCTTGTTCCTTACTTGGCTTTCTTGAGCTTTATATGGTTCTGGAATATTCAACTTTAAAAATGGTGCCACCATATTAGGAGAGAGCTGCAAAGCCAACTCTGTGCATAGCCATACCAGCTTGTCAAAGTCTGATCCCATCAGATCTCAGAAGCTAAGCAAGGCAGGGATGGGAAACTGCTAAGAATTCCAGGTGGGGTGCCAGTGGAAGCCATTGTGTCCTCAGGCAAGACACTTCACCCACATTGCCTAATATGAAAGTGGAGTGTGCGTGAGGGTTTGTGGTGGTCGGAGGGACTGATGGTGAAGATTGGTAGCCTCGCTTCCGTCAGTCTGCCTCAGGGCATCTGTGGCTACAATAATAGGGTGTCTTGAAAGGCGCTATATAATTCCAATGATTAATTAATTAATTTATTAAGTAATAGGCAAACCAGGCGGGTGCATCTGCTGGAAGGTCATTGTGTTAAAGGGTTTTTATATACAGTGAGGAAAATAAGTATTTGAACACCCTGCGATTTTGCAAGTTCTCCCACTTAGAAATCATGGAGGGGTCTGAAATTTTCATCGTAGGTGCATGTCCACTGTGAGAGACATAATCTAAAAAAAAAATCCAGAAATCACAGTGTATGATTTTAACAATTTATTTGTATGATACTACTGCAAATAAGTAGTATAACACCTGAGAAAGTCAATGTTAATATTTGGTACAGTAGCCTTTGTTTGCAATTACAGAGGTCAAACGTTTCCTGTAGTTTTTCACCAGGTTTGCACACACTGCAGGAGGGATTTTGGCCCACTCCTTCACACAGATCTTCTCTAGATCAGTCAGGTGTCTGGGCTGTCGCTGAGAAACAGACGCCGTTTCCCAATTCAGCGATGGCACACTTGTGAGCGTCCTTGGAACGGGATATGCGTCATATCCGGCGCAACAAGCGCCCTGCACCGTCGAGACGAGCCCTGAACGGCGCCCTCGTTTCCATGGAAATCGGGACGTGGACCAAGCGCGCAAACATGCACGCTTCGCACACTTAAAAGCCCCAGCATGCACAGCGCGGGAGGATACATGACTACAAAGACCGACTCGCCAGCGACATCCACAAGTGAGAGTTGCGACGTCACTATAAAATATACGTACTGGTTAGGGTGACCACTGGCATGAAACAGGAAAGGAGGACACTTGTGTCCAAAAAGGAGGACAAAGGCCCTAAAGTGAGGACACTTTTTTTTTTTTTTTTCCCCTGGGTTGGGGAAAAGAAAAACTACTTATGAATAATGTATGACGTCAACATATATTTATTAACATGGAACACCCATCAAAAAGAAAAATGTGGCAAATTATGGTCAAGATGATATGAACAAAAAACATCATCACTAATTCACTGAAAAAACAGTCTTTGCCATGCCATCATATGCCATGGCAAAGAAATGCAGAACTAGTAGTTCTGTATTTCACTTTTAAGAGGCAAGATGTCGCTACCTGGATTTGTGTCATTCGCACAAAATCCCCAAAATATTATTTGCAATTATGAAAGCCGTAATGTAAATATTGTAACGTATTTTAACTGTCTACATTGAGAGGAAACGCAAGCGAAACCTGTTACACATGGCACTAAAGAAAACTAAATTTTAAGGGACAGTAATAAGGCGATGAAGATGGAAGAAGGAGCCAAGTTGCACCTCAAAGAGTGGCTGATAGCGCAGATAGAGAGCGGACAATACGAGGGGCTGACGGGCTGTATCAGCTGCGCGCGGCGCGGATCGCAAATGTTTGCATACGACACAACATCGCAGACTAGCAAGTGTAAATAATGGGTGGGGATTTATGACGATTTATGCAAGGGTGGCCGATGAGGGTCCGAAAGGAGGACAAAATGTAAAAAAGGAGGACACGTGACAGACGGCCGGACAGACAGCTCTAAAACCGGACTGTCCGGACGAATGGTCACCCTAGTACTGGTTCACCTCACCTACAACTATGCTACATGAAACTCTTCATAAACTACGCTAAACATGTGTGACTGTAGCCGTAACGGCATAGATCACGGCACCTGTATTACCGTTCACATGCTTTTCCCCTTACACTTCTGTATTTCCTTTGCTGTTGTAATGCTGGATATTCTACAGTGTAGCCATGTCCAACGTTTACTCCAAGCTGCGCACTGCTCACACATTCTCAGCGCACAAGAAAACTTATGCAGCGCACTGTAAATCAGGGATGAAAGAGCTTTTAGCGGATCTCCGCTTTATATTCAGCCGCGGGGTCATTTTTTTTATATCTGCAAAGTGCGAGCCGCGGGGGTGGGGGGGGGGGGGGGGGGGTTTCGGATGTGAAGTTAGTGTGTTTGCTCAGACACATTAAAAATTAGGGGGAACATTGGCCATGTCCCAATTCCAAGTATTACTAGTCGCAATAGTATAATATTTTTTGTCTTTAGGGAACAAGGAGCAGACCACCCGGCTCATTGGCCATTTCCCAATTCACCGACAGCACGCTTGTGAGTGTGCACTCGGTCTGTCGTCGAGACGGCGCACACTCGCTCTGTCCTTAGTGCACTACGTTTCTCACATGGCCGTCTGCGAAATGGAACAGGTCCCGCCTCAGCTCAATGAGCCGGGTGGTCTGCTCCTTGTTCCCTAAAGACAAAAATATTAGATCCGCTAAAAGCTCTTTCATCCCTGATTTACAGTGCGCTGCATAAGTTTAGAGTAAACGTTGGACATGGCTACACTGTAGAATATCCAGCATTACAACAGCAAAGGAGTGTAAGGGGAAAACATGTGAACGGTAATACAGGTGCCGTGAACTATGCCGTTACAGCTACAGTCACACATGTTTAGCGTAGTTTATGAAGAGTTTCATGTAGCATAGTTGTAGGTGAGGTGAACCAGTACGTATATTTTATAGTGACGTCGCAACTCTCACTTGTGGATGTCGCTGGCGAGTCGGTCTTTGTAGTCATATATCCTCCCGCGCTGTGCATGCTGGGGCTTTTAAGTGTGCGAAGCGTGCATGTTTGCACGCTTGGTCCACGCCCCGATTTCCATGGAAACGATGGCGCCGTTCAGAGCTCGTCTTAACGGTGCAGGGGGAAAAAAACGAATGGAATGGCGCTTGTCGCACCGGATATGACGCACATCCCGTTTCAAGGACGCTCACAAGTGTGCCGTCGCTGAATTGGGAAACGGCCATTGAGCTGAGGCGGGACCTGTTCCATTTTGCAGACGGCCATGTGAGAAACGTAGTGCACTAAGGACAGAGCGAGTGTGCACCGTCTCGACGACAGACCGAGTGCACACTCACAAGCGTGCCGTCGGTGAATTGGGAAACGGCCAGAGTTTAAGCTCCCTCCAAAGATTTTCTATTGGGTTTAGGTCTGGAGACTGGCTAGGCCACTCCAGAACCTTGATATGTTTCTTACGGAGCCACTCCTTGGTTATCCTGGCTGTGTGCTTCGGGTCATTGTCATGTTGGAAGACCCAGCCACGACCCATCTTCAGTGCTCTAACAGGGAAGGAGGGTGTTCCCCAAAATCTCGCAATACATGGCCCTGGTAATCTTCTCCTTAATACAGTGCAGTCATCCAGTCCCATGTGCAGAAAAACACCCCCAAAGCATGATGCTATCACCCCCATGCTTCACAGTAGGGATGGTGTTCATCATTCTTCTCCAAACACGGAGTGGAATTAAGACCAAAAAGTTCTATTTTGGTCTCATCTGACCACGACTTTCTCCCATGACTCCTCTGGATCATCCAAATGGTCAGTGGCAAACTTAAGACGGGCCTGGACATGTGCTGGTTTAAGCAGAGGAACCTTCCGTGCCATGCGTGATTTTAAACCATGACGTCTTAGTGTATTACTAACAGTAACCTTGGAAACGGTGGTCCCAGCTCTTTTCAGGTCATTGACCAGCTCCTCCCGTGTAGTTCTAGGCTGATTCCTCACCTTTCTTAAGATCATTGAGACCCCACCAGGTGAGATCTTGCATGGAGCCCCAGTCCGAGGGAGATTGACAGTCATGTTTAGCTTCTTCCATTTTCTAATAATTGCTTCAACAGTGGATCACCAAGCTGCTTGGCAATTTCCCCGTAACCCTTTCCAGCCTTGTGGAGGTCTACAGTTTTGTCTCTGGTGTCTTTGGACAGCTCTTTGGTCTTGGCCATGTTAGTAGTTGGAGTCTTACTGATTGTATGGGGTGGACAGGTGTTTTTATGCAGCTAACCACCTCAAACAGGTGCTTCTAATTTAGGATAATAAGTGGAGTGGAGGTGGACTTTTTAAAGGCAACTAACAGGTCATTGAGGGTCACAACTCTAGCTGATAGACAGGTGTTCAAATACTTATTTGCAGCAGTATCATACAAATAAATTGTTTAAAAAAATCATACACTGTGATATCTGGATTTTTTAAATTATGTCTCTCACAGTGGACATGTACCTATGATGAAAATTTCAGACCCCTCCATGAGTTCTAAGTGGGAGAACTTGCAAAATTGCAGGGTGTTCAAATACTTACAAATGCAGTTTAAAGCAAGTCGGGCATAAATCTGACCTAGCCCAAATGTTAATCAAATGTTAATAATTACTTTCCTGCACCATTTGCCTTGCCAACTGACAAATGAAGAATGACACCTAATTGAGAACATATGTAGTTCATTCCACCACCATTTAAATAAAACGTCTGATCTAAGTCTAGACCTATCAAAAATACCTTTGAGAGACTGTCTCAGATTTTATCCTGCATTCCCTTCTCCTTACATTAGCATATGCTTCCAAATACAACCCCTGACAGTGAGCAATGAGCAGAATAACATGAGCACAGTGGGCCACAGGCATTTCACTGATCTCATCTGAACTGTGGCATTTCTTTGCCCTTCTCCCCAGGACAAATCTCACTCAGGAGCCAGACACTGTTTATGAAGCATGACTGCAGAAGGAGCAGAGTCCCCCCTCTGTTGTGCCTGCGTATAGCCAAACATAATCAAAGCTGTGTTTTATGGTGGATTTAGAGATGGATATTTTCACAAAATCACTAGAAATGGTTCAGGGAAGGAGACATTTAAGGTAAAGAGGAGAGGGGTCAGAATAGAACCCATAAAAGCGAAAGCACAAATAAAAATGTTCAGTGCTTTAAAATACGAGATGAAATGCAATAACTACTGTTGCACTGTTGCACATTTATTGCTGGAATTTACTACTATTGTACTGTTGTTTACTGCTGTTGTTGTACTGGAATTACTACTGCTGCACATTTATTTTTTATCTCTACTTTCAATGCACATTCTATTGCACATTACTGCACATTTCACTGCTGCATCTTCCATTGCAAATTTTTGATGCACACTGTACATTTTGGACATCTGTAAATAGGTATTTATTTTATTCTTTTGCTTTGCTTTTAGATTTTTGTCTTAGAAGTTTTTGTTTTGTCTTTACATTGTATTTTGTACACTGTTTTTTTGCACTGCTTGGCCAGAGCGAAACGAAATTTCGATTCACTGTATGTTGAAAACATGGCAGAATTGACAATAAAGCTAACTTTGAACTTTGAATAAGGTCTGACTGAGTAAGACATGAAATAAAAAAGACCTGATATGCACAGAGTCATGTTTTTCTAAGCTGCCCTATTCCCTGTGTGTCCATGTGTTATTAGATTGTCCTCAGTGCATCAGTGGAAATAGTATCAATATATCACTTGTTTGCCGAAACAAGATAAATATTAGTATAAATATTACTATCACCTGAAAAGAATCAGACCATTCCTATGCAGTGGTAAGTAAAAGTAGTAAAGTTCTGTACTTCTCATTCAATGCCGGCCTGTTTTCAGAATATTAACCCCCAGACTGCCAGAGCTTTTAGAGCATATTCATTGATTTTACAAGACTCAGAATACTGAGTTCTTTGACTATGTAAACATGGCACACATCAAAATAAAGTGTAGACTTTCACCTGGGAAAAAAAAATGTTTCTAACCTTTTCGGTTCTCAAATAATTGATAGCAGAACATAGGTAGTTTCATCAAAAACACTGGTTTTTGACCACAAAGTGGAGAAAACAAGCATTTTGTGCAAAGAGGGATTTCTTGCAGATCAGTGATTTTGACGTCAGTACTTATTGATTTAGTGACACCTCAAACATCTAAAACAACAGAGAAAGAGATTTTCGATGGCAAAATACATTTTTTATTGAATATATTTAGCTGAATATTCCTTCACATCAATAGTGGCAAGAGATGTTACAGGATATAATAATATCTTTTCATATAAAATAGAACTTTGTCACTTCACAACAAAATTGAGGCATGCTCAGAGTACAGACCCATAATAAAAACTAATACACACACACAAACACACACACATATGTATATACACACAAGCCCATGCATAAACCTTTACATACACACAGCTATACTTACACACACACAGCTTCGCATAGCCCGATCCCGGCACGTCCCCTGCCTCGGGCAGAGCAGATCTCTGCCCTGACATGCCTGCCTGATCCGGCGTGTCTCCGCGATCCTATGATCCGGGATCCTGGGTCCCAAGACCGCTTCGACCGCTCCGGAGGCACTGATCAAGAGTCATCTGCTTTTCCGCGTTCCCTCAAGTCGCCATCTTGCTTCTCTCGCCACTATCGGCAGATAATAATACAAAAGATCGCTACCTACAGGTTGGGAGGTATGAATTACACCTTAAAAGTTGCTCCAGGTCGTATCCTAGCGACCACCGTCTATAGACGTCACGGCACTCAACGTTTGGATTCGACATGACGTCTTTCGACGTCTCAGGCAGTCAATGAGTTAAGTATACATTTTAGGTATCAATACTTTACTAAGTAGATTTTAAAGTGGACACTTTTTACTTTTACGTCACTACATTTGAGAGAAGGTATCAGCACTTTCTGCTCCACTACATTTTTGAACTGGACTGAAAAGTAAGAGTATATTTTTATTATTATTGTCTGAGACCTGCTGAAAAGGCTATGGTGTTTATTTTTTTTAACACATCTGTAATTTGAGCAAACAAAAATATTCAAATAAATACTGGAAAAAACAAGTAATTCAAAATCACTACATATGCAGCTGTATTAGACCTTAAAATCTACATTAAATACATTAAAAACGTTTTACTCTTTAAGTACATTTTTAAACGGGTACTTTAATACTTTTACTTAAATCAAAGTAAAAGTATCCAATGAAGTATCCCATTTTTTGCTCCATAATCTGTACTTTCACTTAAGTAACACAATTGAGTATGTCTTCCAATACTCTTCCTATGTCACATCTACACATTAATGCACCAGTTGCTGACACTAAACACAAGAAACAGCAGTGAACAGTAATAGCCTTTCAATGTGCATATCTTCTCATGCTGCCTCAAGTTTTAGAAGAGTATCAAGTGCTTGAGTAATGAAGAATTTAATTTACCATTTTCAGGTCTGAAACCCTCCTGAAAACTATAGGTGCAAGAGGGCATGGACTGAACATTTTTCAGATATGTACAATATTTAACTGTACTAATTCACACGGGTAAATCATTTTGACGGTATTTGTGGCTCAGTGCAGTGGGAAGAGTTGTAGCCTTTATCTAAGCCTTCTTTGAGTGGGAGTCTATTGTACTATATCTTTGTATGTTTAGTTTAGTCTTATTTATGTATTTACTCTGCATTTACACAATACTCCAACTCTAAAAAAAAACTCTGTTAAAAATGTTGTTCTTTTTTCCACAGTTCTGTATTAGTACTTTGTTTTGGCAACAGGAGGGGAACAACACTGGGGTCACTGGCATGTACACAGCTGGGGGTTGCCATCTTGTCCAAGTGCCAAGACCCCCGCTCCAGTTTTGGGGTGCGCATATAAGCCATAATGACATCAGGACAGTGTAATGTGGTGAGTCCTGAGTGAGGAATACTAGCCTTGATGTAAGTGGCATTGGACCCCTGAACTCACAGCATGGCCACTGCCGAGAAAACGCACTACAAAACTAATTGGCAGAAAGACGGGAGAGAGAAAGAGGATATGACCAGGATGAATACTGATAGGCAGAAAGACTGGGCTCTGGCGCAAACAGATAGCTCATCGATAAAACCATCCATCAATGCTTACCTCTCCAACATAAACTACACACATGGAGGCCAGTGCAGTAACCCTAACTCATTCTCAGGGCAAAAGCCTGTATCTCAGCATTCCCAGAAGAACGCAGCAACACAACCAGGCTAATTTATCATAAACATAAAACCAAACAGAAATAGCAGTCAGCAGTAGGCGACCCCCTCACACAATTTGCTATGAGCACCTCTATATGGGGGAGAGGTTTAAGAGAAGTGAACAGGAGACAGGACATGTTGCAGTAATAACATATGCCCGTAACCACAGTGGACATCTGACAGGGCAGAATGTCAGGGCAGGGCCATGGAGAGGGTGATTTGGCTCCGCACAGGTGGAACCAGTTTGTGCTGTCTGGAAAGAAAGAGCCAAAAAGCAGTGTTAAGAGTGTATGCAGACAGAGACATAAATGAGATATACATGCACAATCACTAACACACGTGTGCACTTTCATTACAGATGCTATTGCCTTGGATTTCCTCTCCTGAGGGTAAAACACAAAGCATAATATTGATGTAAAGCATTTAGTGCAGCTATAAGAGGTTCTGGATTCATAAATTTGTTTTTCCTATATGGTCCCTACATTTGACTATGATCTCAGCACAAGACTGTTTTGTACCAGTGAAGTCTTGGATTAATTGCATCATCAAAGTTCATGGCCTACAGATGTTCTTCCAAGTATCATGGTGAAATCCTGCAGATAGGAGTACATTTGGACTAAACATGAGTCTGAGAAGATATTTAAAAACAAAAGCATTAAGGTATGATAAAGTAATTGTATAATGTTGCATATTGTACTAGTTTAGTTATGCTTTGTCCTTGTACTGTAGTGGAGCCCACACGCACTGTGAATGTGTCATGAACAGAACAGGTCAAAGCACGCCCTAGGTAAAGTCAGGGAGTCATGTGGCCTATAGAGTCCTGTGAAGTCTATATTACACATTGAGCTGTCCAACATTAACAACATACAATTTTCTTTTTAGTTGAAACCTTTCTTATGTAACTGCAGTTTAATGCTGACTGAAACTCAAACTTAAACAGGATGGCCTAAAATAACACACATTTAGTATTCTTGTCTTGTCTAAAGCTACAACAGCTAAAAACATAATGGGCTGAACTGCAGTCAAACCTTAACAGGAAGCTTGTGTTATTACTCTGGCCATAAACAAATGACACAAGAAACATCTCTATGATTTGGTCATTTTTCATAAAGCTATGATAATACAACCCAATGCTATATATCATACTTCTTCACGAAGATTTGAATTTTTTTTATATCCTCAATTAGCCTCTTAACCCTGCTGTACTCTTTCATACACTCTGTTCTCTCCTCTTTATCCGTCCGAGGGCCATTCTTTGACCGTTTTTTTTTTCCTCCTAAGAAGCAAATCACCACCAACCACCAGCTCGACTCCTTCATAATTCCTCACTGATTAGGCCTGTCACTGCTCCAGAGAAGACAGTGAAGTCCTTATTAAGACCAAGCCAAAAGTACACACAGATGGAGAAAGGATAGCTGTCCAGTGACGTAGTTCATTGTAGTTAAGCTGAACCGTGTGGGGGAGGTATAGAGGGTCCCATTAGCAGAGCAACATGCCTAGTGACTGGATACAGCTGTGCCATGAGATGCTGATTGATTAGCTTCACTTCACCTACCCTCTAAACTGCAATTTGTTTCATCACAGTTATTTACACTGACAATTAAGAAGTTTTATGTAACAGGCTTAAAAGTTTTCTGGCATCCATCTGTTCCTATAGGACCGTTTTTTATAAAGCTAATGGATACATGTCAGTTCTGGACATCTCCAGTTTGTAGATAATTGCTACTGTGATTTTGGGTTCTACAAAAATAAATTGAATTGAAGTAATTTTTATGTTATGATGTGCTCAGTGTTGTGTGAATGCTTCCAATTTCCCATAATGCATTTGTTTGTTTGGCTTCTCTTCTTCTTTGAGCAGTCACAGTAAATCCCTGCCCTCCAGTGTCCAGTGATCCAGAAAATGAATTGGCACAGGTTGTATGTTCCTTCAGGTGCAGCCTATATTTTCAAGGCTTAAGGTGACTATACATTCACACATACAAAGGTGGCTCCACACATTTTCTCTATAGGAGGGGCTGATGGGGTGCTGTGGTGTTCCATGTGGCTACTCACATAACATGGTATTTAGACTCTTTTAACAGTGGAGAGCACACCCCTCACCCCCTTCCATAGTTGCCTAGCTGTAGGTACTAAACAAGTTTAAATGTTCCTAATCCTAATGTTGAATTCCTAGTTTTACTTTAGCCTCATTTTGAAAACTACTTGGATACATTTTAGCATTTGTAGATGAGATTGGATGTCCTATAAAAATATATAAATATCTTTGGGGGAAAGGGAGGTAGTGCATAATAAATTTTGTAGCAGACAAAGATGAGGACACTAGACAGCCCCAAACACCATGAGTTGTCTAACACCAGATATACCTTGAATGTAAGGCCATTGATTTATTTTAAAGTAAAAATGAACTGAAAAATGACTACCGAGAATGTGTAGAGTCCATTATAACAGTAAAACTCTCCTAAGGAATTAAATTACTTTTTGGCAGATTTGCGTAAAATAGGGGCCAAGTTCTAACTATGAACTTTTTCCTTGTATTTTGTTAATTGCTTCACCTATAATGATTCCAATTGGGGAAAAAAATAATAATACATTTTAGTGTCCTGCCAATGACAGCCCCCATGACAGAAGTACATCAAAGCCAGTTGCATCAAGTGACGTGGGGCCGTCCTCCCGTGGACCCACCACCTGCGGGGGGATCCATGGGGGCCGATGCGCTGTGATCTGGGCAGCGAATCTGTCTAGAGACTCTAGACTGTTGCCCCTGCAACCCGAAATATGGAGAAAGCGGAAGAAAATGGATGGATGGGTGCCCTGCCAATTTCAAACTTGCTTTTATTGGATTAAAAGTTCACAACGCAAAGCTTTCAGGGCCTGGTTACCATTTGTCTTATGAAAATTATATTGCTTTGCCTGGAGTGTTCCACAGTATGGCATTAAACTGATTTTTCTTTTATTTATTCAAATATAATGACCATAAAGTACATGGATTGGGCGACGCATTTCCTTGGCTTTTTGTCAAGCACTCAAGGCACAACATCTCCATAGAGAACAGGTCATCCGTCCACATAAAAACTTAGTAACAAATTAAATTTTAGTGAGGTTCAGGTAGGCTACAATAAATGAATAAATATAGTACAAAATGTAATGTTATTGAGTTATCCCCTTTCACAAGACTCATAAGACTCCAAAGTTTTACTCAAACCATTCATATTCTGGTTTCTAAGTGGCAAAACTGTGGTACTGATGATATTTAAAACAGTTCTCCCAGATTCATCCATAATACAATTCCCACAATTCAGCCAATGTGTCGATAAAAATCTCTGTTATTACATGATGCTCATTGTTAAGAGTAATATAATGAAATAGTCTATGGCAAGTGAAGCATTCTCTAATCTAAAACATATTGACATAAAAATAACAATGAATCTCAAACTAGACAGCAAGACTCTAGAATGATATAAAATTCCAAAGCGTGGTAACAGTAATAGAAAAAAGATGAATACCTCATTGGATGGACCCAACATGAAGTTAAGAGTAATTTAATAGACCAAGTTAAGTAGCACAAAACCATATGTGAGGTTGGAAGTGACAGGATTGACAGTGAAAGAATGGAACACACTGGTATAAAATATGTCTCCAGAAACAGTTTGCCTGTTTCTTTGGACACATGACAAATTAACAGACATTCGTGGTGAGCTCTGACATCCAATAAAAACGACTAGGATAATTAGGTCAAGGATAACACAACAACTCTCAATCCCTTGTACACTTCTAATGCCAACTTGAATTTTCCACAAATCCAGCCTGAAAATGTTAGTAGCAATGTTTGCCAATATTATGTTCCTTTAAAAGTGAACAAGAGACTCATATCATAAACACTGGCCCCATCTTGCAATGGTAAAGGGCTTGAACTCGAAGGAGTTTAGAGGTAAATTCTCTCATGTCAAAATGTTAACCAATGGAAAACTTTGGCTAAAAGTAGTATAATAAAGAAAACACTTGATAACCTAACCAGCCAAAATATAATTTTGCATAAATATAAGTTAAATATAGGTTGTAATAGCTTAATACTTACTGAGATGCCAGGACCCTTTTATGAAAATGTAATTATACGTCCATAACCTTTTGACTTTTTCTTAAGAGACTAATATTGACTGTGGCATTACAATATTTTGAATTATTTTGAAATGCACTTTTACCCATGAATTCCTCTGTCTGAGTGATGATACGCGTGTTTTGGGTTTATCTGAGGACTATATGTTAAACTCTCCCCATCGCAGGTCAACTGCTCTGCAGTAATAATTGCCTTCTGATCATCTGCCTAAGGGCCTGGGGCCAGTATCCTCAGCCGGGATAGGCTTTAGTGCTGCGCTGGGAGTGACTGGGATTGTGCGCTCCATTTACAGTGATAGGAAGTGATTTGAGGTAAGGGTCCTCAAGTGGGACATAAGACGATGGCTGTCAGTGTAAATCCACAGTGAGAAAGTACAATAAAGAAGAAGAATTGAAAAAAAAACCAAGCCAAGCATTGATGAGCTAGCTCTGTCTCTGAGGAAGCCAAGACTGACATCAGTGAAGCAGGAGAGATGGTGAGTTGGAAATAGTAAGAAAAACAGGAATTCAGTTCATGAAACACTTGTTGATGTTTTAGTCTCAAGTGGAAAAAGTGGAAAACTCTCCAACAGGCAAAAGTTGTAAAATGAATCATCTTTTTGCTTATGCTGCTATTCAGGTACACAGAAATGTGGAGTCAGTAGCCATTTGAACCAGGTGGAAATAGGCCGTTCTGTCTTAAGTATGGCCTCATTATATAATGTACATCTGCAAATAAAAACTGGCACAAAGTATAACATCCTTCTTGGTCAGCATGAATAAGTGTGGCCATACCTGCCTGTCAAAGCATGATCCCGTCAGATCTCAGAAGCTAAGCAAGGCAGGGCCTGGTTAGTACTTGGATGGGAGACCACTGGGAATTCCAGGTGCCACAGTGGGGCGCCAGTTGCAAAAAAAAACAAAAAACAAACTGTTGTTGTGTCCTTAGGCAAGACACTTCACCCACATTGCCTAGGATGAAAGTGGAGTGTGTGTGAGTGTTGGAGGTGGTCGGATGGGCTGATGGCGCAGATTGGCAGCCTCGCTTTCCGTCAGTCTGCCCCAGGGCAGCTGTGGCTACAGAAAGTAGCTTACCACCACCAAGTGTGGAGTGAATGAACAATGAACTGTAAAGCGCTTTGGGTGTCATGAAAGGCGCTATATAAATGCAATGAATTATTATTATTATAAGTAAAAGTTTTTTTTCTTTTTTTTTTTCCAGAAAGTGGTGCCATCATCCAACACCAAAGACATGATTGTTGACTTTAAGCTATAAGAAAATTTGTGGAGCCAAACAGAAAGTATTATAGGTTTGGATATTTCTTTTTTAAAACAGTGAAGCTATATAGCACACTGCCCTCGATCCAAAATTATGACATCAAATTATGTAACATGAAAACACAATCTATACAAAACTATGTACGATATTTAGTACAGTACAGCAGAGTGTGAAATAAAAGTCACAGTATCAATATTAAAAACACCTGACAAATCTGAGAAACGAAAATAAACTAGTTACAAACTTTCCATTTCCCTTTCCAGTACAAAGGTCCCAAAGGGACCTCTGTACTGAATATGGCCTGATACTACTGGGGATCTGCAGTGGAAAAGTATTATTTGTATAGAAAGCAGTAAGAGTGGGAGGATTCAGCTGAAAGATATATGACTCTTAACATTATCGCACTATCCAATGCAGTTTATAGACACTGGCAGAAAAGGGTCATCTTTCTTAATCTAACACTTATGTTTGTAGAGTATGTGGTGACAAGCCTCAAGAAAGTATAAGTGGCTTTCAGTTCAGTGGGCCATGGAAAATAAATTGCTTAGAAAACTACAAGAGCGTCCGGCAGAGAAAAAAAGCCAATAACATTCATGCTATTGTTATAGAAGAAAGAAACATGACCTAAAGCCAGCTTCTTGGAAGACCACTTGCACACAAATATTGAATAAATGTGGTCATTTAGGCAACAATAGGGAAATTTGTGGCAGAGATAATCCCATTACCTAAAAGAATGCAAATGATAGAATTACTTTGGATTATTCTTGGTTGTGATAGATCCTCATGTCATGTATCAAGGCATGGGTAAAACGTTGCTTCCTCAGTGATTGACAGAAAGTAGTATTGCCACCTAGTGTCTACATGTGTAACTACAACATGTCAGCTGCTCCTCTCAAAAGGCATTTGATGGGGCATGAAATTATAAAACAAACATAAGGATCAGGGAGCTTAACCCTAACCTATTTCCCCATTCACCAAAGCGGAAGGTCAAAAGAGATCCTTATTATTAATCACAAGAGGGCTGACATTTCTGATGCCAAATTAAGTGTATTGATTTTATGATAGAAACAACAATACATTTATTTGTTGGTTATACAAGTATATGCTGACAAACCATACATTTCCACATTTGCTTAGACATTCAGTTAAAGGTTTTATGGAGAGAGGTTTTGACAGAGAATTATGTTTGGTTTTAGCAGCTTTGTGTTCATATCCCACCCCTATAAATGCACTGAAGACAAGAAAGCAAAAGCATGTTTTTAAGTGGTTGTAATGAAGAAAATGTGACAGACGTTTACATTTTGGTGGACTTAAATATTGAGTATAGGAATTAAGCCTCGTGGCTTTGTGGAATGTCACTGCAGCAACAGTAAACCTTTTTATGCATGTAACGGGCATTTTCGATAATTGTGATCAATATGAATAATAAAAAGTTGATTTATGAGACATAAACACTAAAAGAATATCCTGCCAAATTGTGCACCTGTGGGTACCAACTGCTGCCTCTGTGACTCCAGTGAGTTTAATGTCTTTTGTTGATCATTTAGAGCTCTGCTGATCATTTAGAGCTCTGCTGTGAGCTGTCCTTTACTCTGGATATTCTTCATAATGGACTGGACCACATCAGACGTTGTGCCCTGACCTCCGATATCTGGAGTATGCAACTGAAACATAAAACACCCTTAACCATTATGCAAATTAAAAAGAACACTTAAAACATGAAGCTATCAAAGCCAAGCCTTTTATTACTTCAGTATCACTATGTATCCACGTGGGACCAATAAAGTATGTTCTCTAGACGATAATGATCTGAACAAATACACAGATCATGTTTTACAAGCACTGTAATTAATGCCATTGCAGGGACAATGTAAATCTGATACCAGACAATGGTGCACTTCATAAATGAATGTGCCAATGGCCATGCACAAGACTGTTTTGTGCAATGTGATGAAGAAACATCCCAGGCCTGCCACCAGTACCTCCGAGCTACATTTCAAACTACAATGTGCAGAGCTTTACGAGATTGACAGTGTAAAATGGAAGGGGCTATCTGAGAAGGAAACTCACCCTGGTCTCATTCATGGTGGTGAGGACTGCATTTCGGATTAGGCTTGCATAATCATTCAGCCTGGGGAAAAAAGAAACCTATATTGTTGAAATAAAGATTTTCACACAACAAAGTGACAAACAGTTTAGGATATGAACCCTTACTTTAGATGGTCCAGCATCATGCAGCTAGCCAGCAGCATAGCTGTAGGGTTAGCGATGTTCCTCCCTGCAATACTTTTCCCTGTGTTTCTTGTGGCCTGATAAATTTAGACACAATGACAACAGAAAACCAATATAACCATAATGTAATATGCATTCATTGTCCTTTTCCTTTTTAAGGGATTAAACGTACTTACTGTTTCAAAAACAGCATAGTCACGGCCATAATTGGCACCAGGCACAAGGCCAGGCCCTCCCACTAGGCCAGCACAAACATTGCTGACCACATTCCCGTACAGATTGGGCATCACCATCACATCAAACTGCTGTGGTTTGGACACCAGCTAGAGGACACAAACAGTAGCAGGAGTCTATTTAATGGAAGCTTCTTCCAGACAGCCAATAAATGGCATGTGAAATGTACTTGGCTCTTACCTGCATAGTAGTGTTGTCCACAATCATACTGTCAAATGTGATGTCTGGATAGCCCGAGGCCACTTCTTTGCAGCATTGCAGGAACAGACCATCGCCAAGCTTCCTATAAGACCACAGGCAGCCCATATCACAGAAAAACAGTTACAATAGTGCACAAGTCAGCCCACATTGATTACATTTCACATGAGGACAAATTCAAACTCACATTATATTGGCTTTATGCACTGCAGTGACCCTACGGCGCCCTTTCTCACGAGCCAGATTGAAAGCATACTCTGCAATCCTGAGGGAATTGTTCCGGGTGATGATCTTAAGGCTCTCCACTACGCCTGAAACACTCTGCAGAGTGAATAATAAATAAAATAAAACTATGACTGAAGTTTTATTTCACACTCAGCTCCTGAATCAGACTTTGCCAAGATGGTGATTTTTGGAACTGTGATTGTAAAATGAAGCCACTGATTTACTACAGAAATTCAACAATAGTAAGTGGTTTTAATTAAGGGCGAATGTGTTTAGGGAGTTTTACACTGCCCATACCTCATGCTCCAGACTGCTGTACTCTCCCTCTGTGTTCTCCCGGATGATCATAATGTCAATATTCTTGTGTCGAGTCTGAACTCCAAGAAGAGACTGGCAGTGCATCACGTTGGCATACAGGTCCAAGCTTGTGCTGTGAAGTGGGTCAACCAAAAATTCAATATGTGAGGACAAATTATCATGATATGAAAAAGGACATGCATTAAATGAGAAAATATATTAAAATGGGAAAATAAATATGACTATTTAGGATCTTACCGGAGCATATTATTCCCGGATTTTACTGAAGGTGGCAAAGTGTGTTTGGTTTCTATGTTACCTGTTAGAAGACAATGATTTAATATTTTTGCCCTTACATAACACATTTTGACCTTATAATCTTAAAGGTCCCATGACATGGTACTTCTTGATGCTTTTATATGGTGCCTTAAAAGGGATATGCCACCCCCAGGTCAAACTGCGTAACAGGGGAACTCCCTTCCTGGTGCGTAACTGGGATTCCCCTGTCAGCGTGGTGTGTGCTTCGGCTGTCTTTTTTCGCACTGAAAAATAGTTCCCACCCAAAATGACCAAGTCAAGCTCTCCGTGTTGATTTGCACATTTATTTGCACTCGATATGAATGCGCACTACACAGAAAGTAATTGGGAAACGCATCGAGCAAATTAATTCCTTTTGGCCGAAATCTTTCTCTGGCGACGTTAGACTCCAGTCTAACGCGGAGTAGCTGCAGATACTGCGGTGGTCAGTGCTGACAGATCTGGACAATGGCTGCGTCACCAGAAAAATGTTTTCCACCACTTATTTTAGTCTCTGGATTGGGGAGATGCCCAAGTTTGACCTGGGGGTGGCATATCCCTTTAATGGTTCCCTAATACTGTAAATGAATCCTTCTTCAAAATCAACACTGCATGAGAAAGACCCATTTACACAGACATGGTCAAAAATTCACTCTCTGAACGACTCATTCTGGGCCTTCTTGCTTGAATGCAAATGAGAAGGACACAGATTGGCTTAGAGGAGCGGGTGGGGGCCCACCTGCTCCTCTAAGCCAATCAAACCCCACTTCCGCGTTTGAAGCACGAAGACAGAAAGGAGAGGCATTTCAGTGAAAAAAACACATTTTCACAGAAAATAAAATTAAACCACTGCTGTTTCAGAGGTCCAGAGGGTCGGGTAAAAGACTTCCGAGCCTAGAAACACTCGCATGTGCCTCCAGGCAAATAAAAAAACCGCATTTCGCATTGCATAGCTCCTCCGCAGTCCAAACTCTCTGGGCGTGATTTCCAGAGACAGGGGGTGGAGATCCAGACGATGGTGGAACTGCATTTGCATTTCTTTTTTCGATGTTACGTAACAAAGGTGCCTTGTCCAGAATCGCCCGTTTGAGCTGTGTTTTTTTCAAACGCAGAAAAGGATCGCAAATGCTCAGTTTAGACATTTCGCAACTTTTAGCCATTGGGGGGGCCTAAACAGGGCAGGGGAGCTCACATTAACGTTCAAAAACCTCAGAAAGTGAAAATTTCATGCCATGGGACCTTTAACAAGATACCAATGAAAATATTAAGCAATTTTATCAATTTTATAAATATTATGGTATAGTTTATAAGCTCATCAAAAATCCAAAAGAAAATTTCACAGGAATTATTGGAAATAAATAGGAATTAACAGAAAAGGCAACTGTTGCCCTTCAACAGGAAGAGTAGCAGTACATTTTACCTCTGAAATACTTAAAGGGACAATGTGTAAGATTTTTACCCGTTAATTACCGAAATTGAAGATACCCATTCAAAAATATATCGTTTTCCAAGCCTTTTCACTTCCATCATGAAATCAAAGTATTCTTTTGGACTTAGATATAGTCACATAAAAGGGGGATCTTCCCCATGCAGAGTCAGCCATTTTGAATACGAGAGCCGCAGAAGGACATTTGGGCTCCGCCTTCGCCTTCGGCAAGGCTCGTGGTTTGGGGTAAACAACACAAGCATGCTGCCGGATCACACGTTGTAATGGATCTAACACGTGTTTTGGACTAAATTGTTTTACTGGATTTTATTCGCTGGATCCTTACGGACAAATTGAGAGCAAGTTTATGGTGAAATACAGAGTTTGACCTGTGCAAAGCATTCTATGGTAAGCTAACCTTGTTTTGTGCTTTTCCGTATAAAAGCCCCATGTGCTCAGGGAGTGATTGTTGTGCAGGGAATTGAATTGCATATTCAAAAAGAGGAGACTATAAGGTTTCATTTAATGTGTAGAGTGTCATGGTACATGATCAGGAATGTGTGTTTTCATGAGAAAAGAGAAAAAAAAAACAACCGGAACAGCGTTTTATTTATACAGTAGCGGCGTGTGGCTCGTGCGCGTGTGACCCTCGAGGTCTGCCGTAGCTAAAACAGAAAGTGCTATAGCACCATCCACCTATGCGCCACGAATCCTACACACTGGGGCTTTAAAATAACTTGCCCAACAAATGTCTACTGCTTACTACTACTTTCAAAATCATGCATGGTATACCTTGAATCAATACATGAAAATTACCTTTGAGAGCAACTCCATTTCGGCGGATGGCAGTAATAGCATTGACCATGTCATCCTGGTTTTCCTGAGTAGTGTTCACATGAACCACTTCAAAGTCCACGGGCACACAGCTGAATCTGTAAGAACATATGAGAGAGATGAAAATATGCTTTCTCACATTTTTAAAATGCCATATTACAAAACATTAAGTACCTGAAGACTTCTCTGACATGACTTAAAAGCTCAGGTCCAATCCCATCGCCTGGTATCAGAGTGACTGTATGTCTGCCACCATACTTAGCAGGCGGGGGCTGTAATAAAGAAATGCAATGTACTGCTAATACATAGGACAATAAAATGCTGATGCTTTTGCATCAACATCTATAAGTCTAGCTGGCAAACAAATTAGCATGGATAAGGTTGCCTGTAGGGTTGGGCAATACATAAATTAAATAACCTTAACCTAATGGCTTGCCAGATTTGTTTGTTTGTTATTTTATAAACATTTTATACGTTTTTAATGATGTGTATCATCCAACCCTGTCAAGAAATGAACAAGAACGCAAGCAAAAGAGCGGTACTTACTATATGTTCTCCCTGAAGTGGATCATAGATAATAAGAAAATAAAGGAGAGTCAGTACACGAGCACCATAGCGGTAAGTATCAATAGCAGAAAATAAATAAAAGATATAAAACCCCATGTTAAAAAGTCCAAATATACATTACAATATAGCATGAATATTGCCTCCACCATTTAATACTATAGAAAGGTAAGTTCAGTTCGATGTAGTCCCTCATTCATTAAAGTGGTCTTAATAAATAGCAAAATGAGCAACAGACCGCAGTTAAATACGTACAGTGAGGATGGACTTGTTCCTTTGACTTGTCACTGTTGTTGTCCCCAAAACCTTGAACACAAAGTAAAAAAAGCCGTTTGTTTACGACAATGTTGTGTCTTCTGTTCAATGTGAGTAAGCTAATGACTACTAATGTAAAGAATTTGACCTTGTGTTCAGGTAAACAATTCTTACCGCGAAGTCCAATCAACTACCGTAAATGCAACAAATAGTACACAATTTCCCCCCCATTTGGACATACTTTAGCCGCACTTCCAAAGCGTCCTCCCCAGAGAGGTGTAATTATTTTCGACATCGAGAGCACAGCACTGTGGGCAGCCATGTTGCTTCAGATGAAGTGTACAGTGAACAGTAGGGGGAGTAGTACATGAGGAATAATTTTATCATTAATTTTCCTCGATGATTTGCATAATTTTTTACCTACCGTACATAGCCTATACCAGTAGTATCTGAAAATGCATATACCTTTAATATGGAGTTACATGGAACAAAATCTGTGAAAATAAGAACATTTAATATAGATAAGACTATTGCTGATTTTTCTTGTCTATAGTTTTAATTTGTGCATTAATTTGGAATATGAACCATTACTTTTTTGCCCTTCGATCTTCCATCCAGCGTCGTAATATTAATCACGTGATCTACTTCGGGTTCATCTGCGCAAGCTCAGTGGGCACAAGTGGGTGGTTGTCAAAGTACCCGGAAGACAAATGAACTAAGAAGAAAAAGCATCACCAATCTTCAATGCGACATGAAATCCGTGACTCATTATGCAAAGAATTAGTTATAAGTGCGTTTTAATACATAAGGATAAAGTCAGCGTGACTTTATATATTTGAAAACGCCCCGATGAGGAAACAACGCAAAAATAGACCAAGTCCCCAGAGGAAAAAGCACCACAGAGCTGTACTCCATTGAACTAAAACCACAACGTCTGCTTGGAAAGGCACTACTCATTTGAACGGTAAGATAGATCTGACATTCATTAAAAGATCAAGTAATTTGGGTCTAGGAAGGTCATTGAATTGTTTGCTTCTGTTCCCTTACTGTCAGACTTCTAGACAAGGCACACGTTTTCTTGTTCATAAATGTTGGTCAGTTTTAACCAAGTATTGCAAAATGCAAGATGACTCACACATTTGTATAAGTTCTATAATATTATTAAATGGGGACATCTATTGCTCTGGTTTTGCATTTGATTAATTTGTAACTGTGCTCATTTGTTCTTCCAGATTTGAAAACGTGGAGACATGAGGTTAACAGGTTGGTATGGGGATCTGGAGTTTTTCTAGATGAACTGGTTTGTGCAGTGGTTGTCAGGGGGCAGTTTCAGTTACAATTCAAATGCTCATTTTTGTATTTCTTGTTCAGGTCCCCTGCGTGCTGTGGTAGTGCTCTTGTTGGTGGGGCTCAGCTGGCTCCTAGGAAATACCTTTTTCGGGGGCGAGAATAGCTCCATTCGTAGTTTCTTTGGTGGTACGTAGATAAATACCTACCAGACAAGAAGTTCCTTGTCTCAAATTCGTGCAGAATTGTTTTAAGACACTTGTTTTGACAGTTGTTTTGATTATTTTACTACTATATATATATATATATATATATATATATATACTACTATATTAATATATATATATTCTTTTTAGGTGCAAGTGAACAACCAACATCTGGTATGTCTACAAAAAACTTACATACATTAAAGGAGAATTAACGTTTTTTACAATCTGAGCCTTATTTCGGTAATAAAACAAGTTGTTTTACTCACCCATAGCACTTTGGTGTCATTTGGAGCATTTCCGGAGATGTTTTAGATTTGCGATATCCGTAACGTGAGTTCTCGGGGCATATGTTTGAGGTCTCCAAATAACACAAACTTTAGCACTTTTCAAATCATAGAAGCTCAATGTCTTAGTCTACACTTTTGTTTGAGTCAAAAGTGGCCTGTAATCTGAGTTTTATCCATAATTTCTAGTGGATGAGGACGCCAGTGCACATGCACTCAGTCACAGCTTATTTCGCAGATAAGAAGACGCAACTTTTCTGTTGCGAGTGACACATGGCAGAAGATTCGGACTTTGAGGCTGAAGAGGACTTATGGAGGACTGAGGACTGAAGAGGAAGAGTATACGGATGAGGAGACAGAATGGACACGGAAAGAATGAAGCAGAGACAGTTTTAGGAGCAGAGCAGAGAACAGCCATCGGTTTCGCATTACTTCTCAGAATCACGCGCTGAATCCGCTGGCCTTCTTTCTTTTCCTTTGCTGGTAAAAAATCGTCCTGACTGAAGTGGGTACTGCAAACACGATGGTCCAAAGGTCTTACAGCTTTGTGTTTCATGTTTGGGTCCCGAGAGCTGAGAGCAAAATAAGCTGTGACTGAGCGCACGCGCACTGGCGTCCTCATCTACTCGAAATTATGGATAAATCTCGGATTACAGGCCACTTTTTACTCAAACGAAAGTGTAGACTAAGACATTGAGCTTCTATGATTTGAAAAGTGCTAAAGTTTGTGTTATTTGGAGACCGCAAACATATGCCCCGAGAACTCACGTTAACGGATATCGCTAAACTAAACCATCCGGAAATGCTCCAAATGACACCAAAGTGCTATGGGTGAGTAAAACAACTTGTTTTATTACCGAAATAAGGCTCAGATTGTAAAAAAAAAACTTTAATTCTCCTGTAAGTTCATGAATGTCTGTGAAAAGTGCTTACTTCATTTTAAATCTTCCCATAAATTGATTGTGTGTACAAATCAATCCCCACAATACTTGCCCACACAATCACTCCATTTTTAAATCCTTCTAGTAATCATCATTATTATTTAATAATTTAAAGTTACATGTACACTACTTAAAATGTACTTGAGGTAAACATGAACTTGACTTATTTAGTCAAAGTTGGAGCAGTTTATTACTTTTTTGTCATCTTTTTTACTTAGTTGAAGCTCGTCCACGAAGGTACAAGTGTGGCCTGTCAGCCCCGTGTCCTGCAAAGCACTTGGCTTTCCGTTTGGTGTCTGGTGCTGCCAACGTGATTGGACCCAAAATCTGCCTGGAGGACAAAATGTGAGTTTAAAGCTCTCTCCGTCTGTGGGTCTGCCTTTGTTTCTGCTATCACCAATTTGTTTCCACACTTTCATCCTCTGAGTTTTAATAATGAAGCCTTTAAGTTAATGGAAATATCCATCCACATTGTGTATTTTGTTGTGTTTTAGTTTTTTTGTGTATGATTAAAATAGTATATAAAATACCTTTTAATGCATTTACTCATCTTTCCTCTGTTTCTGTGGTGCAGGTTAATAAGCAGTGTGAAAGACAATGTTGGTAGAGGACTTAACATAGCATTGGCAAATGGTAAGTCAAAAACACACATCCTTTTTAACAACTCATCTGTGTAAATAAACTTGGTGTCTTGCTGCAGGTGTAACTGGAGAACTTTTGGAAACCAAAACATTTGACATGTGGGCAGGAGGTAATTACAAACCCCTGCATGATATACAGCATGACACTTATGTGGAAACACGAAAGACCTCAAACTACTATTCATAGAGTTACTATTCTTTTTCAGATGTCTCAGACCTGTTAAAGTTTCTCCGACCGCTGCATGAAGGAACACTTGTATTTGTCGCCTCATTTGATGATCCAGCTACAAAGTAAGAGTTACTTCCAGTCCATTTAACTTGATCATCTGCTTGTGTTGTGAGAGTTTGAGGACATAAATATTAATAGCTCACAGACCGCTAAAAAATATATTTTGTTGCCCTTTACCAATTATTATAGTGCCTGCATGTACACCAGATGCATGCAGTAATGTTACTTATTAGTGTAACAGTACTTCAGAGAGTAGTGCAGAACTAGTCAAAGGCTGATGGTAGCAGACTATTTGACATGTACTGCACCAAGATCAATAGAACACCACTTGCTCCTTATCTCGGTATGATCTTAATCTGTGAGACAGGTTGAATGATGAGGCTCGGAAACTGTTTGAGGAGCTTGGCAGCACAGCAGTGAAGGAGTTAGCCTTCAGAGACAGCTGGGTGTTTGTTGGCGCCAAAGGCATTGAAAACAAGAGCCCATTTGAGCAAGTATGTTGTCTGTGACTAGGTTTTGTACAAAGTTCTATTAAAAAAAAGCCATATTTTGTATTCACTTTTGAATGTGTTTTTTCAGCGTATGAAGAACAGTAAAAACAGCAACAAGTATGAGGGGTGGCCAGAGTCATTGGAAATGGATGGCTGTATTCCTCTTCGGCCACCTCTGGAGAGTTGAGTTCATACACTATGTACACGGCAGCAGGAGTGAAGGATTACCAAGACAGAGAACCTGAGACTGAGATTAAATCTAACCTCTCCTGGCTGAGGTACGAGATGACTTCCAAGAACGCCTTAGAACTTGATTTATTTGAAATTGCTGGAACTTTTTTGAAGTACTCTAAATGAGATGTGGCTTTAAAGGAAACTTGAAAGACCAAAGGTTTGACCTAATCCTTACTGTGATGCAGAACTAGATTCAGCTGCAGGAGGACTTCCAAACCCACCTTTATTTTTTCCTTATGGTAAAATTTGAGTTGTCATTTTCTGGAAATGTTAAACAGCTCATTATTGCATGCAACAACAAACAACATCTTATTTTTGCACCAAGACATTGTGAAATCAAGCGAACAGTGATAATCTTGGACTGCATTTGTCATTAAAGCAGAGAGCAGATTTTTAGATTCAGATGTTATATTTATCAACTTGCCATAAATTATTTAGATTTATGCTATATATTTTTTGTTATGTTTACATGCTAGTCTTCAGTTTGGATGTTATTATTACAACATTTATCAACATCCTCCTCACATTTATGGGTGAGGAAATATTAACACTGCCCATCTCACTGGCCAACAATACCACTGATACATACTAGTTAAAAAGTTTTCTCTTTCACAGTGATTTCCTCATTGAGTTCAGCTGGACTATGTATAACACATGTTAATACTCACTCCTATAAATATAACTTAACACTTTACAGTGGCTTGTAGGAAACACTTGAGTTTGGCCAGTCGAGCAAGCTTTATTGAAGTGCATTTGAACCTAAATGTGTGTCATGTGTTTTCATGTTTTTGAATGTATCCATTGCCTCATATGTTGCAAGCCTTCCTGTGAGTCTAATTGTAATGCATAAAACTAATGTTGTATTTTAGCCTTTGTGTATAGTAAATTGTGTGACACATTTTATATTTAAAAAACACACACACACACTCCCATGTTTTTACTGTCAGTATGGCAAGTAGTAAAGTAATAAAAAAAAGTTCAAATGCCTCAAATGGTTCCCTCGTCTCCTTTTTAGATGAAGAAAATCACAAGAGGGCGACAAAGACACTGGGGTTAGGCGGTTCACTTCACTCAAAGACTCCGTGCATATCGTAAAAGGAGGAAATCTTGCAGATGTGTTGAACCCCTTTTTCGCCTTGGTTAACATTTAGCCAAGTCTTAAGTAAGAATGTTTACACAGATGTAGCGTTTTTGCTATTAAACGTGATGATTTTATTGTTTCATCGAAGTGTGTAATGGTCTGTTCACGGACGGTTTGATATATTGAAATTGTGAGGCAATGGCATAGAGTAACTATATTTTAATCATCTTCCAATTACAGTATCAATGTATATACAGCTCTGGAAAAAAAAAAAAAAAGAAACCACTGCAAAATTATCAGTTTTTCTGATTTTACTAATTATAGGTATGTGTTTGGGCAAAAGGAACATTTTTGTTTGAGTCTATAAACTACTGACATTTCCCCCAAATTCCAAATAAAAAATATTATCGTTTAGAGCATTTATTTGCAGAAAATGATAAAATGGTCAAAATAACAAAAAGATAGCCTACATGTTTTCAGACCTCAAATAATGCAAAGAAACAAGATCAAATTCATTTTAAAACAACATAATACTAATGTTTACACTTAAGAAGAGTTCAGAAATCAATATTTGGTGCAATAACCTTTATTTTTAATCACAGCTTTCATGCGTCTTGGCATGCTCTCCACAAGTCTTTCACATTGTTCTTGGGTGACTTTATTCCACTCCTGGTGCAAGAACTGAAGTAGCTCAGCTTTGTGTTTGTTTTGGAATTCAACAGACGCTGGAATGGAATGGCTGTAATATACGGTGGCCGAGGGGTGCAAAACGCGTAGTATTACATGTAGAGATGCTGATTTAAGAAAAAAAAATGCAGCGTTCTCTTATTTTTTTTTTCCAGAGCTGTACTTAGTGCGTTATTATTGCGCACAAAACTCAGAAGGCTAGGCTATACAAATAAATCAACAAAATGTAAATAGTGGGCCAGAAAGCAACAGAAAGCATGTATTAACTACAAACAAGTGGGTGTAAATAGTACCGCTCAACTTAAACGCAATATAAAAGCGCAATCTTAACAACTGTGTAAATACTACCGCTCAATTTTAAACGCAATATAAAAGCGCAATCTTAACAACTGTGTAAATACTACCGCTTAATTTTAAACGCAATATAAAAGCGCAATCTCTGACTCTGGGCGCTGTAAATTCTGAAATTACATAGCAGATCTTGAAGGCAACACCACAGTCACATAACAAACAGTGCACAAATGTATGACACAAACACGTAGCACTTCTGCCCCTGTGTGGCAGAACGAGGGAATGGCGCTACGCGGATAATGATGATCCCTGTGGCAAGTGCAGCGTCCAGGCAGTGCGCGCTCATCGTGCGGGAACCAGTGCCAGGCCAAGCTACTCATGCCTTGTAAATTATGTACATAAGTTACAAAATATTGACCGGGTGCACATGAATGGCCAGTCGTCCAACTTGAAACCAACAAACCGAGGGAGCGAGCAGGGAAATCTAAAAGCACTGGTTGGCATCGTCTGAATAGAAACACGGCGTACACCAAGTCCTCAGCCTGCCGCTCAGACGCTGACCGAGCCACGACGATTTCACTGGGGATTTTCTGAGAGCACCCCCGCAAAACGGAGGATTCAAAATAGGAATAAAAGGAAACGAGGAACCCCACTTGACATGGAATAGCCTACGTTGTGTTTTATATTTTTGGTGTGAAGATTCCAAGGTAAAGAAATTCGTGCGGTCGCTGATGACAATAGCAAAGAAAGGAATAAGATAAACGTGAGAGAAAGCTGGCGCACTGGACCCAACAGCTCACGTTGAACTCCCGGTCCAACTAAATACACCGGAACATCTGTGTAAGTGCTGTTTTGTTTTTGTTCACCGTGTGTGTAGCATCTGAATTATTTAAAATTACATTCAGTGACAATAGACATCCTATACAGGCACCATAGACAGCCCATTATAGCACTTCATCTTTGTTGGTTCCTTGATATCTAGTTGAATCTAATTAGTCCTGGAAAAGCACCACCCTGATGCTGAATTGGGCACAGCAGAGCCATTAGGCCTGGCTTGCAGCTTTAACGGGGTCTGTGCCAGGCTGAGGGGTCAGGTTGTGTGTAATAGTGTCAGTTCCCTCAATATCATGCTTTCATGTGCACCGTTTGGATTTTTACCATACACTGTTCCACTGCATTTCTTAGGATCTCCAACTGAGCGTCTGTAAGCCCTGACGTAGATGTGCCCCATCAGCCAGCACTATGTTGTGTGTGCCTATAAATAACATGCATGAATTACTTCAGTATCACCGAACATTCAAAAAGACAGTTGTTTCTCATTTATTACAGGTTTCAGTATTACTTCACATACCCATGCCCATCCAGGAACATCCCCTACAATTGCCACAGGGGTCCAGTGGGCACTGGTGCTGCAGTACAGTTATCCAGTAGGCCCACTTTCTTTACTACAGAGAAGAGAGAAGTTCTCGTTTACTCAGGAGAATTAGAGCTCTTTGGTCAGAACTCGGTCACAACGTAGATTTCATATTGATGCTGAAGAAATCTCACCTGGATCAGATCAGGGCCCTCAGAGTGCTGCAGTCCTAGACAAAAGCCTTGGATCACATATGTTTCACTGACAGTCTCTAGCCACTGTGAACAGTACTGTGTGCTACCTACGCTGCATCCTCACATGCTTGACCCGGATTGGACAATGCTTGTTATGTTTTCAGTCTTGAGTTTTGCGAATGGGTGGTGGACAATCACAATAGTGTTAGATAGTAGGGAATGGCTTGATATTTTTTCCATCAGATTTCAAAATGCCACCTTTTGAAAATAAGTCACATGTGAGGAAATGACATTGTGAGGTGATAGAGAGTGGCAGGGTCAGATGCTAGACATCTGATTTACAGTTTCAGTCTGCTGTTTTAGTAAAGTCTGTAAGCTCACTTGTCGGTAGCCATTGATATAGTCATAATACTAAAATTAAAAATTCTATTTCAATACTAAGGCAAAGGCTGCTAGGATATAGCCTATCATTTTATACCATATGTTAGTACATATTTGTCTATGTCTAATGACCGTAGAATTAAAACTAACTAATAGAAAACTTTTTTTCACACAAGAATGAATTTTCATCAAAATAATTGTAGTTCTTTTCATATTGTGGTCTTCTGTGCTAAAGCCTAGATCAAGAACATTCAAATTTTTGAAAATATTATTTCTGTATTGCTTATTTAAATGTGTGACTTGTGTCAGCACAAGTGTTAGTATTGAGTATTTGAGTGTCTATTTCACACAATAGCCTAACAGCCTTTGAACATAAATACCAATAGTCAGTCTTATTTCCACTGTGGAGAGCTGCACATCAGGACATTGGGAGTATACCTATGGCTACATGCTGCTCCTGAGCTGTATGCTACTTTTTTGTTGCTTATACCTGGTTTCCTTGGGAACAGTGGTCTTGGTCTTTAGTTGTACAGTTGTTTTCTAAGTGGTTCAAAACCAGCTTTGGTCCTGACAAAGTGTCTGAGCTAGGGGCCACTTCGCCCCTGTCTACACTCCCTCCTCCCCAAAATGCTATAGACTTCAGCTTCACTAAATATCTGTGGGACTGGAGTGGAGCTGGCACTGCCCAGGTCTGTGAAGTCAGATGGCATTAATCATGCACGGAGATTTTCTTAGAGGGGTGCGCTCTGACACAATCTGCCTCTTCATTAATTAAATCAAATAAAGATAATCAGGTTATGGTGGCTAAAATTAGGGCAGTTTGTTGATGCCGGCATTGTTAAATGTTCCTTTAGTAGAAGTGGAAAGTCAACACAGTTTAGTCTGTCAGACATGCCTTGTGCAACCAAATACTTAAATGAGGAACTCTGATATAAAGCCCTTTGTGATTGCACATGCAGGAAGTAAGAAGTCAGATTTTAACTGGCAAGTTCATCACTCACTGCTGTGATTTTAAACACACAACACAATATCATAGGAAGTATAATGACACAGATGCTACTGTTTGTGCAGGACCTTGAACTTCAACTTTCATATTGAACTACAACTTCCTTAGACTTACACCTTCCTTAATACTAGTTCCAAGACAATCTTCATGTCACCTGCCAAGATTAATCAAAAATATGTATTTCTATCAGCACTAATGTTAGTCTTACCTATAAAATTATAGGCATTCTTAGAGCTACCATGTTTGTGTGCTTTATGAATTGCAGTATACAGTATGTGTAGTTACAGTATGCAGCACTATATTTCTGTGTATTTTGCCAGCTTTGGGAAACAGGAAGATGGCACATGTTTCTGTTCAATATGCCTCACTGCCCGCCTGGCCTTTCTGGGACTCTGTACATACCAACGGAAACTATGTCTGTGCTAATGTAATCACCTCATGTTTTCAACCTTTTGCACTTGTAAATCCTAAAAGCATGCTTCCTCTCTCCCTCACTCCCCTTCTCATCCTCTCCTCTGCACCCCACTGTAGCCATTGTCCCAGTAAAAATTCAGCTATAGTCACTGCTTTCATTCACACCAACATTAGCACATATTTTATCAGGCGAAATCCCCCGCCCAGCTCTTTTTGTCCGTAGCACCCCCTCCTCTCTTGATCTCTCTCTTGTTCTCATTCAAACACACATTTTTCCCATCTACACAGTACACCCCTCCTTCTGCCCACTGCCCGGCCTCCTAGCAGCTACAATCCCTTCCTGTCCCTCTCGCCACTTTAAATTCTCTCTTTCCATCAGCATGTCTCCCGCAATTGAAAAATGCCTACATACAAGCACAAATTGAGCATGATGGCACTTGCTTTGTCTGCTTGTCCAACATTTGGACACAGTTGGTTCTCTGGGTATTTATGTCCTAAATCTACAAACTACGGCAAGTGTACAGTGTACAGAAATGTGCTGCTTAGCACAAGTATTTAGGCTTGTTGTGATGTTAAAGCAGAGATGTATTTTACATCTTGATGCGTAGCTTACTTCTGTTACCTCTTCTGTTTCTAATGTTGCTATTAATTCAACCATTTCATCACGTTTAGCACATCAAATAAAAAAAACATTCTATTATAATTACGCTTTTCTGTTTGTTTTTAAAAGAAAAAAAAATAATTGAGATTGATCAATACTACAAAATATATAAATATTTTATTGTGCCATATAATGTTTTATGCTTTGTTTTAAACTATCTTTGACATTTGTAATTGTACCATAGCAAAATTAAACTAAATATTACAGTAGTATAATAATAATTATAATAGTAATAGTAATTATTTTACTATTACTATTATAATTATTATTATACTACTGTAATATTTAGTTTAATTTTAATTTACGTTATAACTGTTCATCACAACTCAATCAAAAACTTTATGAAAGCACGCCAGTATTATGCATTCATGACAGTAAAACATTGATTTATCTACCCAGAAACTGCTTATAGACAGCAATTCCTTGGTAAACAGTGAAAGAACGATGTCATAATGATTTTTGCTGTTGTCAGGATAGATGATGCAGCTCCAGGTGTTCCCACATGCCATGAGCCAGACATACTTCAGCTTGTCGGATGTGCATTTGGGCTTCAGCTGTAAATCACACTTGGGCAGTAATTAACTTAATTTCTCTGCACTTGTTGTATAAAATGTAAAAAAAAAAGTTAGTTGCACAAAACTGCTTGTGTGCCATTTTGTTTGGCTGGTGTCAGTGAATTCCTATGGGTATTCTATCCTTCAAACAGGACTTACTGTGAGTGAGGGTATGCGTGTTGTGTTTTTGACAGGGTATAAAAAGTTTGTGTTAGGATGAGGCAGGGCAGAGCAGACAGAGGTTTGGTTGAGCATGTTTGATGTGCTGTGATAACTCTGTTCGGTATGTGGCCTCCATGGGAACTCCTTGCCTCAGGGGCAGCAATGAATAAGCTTGTGTTTAAAGGGTCACTTTACCCTTTAGGCTGCCCATATCCTGTTAGTTTTTTTTTGTTTTTTTATTTTTATTTTGGGTCCACTGTACATTATATCTCCCATTGTGTAAATATTGCTATTTGGCTTTGTAGGCAAATTTGGTCTAACTACAGCCACATATCACTGTTGTTTATGTTTGCTTAATGTCTTTGTTACTGTTATGAGTATGTTTCTGATGAGTTGGACTTCATATTAGATTTTGTTGTAGATTTAATTGAGCTATAGGGGCCTCAATTTGTGATATTTTTGTCAGTACAGTACTACAAAGTGCTCATTTACACAGGATTCTTTTTTATATGTCACCATTCCTGTAATACTACAACAGGTTAATCACAATGAGAAAGAAACTCATAAACAGTGTAGAGGAAGTCACACAAATCCGGTTTCTAAGTTAGAAGCTAAATATCACAAGACTGTGTAGCCTGCGCTGTCATCTAAACAGTTGTGGTTGTAAAGTATAAATACTAATGCCACTATTAGCTCACTTTGAAGTATAGTTATAACATTTAAAGCTATATGACGTTGCTGCTATTACTGGTTTGCAACATCCCTTCGTCATTTTGGGCAGTACTGTCTGAGGAGGTGTCCCATCTCGCTGTAATCATCACGTCAGTCTAGACATGTTGTTGAACTAGATTTTTTTAACTTGTTCATCTGCATCTTCTGGCAGTTGGTCTAATAATTGGCAATTGTATTTTTAATTTGACTGACAGCTTCTAGCATTGGCCGTCAGATCTGTGTGCTTAAATCCTGCTGAGACACCTCTCATAAGACCCTGTTATATACAAGATAATGGGTGCCGTGCAATGCATTGGGAGTCCCTGTAGAGTTCACAACTTTGTTCAATACTCATTAAGACAGTGAGGAAATATGATTTTGATGCCGTTTGCATTTGAGAAAGACCTCTTTGCATACCACTGAAGCCTGCATAGCTTTCAGAGTGTTGGTAACCCAAGACGATTTCCTTTTAGCTGCACCAGTGCCAGCCCCACATGTAAGTTAATATGTTCTGAGTGGTAAACTAATATATAAAGTTAGTTAATACCCTGACCCACTTGCCAGTTTTTACTTTCTGCTTGATGCACTGTCTGTTACACATGGGCTGGTCTGTTACCACTGCGCTATAGTCTTAAGCATCGTTCCCTCCTGAAAGCTGCTAATTCATAAATGGTGACACTGAACTTAATTGGTCACTGCTACTGTCAAATATTGGCTGCAGAGCTATGACCCCAAGCTGTTGTGGGAGTGCAGTACTGACAGGGAAAGGGTTGGCTGTCAGTTCCCAGAAACAGAGGTAAAGTTTCAAGAGTTTCAAGTGACTATTGAAGTGACTAGAAAATATACAGTTTTCAGTAACACAAGCATTAAAAGTAAAGTGCATGATGTGTCACAATATAATTATATAATTCCAACTGCTTGTTTTTTGTTTTATTTATTTTTTATAAAAAGGTGACATTTTGAACCTGTGGGTCATTTCACCAGATGCCTTTTCTTCCTTTTTGTATAAAAAGTAACATTATTAACAAGGTCAAATTGTGACTCTCTCTTTAACATTGCCCAGTGAATATGTTACAAATACAAGGACATCAAGTATCTGGAGGAACCAGTTTCACCTTATCTCTCAGTATGAATGGATGAATGAGGAAGTTGACGCAGATCATAACGCTAATTACAGCCGTGCTTATTTATAAGGCTTTTGTAGCATCTGTTAGCAGTACTCCCGTGCAATCTTGATATCTATGAATTATTCACATTGCACTGGCCCATAGTTCATCATCCATATTTAATGTTCAGGATCACATAGTTGTAACTGCAGCTTTCTGTTGACTAATGGAACAATTGAACACAATTTAAGATATGCTGATAAATGCTGACAGTCACTAATGACAGTGTAATGCAAATATTGGAGTGGATAGTTTGAAAACATTATTGTAAGTGTCAAACAGTACATTGGAGCCTATTGGTCTCTACTGAGATTTGTAATGATGTAGGGGCAATTACAAAAAAACATTGTGAGTGAATGGTTTTGAAAACCGCTTTCCATGACATTTTCTCCTTGTGCAACATTTGTATTACAGTAACAATTTTTACAGTGATTTTTTGAAAAGCCTTCTGAACTGTTCTGTTTGATCTGCTATCATTGTGTGGGAACATTTGACTGAATATTAATACAATGTTATTTCTTTTCTTTCAGAATTTACTTGAAGATTTCCACAGAATTTTGTAGAGCAAGGACTCAAATAAAATAAGCTTTCATCACTAATACACATGGAAAACAAAATGTAGTCAAGCATCAGAAGTAAAGCAAGACAGCTGCTTTTGGCCTTTTTGGGATTTTAAGAAGAGTTAGGAAAGTGAACACAATCCTCTGTTTGGTCACATTTCGCCAGAGCTTATTGTTCACCTACTGCTTTGGACCAGCTGACCCTCACCAGATCAGAGAGGGGTCCCTCATACAAACAGAGACGGGGGCTGAAGCAGGAGCACAGCTTTGGAGGAGGAGGAGGAAGTGCGGGCGGACTACAAGGGTCCAGGCTCTATGGCCACCGACCCAGGAGAGCCCTCGGGCACAGAGGAGTCCTCGGAGAAACCCGATGGACAGAGGGAGGAGGGTACGGAGCGGGACAGGACCATCTCACAACGGGACAGGACTCACAGTACCCCTTCAGACTTCCCCTCCTCCCAGGCTGAAGAGCGCAGGTTGGCTGGAGGTGATGATGGGCAGAAGGTCCAGGGAAAATCAAATCGCTCCATCTCCTTCTCCGCTTCTCTGTCTGTGGACTCCGGACAGAAGCGTCTGAGGAGAGAGAAGCGGTTCTTTAGAAAGAGTGTGGAGATCTGTGAGGAGAAAGATGAAGTGGACTTACCCTCTGAACCCTGTCACAGTGCCCCTCAGCTGGACCTGCAGAGCTCTGACTCAGTCTTCACCAGCAATGCCCCACAACAAGGAGCTGCCTCGGCCTGTCCTGCTCTGGGCCATGACCCCTCCTGTCCTGGGACAACACAGGAGCCAGGCAAAGACCTGCCAATGTCAACCCAAAAGAAGGAGCGGGACAGGGAGCAGGAGGAGGAAAATGAGATGAAGGCTGTGGCCACCTCTCCTGGAGGACGCTTCCTTAAGTTTGACATTGAACTGGGTCGAGGAGCTTTCAAGACGGTTTACAAAGGGCTGGATACAGAGACCTGGGTGGAGGTGGCCTGGTGCGAACTACAGGTGAGTTTGTTTTTTGCATGTCACCTTAAAGTGAGAGTTTAAGCTCTAGTCACTAATTCAGCTGGTGCTGTACAGCAGCTGCCCACTCTCCCTTTCAGGTTGTCCCAGTGTCCGGGTAGTCCCTGCTTAAACGCAGTGTTAAAAAACTCCACATGAAGACATCTATAGTGCAGCAGTAGTTAATCCTGATGTTTCATTTTCCTATGTATACTGAAAAGCTTGCATTATATGAAGCATAGGAGCATAGAAGTAAGGGCACTGGAGAGAATAACAGTGTTGTTTATGAAGTGCACAATGAAGTTTTTTTTTCTTTGCAATTTCTTGACGTAATTGTATAGTAACTATTCAGATAAGTAATGGAAAACATTGTTAGCTGGTGTCACTGGACATGCAGTGGGCTGCACAGATGAAATATATGTGTAGATTCCTTGTCTACAATAGAAAGCTGTGTTGTGGCTAATCATCTGATCTAACTGCTGGCATTGTGGGATACTGTCATGTGTCTGGCTACAAGCTAATTCCAAAATAAGATCCTGTAATCCTCAAGATCAGGCCCTGTCTGTTCAGTGTTGCAGGCACGTTCCCACCACCTGATCTGGACCCACTTTAACTAAAGCCAGATTAATTTACTTCATTTTCTTCACACTTTTTTGTGATCACATTCAATTCATCTACACCATATGCACCACTGTATATCATTTGGAATCTCTACTCAATATTGTGTGAAGTTAGGTTGATCTGGGATGTTGTACTACTATGTACACTCTGGGACCTATAGGTCATTTGATTCTAGAGCTGGGAGCGTGCCTATGTTCCCACAGCCCTATGTTCCCTTTGCCTTATGTTCTTTATGTTCTCTCGTTTCTAAGTTGTTGTTTTATTTTCCTTCCAAAATTAGGCCCTATGTTCCATCAATTTGCATCAGATTTTATCCCCATTTCTCCCAATTTGATAGTCAGTTACACCCAACCTATTATCAAGTAGCAGTTAGGCTTAGATTTAGACTTGGGCAAACTTTATTGATCCACAAGGGATATTGTTTTGGAAATTGTTTTGACTACAGATTTAATGTAGCTTTTAACTAAATCTGGAAACATAAGACCTGGGAACATAGGGCTGACCCCTTCCAACACTGCTACTCCAACATAGGGTTGAGTGACGATCCCTTATACTGAAATTAAACTCACCTCCATGAGTTAGTGCAATTTAGACACAGCACACAATTACCTTTCTAGAATTCTTAAATGAACAGTACAGATTAAAACAATCTAAATAAGCAAAGTCTTTCACTATTTATTCAGTTCAGTTAAAACTGGAAAGGCCTCTAGTACTTTTCAACCATTTATGTGCTAGGAACATGCAATTTGTAAGTGCTGTGACTGCTGTCCTTTGTAGACTGAACAATAACAATAAGCAAAAAATGTTGCAAATAAAAAAAATGCTATACAATGTATGCAGTTCTCACAAAACTGGAAAGAGCGCCCCAATGGGACTCAATATTTCGATTGCCATCATTATACTGTCCCTTCAGTTGCACCACGGAGGTCTCTAAGATTCTCCATTTGCCCCACCATTGTGGGGGTGAATGTGCGGTAGTTGTTGATAGTTGATGAGTGCAGTTTTGGTTTGATTCATGGTTCATTCATGGTAGGAGTTTTGCTATGGCCCCTTTTTAGCTGAATAGTCGACCTGTTTGGTATGTCTGTAGTTGACCAAGAATTTCTTTAGTTGACTACAGGCTGAATACCATCATACATAATCATACATATGCTATAATTTATTTTTCTTGTGAATATCTGCATGGCTTTTTTCTGTAATTGCGGTGGATCCTATCTTATTTACAATTCATTTGTTGTAAATAAGATAGGAACCGCCGCAATTACAGAAAAAAGCCATGCACATATTCACAAGAAGAAGCTTAGCTTGACAAGCAGAATCCATATTATTTTAATGTAAATTAGGGATGCTCCTATAACAATATAGATTTAAAAAGTATAAAACTGTGTGTACTCTGAGCAGGCTTGCATCTCCATAATCATATCTCCTATTTGGCTGCCTGGAGGAGGGCCTCCTCCTGCTATTTTTCATGGAAATGTTGTTCCTTTTGCACACTGGAATCAAACGTATCTCCATGTAGAATGTCACATGCCATCTCCCAAAAGTTACATACTGTACCTTTAAGTTATAATAATATTCACAAACTTGCACTTGCAACTTGCAAAAAAATAATATTGCCTAGACAAATCTGCTCTGAGGAATCAGGGACTGACACGTGAGCAGACAGAGACTAGGGCAGTTTACAAAAATGTTGGTGCCAGATATTGACAAAATGTTAAATATTAGATCAATGCCAGTATCAGCGACCCCTCTCCAATATTGCCATAACAATACTGGACCCAACATATCACCCAGCTAAAATTGATAAATACTAACAAGCAGAGCAAGTAAAAGATTTATAAGTTTGCTTTAGATACTCATAGCTATTGTGTCAGTAATAATGAAGCTCTATAGTTATCCATACACACATACCACATAACATAGCAGTCGGTGCAAGATTATTTTGAGCCCAAGCGTCAGGTTGCTCATTGTATATCACTCCAAAAAACAAACTTCACTTCCCTTTAAGATCATACACTCACACTGACAGTTTAATTTTGTACTTTAACCCAGAGTAATTTCTGTACAGATATTCTGTGAAGTCATTGATTAGCTCTTTTTTGTTGCTGCGTCCTGTGGGACCATGGCACCTCTTTATTCTCCTCTTTGTCTATAGATAAGGGAAGCCAGGGATTAACTGTCCAAATGCAGCATTAAAGAGAGCATAATTAAACTACTCTGCCTGGGAATCCTGTGGCTCAGTGGCTGTAGGTGCAGAGCTGTAAATCTCCTTAGTGCTAGTCACAAATCACTAATTTTTACTGTTTGTTACAATCATAATTAGGCTGATGCCTCAACAGAACCCCTGTCTATGTCAACATAAGCAGTGAGGAGTCTGCCATTCTCTCTCTCAGTCCATCACTCTCACTCCATCACTGTTGGCATGAGTGAGTGAAGCTGTGATCCTGGGAGTTAATTGCAAACAGTGGTTGCTCATCAGATCTCCAACAAAAACCCTGCACAGACAGCACAACTCAGACTGGTTCAACCCAGAGCTCCCAGGCCTGACCAGATTAGTCCAGGCAGACACCAAAACAAAACATTTACCATCCATCTTGGAGTCCTGTCCTCAAAAAAGACTGGTTCAACCCAGAGCTCCCAGGCCTGACCAGATTAGTCCAGGCAGACACCAAAACAAAACATTTACCATCCATCTTGGAGTCCTGTCCTCAAAAAAGAGTTTGAAACCCTTAAAAGAATTAAGTGTGGCTTAAACAACAAGCCCAATGTTTATAGTTTTTAAATCACAACATGTCACAAACAACTGTCTTTACTATGATGCTAAGTAATGGAAAACATTGTTAGCTGGTGTCACTGGACATGCAGTGGGCTGCACAG
The DNA here is from genome assembly GCA_036785185.1 of Paratrypauchen microcephalus. NCBI lineage: Eukaryota > Metazoa > Chordata > Actinopteri > Gobiiformes > Gobiidae > Paratrypauchen > Paratrypauchen microcephalus. The sequence goes on along the minus strand of JAVJIX010000052.1, from coordinate 3,378,938 downwards.
ATGAAATATATGTGTAGATTCCTTGTCTACAATAGAAAGCTGTGTTGTGGCTAATCATCTGATCTAACTGCTGGCATTGTGGGATACTGTCATGTGTCTGGCTACAAGCTAATTCCAAAATAAGATCCTGTAATCCTCAAGATCAGGCCCTGTCTGTTCAGTGTTGCAGGCACGTTCCCACCACCTGATCTGGACCCACTTTAACTAAAGCCAGATTAATTTACTTCATTTTCTTCACACTTTTTTGTGATCACATTCAATTCATCTACACCATATGCACCACTGTATATCATTTGGAATCTCTACTCAATATTGTGTGAAGTTAGGTTGATCTGGGATGTTGTACTACTATGTACACTCTGGGACCTATAGGTCATTTGATTCTAGAGCTGGGAGCGTGCCTATGTTCCCACAGCCCTATGTTCCCTTTGCCTTATGTTCTTTATGTTCTCTCGTTTCTAAGTTGTTGTTTTATTTTCCTTCCAAAATTAGGCCCTATGTTCCATCAATTTGCATCAGATTTTATCCCCATTTCTCCCAATTTGATAGTCAGTTACACCCAACCTATTATCAAGTAGCAGTTAGGCTTAGATTTAGACTTGGGCAAACTTTATTGATCCACAAGGGATATTGTTTTGGAAATTGTTTTGACTACAGATTTAATGTAGCTTTTAACTAAATCTGGAAACATAAGACCTGGGAACATAGGGCTGACCCCTTCCAACACTGCTACTCCAACATAGGGTTGAGTGACGATCCCTTATACTGAAATTAAACTCACCTCCATGAGTTAGTGCAATTTAGACACAGCACACAATTACCTTTCTAGAATTCTTAAATGAACAGTACAGATTAAAACAATCTAAATAAGCAAAGTCTTTCACTATTTATTCAGTTCAGTTAAAACTGGAAAGGCCTCTAGTACTTTTCAACCATTTATGTGCTAGGAACATGCAATTTGTAAGTGCTGTGACTGCTGTCCTTTGTAGACTGAACAATAACAATAAGCAAAAAATGTTGCAAATAAAAAAAATGCTATACAATGTATGCAGTTCTCACAAAACTGGAAAGAGCGCCCCAATGGGACTCAATATTTCGATTGCCATCATTATACTGTCCCTTCAGTTGCACCACGGAGGTCTCTAAGATTCTCCATTTGCCCCACCATTGTGGGGGTGAATGTGCGGTAGTTGTTGATAGTTGATGAGTGCAGTTTTGGTTTGATTCATGGTTCATTCATGGTAGGAGTTTTGCTATGGCCCCTTTTTAGCTGAATAGTCGACCTGTTTGGTATGTCTGTAGTTGACCAAGAATTTCTTTAGTTGACTACAGGCTGAATACCATCATACATAATCATACATATGCTATAATTTATTTTTCTTGTGAATATCTGCATGGCTTTTTTCTGTAATTGCGGTGGATCCTATCTTATTTACAATTCATTTGTTGTAAATAAGATAGGAACCGCCGCAATTACAGAAAAAAGCCATGCACATATTCACAAGAAGAAGCTTAGCTTGACAAGCAGAATCCATATTATTTTAATGTAAATTAGGGATGCTCCTATAACAATATAGATTTAAAAAGTATAAAACTGTGTGTACTCTGAGCAGGCTTGCATCTCCATAATCATATCTCCTATTTGGCTGCCTGGAGGAGGGCCTCCTCCTGCTATTTTTCATGGAAATGTTGTTCCTTTTGCACACTGGAATCAAACGTATCTCCATGTAGAATGTCACATGCCATCTCCCAAAAGTTACATACTGTACCTTTAAGTTATAATAATATTCACAAACTTGCACTTGCAACTTGCAAAAAAATAATATTGCCTAGACAAATCTGCTCTGAGGAATCAGGGACTGACACGTGAGCAGACAGAGACTAGGGCAGTTTACAAAAATGTTGGTGCCAGATATTGACAAAATGTTAAATATTAGATCAATGCCAGTATCAGCGACCCCTCTCCAATATTGCCATAACAATACTGGACCCAACATATCACCCAGCTAAAATTGATAAATACTAACAAGCAGAGCAAGTAAAAGATTTATAAGTTTGCTTTAGATACTCATAGCTATTGTGTCAGTAATAATGAAGCTCTATAGTTATCCATACACACATACCACATAACATAGCAGTCGGTGCAAGATTATTTTGAGCCCAAGCGTCAGGTTGCTCATTGTATATCACTCCAAAAAACAAACTTCACTTCCCTTTAAGATCATACACTCACACTGACAGTTTAATTTTGTACTTTAACCCAGAGTAATTTCTGTACAGATATTCTGTGAAGTCATTGATTAGCTCTTTTTTGTTGCTGCGTCCTGTGGGACCATGGCACCTCTTTATTCTCCTCTTTGTCTATAGATAAGGGAAGCCAGGGATTAACTGTCCAAATGCAGCATTAAAGAGAGCATAATTAAACTACTCTGCCTGGGAATCCTGTGGCTCAGTGGCTGTAGGTGCAGAGCTGTAAATCTCCTTAGTGCTAGTCACAAATCACTAATTTTTACTGTTTGTTACAATCATAATTAGGCTGATGCCTCAACAGAACCCCTGTCTATGTCAACATAAGCAGTGAGGAGTCTGCCATTCTCTCTCTCAGTCCATCACTCTCACTCCATCACTGTTGGCATGAGTGAGTGAAGCTGTGATCCTGGGAGTTAATTGCAAACAGTGGTTGCTCATCAGATCTCCAACAAAAACCCTGCACAGACAGCACAACTCAGACTGGTTCAACCCAGAGCTCCCAGGCCTGACCAGATTAGTCCAGGCAGACACCAAAACAAAACATTTACCATCCATCTTGGAGTCCTGTCCTCAAAAAAGAGTTTGAAACCCTTAAAAGAATTAAGTGTGGCTTAAACAACAAGCCCAATGTTTATAGTTTTTAAATCACAACATGTCACAAACAACTGTCTTTACTATGATGCTTATCCATGTTAAGGTCAAAGTTAAAAGAAATGTATAAAATTTATTGTATATACATTTACAGTAGTATTTAAATTAAAGTACTTATACTATTATCATTGATGTAAATTGAAGTATGATGTAGATTTAAATAAAAATAAGAGTGCTTCAGAACTGATCCAGCTGGGAAACCACCATAAAACCAAATAAGTTACAGTCACAGTTTGTAGGGCCCCTTGTGGCTATATCTTCACCACTGTCCTGACCAGGCCCGGCGCCAGACATAAAATATTAAGGGGGCGATGAGTTTATCACAGGGGGCGGGGTTGCGTCACACACACACACACACACACACACACACACACGCGCGCGCGCGCTCCTCGAGAGCTTGTGTATTTAGACTACACCTCTGTAAGAGACTGACTGAGTAAGAGTAAAAAGTAGGGATGTCAACAATTAATCGATTAACGGTTAATTGTCAATTAAGACGTTGGTCGATCAAAATGCATTAATTGTAATTAACCGCTAACCGCGGACACGCGGACCCGCGCGGTCATGAAACAAGGCAACCGCGCTGCGCCAAGCTCGATTCACAGCCGACCGCTGGCGCCAACGGCACTGCTCAGCAGCCCCGGGTGTACGCGCGAGGCGAGATCGAACCCGGAATGCGTCCCGCTGCTGCTGGTTTCGCCGCGCCCCGAGCCCCGCGCGGCTGGCCTGCGGCTCGGAGCGCGGGCCGCGGCGAAACCAGCAGCGGCACGTGGTGGTTTAATCCTGGTCTAGTCCAGGTCTAGACCCGGTCGAGTCCCGGTCCAGTCCAGGTTCAGTCCAGGTCCAGACCTGGTTCAGACCTGGTCCAGTCCACGTTCAGTCCTGGTCTAGTCTCTTAGCCAATCAGGACAGAACACAATGTTACACTGTAAAAAAATGTTACACTATAAAAAAAAAAAAAATTGGATAGAGCGAGGGATTACTGTATTTTGTTATTCAGCATCAATACATTTGTCTGCTTTTTACTAAGGAATAATTAATTGAGGAATATACAATATAATAATACTATGATATATTTATGACTCAGTGTTATGTATACTATAGCTTATATTAGGGGTGGGCGGTATAAACGGTATAAACGGTATAAACGGTATGCGGTATAAATTTGGCCAACGGTAGAGATTTGGGTTATACCTTCCTATCGCGATAGTTCATTGCGTCACCACAACAAGGAAGGAGGAAAAATCGCTGCGAGCAGTGAGCACATGGAGGAGGAGGAGCTCGTGAAAAAGACCGGCTCAACTTCTGTAATCTGGTCATGGTTTGGATACAAGGCGTCGGATACTAAACAGGAAATTGGAAAACAATCTGCAGAATATGCTGGGCGACAGTGTTCGCAAAACATGGCAACACAAGCAATCTGTTCTACCACCTAAAAGCTAAACACGTTATCGAGTACGAAGAAAGCCAACGAACGCGCGGTTCCCTCTAAGCTGTGCGCCTGTGCAATTGCGCACTGCTCGCACATTCTCAGCGCACAAGAAAACCTATGCAGCGCAGGGATGAAAGAGTTCCGCTTTTTTTCCAGCCGCGGGGTCATCTGAATACGGGGGAATCGTCCAGTATTCAGAAACAAAAGTATGTGTCTCATATTAAACTTCTACCGGTGTAAGCCACGAGCACGCGCAAGCCGCAAGCACGCGCAGCTCTTTCGCAACAGCGTGTACGGGGATGCATGTCGGATGTCGCGCACAGGAGTCCAAGGAGCGCTCAGGGAGTTAGTGTGTTTGCTCAGACACATAAAACATTAGGGGGAACATTGTGACACTCAAAAGCCAAGCCAGTCTTCAAGTGGGAGGAAAAAAGTTGGCACTACACACCAGCAGTCTATCACCCGGGCATTTTCAAAAGGCGTAGCTTATGATAAAAAAGCCAGCGGTGGATTGACATAACGAAGTCCATCGCAATATTCTTGTGTAACGACACGGTGCCTTTCCAAACCGTAGAGAGAAGCGGCTTTTTAGGCATGGTGAAGACGCTGGATCAACGGTACGTGGTACCAAACCGCAAATATTTTAGCCAGGTGAAGTGCCCAGACTGCATGACGAGGTCCGCAATCAAGTGGGAAAAGAGCTTCGTGACATAAAACACGATGCAACCGCCACGGACTTGTGGTCGAGTCGCACTATGGACCTGTATATCAGCCTGACAATCCACTTTATTGACGACGACTGGAAGTTGTGCGGCAAATGCCTGTGTACGGCCCATTTCAACAGTACATGTGTACTGCAAACATCGTATTTCCCATACAGGGGAGATGATTGCCCAGGGACTCAGGGAAGCGCTCGAGCAATGGGAACTTGACGAAGAGTTGCAGGTATGCATCAGCACTGACACCGGCGCCAATGTAAAAGCAGTTTCATTTTCGATTTACATTGCCTTGTTCAAATTTTATACTGCTTGAAAGTGAAGTTACTTGTTTTATGTTTTTTTACAATTACAGTTTTGCACAATACATTTTCTTGTAGTAATATTCTTGACGTTTATGTTATTTAATAGTTTAAAAAACAGCTTCCTGCTTGAATGCTTTTTCAATGTGCTCTGGTAACCATTAAGAAGCTGTTAATATGGTTAACAGTTAATACTGTTACATACCAAAGTATACCGTGATATATACCGTCTACCGTCTATGGTTCAAATTATACCGTGATATAAATTTTAGGCTATATCGCCCACCCCTAGCTTATATTCTTAAAGACCCTATTGAAACACTAAAATTCAGGTGAAAAACGCCGCTTATCAGTTAATCGTTAATCGATCGATAAGGTCAATCAACTATCAGTTAATGAATTAACCGATAATTTGCATCCCTAGTAAAAAGTGATAGTGATCGTGGTAAAAGGTGAGAGTTTTTTTTAATTATTATTTGAACGTAGACCCTCGGTCAAATTACCTCCTGCATACCACAAAACCAAGCCAACAACTGATCTGAGCAACGCCAAGAGACAGTACATTAACGCCACATAGCCCTCCACATAGCCCTCCACCACAAGCGTAAACACAGCGCAATTGGGCAATGCGCAACACAGCGCAACTCTCACATCTGAGGGGGCGTCGCCACCAAACGCCCCCTCGTGGCACCGGCCGTGGTCCTGACCTGACCAAAACCACATGGTTACTGCTGTGGATAAAACCACTGACCATTTGAACTATTGCTAGATTTAACCTCAGATCTACAACACCACGTTTCCAGTAGAATCATTTTAGCTGGATACTCATTTTAACCCTGTTTTCACCCTCCAGTATACAACCTGCAAACAATGTCCAGCTTCATTCTCATCTGTCTGCTCGAATAAACACTCAAACTAATAACTAATGAATTCACTTATAAGTAACTAAAATAATAGGCCAACTTTAGTAAAGGTTTTATAAAACAGGCATAATGCGTGTGTGTGGAAACTGTAAACTTTTTGACTGCTAGGCCTAAATTTGACATTTTATGCCATTACTGGCACTATTACCTTGTGTGGTTTACTGAACTTGGCCCACTAGCCTCTGTCTTTAATCTCTACTGTGGGCCATCTCGTTAGTTAGAGCTGTGCTAGCATATGGTAATCTAATCCCAACCACCCGCCACCTAAATGCTGACGTGCTTGCTCTCATCTGCCCACAAAAGAGTAGCACATATTGACTAAAGTAAATAAGGGAAAAGTGCTTCTATATAGAACTCTGCAAAAGTTTTCAAATGTGATTTATGTTTTCATGTTCCGACACATTTTAAACATGTCCAGGCACTTTACCATTTTCGAGAAAACTATAATATATAAGTGCTAGACAAGAATGTCATGTGGAGATTTAAACTGCTGTGTTTGCGGGTTTATTTTGCAATACAAATTTTGCTGTTTGCAAAATCTAATATATATTGCCAAAATAATTTCAGCCTTTGAAATTTGATAGTTGTGACCATTCAAATTGGCATCTACTAGTACTTTACGCATTACAGAAAGGCTAATGTGCCAGTATGATTTATATTATGTAAGGTACTGTGAAATAAACAGTTAAACATCTTTAAATATATATATATATTCATATTTTACAACAAGTGCACTGTGACATTTGTGAGTCTGCTTGAGTAGGTCGTGTTTCTCAATGTTTTTATGTGGCTACTTAACTGACCCTTCTGCCCCAGCAGATGTCGGATCCAAAAAAATCCCTAGGTGCATGACTAGTCCCTGGGTCAACACTGTTTACAATTTCATGTAGGCTGCAATGAACACAATACTGCAATGATTAACCTCAAATTCATAAAGATGTCAATGAAGCTAACAGTCTATTCTGATTATATTTATGGAAGTGAGGAGTTCCTGTTTTCTGTAAGATAATGGCTGAAAAGAGAAGGAATATTAGTGAGTATTTAGTACTTTTCACACACATTAAAAGTATCGTAAAAATATTTTAAATAAATCATTATCTTTATAAAGAAACCATCACTGGTTCACTTTAGAACCACTTTATATAAATAAAGCCTTCATTTACATTTTTATGAACATTATGCCTTATAACTTAGCATTTTATGCTTGTATCATTGAATCTTATCTGATAAGAGAAACCACAATGGGGAAATTAGGGTTGCAATGCGAATGTTCAAGAACGACAGCATTCCATGAAAATAAGTTTCTGATATAACAATAGTTTCTGTTTTTAGCTGCTAAAATGAATTTGTTAATGACTCATGATGAAAATACACTATTGATTTTAATTAAACATTGCGTAAGCTTTTGTTTGTTTGGCTGGCTTTGTTTGTGTGTCTTAAGTTTCCCGGGCTACTGCAGTTTGGAGCCATCTGTCATTTGAACTTTTGCACAGCTCTTTAGAAGCAACAAGTTCAAGGATGGAAGAGAAAGTATTCGTGGATGTGCAAACAACAGATGAGTGACAAAAACAGCACTAGCTTTTAGATGATGCTTAATAAAGTTTTATGTAGGCTGCATGTGACACAACTATTGGTGCACTAGTTGGCATTAAGTGATCAATACATGTGCTTAACATAGGAACAGCAATAGGCCAACTTATTCTTAGCCATATTAGTACAACAGACAAGCGCTCTGTCAGTACTGCTTCTGTTGAGATTACCTCTGCAAGCATTTCCTGAAAAGGATAATGAGGCTTATTAAACGTAAGACAAACATAAACAAACATAAAGTAGCACTGACAAATATGGTGTTAAGGGAAGCAAAAGAGGGTATCATTCACAAATTAGACTAAAAATAGGCGGCTTCAAGTTACTCAAGTGAGTGACTAATTTATATCTAGTTAATTACATATGACAATGCTACAAATTAGGGCTGTCATGATAAAATTCCAAACTATAAAAATACTACAGAATAGTCTTGATACTCCACACCAATTCTGATACCACAAAAATAACTAAATCATAATTTTTCAATACAAAATAATAGTTTATTTATGGTATGTGATCTTGGACTAGTTTTGACAAGATTTTTCTAAAACTATCCACTAAAGGTCAAATTTTGTCCTGTTTATACTAATACTTGCACAAATGATCTGATTTAGATTTTATATACTTTTGACAACTCCGCCAACCCCTAATATCTGTTCAAATAGGGCTCTTCTGGCCCCTTTATAAAAAGGCCGACATCAATGCCATTGATCAGTGGAAAACCAGTTTTATGACTTCTGTTTATAGTTAGGTCTGTCTGTGACACCACTCTGTGGTTGCTTATGTAATTATTTGCGTTATAGTTTTCTTTTTATAGGACTAAAAATAAAAATGCTGTCTCGTTTGATACTTCTGACTAGTAAGAAGGTGGTCCCCTAAGGTCAAAAACACAAAAATCCTGTTTCTCCCACACTTGAATTCACTGACCACAGTTGCTTCTGACATCTCCAAAAATATACACCCACCTACTTACCCAATCAGATCATTTCATTGAAAAGGCACAGATCAGTCCAACAATTTATTCTACTGTATGTTAAAACTCATCATTTCTCAAACATGCACAACTTCAAACATACATGCATGCATACTGTCTTTATTTGACATACTTATGAGTAAGAACACAACCTTCTCTATACAATTTAGAGCTTTAATACTGAAGCCTACGCAGTGCTGTGCAGCAAATGGCTAAGAGCTGTCTTTGGTGATTTTTGCGGTGTTTGGCCGTACTGAAAATTTGTGGCAGATGCTTTAAGTGTTTTGTATAGGCAAGGCATGGGTGTTGCCATAAGACATAAAGCTGTTTAGTGCTGTAGTACCATCTAGTGGCAATTGGTTTCATTGCTCTACTCCTGTATGCAATATATGTGAAAATTATGCATCAGGTTGTGCATGTTATTTTCAGGGATGCATCGATCCAGCATTTTTTTTGTCCCAGTACCAATGTTGATAACATGCTTCTGCCAATACCCAGTATCAATATTGTATCAGTGCATCTGTTTATTATTATTATTATTATTATTAGTAGTAGTAGTAGTATTGATAATAATAATAATAATAATAATTGATTTTATGTATTTATGTATTTATTTATTTTTTACTATCTCTATTCTCAGGACCGCAAACTGACCAAGGCTGAGCAACAGAGGTTTAAAGAGGAAGCAGAAATGCTCAAAGGGCTTCAACATCCCAATATAGTGCGCTTCTATGATTCCTGGGAATCAGTACTGCGTGGCAAAAAGTGCATTGTGCTAGTGACCGAACTCATGACTTCAGGGACACTCAAAACGTACGTAGAAACACATTAAATGTTTCATAATATATGGATCATTAGTGTTATGATTTTCTTTCTGCATAGATACCTGAAACGCTTTAAAGTAATGAAGCCTAAGGTCCTCCGCAGCTGGTGCCGGCAAATCCTTAAGGGGCTGCACTTCCTTCACACCAGGACTCCTCCCATTGTCCACAGGGACCTCAAATGTGACAACATTTTTATTACAGGCCCCACAGGCTCAGTAAAGATAGGAGACCTGGGACTTGCCACTCTTATGAGGACATCCTTTGCCAAAAGTGTCATAGGTAAATGTTACAAATACTATTGGAAATAAGAAGTATGAACAGTATTTTCGATACATTCTATATATTAGTCTGTATACACGGACTTTCTTGTTTAATGGTGCAGTTTATGCATACTCAAATCTAATGAATGTAAAATCGTATGTTTGCAATGCATTAATATTATTTGTTTTAGTATTTGTTTTATTTAGAGACTAATATATTATGTTATTGTGTGTGCATCATTTTTGGGTGTTCATTTTAGCCCCTAATTTAGGCCTGATATGTGTTTAGGTACTCGGAAAGCCAAATAAATATTTTCTTAGGAAGTATTTGGTATGACAGTTTGACAACCACTGCACTAATCTATGTTGAGAGTTTTTATGGGCAGGTTGAATATAGTTTGACTGCTCATCTTACTCTAATTAATCTGTTTAAGTCTAAATATTGTTTTAGCCATCTATGTTGAGAGCCGTTACTCTAGAGTAATGCTTTCATCAACCCACAAACAGTCAATGTTATTTCAATTAAAAGTAATTTAAAAATAAATTTAAAGTTTTTTCTGTGTTTGTTTCTATTTTTAACAGGAACTCCAGAATTCATGGCCCCTGAGATGTACGAGGAACACTATGATGAGTCTGTAGATGTCTATGCCTTTGGGATGTGCATGCTGGAAATGGCTACTTCAGAATATCCCTACTCTGAGTGCCAAAATGCGGCGCAGATCTACCGCAAAGTTACAAGTGTACGTCAGGAGACTAACTGTAAAGTGAGGAATTATAGTTCACATGCTGTTTTCATTTGACAGGGAATTAAACCAGCAAGCTTTGATAAAGTGAATGATCCTGAGATTAAGGAGATCATTGAAGGCTGCATTCGACAGAACAAGAGCCAGAGGCAAGATTTTAGTATTGATCAGATAAAAACTGTGCCAAGCTGGGCCAGCACCTTGATGTGTTTGTTCTCATGTGTTGTTCTCCTGCAGATTATCAATTAAAGACTTACTGAACCATGCTTTCTTTGGGGAGGACACAGGGGTGCGAGTAGAGCTGGCAGAAGAAGATACAGGACTCCAGGATTGTCTTGCCCTGCGGATCTGGGTTGAAGAGCCTAAAAAACTCAAGGGGAAGCATAAAGACAATGAAGCCATTGAATTCAGCTATGACCTGGAGAATGACAGCGCTGAAGAAGTGGCTCTTGAAATGGTGAGAAGAAAGTCCATTTTAGACTCAGTAATAAAAGACTAGATGCAGATTTACCCGTAAAAACATTTTCACAAACTAGTAGAAAAATATAGCTGCAAGCAGCAATGTGGGGCCAAGCACCGAAGGTGCATGTAGGCCTCAGCATGTAGGCCGCATGCACCTGACAGGGTCCTGCAGTCTGACAGGGTCTAACAGAGTCTGACAGGGTCTAACAGGGTCTGACAGGGTCTAACAGGGTCTGACAGGGTCTAACAGGGTTTGACAGGGTCTAACAGAGTCTGACAGGGTCTTTGACAGATCAAAGACACATCAAAGACAGATCAAAGGTTGCTAGGTACGTTGCCTAGCAACGCAGAAAATTCCTGAAAATTTCTGCAACTTTGACCTGCTGGTGGCACTAGACGGTTGGGACTGGGGGCCTATAAATTGCTGTGGGTAATGAGGAGACTGGCTGGAATGTGCCTGGAAAATTTCACAACTTTTTACCAGACGGTTGTAGGGGTTGCCATAGACTCCCATGTTTAGAGGAATAATGTATAATAAGAATCAGTAGAAACACTTTTTTTTTTTTTATCTTTTGCTCCTGGTGCTTTTGCTCCCAAATATGTTTTATTCAAACTTTGTGAATAAGATATACATAACAGAGACTAAATACACAATTTGAGGCTCAGTTGTCAGCTGCTTCTTGATAGGTTCCTTATATGAACAAAACTCACCAGCTCATTCTCTTCTCTCATCACAGGTAAAGTCAGGCTTCTTCCATGAAAGCGATGCAAAAGTGGTGGGAAAATCCATCAGGGATCGTGTTAATCAGATCAAGAAGTCACGTGAGCACAGACAGCAGCAACTCCTCCAACAGCAGCAAGGATTTGAGGAGAAAAGAGACCCTTGCCTTATCTCCTACACTTTCTCTCACCCCTCGGACTACTCCTCCCTGGGGCCAGCGGGCCATTCAGAGGACATCCATGATGTGGACCAACATGTTCGACAACACCAGATTATGAGTGGGACAACTCTCAGCGTTCCAGGTTAGCACCCATGTTCATGTAGACAGGCATTACATATGATGAAGTATTGAAGCATTATTGAACCATGTTTTATAATGCTTATTTTTTTCTCCAAAGGAGAGAGTCTAGGTTCACTCAGCTGTGAGTCTTATGCCAGTGGCCAGAGCCAGGTCTACTATCAGCAGGGGGACTCTTATAATAATCTCCAATCTGTATGTTATATTTATTATTTTAAAACCAATCCATTAAAATGAACTCTTCATTCTAACAGTGTATTTATTATTTGTGTAGAATACTCCTGCAGTGGTCCATCCTCAGCTGCTATCAGTGGGAGAAAGCAGTAGTATACCAAATGTCCCTCTTGGTCAGGCAGAAGGGGCATTTACTCAACAAAACAAATTGGTTCCACAGGTATCGTCAAGCTCAACAATAACCTCACAACCTCAATATTTTCAGGTGAAAAGGGAAATTATACTAACTTAATGCTAGTGTACTAATTAAAATAATAATATTTACCTGTATGGGTATGTGGACCTATGGGCTTTTAATAACGATATCTTAAAATCATATTTTTAATACTCTAATGCAAACTATAAAATGTCCAGGATTTCTCACCGAATGCAAAGTTAGCATATTCATAAATAACTTAAAATGTGTAAATGATTTGTGCAACTATAGTATTTCAAAAGAGTATTCCGTGAGAAACTAAAAAAGAAAATCACCTGTTGATAATTTTGCTTTTGCCAAAGCTTGTACTTACCTATTTTTCTACTGCTGTTTTCTTCCCTCTCTGCCAACCTCTCTCATCATGATTCATTTTTCTATGTAGGCTCATACATACCCAGCAGAAGCATTTCCCATTATTGCTCCCCAAGGGTCACTGCCGCCCTCCCAGGCTTACATGCCCCCTGCTTCACCACTGGCTCCCGCTAATGTTCTCACTACATCCATGTCAGTCAGTGATCCAACTGGACTAGTGGGGAACACTGTGCCCCTCACTCAGCAAAGCCAACCCCCTGCCACTCCCATTCAGCCCACTGACATCATTCCCCAGACAGCACCCCAGCCCGAGCTGATCCCTCTGCAAACTATTGTCCAGCAACAACAGATGGGGATGGATCCACAGGCCTCCACCCTGCAGCTCCCACCATCACAGCAGCAACAGCAGCAAATGGAGGCCCAGGCCACACTGCTTCAACAACAAGTTAGTGCCGCTCAGGTGCTACCGGACCACGGTCAACAGAGCCTCTCCACGTCGGTTGCCCACATGCATCAGCACGAGCCTTCTCAGCAATCCGGTGTGCAGCTCGCTGTGATCGCTCAGCCTCAGACACCAGTCCCACCTCAGCACACAGGTAGGGAGCCAGCTCCACCGATACAGCACCCAACGGAGCAGCAGGCCTTTACACAGCACCAGTCTGGGGACCTAAGCAATCAGCAACAGCTTCAGTCTCAACTCCTATTTGTTCAGCCATCCCAACAACCTGAGCACCAACAGCAGGCTGGCGTCGAGCAACACCAGACATATCTCCAACAACAGCTTGATCAGCAAGAACAAAAAGCTCTACTTCAGCAACAGGCCCAGCTACAACAAGTAGAGCAGCAGCAAGCACAGATCCACAAACAATTACTGGATCAAGCTCTGATCAAACAGCAGCATGAGCAACATCAAGCGCCTGTGCAACCTCAAACTGCTCAAATTTACTTACAACCAACACATGAGGCACAAAAGACACTACTGAATGAACAACTGCTACAACAACAGAGTCAGCATCAGAAAGAGCAGGAGCTCCACCAGCAGGCTCTCCTGCAGCAGCACCTCCAGCAGCAGGCTCTTCTCCAGCAGCACCAGGAGCAGGCTCAGCTGCAACAACAGGCCTTACTTCAGCAACATCTGCAACAGCAACGGCAACAACAGGCTCTGCTACAGCAGCAACAAGTGGAGAGGCAGACCCTGATTCAACAGCTCCAAGAACAACAACAGGCTGCTATTGTTCAGATCCAACAAACTATGAAACAAGATGTCCTTCCTCTTCAACCAAGTCAGCCACAGATTCATAATCAGCCAACAAATATGCAGCATATATGTGTGCCACAGGGACATGCCACCCAGACTGTCCTCACACAGCACCAAGGGATGGAACAACAGCAGCAGGCTACTCCTGTACAGCCCCAGCAATCTATTGCCCTGCCTCATCGTGCTGCCCCCATCATGGAGCATTATGTTTCGGTCGCAGCTCAAACTGAAGGTGTGTCCCATGTGCAGACTACAGGACAGATCCCTGTACTAACCTCTGCAGTTCCCCCAGCTCAGATCCTGCCTCAACAAACTGATGGGCTAATTAAAAACCAACAACAGTTTATCTCTCAGTCTGTTGCTCCAGTGCCTCATCTTCTCAATGAGGCCAAAGTAAGTCCACCAGTAGCACATCAGGGTCAGGTTCAGCAGGCCCCTTTACAAACTGTTTATTCTTGTTTCACAACATCTGCACAGAGCCAAGGGAGTGCCACAGCCTTAGTCCAGGCTCAGCCTGTGACGGTCAGTCAGCCTGACCTGTCTCATCATACTCCTCCAAACAATGGCCAGCTCCATGGGTTAACACCTGTTAAGCAAAGTACTCCAATGACAGGACTAATGCAGGGACAGTTGCAGCCCCAAACTCAAAGCCTTTCTCTGCAAGTGGCTCCCTCTGCAGCTTCTCTGACCCTGCAGTATGTCGGTCAGTCTCTGAGCCAAACAACGCCATCGCTCCAGCCAGACACAACACAGCTGAACCTGCAGCACTTCCAGCAGATGATGCTGTCTCCTGGAGCCACTGTTGGTGTGCATACCCCTGCTGTGGACCCTGTAAAGTTAATTTCCAGCCCCCAACCTGTGCACATGGGACAGGCGATGTTCTTAGAGCAGCAAAGAGCTCTGTATCTTCAACAACAGACTGTAGGGGGCAGTGCTGAGTCAGCAATCTCCTACTCTCATTCAGCTGAGTCCCAGCAGCAACTGAAAAGCCTTCCCCAAATCCAGCCACCTCAAACAGCTCCTGCTCAGCAGGCCCTGCCCCAGTTACCTGTGCAGACCACAGTGGGCCCAGTACAGATGCAGACTCCCCAAACACAAGTGTTACATGAAGAGCAAGCTCTGCCTGCACCTCCACCAGTGACTGCTGGAGCTGCTCAGATCCTACAGAGTAACCTGCCCCTCTACAGCCATGTTGTAGCTGGGGCACCCCCTTCACCTCAGCACCATGCAAAGCAGACAGCTCACACACAGCCCCAGATACAAACACAGTCTCTGCCACAGACACTCACTGAGGCACCCACAGCGGAACCCTCTCTCCCCCATGTTGTCTTTCCTGCACAACAAACAACCCTCAGTCCTACTCACTCATGCCCCACAACATCACTACCACTCCTTTCATTGCTGCCATCCAACCATCCTGCTGCCCTTGCTCCAGATCTGCCTTTATCTTCACCAGCTGCCCAGGTTACCCTACCGGGGCCTGCCAACCTTATACCCGCCTCCCCTCCACCTGTTGCCCCTTCCACTTTAGAGCCGCTTGACTCTAATGCCCCCATTCTGCCCAAAGCCTCACTGCAAGACTGTGACCTTTCCCTGCTGGGCATTGCTCAGGTACAGGTTCAACTCAAATTGATATTCCTCATTTTAATCTCATTTACCTTATAATATTTGCAAAGTTAATGTTCTTATAATCACATTTTAAAGTATACAGTCATAGTTGGGTACAATGTATTATTGGATATTGTGTATATTATATGTACATTGAAAGCATTCCCTTTTCTATTGCTGCTTTTCAGGATGGATCCTTACTCCCGAATACAGATGGTCATTCTTCATTGGGGTATGTTGTACATTTTGCCTAATTATGTACTTGGTCCGAAGGATTTATTTGACAGATAAGTATAATGTGAGATGGGGGTGAAAAGCAGCAAGGACATTTACCATTGGCAGATTTTTAATTCTTCCATACTAAACGTCTGAATTGCGCTCCTCCTTGAGTTTAATTTTAGACATTTTAGGTTTAGAATGTCATGAAGCAATCTGAAAAAACTCTTTAGAACCCAAACACCCATTTATTTACAAGTAGCGGAAATCATCTGTCCATAGGTCAGTTCCAGCAAGTGGAGAAGAGGGTTTTCAGCTGATGTCCAATGGGCAATTGGAAAAACTAAAATGTCAAAGAAGATCTTCTTTTCAAAAGTCAGAAAAAGTGTTACATCAGTTCCAGCTGAGCATGCTCCAGGTGAGCCAACATAAATATGCATTAAAGGTTACAAAGTTAAAAAGTTACAAAGTTAGATAGTAAATTTGAGTTGTTCACAGGTGTCAAGCAGCGGGGACAATATGGTTGAATGTCAACTGGAGACCCACACCAACAAGATGGTGACATTTAAATTTGACATAGAAGGAGACGCTCCTGAAGACATAGCTGATTACATGGTAGATATCTTGATCAAAATAAAATATTTGAAATTCCTCCAACATTAATGAATTTATGTTTTTTATAGGTGGAGGAAGACTTTGTTTTGGAGGTGGAAAAAGATAAATTTGTTGAAGAACTTAGAGCTATAGTTAAAAATGCCCAAGAAATTCTTCAAACACATTCACAGGTAATTTATTTTGTATTATATTTAATGTACTAGTACTGTTTTTGTAAATTTTCAAATATTTGAAACAAAAAGCTAATCAAACAAAATTCTTTTTTAGACTGGATCCACTGACCAGTTACATGTGGGCACACCAACTTCTACCTCTGGTGAGTGGAGGTCTAATAATCTTAATTCTTCCCCATGTGCTGGATTTCACTGTTCATTAACATGTTCTACTTTAGGGGAGTCAGTCCCTCATTCATCTCCAGTGGGACGGTGGCGGTTCTTCATCAACCAGACCATCCGACACAGAGACTCCTTGTCCAGTCAAGGGGCATCCACCACAGCTGCTGAAGAAACAGTTGTCCAACTGTCAGAAAAAGGTAAGGATGCCTTCTACAGCAATTTCAAAAGGGATTAGACCTGTCACTATTTTTCTTAAAAATATATACATTTTCATTGGTGGATTTAGGTAACACACAAAGTAATCCACACAGCAATCTTTTAAAATGGGATCAGTGGAAAAAAAATCAAAGATCATAGACAAAGATCAAAGTCAGCTATCAGCTATGTCAATTCTGCCATATGTGTTCAACAAACAGTGAATCAAAATTTCACTGTATGTGAAATATTTACTCATTTACAAAAAATCATAAAACTTTGTAGAAAAAGTATTTAATGCTTCAAGACCCTTTCCCTATAAACCCCTGTATTGCATGGAAATTAGTTTCTTTGAAATACGTTTACTATTTCCTTGACTGTATGTTTGTGAATAACACCACCCTGTGATGTTAATAGGGTCATTGTATTTTATAGAAAAATGCTGAGAGATTCATTACCATCTGCTGTATGCTCTGCATTATCATGACTCATGTAGCTCCTCTGTGTTCCTCTGTTGTAGACCATGAGGGATCCCAGGCGGACATCTCTGCTCCACTTCAGACTCCCACTCCTCCCGTCTCCTCTGTCTCAGCTCCAGCTTCGATGGTCCCCTCAGCTCTAGCTGCTTCTATTGCTCACACTGCTCCATCTGAACCAGCCTCTGCTCCAGCCTCCTCTCTACAGTGTCCCATCCCTGAGCTCTCTTCAGTCATCACATCAGCATCTGTTAATCAGACGTATAATATACCCTCCTCCTTGGCCACAGCTGCTGCCACTGTTATGACCCCAACGCATACTGTGGTTCTGCCCATAGTGAATGCATCTCCTGGAAGCAGTGGCTGCTCAGTTGCCTCTCATAATTTAGGGGATGTTATAATTAACCCAGTGGCAGGTGTGCCCTCCAAAGCAGTTCAGTCTCCTCCTATTAGCACCACAGAGATTTTGTCTTCTGTCAGCATGGATCAGCAGGCCCTTGTCCAAACGATGGGCCTGACCACAGTCCAGCGGCCTCAGCCTCTGCTTGCCTCAAATGTGCCACAACATGCTCCTATAATGCAACAACAACTTCCACTTCAGCAAGTCCAACCAGTTTTACCTGTGCAGCCTCAGACTGGACATATACAGTCAGTCCCACCCCAGCAGACCCATCAAATGCCCCCCCAACAACAAGTGCATCAGTCTCATGTAGGCGCAGATAAGCTTCAACTCCACCAGTCTGTGCAGTTACAACAAGTAATGCAGCAAGTGCCAATGCAAATTATACCACAACAGCAGCCTGTGCCTCAGCAGTCATTTATTCCTGTATCTCTCCCTTTACAGCAAGCTCATGTTCAACCTGGCACTCAGTATACACAGCATCCAATTTCACCTCTACCACAAATGGCTTCTCCAGCAAGTGGTGCTCCACTTCAACAGGCACAGCGTGAACAGTTAAACTTACAACAGGGTCAACTACAGCAGCAGCTGTTACAAGAAAATGTGGCTTTAAACCCAGATCCAATGCTTCCGTTGTCCATTAGTCAACAGTTTGTTCAGCAGCAGTCACAGTTTAGTGTTAGCGCTGTCCCACCACTGCAAAGTCAACAGCCAACACACTTTACCCCTGACACTCAGCAGGTGCCATCACAAAAACTGCCTCAGCACTTTGAACAACAGGACAGTGGCCAGAAGCTGCAGCACTTTGCTTTGCAGAAGCAGTCATCCTTAAGTCAAATGTTTGAGTCTGAGGTTTCCACTGGAGATGCAAGTCTTACAGAGGACACAGGGAGCTACTCTGCAGTTTTACCCCCCTCCTCTGATTCATCGATGCCCCCACTCAGTCTCAACACAATCGAAAGCCCGCTGGCAGTGCAGTCCCATGCTATGACCCCATCTCCTGCTCAGCCGTCCTCTGTTGCTGAGTCTGATAGTGAAGGGCCACCAAAAATAGAATTTGTTGACAATCGCATCAAAACTCTGGATGAAAAATTGCGCAATTTGTTGTATCAGGAGTATAACAGCGGTGCAGCTTTGACTGGAGGAGCACCTACATCTGTGTCTGCTGGCTCCACAGCAGGTGTAGATGAATCATCACAGCCACTGTCCACATTCTCTGGACCCTGTGCTGTTCCTGTCTGTTCCTCTGATACATCCCCCCACTCTTCCACCTCCAGCACCTCCTCCACTACACCCCGCTCATCCTCACCCTCCCCTCCGCGGGACAGAGACAGCAAGGCTGATGAACGGTGCCTTAAATCATCTGAAATGATTCCAGTGGAGCAACAGCCTCACCCATCTCTACTTACCGAGACCAACCCTTTATCCCCAAAAGAGATTGACCTAATCACAACACAGCGACCACCTATCCCTGGAGAGCCAATAGTCCTTGTAAGTAAAAAACTAAATGTACCTTATTACTCCAAAAATGTGTGTTGTGTGACACCACTCTCCACAGATTCTGATATATTTCTGTGTTTTAATGTTTTCATATGAATGTTTGAGTTTCTTGTAGCCATTATTTATTGTCTCAACTATTCTAGGCTCTACCCCCTCAATCTGACACCAGTACAACTGGAGAAGCATCCTGGCCCCCCAATCAGCAGCCGATCCCCCTCCGGCTTGGACAACAGCAGCGCAATGTAGGAGGTGGATATTTTGGCCTAAACCTGACATGTCCTAGTATCAGAAATCCTGTTAGCAAGAAAACGTGGACTCGCAAATTCAAAAACTGGGCGTGCAAACTGCGCCACTCCACCAGCTTGTTCAAGAAACCCAGAGTCCAGCAAGGTAGCGTCATTTTAGCAGGCGAGAGCACGAGAGAGCGAATGGGATGCAGGGGCATGATCCTAAACCTAATAGAGTATAATTAGTAATAGTTTGATAACATAGTAACTGCATTAACCCCCAGTAATAACTATTGAAAGATACTGCTAAATGTGTTTTGTATTGTAACGTGACTAGCCATCATGTTATGTGTTGATGTCACTACATACTGTTTTTCCAATTTATTTTTAACAAATTTTTATTTTCTTGGAAGTCTTTTGTTTTGCATGGGTTACTCAGAGGCGAGCAGTGGAGAGTAGAGGGACAGTGTAGAAGCCTGATGCCTTTGACCAGAACATATCACGTCATATCACCCTTTTCTCTGCCCTATGTCCATGGGCACTGCCAGCAGCCCCAGCTCACCTGGCCTCCACCTGCTGGTTCAGTGCACACAGCACCATGCAACTGCCTTCATAACAGATAAGATAGCTGCAAAGTCACTGGCATATATTACAATCATTTTACCAAAATTATATCTCACATAAAATACAGCGCATTAAGTTAGTGCTTTTTATTATAGCCTTTATAGGTTGCTTTCAGTTTTATGCATTGCATGTTATTATATTAAAGGTTCTATACTATGAAAAATTGACTCTTGTGAGCTTTAAGCCATGCTATAATGTTGTTTCTTTCCCAAAAACATACATGGAGCTGTGTTTTGTTTCATTCACACGTTTGAATAATCCTGAATTATTGTTCCAAAATGCTCTGCTCCACCTTGTGATCATGAAGAAGTAGTTTTCAAATTCTGTAGAGATTGGACAGTCCAGGGCTGAAATTATCAAAATGATTTTATTGAAGGTGTATGGACTTTAAAAACACAGTGGAGAACTTCCTATATCACATCACAAGGTGGAACAGAATGTTTTCTGTTTGAAAAAGGAACACAGCCTAAATATGTAGGGTTTGTGTGTTAAACATGTGTGAATGAAACAAAACACAACTCCAGGTATGTTTTTGATGAGGAAACAACACAAACATTATAATAGAGATCAGAAATTGTTTAATATAGGCCCTTTAATCGACTTTTGGCCCCTGCATGATCCACACATAACTACACCTGTCTGTTGGATCATTATCTGTAAGTACTAAGTACATACTTTGTTTATTGTATTGTCCCTATTGCCATAATATACAATCCCATACCAACACAATGAACAATTTCACAGTTGACTTGATGATGTGAAGATTTCAACAGTGACTTTGGGCTTTGATGTTTGGTTTATACAATGGGAACCAGTGCAAATGAGAGAGTGTGATGTGTGCTATTTCACTGATTTTTTTTTCACAGATTTTTTTTTTTTTACATTTTCATGTTGTAATGTACCACCCTTCCTCACATACCCATAATACTACATACAGTTGTGGTCAAAAGTTTACATACGCTTGTAAAGAACATAATGTCATGGCTCTCTTGAGTTTCCAGTTATGTTTACAACTCAGATTTTTCTCTGATAGACTGATTGGAACAGATACTTCTTTGTCACAAAAAACATTCAGGAAGTTTGGTTCTTTTATGACTTTATTATGGGTTAACAGAAAAAGTGACCAAATCTGCAGGGTCAAAAATATACATACAGCAATGCTAATATTTGGTTACATGTCCCTTGGCCATTTTCACTTCAATTAGGCACTTTTGGTGGCCATCCACAAGCTTCTAGAAAGCTTCTGGTTGAATCTTTGACCACTCCTCTTGACAGAATTGGTGCAGTTCAGTTAAATTTGTTGCCTTTCTGGCATGGACTTGTTTCTTCAGCGTTGTCCACATGTTCTCTATGGGGTTTAAGTCAGGACTTTGGGAAGGCCATTCTAAAACCATAATTGTAGCCTGATTTAGCCATTTCATTACCACTTTTGATGTGTGTTTGGGGCCATTGTCCTGTTGGAACACCCATCTGCACCCAAGACCCAACCTTCGAGCTGATGGTTTTAGGTTTTCTTGAAGAATTTGAAGGTAATCCTCCTTCTTCATTGTCCCATTTACTCTCTGTAAAGCACCAGTTCCATTGCCAGCAACACAGCCCCACAGCATAATACTACCACTACTGTGTTTGATAGTAGGCATGGTGTTCTTGGGGTTAAAGGCCTCACCTTTTCTCCTCCAAACATATTGCTGGGCATTGTGGCCAAACAGCTCTATTTTGTTTCATCTGACCACAGAACTTTCCTCCAGAAGGTCTTATCTTTGAGGTGCTGCTTTTGGAGCAAGGGCTTCCTTCTTGCACGGCAGCCTCTCAGTCCATTAAGCTTAGGCTTAAGCCTTTATTGGTCTCACACACAATGACACACAGTGACAGACGGGAGAAATTTGACTTCTGCATTTGACCCATCCTTTTTTCGGCGCCCGGGGGGCAGTACCGTGAAGGGTCTTGCCCAAGGACCCACACTGGTTAGCTCATTGCCCGGGGGGGGGGGGATTTGAACCCACAACCCCCAGGGGGAAAGTCCATGACTTACCAGTTGAGCTAACCAGCCGGTAGTTGTGATGGTGATGCAAAACACGCTTGACTGTGGACACTGACACCTGTGTTCCAGCAGCTTCTAATTCTTGGCAGATCTGCTTTTTGGTGGTCCTCGGTTGACTCTTCACCCTCCTGACCAATTTTCTCTCAGCACCAGGTGATAGCTTGCATTTTCTTCTTGACCGGGGCAGTGACAAAACAGTGCCATGGACTTTATAGTTACAAACAATTGTTTGCACTGTTGCTCTTGGCACCTGCAGCTGCTTTGAAATGGCTCCAAGTGACTTTTCTGACTTGTTCAAGTCAATGATTCACTTTTTCAGATCCGTATTGAGCTCCTTTGACTTTCCCATTGTAGCATTTGTGGGCGTTTGTATCTAATGAGCCCTATTTAAATGGCCTCAGAGAAGTCACCAGCTGTAGTCACACAAAATCACTCATAAGAAGTTAAGAGGCCATGCTATGGAGCTCATTTCACTGACACAACCAAAATTACTAGTTCATGTTGCTGTATGTATATTTTTGACCCAGCAGATTTGGTAACTTTTTCTGTTAACCCATAATAAAGTCATAAAAGAACCAAACTTCCTGAATGTTTTTTGTGACAAAGAAGTATCTGTTCCAATCAGTCTATCAGAGAAAAATCTGAGTTGTAGAAATAACTGGAAACTCAAGAGAGTTTCCAGTTGTCAGTTTGTCATTATGTTCTTTACAAGTGTATGTACATTTTAACCACAACTGTATGTAACGTGTATATTTTGCTTGAAAAAGATCAATTCAAAATGTTTGCACATTTCATAGACCTGCATGCAAGCCATGTGGGTCTACAAGCTGACAATGTGTGATTAACTTTTTGCTTCTGTGTTTGTCCTCCACCTCTGTCTATGTGCCTGTCTTTGTTTGACTTTTCTTTGTCTATGTGGTCTTTATACTTGTGTCTTGTCTTTCTGTCCTTGTCTGCACTTCATTCCCATATTTTATCAGATGAAGCTTCTAGTAGCCTGTCCTTCAGTGAGGAGAAGGAGGTGCCCGCTGTGAACTCTCCAGAGATACGTACTGGACGATTTCAGGTAAGAGTAGCCTGTATATCATGTCTTAATGGTGTAATACAGTGTAATGCAGTCATATCAACCAAACATGCCTGCCTGCATGCTTTCCAGATATCATCAGGATTAGACAATTTTCATATAGGAAACAAAAATAAAATTCTAATAAAATTGTGAACTGCAGACCCTGACCCTGAGTAAGATCTCACACCACCAGTGAGGGTGTGCAATAATACAACTGGTTTACCTCCCATGTCTTATCTTGTACCATTTATCTTCAGGTGATTCCAGTGCCACAGTCATCTCCCCCAAAAGAGGCAGCACCAGGCCATATTAACGCTCCAAGAAAAGTGGGGCGGTTCTGCGTAACCCAAGCTGAATCGAAGAAGGAGGATAAGCAAACAGATAGCTCTCCTGTGTCTCCAGACCTAGAGAGAGAGAGGAGAAGATCTCGGGCTAAAGAAGGGGATAAAGAAGACAGTAAAAGGACTCCAGCAATGTCTCGTTCACACAGCCACACTTACTCACCTCTGGGTAGCAGTGACGATGATGAAAGCGAAGTGGAGGATGAAGATTTACGGAAGGAGCTACACAAATTGAGAGAAAAGTGAGAAGCATGCAACTCTCTAAAATTCTTGTTTCCTGTTAGCCCCACACATAGTGTAATCTAGAAATGCGCCTTTGAGTTGCTGTATAGTACCAATCACCTTGTCAAATTCTGATTAAAACTGCTTACCTCCTCAGATAAATTACACTGTTTTCCATACCCATTACTTTGCTCAGGTTTTGTGGTGAAAATGTTTAAGGGATACCACAGTGAAGTTCATTATGATGTTTTAATGATATGTGTATTGTTTTATAATCAATATTATTGACAACTGTTACAGACACATCAAGGAGGTGGTATCCCTTCAGGCTCAGCAGAACAGGGAGCTGCAGGAGCTTTATCGTCAGCTTCGTTCTCTTAAGGATCAGAGGCAGAGTTTGCCTGTTGCTCTGTCCCAGACCACCCCTCTCCCTGCAGCTCTCCCTGTTTTGTCCCCACGAAGATCCCGACTGGCCAAAGTCAAGCTCAGGCGACCGCACTCTCACATGGACAATAATGGAGTCACACATTCAGGTATTAAGGTATTTTATTGCTACTACTGAATTAATATTTTACTTTGTACTTGGTATTTAACATTTTGTCTGATTGTACTCATCTAGATATCCAAATGTTAAGTAGCTATTTAGGTAGTGATCAGAGAATACCATTGGACAACCCACAGCAGAATTCCTCTACTACTCAAAGAGGTACAATTTACCAACTCACTGCTAGATGATCAGTGACAGAAAATTGTTGTCCTATGCTTCCCATCTACCACCAAAACTCAAATGTAGGGCATAGTTTGCATGCTTTTCATCATCACAATGGAGAACACAACAAAGAGAACATAATAGGCACATGAGTAAAATATTTGCGTTAACTCAGCTGTACAATGGGATTTTTGTAATCATAATACACTTTTACACTTTACACTACTTTTTTTTTTTTAACAGATCATAGTCCTCTAAGAAAAAGCACATTTACAGATGAACTGCACAAGTTGGTTGATAACTGGACTAAAGACCCGGTGGGATCTACCCCTCCGAAGCCTTCGCTGAATCAAATAAAGCAAATTCAGCAGGTGCAAGAGTTAGGGGGCTGGAGCCATTCTACAGAGGTAAGGCTACAAATAAAAATAACAAAACAAAATCTAGTGTACTACAATCAAAACGCATTATAAAATTACTGTATCCACTTTATGTTAACAGCCGACTCAGAGTGGTTGGTTTCCAGTTCCCCCCCTGAATCCCCAGACGCCTCCAACTCCAGCAGGGAGCTTGTCTGTGACAGCCTCCTCTCACTTCACAGGTACAGGAGGTACAGTACAGTCTGCCTTGCACTCTATTGGACCAACCCAACAGATGCAACAAAGTTTACACCTGCACCAGTCAGTCCCCATTCAACAAATGACCTATCAGCAGTCCCCGTTGCTACAACAGATGGCACCACCATCCCGGATGCAAGCATCCGTGTTACCCCAATCACAGACACAGCCCATCTCTCAACTAGCACTCTCCACATCTCAAAGCCAGACCCTGCTGCCTTCCCAAATGCCTACATCTCCAGTTTCTGCTACAGCACCTCTGCTCCCTGTCAGTGGCACCACCTCAACTGTGGAAACTGCTGCTATGACCCAAGCCACTTGCTCCGCTGCGTGCTCTACAGCTGCTGCTCTGCCTTCTAGTGCCAAAATTCACCCAAGTCCTCCCACCTCAACTCTTCCTTTGGGTCAAAAATGAAACTGAAGTGTGATGACAAGTAACGTTTTAAGGCATGGAAAACCATTTGGTAATCGATGTAACTTATTTTGAGCTGTGTGTTATATGTGTGGGATGTGGGGTGAATGGGAAAGAGAAACAGAGAGGTTTGAGCATGTATAGAACAAAGGCTTCATAATGTATGAACTTTTTGGATTATTAATTTCTCCAAAAATTATGACAGTATGAATTTGTGCATTTGTCAGCAAATTTTCCTACTAATTCAAACTGAAATAACAATTAAGTCATATACTGTACGTGTCTTGATCCTTACGTTAAAAGTAACATTGATTAAAAAGTGCAATTAGCAATGGTAATTAAGCATGTGAAGTACTTTTTTATTCAATATTTTTTAAAGCCTACATAAAGACCATAAAGCTAGTCAAGAAAACCTACCTGTCAACAGCTATGAATAGGAGCATGTCTCACTAAAGAGCTAGGTTATTTGGCTTTCACTGTTATTTCTAGAATATTTTTATCTGCATCTATGAAACATTGCAACAACTTATTTGACTTCAGACTGCATGACTTAACCGACTTGCCTAATCTAACGTTAGCATGGCAAGTTCTGGCCTCTGCAGTATTATAGATGTTCTTGCCCAGTGTTGCATTACATATAACACAATATTTCACAGAAAATCACGTTTGGTATTAATTAAGTATCAGTGTACTGAAAAACCTGCTTTTAAAAAACATGAGAAAGAAAACTGCCAAAACATGCTGGACTAGGGAAACCATACGGGTTATTCCTGAATGCCTTTAAAGTTACCACATTTTAATTAGACTATGGATTTATATTTTTGTGTGACAAAAGTATGTGAGAGTCCTGTTGTTTGTTGCAATTATGAATTTGATCCAAATTAACTTTTACTTAAGTCAGTGATTTAAATCTATATAAATTAAATGTTTACTTTTTTTCTTTTTAAAAAACAAAGAACTTTCATAGATGGATTTTACTATCAGACATAGTCTGTCCTTACTTCCCTAGCTACAGTCTTAGGCTACTGGTGTAAGATTAAGCTTACCTGAGCTTTATAGGCCTAAACTAAGGTAGTAAGTAAAGTCTTCATTCCTTTTTGTTTGTTATGTAAATGTAGATTTAATAACTTTAATTCCAGATGAAAAGCTTATGAACTTTGCCATACACACGTTTGACCTTAAATAGTCATATGGTAAATAGACTATTTAGATGCCGTGGTTTTGCTTTAGAATAAAAAATACAGCATTGCAATTGTTTTTATCTGGCTTTTTTAACACCTAAATGAAGAATATAAAATTATAACTGTATTTGCAAATTGTTATACTTTGATGTGGAAATAACTGCAAGTGCACAATAGAAAAAGTTATCAAATAACTTTTTTCTTCATTATTAAGGGGGTTACTGCGACAACAACACAAACTTCAGCTCAGTATGGGTTGAGAAAAACTTTAATATATACTTAAAATGTTATCTAAAAGATAAATGTTATTTTTGTATTAAACAGGGTGTACAAATTGTAAAATAATGTTGGATACTCACACATTGGAGAGATTATAAAATCCTTACGACACTGGTTTTGATCTTTTTTCTTTATTTTTAAGGGAATCCCTCAGCACAAACAATATGCCTAATAACAACCGCCTACGTCATTCAAAGGTTGAGTCAGATTTGCATTTACTGTGTGTTTCTTTTACAGGACAATAGGTTTGGAAATAAAGAGGGCACCAGCAAGATGAGCTTTTTTTATTCTTACAAAACTGGGGAAGTCCCACATTTCGAAAAATCACCAAGATATGAAACCTTAAAGCATATGTTGCTGGTGAATAGCCTCTGTAGATGTGACTAATCTTGTTGATTATATCCATGTTTTTGTAACTAATCTTAATAAATTATGGGTTTACATCCTGTACCTCGTGTGTCTGGGTCTGGTGCACTGTGTTTTACTGATTTGAAAACTAAATAGTATAGATCGGAGTTTTAACAAATGTGAAGACATTTTAAAATATAGGCCTGGCCTACAAGGATTAGTTAATTGTATACAGGAGAATCTGCTCTCAATGCTCAATGATCAATGTTGATCGACGTTCATTGGTCTCTTTTCGACTGATTCCGTGACGTAATGACGCGGTGACGCTGTTGTCTTTGAAATGGCGCTGATGCATTTATGCTCACCGTTATTTATTATTGTTTTGGACGCTTAAGGTCTGATTTGATTGTATTGATAGATTTCTCGGGAATTTATAAATCAAAATTTCATTGAATTGCCAATTTAAGCTTGCAATGAGCATGTGGCTTTTACAGTAGCTAATAACTATATAACAGGGCCGCTACTTCCCCGGGCTTGCGTAGGGATTACATCGGCTTTAGCAGCGCTGCTGCTTCAGCTAGTTTACGCTAACTCGGTGAGTTGGTGTGTTTGACTTCTTTTGGCATGCTTTGTCCGTTCCTACATAATATATTTGCATATCAAGTATGGTGTCCTTTCCAATATTGTTTCTTCTCCATAAAACAGTCTTAAAGTATTTGGTAAACACGACTAACGTTAGCTTCGTATCATGTTAGCAGAACTAGTTAGCTTAGCTTGGTTCTTTGAAAACAACACAGCCACATTGTGTTTACAAACAGCACATGCAAAATGTTTCATATCCAACCTACTTATATACATGTAACATTAGTGTAAACACCACGTCTTATCGTTTAATGCAACTGCATGTAATTTAAATTTTATTACTGAGCAATTTAAAGTAATTAGCGTTACACATCGTATATGGTCCCTATGATAAATGCTTAAACATGTTAAATCAATTAACATATCTGATGTGATGTTTCTTTTCTGCAGGTTTTTTCTGTATATGGACCATGAGGATTACTCATTAGCATTAGATTCAGATCTGTCTTCAACTACCAGTCAAGTGCTGGCCATTTGCAGCAACAAAGTCGTATAAAACTCCTCCAGTATGGCATCTGTACCAGTTTACTGCCTGTGCCGTCTGCCGTATGATGTGACACGCTTTATGATTGAGTGTGATATTTGCCAAGATTGGTTTCATGGAAGGTGAGTTTGTTGGGCATAAAACATTTGTTACCTGTTACAGTTTGTTTGAAGAGGAGATCTGTAAGCTTTTTTTCCCTTGTAGCTGTGTTGGAGTTGAAGAGGAAAATGCTGCAGAGATTGACCTGTATCATTGTCCAAATTGTCAGGTTATACATGGACCCTCTGTTAGTAAGTTCTCAATTCTCATTTATTTGTACTTATTCCTCGGACTGCTATGTTTCTTACAGATTACAAAGTGAGTAAAACGTAATTTCTCTCCCTTATATTATATTATATTATATTATATTATATTATATTATATTATATTATATTATATTATATTATATTATATTATATTATATTATATTATAATATAATATAATATAATATAATATAATAACAGTTTTAAACACATTTTGAATGTTGCACCGAATGACATCCAAAATTGTGACATTTGTACTTCTTGTGACAAAGGTGTCACCAGCAAAAACTAAGAGGGCAAATCTGAGTCTTGTTTCCACTTTAGAGTCCTGCAGGGTCCACAGAGTGGACATGATACATGTCTTTTGTGTGTGTGTATATAGTGTATATATTATGTTACGTTATATTATATTATATTACAGTGTATTATATTATATACACACACACACAAGATCTGATTTTGCAGTTTACATGTTTTATAATCTTGTATAATTCCTTATATATAACTATAGCCATTGGACTTTTGTTGAACTGTATTGTTACTTGGATATAAAAAAAAAAAAAAAGTATAATTTGTAAAACCAACTTATTAGTCAGGGTGTAGAGCACCATAATCTCTATCAGTGGTAAATGCCTCTTTGTTTTTGTTGCAGAAGAAGTTTGTTTGTTTTTTTTGTTGAAAAATAATTTACTTTTTTTTTTTTTTTTTAGTGCGTAAACGACGTGGAGGAAATAAGCAATTAGATACAGGTGCTGCTGGGGTCAGAGATCCAAGTCGACCTGTGAAAACAGGCAGTGCTCAGTTTGTCAGAGAGCTACGGAGCCGCACCTTTCCAAAGTAAGTATTTGCATCAGTGCACTTTTATAATTTATACATTTAAAAATGCAGTTAAATTAACATTTCGAATAGTCTAGTTTTAAGGCTCTGTGCACAACAGCGCCCCACCTAGTTCAGGTCACAAAGAACAGTATTATTGTTCTCACCTCCATTATATTCCTATGTATCATTGAGTAAAGTAAGGGTTTTGCCTGTTAATTTTGAATCTAATAAATAATAACAACACCACAAACTATACTAATCTACATATAAAGCAATTGTTTTTTTTGTTTTTCTTTAATACAACTTTATTTATCAGGGATGAAAGACTTCCGCTTTTTAGCGGATTTCCGCTTTTTTGTCAGCCGCCAGGTTCATTTTTTATATCAGTGCAAATCCGTTGAGAAAAATTTTGGGTGCATATATATGTATAGTTGTGTTTAGGGTCGCCAACCGTCCCTTGAAAAATGGAATCGCCCCGTATTCAGAAACAAAAGTATGCTTCTCGTATTAAACTTCTACCGGTGTGTGGGGCCATTTGAGGCTTCTGACTGCAGTCCATGTGCTCGTCTGGAGCCGTGGACACGCGGCACGTTACCACACGCGCCGCGAGCGCGCACAGCTCGTTCGCAACAGCGTGTACCTTTGTGTACCAGCGTGTATAACAGAGCTGGTTAAACTTTATAAAACATCCTACCTGTCCGTGCCTCACGTCAGCGTGTCGCTCCTCGCCTTTTCACACTCTCGCTCCTCCTGCTCATAGCGCACATAAGCTCCCTCCTCAATGCGCTGATTAGAAGAGCAAGACTGTGTAAAACAAAAACTAATCTAAATTTATGTTTAAATAAATAAATAAAAAAATCAAAGAAGTGGTCCTCAAACTGTGGGTAAGGGTACAAAAACGGGGCACAGAGTGTTAAAGTGCAGTACAGTTTACTTGTCTTATTTTAAGATAAAAAATTAAGAATAAAATTAATATTTAAAATATTCGAATAAAATGGAGATAGATTTATGAAAACTTATTTATGTGAGTCAGCCTTTTCCCACATGAAGATCATTAAGCCCACGTACTGTTCCACCATGACTGATGATCATTTAGAAGTGACCTTGAGGCTGGCTGTCAGCAGCTACTGTCCGGACTATGCATCCCGAGCTGATTTCATCCAGTATAAGTCATCAGAGAAAGGAAAAAAAATGTGCAGAATGTACATGAAGTTATTCAAGGTACATCAACATGCATTGTACATGTAAAGAATTGTCAATATATTTATAAATGAATAAATGATTTGCATTTTTGTAGTAGGTAGATCATTTTGACATTTTATAAGTAGTGCCCAAGCTGAAAAAGTGTGGGCACCCCTGTCTTACAAGTTCATATAGAGCGAGAGTTAGATAGAACATGCATCATTTGTACTGTCCAGGTCGTGCATGTTCTGCCTTGTCTTGTTTTATATTCATTTATACAGTTTTAAGTTAAGCAGGACAGGTATTTATTTTATTCTGTTAATCTTATTATTTTGTATTAAAAATAAATTGCTAATAATTATTTATTTTCCATGTGTTCATATCACTCAAATATGCATCTAATTCAATTTAGGTTTGAGTCAAATAGATTAAAAAATCCCTCCATACAAACAAAAAATTAAAAAGATTCACAACACAATTATGTATTATATAGAATGTGGTTTGTGCTTTGATTTTACAGTTTTACTTTATTGCAAACATATATATTTGTAAAATTTTGTGAGAAGGTAGTGCAAAGTGAGATCATCAAGAGGGCATGCCTCCGGACCCCCCTAGGATTTTCGGTGACTTTCAGCTTTTTTCATGACTGGGCACTTTCATCCCTGATTTACTTTGTTTGCATCAGCTTTGAGACAAAAACACTTACCTTCTATAAACGCCTAACAAATATTTGTATTGTTCAGAAAATGTTTTACCTCTTCTTAGTGATTATCCATTTGTAACTCACTGCCTGGAGCTTGGTGCTTAATATTAATTTATACTAGTGCAGCTCGGGTGAAATCCCCTTAGGAATTTAATGGAGGTAAAAAGTAGGTTGATTACACTGTGACCGTAATTAGCCAGGCTCTTTTGTGCACAGAGACTATTTTATTTTATATTTTTAAAAGACAAACTGTTAATAGCATGTATATTCTTAACATAACCAATTTCTTGAAGTGCGGATGAGGTCTTGCTGAAACCCACTGGTGCCCAGCTGACAGTGGAATTTCTTGAAGAGCACTCATTTAGTGTTCCTGTTATGGTGCTTCGAAGGGATGGTCTTGGGATGACTTTGCCACCATCTTCATTTACTGTCAGCGATGTAGAAAACTACATAGGTAAATTAGGACAATGATGAATGATCTTCTTTCTATGTTGCCTTGATTGTTGTATTTTTATGTGTTCTTTATTTTAATGTTTTTATACCAATCACAGGTTCAGACAAAGAGATTGATGTGATTGATGTGGCTCGTCAGTGTGACTTGAAGATGCGTTTAGGAGATTTTGTTGAGTATTACAACAGTCCCAATAGAGACAAAGTGCTTAATGTGATTAGCTTGGAGTTCTCTGAAACCAGGTAAGACTTTGTTCTGTAAAGTTTCCAATATCAATGGGAAATTAGAAAAAAATATATATATATATAATTTTTTCAGACTTTCAAATTTGGTGGAGACTCCAAAGATTGTAAGAAAACTGTCATGGGTTGAAAACCTCTGGCCAGAGGAGTCTGTATTTGAACGTCCTAATGTACAAAAATACTGCTTAATGGGAGTCAAGGACAGCTACACAGACTTTCACATCGACTTTGGAGGCACCTCTGTGTGGTACCATGTTCTTCGAGTAAGAGCATAATAAAACCACTAAGTACTTGGACATCACTATTTATATTAATGTACATA
Source organism: Paratrypauchen microcephalus (assembly GCA_036785185.1). Taxonomy (NCBI): domain Eukaryota; kingdom Metazoa; phylum Chordata; class Actinopteri; order Gobiiformes; family Gobiidae; genus Paratrypauchen; species Paratrypauchen microcephalus. The sequence continues at coordinate 3,346,239 of JAVJIX010000052.1, read as the reverse complement.
ACGTATTCTGGTCTTTTGGTCTGTAGGGTGAAAAAATATTTTACCTAATCTCCCCCACACCGGCTAACCTGGCACTTTTTGAGAGATGGAGCTCTTCTTCGAATCAGAATGAAATGTTTTTTGGAGACCAGGTTGATATGTGTTACAAATGTTCTCTTAAACAAGGGAACACATTATTTATTCCGACAGGTATGCAATCATGGTTATTAGATTTCATTTGGCATATTATTTTTCAGACTACTTAAATTTGGTTGAATTGCAGGATGGATCCATGCTGTCCTTACTCCAGTGGACTGTCTGGCTTTTGGAGGAAACTTTTTGCATAGCCTCAACATTGATATGCAACTACGGTTGGTTTTGGAACAGTATCATTGTAGAGGAAGCATAACATCTAGTGATGTCAATGAGTTCCAGACTTCAGGCAGACACAATGTAATGTTTTTTATCACAATTTGATCTTTTGATGATGAAGTCTGTAACTCCACTTTGGATGTGAATTCACTGAAATTATAGCTATGAGTTGAATCTGTGTTGATCCAGAAAAAAAAAAAAAAACTTGTAACAGTTCACTTATGGGCCTGGCTGTTTCTTGTGATGCTAATAATAATCTTACTTTCCTTTTTAGAGCATATGAAATAGAGAAGAGGTTGAGCACAGCAGAACTATTCAAGTTTCCCAATTTTGAAACTGTATGCTGGTATGTTGGAAAACACCTTTTGGATACTTTTAGAGGTAGGTGTTCAAGCTTATTAATGTTTATTTTATTGGTGCTTCTTATCATTTATATATTTTTTTTCTATGGGAAATGTTTAGGTTTAAGAGAGAATCGTAGACACCCTGCTTCTTACCTCGTTCATGGTGCTAAAGCATTAAACAATGCTTTCCGCAGCTGGACACGCAAAGAGGTGAGGCAACTTTTTTTTTTTTTTTTTTTTTTTTGATTGACAGGATGCTTTTTGTAAATGTTATATCTATGGTATATATTTCTCATAAATTAAAACATTTCCATTATAAAGCACCTTTTAGTCCTGCTTGTTAACAAAACTGCTTCTCTCTGTAATGAACTTTTACTATATAATTTTTTAACTGAAATTAAGTGATCACTTTCAGTATTTTTCTGTGCTCCCAAGGCATTAACAGAGCATGAAATGGAAATTCCAGAAAACATCAATACTCAGTTGCTGGTAAAGGACCTGGCAAAGGAAATCCGTCTGGTTGAGGTAAGTTTTTGATTTATTATAATTGTATTTGTTTAAAATGTGTACTCTTATTTATTTATTTTTTAATAGGACATCTTTCAGCAAAACATTGGTCGCACAGGGCCTCAATTTTCTGGGTCACCACTTACGAAAGCTCCCCTTGCCACATCCCAGAATTCGGGGCGTCCCCCTGGAAAGAAGAAGGGTCCAAAACCAAAAGAAGTTCTGGGTTCTCTAGCACAAGCAGGAGTCAAGAAAAAGAGCCAGAAAGGAGCTATGAAGGTGGAGCCAGGAGAGCTTGATCTCCTTGAGATTCACACAAAGCACACACTGAAGAAATTTCAACCTGGCAAATGTAAAGGCAAAAACAAGGTAATTTTTGTAATGAAGTGTGATTTTATTTTTGTTTGAAAGTATGCCCATTCTGATCACCTTTGTATGTACTTGCAGTTTGAGCTGCCTTTGGATGATTTTGAAGAAAACTTTAATAAAAGCAAATTAAAGCTTGTGTTAACCAATGGAAAAATCCAAGGGTAACTTTTCAAATTATACAGTTTTATTTCATCCCTACTGACCGGTCATCTGGGGTTCATAGATCTGTAGTTACATTTATGACTCTCATTTTGTAATGTCTTGGAGACATAACCTATTATTAATTTACTTGTAGAAAGAAAGACGGGAGTAGCAATGGAGCAGGATCAGCCACTAGCTATCAACATGTTGAGATGGAGGGATCCAGTGCCTCTGACTTTGAGTCTGAGGATGAGCTGCAAATTGATGAGACTCCACCTCCAAAACGCAAGCAAGCAACATCCAGCAAGAAGAAGAAACTGAGTGGTAAGGCCTAAAATCATTTTGATCAAATAACCACTTTATTATGTTAAAAAGATAAATTTTGTCATTCAAAAAAAAAGTTACTTTTCCAATATTTTTTTTTTCAATTAGTTTTCTTTTAATAGTGCTGTGTTTTCATACCTTGACATGTTTCCGATGTTTTCTACATCCCAACTCTGAAAAGTTAGATGATGTTGCAGTGTTGGTGTTGTGTTTTGTCGGCTGACACACTCCACCTGCATTAGTCGGGGAACAGCACCATCTGCAGCCTGACTTCTCCAGGAGAGTATTCTAGGTTCTAGAATACTGTTCACCATCTCAATTATTTTGCATTATATTTTCTCCTATTACATTCTGTTTTGTATTCTTGTGAAATTTTGTGTAACCTTTATGAGAAAGGATATAGAAGACATCCAGAACATGTTTAAGTTTTAGGAAAATGCTGTGTACTGGTCTTTATAAGCATATTGAAAAGTAACTACTTTGTTGATTAATCATTTAATAATGCATACACTTAATTATTTACCTTGAAGATTGTTCAAGTCTTGAATGTTGTAAAATGTGTTCCCAGGTCTTCCAAGAAAGCTCCCTAGAGCAAAACCTTGCTCTGATCCAAATCGAATCAGAGAGCCAGGAGAGGTTGATTTTGATATTGAAGTAAGCGCAGAATGTTTTTTTTGTTTGTTTGTTGTTGTTTTGTTTTGTTTTTAAGTGTCAAATGGGAAAACATACACATTTTATCTCAATATATTTTATATTTTTCTAAGGAGGATTATACCACAGATGAAGACACCCTAGCAGCCCATGGAGTGAAGGGAGGTGCAGGAGGAATTCTTGACTTACTCAAGGCCAGTAAACAGGTGGCAGGCTTTGACCCAGCCCTCAGGTAAGTTTATAGGGTTTCCTATATTGTATAGGTTTTATATTTTTGTTTTCATTGTTCAGATATTAAAGGAAAATATTTTCCTCAGTGAGGAAGCCCCAGCCTCCCCCAGCACCCGTGATGCTATACAAGGCATGCTTTCCATGGCCAATCCTCCCTCATCATCTTCTTCGTCATCCTCATCGTCACCTTTATCCATTTCTGGAGGGTTGACGGAGGGACTAGGTGTGGTGAAGGACAAAGGAGGCAAAGCTGTATGGGTGACAACTGCAGGAGTCAAAAAGCCAGTGAAGAAACCCATCATTCAGAGACCTGGAAAAAGGCCCATCAAACGGCCGGCACGTCACCTGAGTGATGAAGAGAGTCCGGATGAACAAGAGACGCTTGGGACCTGTTTTAAAGATTCTGACTATGGTAAGAATAACACTTAAAATTGGTTTGTTTTTAGTGGACCAAGACATGACTTTTCGGGTCTTAAATTTTCAGAAAACAGTATTTATCTTGAACAACTTAAAGGGCCTATATTGCGCTATTTTCTGATCTGTAATGTTGTGCCCTCATCAAAAACATACCCGGAGTTGTTTTGTTTCATTCTCACAAATCTTGCATATTTAGGCTGAGTTCTTCTCTCATACAGAAGACTCCACTGTGTTTTTTAACTCAATTTTCCTTTATCAGAATCATTTAGATAATTTCAGCCCTGGAATTACCAGATTCTACTAAACAAAAGGTAAAAGGTAGCAGTTTACTTCATGCCATCATGAAGTGGAACAGCAGTTTGAGATCTGGGGATGTAGACAGACTAATAATAAAGGGTAACTCGAACATATGTGAATGAAACAAAACAACTATATTTGATGAGGTAACGACATTCTTAACATGGCAACATGGCTTAAGACTCACAAGAGTACATTTTGCGCAATATTTTAATACAATTTTAATGAGAGAAACAGGTTAAATGCATACAAAACCACAGAACTGATTTCTTGTGATATAGCATTCCCTTATCAAAAAACAAAACAAAAAAAACGAGTTTGCAGATTGTACAGCTACAATCGGGGCAGGACAGAGCAGTACATTTTGATCAAAATACTGCTCCTTAAGTTATGTTTGTTTGATCTGGGTCAAAGTCTAATTCAACTACAAATTAATCAAAAATATATTACGTGGGTTAATTCAATAACTACTACACTGTTTATTTTTATAAAGTTTACCCCTCTTTGGAATCGGATGAAGAAGACCATGCAAGTAGAGCCAAAATGAAAAGAAAGAAAAATTGGGATGATACACCTTGGAGTCCAAAGGGTATTGTATATAATTAAAGAAAACATGTCATCATTTCTTATATCTCTATCAATATAACAATGTAACTTCTCTAAAATATAGCAAGGGTGATGCCCACACTTCCAAAACAGGAACGACCAGCCAGGGAGGGTGCAAGGGTCGCATCTGTAGAAACAGGTCTTGCAGCAGCTGCTGCAAAATTGGCACAGCAAGTATGTTTTAAGATTAAAGCTTTAAATTTATCTAGTTGTTTATTATTAATTGTATTTCCATTTCATGCATGGGTTTCTTCCAATTCAGGAGCAGCAAAAGCCTGCAAAAAGAAAGTACACTAAAAAGCCGCGTCCACCACCGCCTGTAGCGTCTCCTCCCCCAGTGCAAACTGAGCCCTCTGCACCATCACCACCACCTGCCAGTGAATCTCCCGGAGACTTTAGCCCAGACCGAAGAATGGACTACTTCTCTGCCAGTCTGCTAGACCATGAGTACACAGCGGGCCCGGGACCCTTTGGCCCTGGAGGACCACGAGGCAGTGGCGCAATGGCTCCTGGTGTGTTCCTCACCTCTCGGCGTCCTTCTCTTTCTCCACAAAACAGCAATTCTCATTCGGCTGCATCACCTGCCGCATTGGCCAGCCAGGGTGTTGCTGGAGTTGGCCAAGGTAAAAAAATAATAAAAAATAAAATAAAACAAGGTCTGTAAATTTCAAGCATCCTCATAATTTTTACTGATATCATTTCCAATTTTCATTCTATTTGAAGGAAAACGCCCAAAGAAGGGACTTGCAACAGCTAAACAGAGACTTGGAAAAATTCTCAAAATCCACCGCAATGGCAAGCTTCTCCTATGAGAGAATTCATTTTTGTTAAAAGAGGTTTGAAAAAACTCATTTATATTTTGTACTTAGAAATAGTGTTTACACTTGCATCTTGGTATGTATTTTGCAGTTGTCACTAAAGTTATTGTCACTTTCAGCTAACTTTAAAATGTTGGGTATTCCACTTAATTATTATCATTTAGCATTTGGAAAACATTTTTTAACTATCAACATGAAGCAGATCTGTACACAACAGTGCCCCAGCTAGTTCTGGTCACTAACATTAACAGTAGTGTGCACTCCCGCCCCTGTTGTAGCTCTAGGTTTTTTGTTTTGTTTTTTGTTTTGCAAAGTTGTGCTAAAATAAATACATATGTTAGGTTTTAGTGTGGATTATTATTACTAACAACATCTTGAAGGTGGCGTATGCAAAATCAGATTCAGAGATTCATGTCTGTTTAAGTAATTTTATTGTTCTTTGCCATTGTTCTGAAAATTCCAGTTTTCACCTACCCCCTAATACAGGCCCAATTCTCTGTACTCGTGTAAGTCTTTCAGTTTGGTGTTGAATTGCAATTTATCTGTCATACAAGTAAAAACGTGTCACACATGCATGTGTGAACATTCCACAGGGGGACTCTAATGTTTTATTTAATTTAGCACACCTTGGCAAAAATCTCGTAGAAAAATAATTGGTTAAAGCAAGATTCATATTTAAGATTCATATAATTTTACTTTTTGTGTCTGTAACTAGCTTTTAAAGGGATGTAATTGTTTTGTAAAAAAAAAAATAATGTACAGCTTTTCATCTATAGATCTAAATATATCCTACTGTATTTTTTTTTTTTCTTTTAACCCTTTTAATACCTCAGAAAATGATGGTCTCAAGAAACAAATCTTTCAGGACATAAGTAGTTAGTAACATGATTTTGGATAGACTGCTGCATCAGTTACCTTTGTATAACATTTGTATTGTTTATATATCCTAATACTCATCTATTTTCTTTGTAAAAACAATTACATGAATGAATAACTTGACATGGTCTATTTATTCAAAATAATATTTATTTTTTACCAATACAGATGTGACATTAACTACCTTGTCTATTTAGTTAATTTTAGATGGTGCCCAAAGTATATTTTATGATCAATCAAGACTTGTACAAAACCATGTCAACAATTTATTTCTATTTTTTTCGTGGTTGTATATATTTGTACCATCTATGATGTATATAGGGACAGAAAAATATTACAACTGACACCAGGTTATGTCCAGAGTATTGGCAGCACTCTTTGGGCAAGCCTAGGTTTGTGCTTTTTCCCACAGAATGTACAAGTAATAAAATGTAGATTTAGCATTGAGTAATGTTGTGAAAATACAGGATTTTAATCGATGTGTAAATATGGGTTGTAATTTAAGTTCTTTTATAGTTCCTAACTAAACTATTTCGTAAAATGACTTGTACATGAGGCTTTGCTGTATTTTGAAAACACCCCCCTTTTTTAAACTTTGTACACAGTAATTGTCATGTCAGTTTGTCTTTTGTCTTGTGCTGGAAAATGCCATTGTTAAATTTCACTTAGTTGTATTGTGTTCTTTTATGTTACTATATGCTGTATGTTATAACATTTTTTTTAAATATAACTTTAAAACGCAAATATCTATTGTCTATGATTCTTGATTGAGTTGTGCACTGGACAGCAAAAGTAACAATAAGGGCTGGTGTGTTTTTCTGCACAGCCAGAATTCTTTATAAGCTAAAGTTTATACATTTTCCAACTACACACAAAATAATTTTGTAGTTAAGGTAGATTCATATTTTGATCGATTTGGTGGTGTGATGCTCACTGTGGTTCTACTTTTTATCAAATAAACTGCCTGTGTTTTTTCAGAAGCCTCATTCTTTATTTGACATTTAAACGCTTTTTATAATGAATGTGCTATGTGTTTTTTTTCATACAAAATTGTGTTGTATTGTCATTGTGATTTGTTCAACAAACAAAAAGCGCATTATCATTGTTTTTCACAATAAGGGAGTGCCCCCCTGGCAGAGTAAGGGGAAAACCATGGGATAACGCAGCAAAATGTATTGTCGCGAGATTTCACACCGTCCTACTCGCCAGTGGAAGATGGAGAAGCAAATGTAACACGCATTTGAGGTGAGTTGGACTGTCAATATTTATACTAGCTTTCAGTTTTAGCCAATTTATGAATTTTGTCTACATAGTTTAACCATATCGAAATTATTTCACCACAAACAAAAGTCATTGTTGCAATTATAGTCCCTTTTACTGGCAAATACGGATATTCTGTCGTGTAAACCGCCATTTTTAATTTAGCCATGATCCCACTGATAGAGCATTGTGCGGTTCTCATCGCTAGCTGCCTAGCGGAGATACCGAATACTCATGTTCGCAGTGTGTAGGTATTTTATGACTCAAAGACTGCACAGAAGCCACGAGTTTCTCCGGTTGTAAAGAGGCAAATCCCTACAAGTATGATTTAAGTTGCCCACCCCTTGCTATAAAGTGTTGGTTTTAAAAGCAAAGCAATAGCTTTGTGATGTTCCTTAGCATTGAAAGCTAACGACAAGCTAACGTCATGTAGCATTAACTTGAAACTTGGCTAATGTTAGACTTGTGGCATATTTTCTTTTTCTTTGTAACCATGGCTGACTTTCTTAACAGCTATTGAGAATGGTGTGTTAACAGTCCGATATGTGGCCTGAAACAACAAGCACATCTATAAAGTAAAGCAGAGGGCTGTCATTTTTATTTATATTTCCGCCTTTTATTTGTTTGATCCATGACAGAATAGCCGGAATACGTCTGTAATGTTTTTTTTTTCTTTTTAATAATCAAGCCTATATTAGCTGTAAACTTTAACGTAGCTACATCATAATGCTCAGTCAGCTGTCAGTGGTGCCTTGCGTGATTGGCGGCATTTTTGTGGGAAACTATTAGTTATATATTAACTGACCTGATTAATGCTGTGTCTGTCAGTATTGCTCTTTACTTGAGATAACTTGCTTCTATATTTAATTAGTGAATGCCAAAGCATTTGTGGTGTTAATTTGTCCTTCATATGAAAGCATTTAGAATGTCATAGGCTATGTTGTATTTTTATACGTTAATAAAAAAAGATTGAAATTCATAGATATCGATTAATTTGCACACTTACCTATAAAGAATATATTTGCCGACTTTTATGACATGTTGGGTGTTTCTTAAAATTTCAGATCATCTGAAACATCTGCAAAACCTGCGGTGAAAGCTGAACCAAAGTAATTACTGGTATGTAACGCTAACCCATGTTTGTATTTGTTTACTATATCTAATATGTTGTTTTTTATGTTCTACCATATATTCAGATTTGGGGAAATGATAAACCAGACTGAGCTATTTCATATAAAACCAGGCCTGTGATGAATGGATGGTAGACAATGGTAGTATTATTATGTTGCTGCGATGTTGAATTGTTTGTTCTTAAGTTTATGTAGATGCCTTGTTTGAATATATATTGGGTTATTATTATTGTTGTTATTATTGTTGTTATCAGTGGTAATACGTTACTAAATTTATTGGACACAATGGCGTTGTGTCGGTAAACGGCAGTTACACATTTATATCCGTACTCACTTTTTTGCACACAACCCAGTCTTGACTCTGCCAACAGCTATATGCTATGGACAGAACCGGGGGGGCGGAATAAGACCGCGGATAGATGAAAGTTATTGTTGTTTATTCCTGTATTCGTGTTATTACTCAGACTGTATAATCTGGTAAACAAAACTCGCGGTGTCAGGTTAGTTAGACGGTCCGACAATGATTCAGCGGGTTATTGTGCATTTCTGCTTGCGGCTAATTTACGGCTAATGTGAAACGTTAGCTCTGAAGGCTAAGCTCTTTGACATTTTTTCCCGCTGTGAGGTATTCCACACAGATGCAAGATGTTCACATACTACCCTTACTGTTATGTTATTTACTGTTTTGTTCCCACAAACGCCGAATAAGCAAAGTGAAACTGTAAGTTTAGTTTGAGGCCTGTAAAGCCTCGACCTGGATTTTTTTTTCCAACTCCCCGGTTGTGACGGTGTGGCGCGCTTTAACCCGAGCTGACAGCTGTGGTGGTGTTGTCAGTTGGCTTTAGGAGTTTACCTTCGTACATATTTCTGTCTACCACGGTGTTGGTGTTAAAGCAGGGTTTATTTGTGCGTATATTAAAGCTAATGTTGCGTGTAAATGGTAACCTTTACTACCGGTGCCACAGCGTTAACAATTAGCTTAATAGGCTAACATCCGCAACAGCAGAGCTGTTTTTTTTTTGTTTTGTTTGGTTTTGCAGGTTTATGAGATTTTTGATAGCCCCATCTGTAATGTCAAGGTAATGCTGAATAACCGTAATTTAAGTAAAGTAGGTATATTCATGAACTAGCTTTATAGTTTTGAAACGGCAATCGATATTTTAATGCTATTGTAACATTGCCTACAGTTAAGCTAAATAGCATTTTTACTTTAACTTCTTTTTCATGGGAAGACATTGAGATACAAGATAAAACAAACTCAATTCATTTTGTAGTACCCTAAGTCTTAATTGCCATTCTCTAACCTACATGTACATCATACACTGTTGCACAGTATGGTAGTTATGGTTGTCATAAGAATGAATCATGGTTTGATGTTGGGAATGCCCAAATCCAGGAGTGTCCATACTTTTTTTTTTTTTTTTCAATCCAAGGCCACATTTTGAAACATCTACAAGGGCCATAGACTACAGGACGATTAACTGAATTTTATAAAATGTTGCATTTGACATGGTTTAACTGATCTACCACACAACTTGGAACATTTATGTTAAGCCTGTATCACATCAAAAATGATTTTTATTTTTTATTTTTAGTTCTGTTGGCATACATTTTTTTTAATGGTAAAAACATACTACTTTTGGTAATTTGAGCCAATTAAGCAGGAAGCTGGAGGTATAATAAATGTTAGCCCAGGGTCCATAGTTTGGATACACCCCTGTCCACGAAACTGAAAATCCTACCATGTATGTGATTTGAAAATACACATTTCTACCTAAAAACAATATACGATTTAGTCTTTTTTTCACCTATCTGTTTGTATTATCTGCCTCACCTTAAATTGTCTTGTATTTGTAGGTAATGTGACTAAAATGCTGTTACCTGGATATTGCCAAACTATCTTCTGTAAGTAGAATTCATATTAATAATTCTTTGTATCCTTTGTCCTTTGTATTGTTTTATTAATTATTGCAGTATGTCTACCTTTTCACTTTGTGTAGGATAATTTTCAAAGAGAAGATTTTAGTTTATTATGCCTCTCAGTGATTAAGCAAATTGTTTTTCTTATGTATGTATAATATGTCAACATTTCAAATCTACAGAAGTTCCTTGAAGGCAGCAGTAAAAGGCGTGACAATGAAGGTAGACAGAAGTAAGCTAAAGAAGACTCCTACAGAAGCTGTGAGTATTTGTGTGTTTCATATTGAATAAAAATGGAGTATAAGAGAATACATTTGTACAAATTAAGCAATGCTTCAGGAATAATTCCTACATTGGCATTGTGTTATACATTCTAATGTTATCTTTGCCTTTAATGTAGATTTAGACTAAATGTATTAGAAATAAATACATTATTGATTGAGATTTCATCTCTTCACATTTTACAGCCGGCTGACTGCAGGATACTTATTGAAAAGCTTAAAGCATGTAGTGATGAGCAGCTCCTGGTTGAACTGCAGCACATCAAGACTTGGAATATTGGCAAGGTAATTGCTGGTTGGTTCCCAAGTGTTGTTTTATTTGTTTATTTATAATCTTATTGAATGCATTTGTCCCTATTTATTTTAGTGTGAGCTGTACCACTGGGTAGACCTACTGGATCGGTTTGATGGCATTCTCTGTGATGCAGGCCAGACAGTGGAGAATATGTCCTGGCTTCTGGTGTGTGATCGTCCAGACAATGGTCAGCTCAAAGCTCTGCTGTTGGCAGTACTAAACTTCACAGCTCTTCTAATTGAATATAGCTTCTCTAGGCACCTTTACAGTTCCATAGAGGTTGGTTTGAGTTGATTGTCACACATGGTTTCTTTGATGAACCAATACATGTATCTATCTTTTTTTGGTTCTTCACAGCACTTGACTACCTTGTTGGCATCATGTGACATGCAAGTGGTCCTATCCGTGCTAAACCTGCTATATGTGTTCAGTAAACGTTCCAACTACATCACAAGACTAGGATCTGATAAAAGGACACCATTATTAGCTCGCCTGCAACATCTGGCAGAGGTCTGTTTGCCATTTCTATCATAGTTTTTGTCAAAGAAAAAATTAATAACTGCCTTTGTTTGGTAAATTTGTAGAGCTGGGGTGGAAAGGAAAATGGATTTGGTCTGGCTGAATGCTGCAGGGATTTGCCTATGACGGTATTTTGCTTGCTTGTTGTCTTAGTCATGTTTGATGTCTTAATTTGTTTTTCTTAGTCTTATCTTTGATAATGCTGGTTTACAGAAGTATCCCCCCAGTGCCACTACACTGCATTTTGAATTCTATGCTGAACCAGGTCCTGAGGTCAAAATCGAGAGAAAGGTAAAGCTTACCATTATTTACCAAAATACAGTCTGTTTATTTTGGCCACACTTATTTTAACTTTCCATTTTACAGCAGACAAGTAGTAATACACTACACTATATTCACATCGAACAGCTTGACAAGGTAATGATTCGCAACCTACCAATATTTTATAAAAAGGGCAACATATATTACTGTTTTTGTATTTTACAGATTTCTGAAAGTCCATCTGAAATTATGGAGTCATTGACTGCAATGTATAACATCCCTAAAGATAAACAGACCTTACTGTTCACACACATTCGTTTAGCCCATGGCTTCTCCAACCACAAGAAGAGATTGCAAGCAGTGCAAGCCAGGCTACATGCCATTTCTATACTGGGTAGGAGAAGGTAGATTTTGTAAATGACAATGAAATGTGTTTATTCAAAGTACTTTCTCGTTGTAGTGTACTCAAACGCACTCCAAGAGTCCGCTAACAGTATTCTGTATAATGGCCTGATAGAAGAGCTGGTTGATGTTCTCCAAATTACAGACAAACAGCTTGTGGTAAGATATAATGTACCCTCAAAACACCTAAGTTTGGCACATAGTACACAATTTTAGTTGAGTCTCTACTGCTACAGACCACAGACATGAGAATAATCTTATATGATTTAAAGTTGTATGATCCTCTGAGCACAAAGACAAAACTTTAGAGATGAGATTGGATGGTTGATGGTGACAATGACAAGCTGGCGGACCTAGGAAATGTTTGTTTTTTGTTTTTTTAAAGCATAATGCAACACTTTGAGAATGAAATATTTCTGAGCAATTGGAGCAATGCACCTGTATTTTTTAATTGCCTTAAAAAACTTATTGAGTGATTTTTAAAATGGTAATTATTGTTTTATTTACTGTTTCGGTGTTTGTGTTCGGTGTATGCTTCTGACTGTCTGCGGCAGTAGCGATGATAACGAGCATATTTTGGTTGCAATATTACAGAACTCTTCAGAGTCTCACTGATACAACATACACGAGGAACATGACACAATATTGCTTATAATGAATCAAGCTTGGGTCATGCCTCCCAAGAACAAAATATTCTGTAATGTGTTCCAGGCTTTACTGCGTTGGGTCATTTTTTGTGTTGCAGTACATTTCTGTTATTGATGTTCATGAAACATTGATGCCAATGTAGTTACATTTTGCCATGTTTGATTGTCTTAAAGGATATCAAGGCAGCATCTTTGCGCACTTTAACTTCCATTGTTCATCTGGAAAGGACTCCAAAGCTTTCGAACATCATTGACTGCACTGGCACTGCGTCTTATCATGGCTTTTTGCCTGTGTTGGTGCGCAACTGTATACAGGCAATGATTGGTGAGGGGAAAAAAGTTTATCATGTTTGATAGGGGGACATAGTCTAAAGAAACTTTAAACAATGTGTTTTTAATTGTAGATCCTCTGATGGAACCATACCCACACCAATTTGCAACTGCACTGTTTTCCTTCCTTTATCACTTGGCCAGCTATGATGCTGGAGGGGAGGCACTTGTTTCTTGTGGCATGATGGAAGCTCTTCTGAAAGTAAAAGTCAAAGTTGATGCCATTTAAGTTTTTTGCTGAAGTTTTAATCACAAATTAATAATCTATTAATCTATAAGGTGATAAAGTTCCTTGGGGATGAGCAGGATCAGATTACCTTTGTGACACGTGCGGTACGGGTAGTGGACCTTATTACCAATTTGGACATGGCTGCCTTTCAATCCCACAGCGGCCTTTCCATTTTTATTTGCAGACTAGAGGTGAGATATTGCTTAATATATATATTTTTAAAATTATAAATAAATTATAAAATTATGTACCACATTTTTATGTATTTCTCATAACACTTGCAGCATGAGGTAGACCTATCAAGGAAAGAGTGCCCTTTTGTCATCAAGCCAAAGATTCAAAGGCCCAACTCTGCAGTGGATGCTGAAGACATGGATACTGACATGGAAAGTTAGTAACCACTTTTTATAAGCCATTGTAGAAGATGGTGTATTTTATTAGCAGAAATTTTCCCTTACCAATTTTCTTTTTTTCAGTGTCAGAAGTTGCCATGGAAAGTAGTCCTGGCCCATCTACATCTTCTGGATCAAGACCAGATGTAGACCACCGGGCACAGAACAACGCACCACGTGCAGGTATATGACATGTAAATTGAGTAAGATATTCATGGATTTTACGTATTTTAAATATATACAGTATCGATTTTCCCACCTACTCCTAAGGTATGCAGTGTATACCACAGCGAGCAGCACTGTTGAAATCAATGCTCAACTTTTTGAAGAAAGCCATCCAGGACTCTACTTTCACTGATGGTATTCGCCACAGTAAGTCATTATTATTTTAATGTTTATGCTCATAATTGTGGGCTTACATTGTGTGATTTTTGAGACATTTCTGGCACAAATTTAAGTCGCATGATAATTTTCAGGTAGAATGTCAGCTGCTTTTGTGTCTTGCAGTGTACAGGGGGTTACCAGCTGCAGTCACTTGTTCACGATGAGTGCACAACTGGTGATCTTGCAGTTAAAATGTTTGATATTTGTTGTGAGTCGGTCAAAGCGCACATAACATATTGCTATGATGTTTGGTGAGTTTTATGAAAAGATGGCAGGCACATATCCCTCTTCTGTCACACTGCCGTTGTGAGCTTTGTATGAGATCCAGTCGCACAGTTTGAGTTTTGGAATAATTTGGAATGTCTCTAAATTGTACAGTGCAAGACCAGCTTAATACCAGCTCCATACAATTCATCCAATGCACATTTTAATCTTCCATAGTAATGGATGGGTCATTGCCTACCTCACTCAAGCACATCATCAGTAACGCAGAATACTATGGACCTTCACTTTTTCTTTTGGGTGAGTTTGCAGTCTTTTAGAAATTCTTTGACCAATATCTTTTTTTTTTTTAAATAAAGGTTGCATAATAAGATTAATTCATTAATACTTTTTTTCTGCTCTAATTTTAGCCACGGAGGTGGTGACGGTGTTTGTGTTCCAGGAGCCATCTTTGCTTTCTTCTTTACAAGACAATGGCCTCACTGATGTTATGCTGCATGCACTTCTCATCAAAGATGTGGGTTTAGTTCTGTGCTGTCTTTTTTTAACAAAATGATTTGGTTTTAACACTAAAGTCAGAATTTGTCAGAAAACTGAATGTTGGTGATATTTGACAAACCAAAACTAACATAACAACCACTAACATACATGTACTGCACAATTAATTGAATTTTAATGATTATTACACCCAATGATTACAGAAATGGCATAAATGACGGGTAACATTTAATGACAACCATCATGTCTTTATTGCAAGCACATAGCTTTATCACAGAAGTGGTGGAAAGACAAGTAGTATCAGCTTCAGTGAAAAAACAACAAACTGAACAATTGTGATTTCATTTATGACAAACGTGATAATCTTTGTAAATATATAGATATAGATATATTAGGGATGTCAACAATTAATCGACTTGCGATTAATTGTCGATCAAGACGTTCGAACAAAATGCATTAATTGCAATTAATCGCGGACACGCGCACCCGCGTGGTCACGAAACAAGGCAACCGTGCTGCGCCAAGCTCGACTCACAGCCGGCCGCAGGCGCCAACGGCACGGTACGCGCGGACAAACCAGCCGCACGAAACCAGCAGCAGCACGTGGTGGTTTAATCCTGGTCTAGACCTGGTCCAGTCCTGGTTTAGACCTGGTTTAGTTCTGGTGTAGACCTGGTTTAGTCCACGTTTAGTCCTGGTCTAGTCTCTTAGCCAATCAGGATGCAGAACACAATGTTACACTATAAAAAAAGTTGCACTATAAAAAAAAAATTTGGGGAAAAAAAAAAAATCCGTGAACCGCGATAGAGCGAGGGATTACTGTATTTTGTTATTCAGCATCAAGCATTGTCTGCCTTTTACTAAGGAATAATTAATTGAGGAATATACAATATAATACTATGATATATTTATGACTCAGTGTTATGTATACTATAGCTTATATTCTTAAAGACCCTATTGAAACACTAAAATTCAGGTGAAAAACACCGCTTATCAAATAATCGTAAGTCGATTGATAAAGTCAATCAACTATAGATTAATGAGTTAATTGATAATTTGCATCCCTTGTATATATATATATGTATATATATTTTATTTTATTTTATTTTATTTTATTTGAATGATGGATAGAAAGAAAGAACCTGTTGGAAAAACAAGTGCATGGATGCATTTTGTGCTTTTGTGAATTCAAAAGAATCTTTGAATCTGCATTTCTCTCAGGTAGAGTTAAGAAAAGTTTGATTTTGCACCTTGCTACACTGTTATAGTACTTTGCCTAATCAGCTTGATGGCTGTTTGACCAAAGCTGAGATGAGGCTAGGGGGAGAAGGTTGAGTGTCAGTCATTTTCTTAATTAAAACCCAACCCTTCTTATAGTTTGTATATAATTCTTTCCAGGTTCCTGCAACCCGTGAAGTTTTAGGGTCCCTTCCCAATGTGTTCAGTGCGCTGTGTCTGAATGCAAGAGGTTTGCACTCTTTTGTTCAGTGTCAGCCTTTTGAGCGGCTCTTCAAAGTGCTCTTGTCTCCTGACTACTTGCCTGCAATGCGCCGGCGCCGCAGCTCAGATCCTCTTGGTGAGTTGTTTGTGTATTGATGGTTTGATTTGTTTTACTCCCTCTGCTACATTGTTATGGCTTGTACTTCTAGGTGACACTGCGTCTAATCTCGGGAGTGCAGTTGATGAGCTCATGAGGCATCAGCCCACACTGAAGACAGATGCTACTACAGCCATAATTAAGGTAAATTAACAACAGACTTTAATGAGCACTTGCTACTGTTTTTTTTAAATCTAGGTGAATCAAAATTGCATGTATTTGAAAATAAGATGAATCATGAATTTTATTTTATAGTTACTAGAAGAGATCTGTAACTTGGGCCGGGCCCCAGAGTACATCTGCCAAAAACCTTCCATCCAGAAAGCAGATGGCACTGTGGCTGTACCACCTGCCCGGTCTAGTCATGCAGCTGAAGAAGCTTCCAGTGAAGATGAAGAGGAGGAGGAGGCGCTTCACACCTTTAGCCAACAGGGGGAGCCAGAGAGCAACAGACAGTCAGTGCCACTTGAACTGTATGACGCTGAGTTCATAATACTGTAGATTAAAACATCCACTTAGTCAAGCTTTCCTCACCCACATTTATTAACGTTTTTTTGTTTAGTGCCAAATTATATATCACTTCTTGTTTATTTTAGGGTCGTGGGTACAGAGGAACGAATTCCTATTCCTCTTATGGATTATATCTTGAATGTGGTACGTATTTATACTTGCTATACATTTTAATAATAATTACTTCTAATTACTGATAGTAATGTGGTACTGGATGTTTTTCTTAGATGAAATTTGTTGAATCCATACTGAGCAACAATACAACTGATGACCACTGCCAGGAGTTTGTCAACCAAAAGGGATTGCTACCCCTGGTTTCAATTCTGGGTTTACCTAACCTGCCCATAGACTTCCCCACATCAGCTGCCTGTCAAGCAGTTGCTGGTGTCTGCAAGTCAATACTGGTAAGGGAAAATGTCAAGTGATTAATCAATCACTTTTTAAAAGAAACATGGGCCCAATTAATGCTGTTGCTTTTAGACTCTCTCTCATGAACCTAAAGTTCTTCAAGAGGGCCTGTGTCAACTGGATAGTATTTTGACATCCCTGGAGCCCTTACATCGGCCAATTGAGGTGCCTGGAGGATCTGTGCTTCTCAGGGAGTTGGCTAATGCAGGCCATGTTACAGATGCAACATTGTCGGCACGGGCCACTCCACTTCTGCACGCTTTGACTGCTGCACACGCATACATCCTCATGTTTGTTCATACTTGCAGAGTTGGACAGGTAAATATTTGATGTTTTAAATTAATTGGACTTTAGTCTATTTTAATTAAACATGTTGATTTAAATTGTGTTTTAGCCATGCATTCTGACAGCTTTTAAAATGTGAAATATTTAAAAATATCTTTTTAATGAATAGAGTGAAATTAGGGCCATCTCGGTCAACCAGTGGGGCTCCCAGTTGGGCCTGAGTGTTCTCAATAAGCTCAGTCAGCTCTATTGCTCTCTTGTGTGGGAGAGCACTGTTCTTCTGTCCCTGTGCACACCCAACAGGTAAGTCTTTGGGCTCCAGTCTCATTTTGTTGAATGTTTAGCATCCATATGTTAAGCCCTTTTGTCTGTGCTTAGTCTGCCTCCAGGTTGTGAGTTTGGTCAGGCTGACATGCAGAAACTTGTTCCCAAAGAGGAGAAGCCATCTTGCAGCACTACAACAGCAATGGGCTCAGGCTCTAAGAGAAATGGTAACTATTTAGTGGTATTTTAAAAAAAGAATTCTGATAATTAGGATCACATAATGACAATGTACATTTTGTTCATTGTAAACCTCAATTTTAATCTAAAACAACTTGAAAGGGGTTCATTTACCTCATCTGCAAACCATAGCACTGATTCTCTGTTGCTGGCCTTGGCTCTTTACAATGGTATTTCACCTTAGTGAACACTTCTTTTTTTTATTTTTAAATGGCTACACAACAGTGAGATTTTTTTTTAAAGAACTGTAACTTGGTATTGAGGTGTGAATGGAGACATGAGATGGGTGGCACGGTGGCTGAGTGGCTAGCGCTCATGCTTCACAGCAAGAAGGTTCCGGTCTATGTGTGTTCTGTGTGGAGTTTGCATGCATGGTCTGGGTTCGATCCCCGGGTCACCCGGGCCTTTCTGTGTGGAGTTTGCATGTTCTCCCCGTGTCTGGGTGGGTTTTGTCCGGGCACTCCGGTTTCCCCTATCAACCCAAAACATGCACCATAGGTAAAATCCTCCAGCTTGGGTCCTGACCAAGCCGAAGCAAGAAGATCATGGAGATGGTCCCCGGGCGCAGTAATGTGCTGCCCACTGCTCCTAATAACAGGATGGGTTAAATGCAGAGAAGAATTTCTCCAGTGTGAGATCAATAAAGTTGCTGTGTCTTCTAAAATAAAAAGTGCTGACATCTCAAATGCAGTAACACTTAAACATGCATGAAACACAATATAACTCAAATATGTTAATGAAAGGAGAAAACATAAAATGGTCCTAAGTTTTTAGGAGCTTTTAATTCTTTTTCTGTCACTGTTCATTTTAAAGGGATATGCCACCCCCAGGTCAAATTTGGGCATCTCCCCACAGTCCAGAGACTAAAATAAGTGGTGGAAAGCGTTTCTGGCACGCTGCAGCACGCTGCCAGGGGAATCCCAGTTACGCACCGGGAAGGGAGTTCCCCTGTTGCACAACGTGGTGCGTGATTCGGCTTTATTCTTCCGCACTGGAAAATAGTTCCCACCCAAAATGACCAAGGCAAGCTCTCCGTGTTGATTTGCACATTTATTTGCACTCGATATGAATGCGCACTACACAGAAAGTAATTGGGAAACGCATCGAGCAAATTAATTCCTTTGGCCGAAATCTTTCTCTGGCGACGTTAGACGCCAGTCTAAGGCGGAGGAGCTGCAGATACCGCGGCGGTCAGTGGCGACAGACTCGGACAATGGCTGGGTGAGCAGGAAAATGCTTTCCACCGCTTATTTTAGTCTCTGGACTGTGGGGAGATGCCCAAATTTGACCTGGGGGTGGCATATCCCTTTAATAAGGAAGCATTGTGAGATGAGTCTCTTGTAAGTGATCACAGATGACACCCATTTGTGATCACATGTATAGTATATAAAATGTAATTGCTGTCAAATTTACCTTCACATATCCCAATTATTTTGCATGGTAGAAACTGAAGCAGTATCTGTGGACACTTCTGCTGGAGGATTGCTGGAAGGGATGGGGCTTGATGGCGATACACTGGCTCCAATGGAGACCGATGAACCCACTACATCAGATCCTAAGGCCAAATCCAAACTTACTCCAGCCATGGCCACACGCATCAAACAGATAAAACCCCTTCTGTCAGGTAAAAATATTCTGCAAGCTGTTTTAATGGAAAAAAAATCTCATTTGCGAAAGACAGACATATTACATTGTTGCTGTCTCTTTTAGCTTCATCTCGACTTGGAAGAGCACTGGCTGAACTGTTTGGTTTGCTTGTGAAACTGTGTGTGGGCTCTCCGGTGCGACAGCGCCGCTCCCATCATGCCACCAGCACAGGCACAACACCAACACCAGCCGCGCGAGCCACTGCTTCTGCTTTGACCAAACTTCTCACCAAAGGCCTGAGCTGGCAGCCTCCTCCATACACCCCAACACCACGTTTCAGGTATAAGGCCTCTGCAAATAAATGATTCTTTCAATTTATATAGATGCATATCATATATATATATGTTTTCCCCTCTTTCTGCAGGCTGACCTTTTTTATTTGCTCAGTGGGATTTACTTCCCCAATGCTGTTTGATGAGAGGAAGTACCCCTATCACCTCATGCTACAAAAATTCTTTTGTTCTGGAGGACACGATGCTCTGTTTGAGTAAGCATTTTTCCATTTCTTACAAGGGGGAAACTACTAATTCTGACAAATTGCTAAATTAAATGACACCATTTAATTTTTCTTTTCTTTTTTTTTTTTTTTACATTGCTGCTGTTGTATTTTTGTGCAGAACCTTTAACTGGGCTCTGACAATGGGAGGCAAGGTGCCTGTGTCTGAGGGTCTGGAGCATGTTGAGTTACCAGATGGGACTGGGGAGTTTCTGGATGCATGGTTAATGCTGGTGGAGAAGATGGTGAACCCCAGCACAGTGCTGGACTCGCCTCACTCGCTGCCAGCTAAAATGCCTGGAGTTACACCCACCATGCCTCAGTTTAGTGCTCTTAGATTTCTCATTGTTACCCAAAAGGTAAGTGAGATGAAATGCAAAATAAACTATGCTAAACGGATATTATGTTTGTTATATAATGATGGATCTTAAAATTAAACTACTGTATTTTTAGGCTGCATTCAACTGCATCCGCAGTCTGTGGAACAGGAAGCCACTTAAAGTGTATGGAGGCAGGATGGCTGAGTCCATGTTGGCCATACTCTGCCACATTTTGAGAGGAGAGCCGGTAATCCAGGAGCGGCTTTCTAAGGAGAGAGAGGGCACGGTTCGCCCTGAGGAGGAAGCTTCCTCCACAGGCTCCTTGGGAGGCACTACTGCACCTGGATCAAGTACAACAAGTGGAGAGGGCTCTGCACCAACTGGGTCCTCTACTGGGGTGCCACCTGCAGGATCGGCAGAAGATTCCACCAACTCAAGTTCCCGCCGTGAGCCTCAGGTTAACCAGGCCCAGCTCACACAGGTACTCCAACTTGTTCAACAAAGAATAATAATAAGTTTGATCAGACTTGGAGTAGTTAATGGAGTAGGCTAAACTTGTTGGCCAAATAGACTACCGTCTCTATTACCTTACTCATTTTGTTATGTATAAATTGAAGACTGGGCCACCATTTGTTTTATAACAGGAAAGATGCAGAGGGAGAGTGAGGCACGAACAGGTCCACCAGCAGCATCTTCAGCAGGTATCATAAGCAAGATTGAGCAAAAAGTGAGAGGGCAGATTTAAAGACAAAGGAGTACGGAATAATGGTTAAAGACTCAGAGAATCTGTTGGAAAATAGGCATATTATGTGTGAAAATGTTTGTATGTTTCTTCTCCTAAACCTTGCTTTTTTTTTAGGTCAGTTTTGTTAATTTATTCTTCCATCTATTCTTCTTTCTAGCTTGTAGATATGGGTTTCTCAAGAGAACATGCCATGGAGGCTCTGCTAAACACCAGCACTATGGAACAGGCTACGGAGTATCTACTCACTCATCCTCCTCCTCTTCTTAGTGGGGCAGTGAGGGTAAGGACTTGTGGTTTTGCATTTAGTGACTTGATGTGATCTTGATGTGGCTTATGTACATTTTGTATAACTTCTAGGACCTCACTATGTCTGAAGAGGACCAGATGATGAGGGCCATTGCCATGTCACTTGGTCAAGAGGTCAGCATGGAGCAACGCTCCGATTCTCCTGAGGTGTGACCTCATATTTTGAGTACTTTGCCAGCTTTATTGGACTCAAAAAGTCACAGTACTAGGAAGTGGTAACAGTAGTAAATGTTATATTCTGGTATATGTAGGAAGCTGCACGGCGTCGTGAAGAAGAAGATCGAAGGGCCAGGGAGCGGGCAGAGGAAGAGGAGGCTCGCTGTTTGGAGCGTTTTATGGAAGCTGAGCCCCTGGACCCACAGGAACTGCATTCCTTCACTGATGCCATGTTGCCGGGCTGTTTCCACCTTCTAGATGAGCTACCTGATACGGTCTACAGATTGTGTGATCTTCTAATGACTGCGATTAAGAGGAGTGGCCCAGAGTACCGAGACCTTATTCTCGGTCAAGTTGTTCACCAGGTGACCCATAACTGGACACTGGGTTGCAAACGTTTTCTGGTGTAGCCCCCTTAACATTAAAAATAGATGGATGGATGAAAATCAATTAATCAGTTTGCACCAATGTTTTGGATGATTAAAAGTAACTAGCCCCATTCACCCACTAACACATTTTTACAAGCTTGAGCTCAAGTAAACCTTCCATGCTTCTGCCATAACTCACTGAATTTCTTTGGCAATTCTTTTATTTTTTACTAGCCCAGTGTTGCTATTAAGAACAATAAACACAATAATATTAAATTATATGCCAATATCTGATGGATCAATATGGCATGCTGTAAGTCTATAGTTTAAAGCTAGATACAGTTGGTACATGTATTTTTGATCAAGGTGTGAAATGCAGTGCTAGCATAGTTGTCATCTTCAATGAAAACTAATGAAGGCAGCATTGTCCAAAGCTACACATACTCCAGTAGAATCATTTGGGACGTTCCAATTTTATTTTTGCAGAGTTAAACACTCACTAGAGTAACCCACTCACTCACACCTAGAAAGTGATTGTGATGACAGGGACCTCTCTATTTGTCCCCATGTCAATCAATCAGTCAAACATTATTTATAAAGCGCTTTTCATACAAAAAATGTAACACAAATGTATACTATCTAACTTATGGATCCTTATCTTTTATTTGTAGGTTTGGGAGGCAGCTGATGTGCTTATCAAGGCTGCTGTGCCCCTCACCACCAGTGATACGAAGACCGTGTCAGAGTGGACAAGGCAGATGGCTACACTACCACAGGCCTCTAAACTGGCCACACGTATTCTGCTGCTTACCTTACTTTTTGAGGTAATCCAAAATTATTTTACTGAAATTTGCTTTTTTCATATGTAACATGCTAATATTTTGAATATTTTTAAGGAATTGAAACTGTTGTGTGCCAGAGTGGTGGAAAACAGCGAAATTCTTGATTTACTCATCAAACTTCTTGAAGTGGTACAGCCATGTCTGCAGGCAGCGAAAGAACAAAAAGACATCCAGACACCAAAGTGAGTTCTGCTTAAAATAACATATTTGAGTACATCTCAAGTGTACTAATATCTTGCTCTGTAGTTCTGTGTCGGTTTTAAAGTTGTTTTTCTATTCCAAAAGATGGATTACACCAGTGTTGCTGCTTATAGATTTCTATGAAAAAATGGCTGTCTCTTCCAAGCGCAGAGCAGAAATGAACAAGGTAATTACAGTTTTTATTTATATTTATATTTTATTTATTATTTATATAGTACAATATTTTGAGTAAGAAAACTGTCTTTCAGTATCTGCAGCCTAATGGGAACAATTGGCGGTGGTTTGATGACCGTTCAGGCCGTTGGTGCAGTTACAGTGCATCCAATAACAGCACCATAGACTCTGCTTGGCGTGCTGGAGAGACTAGTGTCCGTTTCACAGCCGGTCGTCGCAGATACACTGTGCAGTTCAACACCATGGTCCAGGTACTGCATATTTTTTATGCAGTTAAGCCTTAAGGTTTTATTCTTATTCAGCTATACATGCATATTTTTTCTCTGAAAATATCAGGTAAATGAAGAGACTGGCAACAGGAGACCTGTGATGTTGACTGTCATGAAACTGCCCCGGCTTGCTAAGACTACAAAGGCAAACAGCATGACTGATTCTGAGAAGGAAGAGGGTGAGAAGAACAAAGCTGACGAAACTCAGACTGAGGCAGACTCTGTTGCACCAGTGGAGATGATTACTCCAAAAGTGGATGCAAGCCAAACAAAAGAAGCTCCCTCAGGACTTGCTTCTTCCCAAGAGCCTGAGCACACTCAAAGCTCTGATATTGTTGTCCAGGGTCTGAGTGAGGACATGACTACCATCCTTATCCGGGCCTGTGTCAGTATGATAAGTGTCCCAGTGGACCCAGACACACTCCACGCCACACTGAGACTCTGTTTGCGTCTCACACGCAATCACCAGTATGCCATGATGTTTGCGGAGTTAAAGAGCACTCGGATGATTTTAGGTCTCACTCAGAGTTCTGGTTTTAACGGCTTTACTCCACTGGTAACACTGCTCTTCAGACACATCATAGAGGACCCAGCTACACTCCGGCACACCATGGAGAAGGTAGGAACCAGCTAAGTTAAATTTCCGGACAGTTTTATGGTCCGATGTTTGTTCCTAATCTGTAATATAATTTTATAATTAAATATAATTTATTTTTTTACAGGTGGTTCGGTCAGCTGTGACAAGTGGTGCAGGCAGCACCACTTCTGGAGTTGTGTCAGGCAGTCTTGGCTCCAGGGAAATCAACTACATTCTTCGTGTCTTGGGCCCAGCTGCATGCCGCAATCCTGAATGTTTCATTGAAACTGCTAGCAACTGTGTCCGCATAGCTTTACCTGCTCCTCGAGGGGCTGGCACAGGTAAATTTTAAAATGACTGGGGTTTAAATTCCATCCATCCTTCCATTTTCTTCCGCTTATCTGGGGCCGGGTCGCGGGGGCAACAGTCTAAGCAGGGACTCCCAGACTTTCTTCACCCCAGACACTTCCTCCAGCTCCTCCGGGGGGAGCCAAGGCGTTCCCAGGCCAGCCTGGGGTTTAAATTATGATTGACAATATATTTGTGCCTATTATTAATTGTATGGCTTTGTTCTTGCAGCCTCCGATGATGAGTTTGAAAACCTAAGAATAAGAGGGCCAAATGCTGTGCAGCTTGTGAAGACTACTCCACTAAAGTTGTCACCTTTGCCATCTATTCCGGATACCATCAAGGAGGTTCTTTATGACATGCTCAATGCCTTGGCAGCCTACCACGCACCTGAAGAACGTAAGGCAATTTATTAATGAAAATCAGTGTGTTCAGTATGA
The DNA here is from genome assembly GCA_036785185.1 of Paratrypauchen microcephalus. Lineage (NCBI taxonomy): Eukaryota > Metazoa > Chordata > Actinopteri > Gobiiformes > Gobiidae > Paratrypauchen > Paratrypauchen microcephalus. Next base: position 3,321,347 of record JAVJIX010000052.1, on the reverse strand, counting down.
GACTTGATCCAAATTGTCTTTGCAGCTGAACGCCCAGAGGAACGTGCAGTTGCAGTACCTGGTGGACAAGACCTTTGTCAAATACTGCAGGATGTTGGTGATGATGTTTATCAGCAGTACAGACTCACGCGACAAGGCAGTGACTTTGACTCCCAGTCTGCATTTCATATTAATGTAGGTCTGAAAGACAAAGCATGCTTTTTGTGTTTTGAAATTTGTTTTAATCCCCTGTGTTTTAATGTAGACCCAAGTGTTTGCAGCTGATGGTGCTGTGGCTGAGACATCCCAAACTGGAACGCCCCAAGGAGAAGGTGACTAAATTAGAAGCATGCTCTAAAATGAGATGCACAAAATGTAATTAACTAATATTTTACCAATGTTGTGAATATGTTGCTTTTTTAGCAAACTCCCCAGAGGAAATGCGTGAGGAGAAAAAGGAGCAAGAAGGAGAAAAAACCACCAGCTCAGAGGAGGGGAAAGCTGCCAAGGCAAAAGCTTCTAAGCCATTAATGCCCACCTCTACCATCCTCAGACTGCTGGCTGAACTTGTGCGCTCCTATGTGGGAATTGCCACATTAATTGCTTCATACTGCTACACTGCCGGGCAGTCTGAGTTGATTAAAGAGGTTTGTGGTTCATTATGTGATTTTTAGGTAATCTCAGACCTACAGTATAATGAATTACAGCCACTTTTTTCCCCTTAATGTTTGTATCATAGGATTGCAGTGTTCTTGCCTTTGTGCTAGATCATTTGCTCCCTCATACTCAGAATGCAGAAGACAAAGACACTCCAGCTCTAGCACGTCTCTTTTTGGCCAGTTTGGCTGCTGCTGGCACAGGCACAGATGCTCAGGTAGCTCTGGTCAATGAGGTAAAGGCTGCACTCAGTCGTGCACTTGCTATGGCTGAAGGTGCTGAAAAACATGCCAGGTAAATTTACTGTGAGTAAAGTGTGAACTAATTGTTTTTTGTTTTTAATTTAACATTTTTTTCTATCTTGCAGACTTCAAGCGGTTATGTGTATTATTAGTACAATTATGGAGTCCTGCCCTTCAACCTCGAGCTTCTACAGTACTGCAGCAGCAAAAACCCAGCACAACGGCATGAATAATATTATTAGGCTTTTCCTCAAGAAAGGTCTGGTAAATGATTTGGCTCGAGTACCTCACAGCTTAGATTTGTCAAGGTACAAAAAGATGTATTATGTATTCAAATAAAAATAATTGCTTTGTTTAAATGTGTTTTTAATTGCTTTTTTTTTTTTAACAGTCCTAATATGGCTAATACAGTCAATGCTGCTCTGAAACCACTGGAAACGCTATCTCGTATTGTGAACCAACCCAGCAGTTTGTTTGGTGGCAAAGGAGGCTCAAGCAAGAATAAGACTGAGCACGACACAGTGGGTGCTGCAAGAGACAGCAACAGCAACACTCAGGACCAAAGTATGCCATTAAACCAGTGGTCATTGTTCACATTGTTATATCTGTTGTTCATATTTATGATTCTTAACAGGTGAATCTGGTGAGACTGAACCAGTAGAAGGCAATCATAGAGTCACAGGACCAGATAATGACCTCATGGATGGAGAGACTGAAGGAGACACTGTTGTAATTGCTGGCCAGCCAGAGGTTCTTAGCACACAAGCCATGCAGGTAACTTTTCAATTACTTTCAACCTTTTTTCTGATAAATGCTTTCATAGTACCAGATGTATGTAATTTCACTTTGTTCTAGCTGATATATACTGTTGTTGTTGTATGTAGGTAGAGAACGAGTTGGTGGATTTAATTGATGAGCTTTTGGAAAGGGATGCTGGCACAGTAAACAGCACAATCATAGGTAATCACAATATTTACAAATACTTGGAACTAAATTAGCCAAAGACTGATAGTAATTCTGATGACAATGTTTCATTAACTCAGTGGGACGGAGTGCGGAGGATGAATCCCAAGAAGACGTGTTAATGGATGAGGCACCATCTAATATTAGCCAAGCCTCTACACTTCAGGCAAACCGTGAAGGTACAACAATATTCCAGCCTTGTTTTGGCACAAATACAGTATTATGTCACTGCGCTATTCACTTATTGTCACATTCTTTATCAGACTCCATGAACATCTTGGAACCAGAGGATGAGGAGCACACACAGGAGGAAGACTCTAGTGGCAGTAACGATGATGAAGACAGTCAGGATGAGGAGGAGGAGGAAGAGGAGGAGGAAGAGGAGGACCAGGTACCATTGATTTATTTAATTCATGGGGATATTGCACCATTACCTCTTTCACAACCAATTGTTTTCTAAAGGATGATGAAGAAGGTGATGAGGATGATGACGATGAAGGTTCAGAGATGGAGTTGGACGAAGACTTCCCTGACATTAATGCTGCTCCTCACATTCGATTTGAGCGCTTCGACAGAGATGATGACCTCATTATAGAGTTTGACAACATGTTTTCCAACAACGGTACTTTTTCATAAATGAAGACTGCACACCGCTAGTCTGACAGTCCATTAAGATGTAAAGAGAGTCTTCATCAAAACTGGAACATCTACTAATCTGTATCCTGTTCCCTCAGCTGACATCCCTCCATCCCCAGGCAACATACCCAGCTCCCACCCACTCATGGTCCGGCACGCCGATCATGGCTCTCTGACTCTTGGTGTGGCAGGTTCCAGCAGCCGCTTGGCCCAGGGCATGGGGCGCAGCCAGAGAACACTGCGACAGTTGACTGCCAACAGTGGGCACACTATCCATGTCCACTATCCGGGAAACCGCCAGCCTAACCCACCACTCATCCTGCAAAGGTGAAAGCACATTATTTATAGTGAACATAAAGTATTTTATTGTTTTAATTCATTAGTATAAATGCTGTTATGTCTCACATACCAGGTTGTTGGGTCCCAGTGCAGCAGCAGACATCTTGCAGTTGTCCAGTTCTCTTCCTCTGCAGTCTCGCGGCCGTGCTCGTTTGTTGGTTGGAAATGAAGATGTACATATCATTGCTCGCTCGGATGACGAGTTGTTTGATGATTTCTTCCATGAGCAGAGTGGCACTGGAGGTCAAGCAGGTCCAACACCTCATTAGATTTGATTATCTATTTTAAGGTCCTATATTACCTAAAATTGACTCTTGTGAGGTTTAAGGCATGACAAAATGTTGTTACCTCCTCAAAAACATTCCCAGTGTTGTGTTTTTTGTTTCATTCACACATGTTTGAGTAGTCTTTTTATTATTAGTCTATTGAAATTTTTAAAACTCACTCTGGTTGCTCTGGTTCCACCTTGTGATATCATGTAGTGGTAGTTTTCAAGTTAACAGATGCCTTTACATTTTCTTCAGTTGAGATTGGCAATTTCAGAGCTAAAATTGTCCAAATGATTCTAGGGAAAGGGGTATTGAGTTTAAAAACGCATTGGAGTACTTCCTGTATTACCACATAAAATCAGCCTAAATATGCAGGGTTTGTGTGTTAAACATGTGTGTGAATGAAACAAAACGCAATGCCAGATATGTTGTTGATAATAAAATGGGATAATATGGACCCTGTTAAATATGTACTCCTTTTTCCTTATTACATTTTTTAGGTACTCTTTCCAGTATTCCCACTGCACTGACCAGATGGACTGATGAGTGTAAAGTTCTTGATGCTGAAAGTATGCATGACTGTGTCGCCGGTAAGTGTGGCCTCAGACAATTATAATTGCTTTTATTGTATTTTAAAAATATATATATTCTTTAAGACTTGAGACAACCGCTAACTTATTTTTCATTTTTCTCTGTAGTTGTCAAAATCCCTATTCTTCAGCATTTGGAATATCTTCGAGATGAGGAGTTGGAAGAAAGAAGGGAAAAGCGCAGGAGACAAATGGCTGAAGAGGAAGCATCTAAGCAGAATGAGAGGAGAGCTTCAGGAGCAGAGCAGTCCAGGGAGCAGAGTCTGCAGGTTTGTGGGTTTGCACTGGAAAAATTTGTGACTCTGGCAAAGAATTCAAGTCTGACTGCATCATTGGTTCTTGTCCTCAGGGCCCTGGACTGGGCACAGTGAATGGTGCAGAGAACACTGCAGGTATTTAGAGCTGAAATATTACCTGATATTAACTGGTTTTCAGTAAAAGAACCGCATGCACGGCTCTTTGTGAAGATGAATCCAAAGGAGCGTGTCCTGAGATGAGGTAGTAGTTTGTATAGTTTTAGGATCACACCAGATCTGGGAGATAACTATACAGTCTACTGTCTTTCTTATGGCAACGCCAAAGCAGCAACATTTCTCAATCCCTGGTTTTGTGAATATTTGCTACACTGCCTTTTTTGTTGATTTTATACATTTCGGTCTTTTATTTGCTATGCTGTGGTGAGGTAGTAAGTTGTGTTGTTGTTGGGGATCAGGATTGAAAGCCCCTTTCAGGAGATAACTATACAACTTACTGCCTTCCTCAGTGAAAGCAGCTTGCGTCAACCCAAAGGAAGCTTTATTTGATCAGTATGATTCTAATTTCTTAACACAGTGTTGCATCACAAAGAGAATTTATTTTACTTGTTTAGCTTGACTTTATATTTTGTTTGGATATTTCAGAGGGTGAACAGGCTCAGGGTAGTGCAGTGACATGTTTGGACCCCCCCAGAGTTGAAGGCTTCCTCACAGCGCCCCCATCTGGAGAGGTTACTCCTACCACACCAGCTCCTCATGAGCAGGCCTTGGTCTCCTTAGAAACTGCTATAAGTCAACAGGTGCACCAGCCAATAGCAGACCTGTTGTTGGCCGAGTCACATGCCAGCTCCTTGGCTGCCCTGGCAGGGGCAGGCCTTGCCTCCTTGTCAGACAGACAAAGCAATGAAGTGGAAGCATCTCAGATGGAAATGTCCCCCGCCCCGACAATCGGTGAGCGAGCCGGAGGAAGTGGTGGAGGAGAAAGAGGAGGAGCGGATGAAGGCAGGGAAGGTAGAATAACTTTCAAACTATTGCATACAGCTACAGGCCCCTGTAGAAAGGAAATGCATAAAAGGAGCACTGTTTACCTTTTCCATTTGATTGACCTTTGCGCATTATAATTACTTTACTGATATCTATTTGTACTTCATAGCCTCTCTGAGTCCAGACATCGTTGAATCATCAGAGCCTGCAGCAGTGGGTGTGTCGCAGCTTGAGGGCTCTCCCATGGACACCAGCAGTCCTGCTTCTGCCACTCAGGAAGAGGCCACTTCTGCACCTCCACAAACCACCCATCTCTCCCAGGAGCTCTCAGGCAATGGAGAGAGTGGGCTTACTGACCGGCAGACAGATGCAGAGACAGGGTCAGGACTTGGTATTGAGCAGCATGATACTTGGTATGTAGTGAGCTATAAAACTTATGTTCTTTTACAGGTCAACATCTGTATCTTCTCCTGGTGAAACCATGCCCAGAAGTGACAGTGCTGACAGTCAGACTCGGGCCATCCAAGAGGAACCTCTCCCCTCAACTAGCAATGAGGAGGAGGACCCTCTTGCTGGTATGGATTGGAATTACTTTATTTTTATTTTTAAATATATTATATTCTAGAGCACCTATTATCATAGGTGTGTGAAATGTGAAATAGTCTGGAGAAGACATGGAAAAGGCTATGCTGCCTGCAATATTGTTTAGCATGAGCAGTTTGGTCATGGGCCATTGATGGTCTGGGGAGGCATATCCATTAAGACCTCTACTGGCTAGAAAATGGCAGTCTGACTGCCATTAGGTATTGGGATGAAATCCTTGAATCCATTGTCAGACCCTACGCTGATGCAGGAGGTCCTGGGTTCGTCCTGATGCATGACAATGCCCGGCCTCAAATATGCAGGCAGAACCCACAGGATGAAGGGATTGATACAGCTGAATGGCCCTCACAGTCACCTGACTTAAACATGATAGAACACCTCCGGAGCATGTTTGGGCCCATCAGCCACTGCCAGCTTGCTCCTCAGCCTGTACCGGAGCTCAGTGATGCCCTTACATAGATCTGGGAGGACATCCCACAAGACACTAGGGGTGGGCGATATGGGCAACAACAAAAAAAGAGGATTTTAACGATAACTATATTATGACGATACCCCCCCCCATTTAGTCAGAGTTTATTTTATCACATGGTGATAAACTTGTTTTAGTGCAGACAGCAGCGCTCGCTAACACTGCAACTTCATGTTAACACACAGACAGCAACACTTCCTCCTCCTCAGGCTGCGCTCACACATCCGCTGTGTTCATAAACTAATAATCCGTCCATAATACATGTATAAATGCATAATACATGCATACACAGGGTTCAAAGTGTGAGAAAAGTAGCGGTTTATAGTCCGGAAATTACGGTGTGTGTGTATATATAGGCTAATCTTAATGTTTAAGCAATAGGACTACGCTATAGGCTCGTATTGATTTTTACAATCAGACAACCGAGCCTGTCTAAAACTTTATACCCATTTCACCAGACAGCCCGTCTTCTAGATGAGGGTGTGATATGGACATTGTGAAAGGGGGATTTGTGTCCACATCAGTTTTGCTCACGGTGCTCTAAACACGTGTAGCCTGGACATGCTAAGGCAAGGACATCTCTCTCGATAGCTGTACACAAATACAGTGGTACCTCACCTTACGAATGACCCAACAAACGAAAATTTCAAGTTACGAAACGCCTTCACGGTAAATTTTTGTCTCTAGATACAAAAGAAAATTCAAGTTACGAAACGCGAAATCTCAAAAATTCAAATAATGCGCACTCAGCCACACACATACGCTTTTCTCAGACTGGATTTAAACTTTTCTCACATTTGTCTCTGTTTAAACACTCAAACTTTCATAGATTTTCAACAAAACGTATTAATATTGAAGTGTGGGGGGAAGCGGGATGGGGGAGAAGACTGTGCGGACACGTGTGCGCAGCATGACCCGGCGCGGGGCTGACAGCAGGTCTAGACCAAGGTCTAAACCTGGACTGGACCAGGACTAAACCAGGACTAGACCAGGACTAGACCAGGACTAGACCAGGACTAGACCAGGACTAAACCAGGACTAAACCAGGACTAAACCAGGACTAAACCAGGACTAGACCAGGACTAGACCAGGACTAAACCAGGACTAGACCAGGACTAGACCAGGTGGATTAAAGCGCCGCGTGTGGGTCTATTTCCTGGTTTCTCACGAGTCACAGTTGAGCCATGCAAGAGCCGGTGGTCTGGACTAAACCTGGACTAAACCAGGAGGAGTCGCGGTGGTCTGGACTAAACCAGGACTAAACCTGGTGTTGTGAGATGTGTCTATAGCTCAGTGCAGAAGAAAGAGAGTGAGTGAGTGTGTGCGCGCGCCGGGGGCGCTGTATGTATGGCTCCGCGGAGCAGTGGAGCCGGGTCGGTCTGGGTGTGTGTCTGTGTGTGCTCTCTCAGGGGAGAGACGGAGACAGCGATCGGGCAAGTAGAGGGTAAAAAGGTGCTACTCCTACAGTGTAGTGAGCTAATAAAGCCCCACTCTGCAGCAAAACCACTCCCTTTTATTTGCATTCTCATCCACTGCAAGCGCACGAGGTCCACAAGGGAGTTAACCCCGGAGGGAACGCTGTCTCCAGCCCTGGAGAAGACGATCTCCCCTGTGCTCCCCAACCACGGTTGGGGGACGAGAACACTGGACTAAACCAGGAGGAGCCGCGCTCACACTGCGTGCGGTCCCCTCCTCCCTGCGGTCTCCTCCTCGCTGCTCGCCTCAGCTGTGACTCGTGAGAAACCAGGAAATAGACCCGCACGCGGCGCTTTAATCCACCTGGTTTAGTCCTGGTCCAGTCCAGGTTTAGACCGTGATCTAGTCCTGCTGTCAGCCCCACGCCGGGTCATGCTGCCGCTTCCCCCCACACTTCAATATTGATATGTTTTGTTGAAAATCTATGAACGTTTGAGTGTTTAAACGAGAGACAAACGTGAGAAAAGTTTAAATCCAGTCTGAGAAACCAATCAGGACGCAGAACACATTGTTACACTATAAAAAAAGTTACACTATAAAAAGAAAAACTTTGATCGTTACGAAACCACTTCTGGAACGAATTAATTTCGTAAGGTGAGGTACCACTGTATTTGTTGTTTCCTAGGTTTTTTTTGGCGATTCAGCCATGTCACGCAAGTCTTGCAGTTTAAAACCAAAACTGTTTTGTTTGCAATGAATACGGGGAAACGTGGCGGTGACCATTGCAACACACAACGACAACTCAGATGTTTCATCTGTTCGTCGTAACCTTGACGAGTGGTTAACAAACCCCGTCGGGTTAATGTCGGGCTAACTCCACCTATTAATCTTACTTTTTGGGCTCAGCGGGCGAAAGGGGAGCTGAAGCTGTCTCACATCCCTGAATCTGAACTGTGGCGTGGAGTGAGGGAGAGCAGAGGAGTGGGGAGGAATTGAAACGGTCTGATTGGCTGAAAGTTCTCTGTTTACATGCAGATCTGTGGATCTGTGTCTCAGCCGCAGTGTCAGTGAAAGTCAGTGAAAACTTGAGTGAAACGGACGAAATGTGAGATCCATATGCGTAATTTAACACAACAAAGCATACAAGCGAACAAGGAGGGCCAAACTGCGTGCCCGCTACGCAAAATGCGTAGGTCTGACTGCATCTCTTTGGCTATGAATCTGGTGATGGCATTGGCTATGTTTTGCCATCGTTGACTTTTTCTGTCATACGGCACTTTTCTGCTGAATGAGTCTGCATGGGTTTGTTGGGTGTGCTGAACAGGTCGCCTACTTGTTTTTTCTTGAGCTGCAGAGTCTTGAAGTTTATCATATTTTTCGTGCTTTTTACTGTGGTAAAAGAGGTTAGTTGTGGAGCTTTGTTTCACAGCGATAGATTTCCAACAAATCTTGCTTATGACAGCATTTTGATCAATGTTAGTCTTTTCGAAAACAAACCATTTTCATGCCAGAGAAGTAGACCTGCGTCTAGGCACTAAATCCTCTGAAGTAGACCGAGCTTTAGTTGCATCTGCCTGCATTTTCTCAAATTGCGCTGCTAACCTCTCTGGCTGCTCACTGCTCCTGAAAAAGATGGATCAAATGCAGAAGTCAAATTTCTCCCGTGTGTCACTGTGTGTCATTGTGTGTGAGACCAAATAAAGACTTAAATCTTAACCTGTTCCAAGGCTCTCGCGAGAGAGGCCTACAAATCGAGCGGCAGAGTTGAGCTGAGTGTGGAGCGCGCTACGGCGCTCTAATGTGTGTCGGCGTCTGTAAGTGTCAGCACGCATTTTATTGGTTTTGGCGAACTAATTTAAATACTCGATAATGTAAATTTGCGCATCGTTAAAACAATCACGATAATATTGCAGACGGTATATAACGCCCACCTCTACAAGACACCATCCGTCATCTCATTAGGAGCATGTCACGACATTGTCAAACATGCATACAAGCATGTGTGAGCCACACAAGATATTGAGAGTTGCATTTTGAGTTGCAGAAATTAAATATTGGCAAAATGGACTAGCCTGCTACATAATTATTTCACTTTGATTTTCAGAGTGTCAGTTAAGCCCTCTGTAGGCTGAAAAGGGTTTTTTCCTTTAAAAGAGGAGCATCCTTTTATTCCTAAAACATTGCCCTGTCCATATTTGTATAGATATCCAGCATATTTTTTCACATTGATATCTGATGTGTTTTCAAAGTGTTCCTTTAATTTTTTGACAAGTATATTTCTCTCTACTCAAGCTGCAATTTACCCCCTCTTGAACATAAATTGCATGAGCAAGAGCATGTCCAGAAACATAGACTGAGCAGTTATTAATGAGATAGTTCAGTTGGTGTACATTTGATTGTCAAGTAATAAATACAGTAGTGTGTGACTAATATAGGGACATGAACACAGTAAGCTTAATGCTACCATCCATATTTTTTTTTTTTTACCAGTAGATGGCAGATGTGAAACCTGTTCCCCAGACATACTATCACTAACAATCTGTACCTCCGCCCCACCCTTGCCACCTGCCAAACCAGAAGATCCACTGGGAACTAATAATTAATTAAAAACATTTTAACTTTCATTTTGCATTGTTAGGCATCAGTCTCCCAGAAGGCGTGGACCCCTCCTTTCTGGCAGCGCTTCCAGAGGACATCCGCAGAGAGGTGCTCCAAAATCAGTTGGGTATCCGACCACCATCTCGTCCGCCTGCCACTGCCAACCTGCCCTCTTCTACAGCCCCTGTGCTGGGGGCACCAGGGGTTACGGAAGTCAGCCCCGAGTTTCTGGCTGCTCTGCCGCCTGCCATCCAAGAGGAGGTATGTGTCTGTCCTAAAAAGGTACAGTGTTGATCCTTTTCTATCTTAACTAATTATCTTGTTCTAGGTTCTTGCTCAACAACGAGCAGAGCAGCAGCGGAGGGAGTTGGCCCAGCAGCCTCCACAGGGAGACACTCCTCTGGATCCAGTCACATTCATCCAGACACTGCCCTCCGAGCTGCGGCGCAGTGTGCTGGAGGACATGGAGGACAGTGTGCTGGCCGTCATGCCTCCTGACATTGCAGCAGAAGCAGCCGCTCTGCGCAGAGAACAAGAAGCGCGGCAGAGGCAGCTTATGCATGAGAGGTTATTCGGACACAGCTCATCATCAGCTCTGTCAGCTATCTTAAGGTCACCAGCATTTACGAGTCGCCTGGGCAGCAATCGGGGAGTCCAGTACACCCGCTTGGCTGTACAGAGAGGAGGCACCTTCCAAATGGCAGGAGGAACAAATCACAGGTGCAGTAACAGTTTTTAGTGGCTTGTTTGTGGGAAGTAATAATTTTCTTATGACAATAATTTTCTTTGTCATTTTCTCAGACCCTCCAGTTCCAATGTGGACTCGCTGTTGCGGCTACGTGGTCGGCTGTTATTGGACCATGAGGCCCTGTCCTGCCTGCTGGTGCTGCTGTTTGTAGATGAGCCTAAGCTGAACACGAGTCGCCTACACAGAGTGCTCAGGAACCTGTGCTACCACTCTCAAACCCGCGGCTGGGTCATCCGCAGCCTGCTCTCCATCCTGCAGCGCAGCAGCGAGAGTGAAGTGTGTGTGGAGACATCCCGTCTGGAAGAGTCTCGTGGCAAAAGAAGCATTCAGAGTGGCTGTGGAGGCAAAGGGTCCACAGTGTCCTCTTTATCTTCCTCGTCATCTTCCTCTTTAGAGCTGCTAAACAGGGTAGAGTCCAGAAGTTCCAGCCAGTTGTCTTGGCTTTCAGTTTCCATGGATGCAGCATTGGGCTGCAGAACTAACATTTTCCAGATTCAGAGAGCCTCAGGGAGAAAGCATGCCGACCGTCACTCAGTAGGGGGCTCCACAGGGTCTGGGACGATTGGGGCAGGGATGTCTGGGGCCACTGCAGGGGTGACCTGTGCTAGCGGTGGAGGCTCTACTGTACACATTCACCCACAAGCTGCACCTGTGGTGTGTCGACATGTTCTGGATACACTAATTCAACTAGCCAAGGTAATTCTTGAATTCAGTTTCCCTGTCACCCTCACATATTCCCATTTTAATTGTCTTTTTGTCCTTGCCTCTTCTACAGGTGTTCCCTAGCCACTTCACGCAGCAGAGGTGTAAAGACCTGTCCTCTTCATCAGACCTGGACTCTCGTCTCTGCACAGGCCCAGGGGGTGGTAGCAGGTCAGGCTCTCAGTCTCAGACCTGTGTCGCTTCAAATACCTCCAACTCCCAAAATACCTTAGGCTCTTGTGTTGCCACACCCCAATCACTGGGAATTTCTACTGATTTTTGGGACTTGTTAGTAAAGTTAGACAACATGAATGTCAGCCGCAAAGGCAAAGCCTCCATGAAGACTGTGCCTCTAGGGGGCAGTGCAGAGGCAGAAGGGGCTCAGTTCAGCCTGGAGACCTCTCCTTTGGGCCAGCTGATGAACATGTTGTCTCATCCGGTCATCAGAAGGAGCTCTTTACTAACAGAAAAGTTACTACGGTTGCTCTCCCTTATATCAATAGCTCTTCCTGATAACAAGGCTACAGAGGTGCCAGCTGGACACCCCACCCCACAGGCTGCCAACCCCAGTGCAGCAAGCAGCTCAAGCTCCACTGCCCCAGTCACCACAACGACTACGGCATTAGCAGGGTCCATACAGGCCACTGTGACTGTGCCCATTGCCCCTGCTACCATACCAACCCAGGGCACAACTCCAGCCTCCAATTTAGCGGCATCTACAACACCCTCCACCACAATCCCAATACCCACATCCACTGGGACCACTGTTGCAGGTAGGACCAGATTCTGGGCTCTCTTATTAAAATGATACATCATTATGTAATGTTTTGGAGCAGAATGTTAATTTTTAAATTTAATTACAGGAAAACCGAGAGGTATAACCAGTTGCACAGAGAGTGAGAAAATGGCGTCCTCTGGGCTAACTGAGAAACAACTTCAGCTATCTGTAGAGGTAAACGGCTCAAGACAATTACATTAAATTAATGGTTCTGTTTTCTTTTTACTGAATGAACTTCTCAAGGTAAAGAGGGACATATTTTAAATGCTTGTTTGCGTTGTCCAGGTGTTGACTTCACACTCATGCTCAGAGGAGGGTCTGGAGGATGCAGCCAACATTCTGCTGCAGCTGTCTAGAGGGGACTGTAGCACCAGAGACACTGTGCTGAGACTGCTGCTCAGTGGAGCCAGGCATCTCGGATACACTCTCTGTAAACAGATTGGTAAGTGCTTTGTAGCAGCACAATGTTTTCATAAAAGACACAATTTCTAAGAGTTGATTATTTTAAGGTACGTTATTGGCTGAATTAAGAGAGTACAATTTAGAGCAGCAAAGAAGAGCCCATGCAGATTCCCACTCTCCTGATGCCCCTCCTGAGGACTCCTCTCTGTCAGCCAGACTAAAGGGCAAGATGACCAGCAGGTGAGTTTTTCAGGTTGTGGCCCCAGAGTAAAACAGTTTGTCACTGTTCAATAATTTAACTTGTTGACACTTGTTTTTTTTTGTTTTGGCTTTAGGTTTGATGGGGCCGAAAGTGTAGTCATTGTCGCTGCCCAAAAACGGACTCTTGGTGGCCGTGAACTCCAGCTTCCATGTATGAGTTCTTTGACCTCAAAAACATCAACACAAAAATTTTTCTTAAGAGTTCTTCAGGTTATAATTCAGCTTCGGGAAGACACACGGCGTGCTAACAAAAAGGCCAAACAGACTGGCCGATTAGGTAATGAAATGTAACACGTGCACATTGGTATTTTCCACTAGAATGTATCAAATAAATGCTTTTTCTAAATTATCAGGTTCTGCGAGTCTGGGGTCAGCCAGCAGCATACAGGCAGCAGTGCGTCAGTTGGAGGCTGAGGCCGACGCCATCATTCAGATGGTGAGGGAGGGTCAGCGTGCACGACGTCTTCAGCAGGCAGCGCCACCTACTGCCTCTGCTGCTGTTTCCGTGGCAGCTGGATCAGCTGTGGCAGCTACCCATGCTCCCGCTGGTGCTGCTCCCCCTGCTGGCACTGCTGCTGCCACGGTTAGCATGGGCCGCACTGACAGCTGGCATACTTACTGGCATTGCAATGTACAATTCAGTTAATCATAAAGAAATTACTCTTAAAGTTGTGCCCCCAAGACAATCACAGTATTCAGCCATGTGGCATATGCTAATGTTATTGGTAAAATAAATATGCATTTTGCTTATTTGGGGATAGTGGAGCAGAATTTATGTTTAGCTTCTTTAAAATGAACCTTGTTATGATTCCCTTTTCTGTACAGTTTTGGTTGATTTTGCTGGCTGGCATAGCTTCTCGCTTTTATGCTCCTATCCCAGGCCTCATTTTTTTTCTTATTGGAAATGACAACAGGCAATGCATGACGGCATTATTAAAGGGATATGCCACCCCCAGGTCAAATTTGGGCATCTCCCCACAGTCCAGAGACTAAAATAAGTGGTGGAAAGCGTTTTCCTGCTCACCCAGCCATTGTCCGAGTCTGTCGCCACTGACCGCCGCGGTATCTGCAGCTCCTCCGCCTTAGACTGGAGTCTAACGTCGCCAGAGAACGATTTCAGCCAAAAGGAATTAATTTGCTCGATGCGTTTCCCAATTACTTTCTGTGTTGTGCGCATTCATATCGAGTGCAAATAAATGTGCAAATCAACACGGAGAGCTTGCCTTGGTCATTTTGGGTGGGAACTATTTTCCAGTGCGGAAGAATACAGCCGAATCACGCAGCATGCTGCCAGGGGAATCCCAGTTACGCACCGGGAAGGGAGTTCCCCTGTTGCACAACGTGGTGCGTGATTCGGCTGTATTCTTGGAAAATAGTTCCCACCCAAAATGACCAAGGCAAGCTCTCCGTGTTGATTTGCACATTTATTTGCACTCGATATGAATGCGCACTACACAGAAAGTAATTGGGAAACGCATTGAGCAAATTAATTCCTTTTGGCCGAAATCTTTCTCTGGCGACGTTAGACTCCAGTCTAAGGCGGAGGAGCTGCAGATACCGCGGCGGTCAGTGGCGACAGACTCGGACAATGGCTGGGTGAGCAGGAAAACGCTTTCCACCACTTATTTTAGTCTCTGGACTGTGGGGAGATGCCCAAATTTGACCTGGGGGTGGCATATCCCTTTAAGAGGTATTTAGTGTTCTTACAGTTATTTGTTTTGTCTAAAGTCTGATGCCCCAGCTGTGTCAGAGGCTCAAGCCCAAAGAGACGACTCGCCCATGGACGTAGACCAGCCCTCCCCACTGGAGCAAGACCCCACACCTCTGGGTATGTCGTTAGCACTCACTTCAGTTAATGTGGTGCTTCATTTTAGAACCCAATATAAAAATGTTTTGGAGCAGTTGATGCTAAATGACTTATATATTTCTAGATGAAGATGCAAATGGTCAGAGTGACGCAGAGGAGAGACTTCCAGACCTTCCGCTCCTCAGTGAACAACTTTTGCTGGATGAGTTGTGGGACATGCTCGGGGAGTGCCTCAAGGAGCTGGAAGAGTCACATGACCAGCACGCCGTCCTGGGTAGATGGTTTCTCTAAACACAACCCTGACCACTGGATTCATTGCTCAAGTTGGCTTGGTTGACTAATTATAAGGAGTGATATGGCCCACAGCAGAAAGGAGAATGCATGGAGTGACTGAACAGTTGAATCTACTTTTTCACTTAAGATGCTCTCTACTAGTACCTCTTTGTATAGAGTAGTAGTTTTGTGTAGTAGGTTTTTTTTCAGTGCTACTATTAATTGATGCACTGGTCAATTACAGCCCTCACTGCCTAGATGTAATGATTTGTTTTGTTTAAACCTTGTGTGCTCTTTCAGTTCTCCAACCGGCTGTAGAGGCTTTCTTCCTAGTCCATGCTACAGAGCGAGAGAGCAAGCCTCCAGTGCGAGATACGCGGGAGAGCCAGCTGTCCCACATCAAAGATGAGCCCCCGCCGCTGTCCCCCGCCCCCCTCACACCGGCCACACCCTCCTCCCTTGACCCCTTCTTCTCTAGAGAACCATCCTCTATGCACATCTCTTCAAACCTGCCCCCAGACACACAGAAGTTCCTCCGCTTTGCAGGTGCCTATTCAGTTCAGTGGCCTTGTCTTTGATTAGGACAAACACTCAAAAATACTGTTTTACAGAAACACACCGCACAGTTCTGAACCAGATCCTACGGCAGTCTACGACACATTTGGCTGATGGGCCTTTTGCAGTTCTGGTTGATTACATCCGAATTCTGGACTTTGATGTGAAGCGGAAGTAAGGGCCCATATCTATATAATGTGATGAAGCAACACACCTCTAAAGTGACTGTTCTTCGGCTCTAACACTGTTTACTTGTTCACAGATACTTCCGTCAAGAGCTGGAGCGGCTGGACGAGGGCCTGAGGAAGGAAGACATGGCGGTGCATGTGAGGAGAGACCATGTGTTTGAGGACTCGTACAGAGAGCTTCACCGCAAGAGCCCGGAGGACATGAAGAACAGGCTGTAGGTCCTCACAAATGTGCTTCTATTAACAACTTTACTATTGTCTACACAATGCCAAATTTGTGTTGCAGTTATATCGTTTTTGAAGGAGAGGAAGGCCAGGATGCTGGTGGTCTTTTGAGGGAGTGGTACATGATTATCTCCAGGGAGATGTTCAATCCCATGTATGCTCTTTTCCGAACATCACCAGGCGACCGCGTTACCTACACCATCAACCCTTCATCTCATTGCAACCCAAACCACCTCAGTTACTTCAAGTTTGTGGGCCGTGTGGTGGCCAAGGCGGTGTACGATAACCGTCTCCTGGAGTGTTACTTCACACGTAGCTTCTACAAGCACATCTTGGGCAAGAGTGTCCGGTAAAGACAAAAGTCCTCTTAGACGAGGTGTCATCTTTCACTGTATATCTCTTCATTAAGAAGATGGAGTAATGATCTTGCTATGTGCTCAGGTACACAGATATGGAGAGTGAGGACTACCCATTCTTCCAGGGGTTGGTGTATTTGTTGGAGAATGATGTGTCCACACTGGGCTACGAGCTGACGTTTAGCACAGAGGTAGCCAATTTATGTCATTTACATTTGTAGTACTTTCTGATCTACAACTGTCATGATATTTGAATCATTTACAATATGACTTAAGTTTTTGTGCATTTGTAGGTTCAAGAGTTTGGGGTTTGTGAAGTCCGAGACCTCAAACCAAATGGCGCCAATATCATTGTTACAGAGGAAAACAAAAAAGAGTATGTCCACCTTGTGTGTCAGATGAAGATGACTGGTGAGTGTTCAAAGGTCACATGACACATTTTACATTGTCTACTTGCATAGATAGTTTCCCTTCATTGACAGATGGTCCTGTCTTTAGTGTGGTACACATTGAAACCACAAGGTGGCATCTCATGTATTAAATCCTAATAAATCTGTAGGAGCAAAAAGGTGGCTGCTTATAATTAGAATCTTCCTCCAGCTGTGACCTGAAGAACACTTGAACACAAAGAGCAGTAGACAAGTGTCAAATGAGACATAATTATTAAAAAAAGACAATAAATGTATATGTACAAATCAGAATAAAATGGAAAAATAAGTAATAAAATATATAATACAATATCAAATAGATGTCCAATCCCAGTTATATGTCGACAGTTGTAGGGAGTATTATCTGTTACATAAGGGTGAGTTGTTGTACAGTTGTATGGAGTATGGTATGAATGTCCTGTATCTCTCACTGTTTGAGCAGAGCTGTAGGAGCCTGTTGGAGAATGAGCTCTGTCCCTCTATAGTCTGGTGCAGTGGATGAGCAGGAGTGTCCATGATGGAGAGCAGTTTGTCCAGTGTCCTCCTGTCCCTCACTGTGACAAATGTCTCCGGCTCACAGCTGATCATGTGACCAGCTTCGCGGTTCAGTTTGTCAAACCGCCTAGTGTCCCTTTTACTGGTGCTGCTCCCCCAACAGACTACAGCGGAGTACAGGGCGCTGGCCACCACAGACTGGTAGAAGATCTCCAGTAACTTGCTGCACACATTGAAATGCTGCACACATTGAAAGACCTGAGCTTCCTCAGGAAGTAGTTTGCTCATGCTTTTCTGTAATGCTGTCTACAGCATTACAGTTGTCCCACCAGTCCACTCTGTTGTTCACCTGAACGCCGAGGTACTTGTAGCTGTCCACTATCTCCACATCATGACCCTGGATGGTAATGGGCTCCACTGGTGACCTTATTCTCCGGAAGTCAATCACCAGTTCCTTGGTCTTGTCCACGTTCATGAGCAAATGGTTTGCCTGGGACCACTCCACAAAATTTGCAATCAGTGTCCTGTACTCCAGCTCCTGTTACACCCAACCACCGCAGAGTCATCAGAGAACGTCTGCAGATGGCAGGACCTGGAGATGCTAATTAGTGAGGCTGTGGTCCCAGCTGTTTGTTAAAATATGTTGCACTGATTTATATAAAAATGCTTGTTGCTTAGTAGGACTGAGGATTGAACAACTCAGAGGAGACACTTATAGTAATGCTTTTGCTATTTTTAAGGTGCAATCCGGAAACAGCTGGCAGCTTTCCTTGAAGGTTTCTATGAGATCATCCCCAAGAGGCTGATCTCAATCTTCACTGAACAAGAGCTGGAGCTGCTGATCTCAGGCCTGCCCACCATCGACATAGACGACCTCAAGGCCAACACTGAGTACCATAAGTACCAATCCAGCTCCATCCAGGTGGGTCGCTCACAACAGACCACCTTGAAATCATTCTTAGGATTCAGATTCAAGGCTTTTGCATCCTTGAAGTAGCCATTTCAACAAATCATTGCCTTGACTAAAAGGATGGCATGTTTGTTTCTATGCAGATCCAATGGTTCTGGAGAGCACTGCGCTCGTTCGACCAGGCAGATCGGGCCAAGTTCCTGCAGTTTGTAACTGGCACGTCTAAAGTCCCTCTGCAGGGCTTCGCTGCCCTCGAGGGAATGAATGGGATTCAGAAGTTTCAAATCCACAGAGACGACCGATCCACTGATCGCCTGCCGTCTGCGCATACCTGGTAAACTCCAGCATAAATATTCATGTGCTTTGAGTTGAAAAATGAGCACTGTTTAAATGCTCACTCTTGTTCCTCTAGCTTTAACCAGTTGGACCTTCCAGCTTACGAGAGCTATGAGAAGTTAAGACACATGCTGCTGCTGGCCATCCAGGAGTGCTCCGAGGGATTCGGACTGGCCTAACCTTTCACAAACATAAATGTTAAACTAGTTTGCCTATGCCTCATACATTCACACTAAGATTACAATATACACAACACAGTCTCATCAACATCACTGGAAACGTGTTGGATGGCCTGGTCTTACTGGTTTCTATTCCATGTTAAATGAGCAAAACCAGCAGCAAATGAACAGACTGATTTCTAATACTGAGGCTCATGGTACATGTGTGTCTCAGCTCAGTTTAATGTCAAATGCACCTGCAGATTCAGAGGATTAAAACATGGACTAATATAAGAGACATTTTCTTCATATAGTTTGTTTCTCTGTACAAAAGGTTTGGGAGTTTATTATGTTTAATCTTTTTTGTTCTGGCTCTGTAAAAAGATCTAAGAATGTTGTTTGAACAGGATGGTTATAAAACCTTTGGGGAAAACTGTTGGTTTCTTGTTGCTAATTTGTGACCTCACAAGCCTTGATGATGGGAAACATTTTTATGGGGGGAGGGGAGGGGGGTGGGTGTATGAAAAAACTTTTGAGAGTTTGAGATATTCGCAAAAATGCACTTTTCAACGTTTTGTGGCATTTTTAAGGAAGGATGGTACAAAAATGAAGAGAATTTGAAGGAGAGAAGACATTAACCATAAATCCTAGAGTATTTTTGGCTATTAAATTGCTGACCCAGCCTTGAGCCTTTGATTCAGAGTGGAATAACTACATGAATAAATGCATAAAAATGCGTCCATTGTCTCCTTTAACACATCCTAAAATGACTGTTCTCTCATTTGAATACCAGAGTGTCTAAAAATCCCTGCTGTATTTACCCCTGGAAAAACAATCGTATAGCTTTCTTATGAAGTATTCAGTTATTTAATTTGGTTAAATAGGGTGATTTGTTTTTGCACAGACACAAGCAGTAAAGACTTGTCGGCTGTTTGTCTCATGGATGCCACAATATCATTTTCACTAGAATTCACTGCTCCCTCTGGTCAAACAAGTCTCATCACATCCTGCAGCCCCTTTCTAAAACGGATTCATCAGATTTGCCAGTGTCGTCTTTTAGTTCCCTCAAATCCGCTGCACCTTCAGTAAATGATTTTGGCAGTTATTTTACAGCCACAATTTGCTGTGCCTTGGCAATGGGCACCATTGTCTAGATCTAAAAGATTTTTTTTTATCCTATAGAAAAATGTCATGAGAATCACATCTACGGTTCATGTTTATAGCTGAGCACATTTGCTGTACTTAATTACCAACGCAATATATCTTATTCAGTGTTTTAAACAGTCCTTATACAACAGCCTGATGCTGAGACTAATTTGCCCTCTCTTATCAGCTTTCTTATCCAATTTGGCTTCCTTTAAAAGCCCTTTCATGTTTCCATTTTGCACCTGCCTTCACCCCTTTTCCTCTGTGATGTTTACCTTTCTGCTCCAGCCAGCCTCTCACACTCTGAATTTGTTC
The DNA here is from genome assembly GCA_036785185.1 of Paratrypauchen microcephalus. Lineage (NCBI taxonomy): Eukaryota > Metazoa > Chordata > Actinopteri > Gobiiformes > Gobiidae > Paratrypauchen > Paratrypauchen microcephalus. Next base: position 3,301,265 of record JAVJIX010000052.1, on the reverse strand, counting down.
CACTCCACAACCTGCTGCTCCTAAGGAAGAAATTTAATTCCCAAATGTCTGTGCCTGTTTTCTCTATTGCTTGTGTCTTTGACCTGCCTCCTCCTCCTGTAGCAGAATAGGGAACATCTATGTCTGATTTGGTGAGCAGTGAAGCGTGTTACATGAAATTAGAGCTTTGTCATGCAGGGATTGCCACCCTCACACCGAGTTGAGGTGCACAAAACCTGGGACAGCCCACCATCCCCCACTCAAGTCTCAAGCAATTTTCTAGAGGCCCACACCTGATTTGCATTTTCTTCTAACATCTGTTGCTCTTTAATGGTTTTCATATGCAATTAGCTTGGGATTACTGCCGTGAAATTTTCGTATGCACCAGTGTTGACAATAGATTTTGCTTTTCCCCAGAGAGCTCCAATTTTGGTAGAACATGTGATTTTGCCCGTCACTGGAGATGGAGATGTCTGATGGTTTCAAATTAGGTGTGCCTTCACTGTGCAGAGGTCATTAGACATGAACTGCTCCTTGTTCCCTATTGCATGTGTCATTTTCTCTTGTGTTGGGCTTTCAACAAAGTCACTGATGGATTCATTTCATGCTTCAACAACAATTTGATTTAACCCTTGTACAGGTTTAATAATTGCTATCAGCCACCCAGTCTCCTCAGACCACACCCAAAGACACAACACACAGAGAAGCCTCAATCATTTCAGATTTTAAGATGTTTGGTCAATGTACACCAAGAAATGTCTGAATGTATAAATAGCTTTTAATGTGTAATTACAGAATGTGTATAAAACCCCTCAAAAACAGTGTGACAGTGACTTAGTGGTTGATCTCTGGTTGGTGGTTCTAATACCACTAGGAGCACTGCATACTGTTGTCTCCTTTGGCAAGACACCCAGTATGAATGTGGTGTTTGAATGAGTGATAGGTGATTGTCGGAGGGGCCAATGGTGCAGATGGGCAGCCACACCTGACATGATATAAATCAAATCAAATTATTTATATTTATAATATTATGAATGAACAATTTGGACTGACATTCAACCCCTCCACTACTGACCTCCAGGTCTACAGGTTGGACATTAAGCTGCTATAGACTCACTCATATAGCTCACAATTGTAATGGAGTAATGCCTGGGGACCTTGGCCTGTACAAAGCCAAATAGATTAAAATCCCTAGAGCAATGGTTTATAGAAAAATAGTTTTTTTCCATTATCATTATTAAAAGGCACAGGCTGGCACTAAACAACATGGTGTACTGAAGTGATGGCTTGTTCATGGTGTTCATGCTCATGGAGCAGAGGAGGAAGTGAAGGCCGCTAAAGTTCATTAATAATGTGTGCTTTGTGTGTGAGCCAGAGAGCCTCTCAGCCTAATACATTTAGTGTCCCACGCGTCAGGCATAAATCACTACTGCAGCCTCCCAACAAAATGATAAAAGCTCCTTTAGAATGGAGCCAAATCCAGCAACAGTTCATTACCGTAATTGGTTGACTGTTTCTAATTAGCTTGAGAGATATTTATACTTAACGAAATGGGTGGGCATCTTAAAGCAAATGCATCACTCTTGTCTTTTTGGGACAAATTTCTTAATACAAGAGGGAAAAAGGTTAAATTGTATGATGTCTTCAATGAATGACAATGATCAGAAATCTGTTGCCAGATTGAAAGATAGAACTGCACACAAGTCAAAATCAGTCCAATCGGGTCTAAACCAAAACTAAACTGGAACTAAACCAAGTGGATATATTGTATTAAAGATACCAACTTAAATTAGTACACAAGACCCAAGGCCCAAAACCTCATCTAGACCTGAACTGCTACATATAACTTCTGTTACAAATGTAGAAGGGGACTGCCCTGAATTTCAAACACTGTTCTGGTGTTTTCTGAAGAAACCATTTTTATCTTGTCTGTGATATTGAAGTGGACAGAGGCCTTTTTGTCTGGCACTTTTGTCATGCTGTTGATGATACTGTTATGTGTGTTGCCTGTGAAGACTCCAGAGCCAGTGTGGAAAATATGAAGGAGGAAGAGGCCAGAGATAAATGTGGGACCTAAGCTTACATAACATGACAGACAACCGTTTCAGGCTGGTACTGATCATTGGATTTATTGTAGAGTAAATGCATCTGAATGTGTTTATCCTCTGTCTACTAGGCCTGTGGCAAAGTCATTTCACGGACTACTGGATCTATTGACACATGCTCTCTAGTTTTATGCTACTATCACTTCATTGTGAGTATATTTGGAAGTAATAGTACATATTTGTGTGCAGGTAGTTCCACCATGCTTCTTATTTCAGTGAATAGGGGTGCTTTTTAAAAACATTTATTATATCAATATTTAAATATATTACCCACATCAGTCAATGAATTTAGAATTTCAGTTTTTAATTATAGATGAGAAAACAACCTTTTTTCAAGGACATCCAGTAGGACCTAGGAGCTACAGAAAATGTGAACGTGACATTCTTAGTCTCTACGTCATGTTTAAAATATTTATCATTCTTGGGCTCCTGGATGAAAAGGTAAGTCTTTTGGGATAACATTGGTACGTGTCTCTGCTCATGATCCAGACTTAAACTGAATGTGACAGTGCATCTACTGTAAAGGTCATAGTCTTTATTGCCTCTTAGTGCCCGCTCACCCGCCGCTCAGGGACGACACTCTTTGTGGAACGCTAGCGGGTTCCTCCTGCCATTTGGAGTCTGGATCCGCCCATATTACTGATTGTATTGTGAAATAATTTGGAGAAACACTCATCTTTAATCTGCAAAAATATAAATAAATACAGAAAGACATGCTGTTCAGATGTGGCCCTTATTTGAGGGCTACAGTTTTTATAGTTAAATGATTTGAGATCATGCCATTGTTTTGACAGCGACATTTTGTTTGTTCAGTTAAAACTCCATGTAAATCCTCTATTTGAATATCACTGAAATGTGAGCATACATTGGCTGTATTATTATTTCTGCCTGTACTGTGAAAAAGAAAAAGTGTTATGATGTAAATAATAAAAAGCATTTGGCAAAATGTATATGCCCCTTCTTCATACGTTATACATATCCTTAAAATAAACCATAGCCGATGTATTTGTCTATGGTGGGACAAAGTAATGTTTTTTCTTTCTTTTTTTTATCTTTGCGGGTTGACATTTAATTATGCTTGATATGGTCCACATAAGGTGACATTTTGATCTTACACATTTTTATATAAATTTTTCCTACACAGTGATCTGGCAGTTGTTGTTTTTTTTTTTTTCAAATAGCCACATAGCCCATTTGTGACTGGAGCAGGAAATGTGGGTGACATGTCTTGTCGATGGACACAATGTCAGTATATGCTTGTACAAGGTTCAAGCCTCCTGCAGTTGGGCATTTTGGACTCCTTCATTGCATATCAGATCACAACAGTTCTGTAACTTCTTACACCAGAATGCCGCTTTTTCACAGACTGCCAGTATTTGTAATGGCATTGTGCTCGTCCTCTTCAGCCTGGGCCACTTTGCACAGAGAAGTTACACTCATTTTACCTCATTTACTGAGTGATTAACGCTGATCAGAGCCGGGTGCTTGACCCTCTGACCAGACAATTACTTTAACCAGATCAATGTCTCTCCAATTTCCGACAGCATCTCAAGGAGCTGCCATGGCAATGCTGACAATGACGCCATTTGGGAGTTACGTAGAAAAGTATAGTCGGATGTACAATGAGCTAAACTGCTTACAAATCATGCATTGTGTTACATGCAATTATGCGGGTGGGGCTGTGCTGAGTTTGCATGTTCTGCCTGTGCCTGGGTAGGTTTCTTCTGGTTACTCTGGTTTCCCTCGTCAATCCCAATATCATGCACTGTATATAGACTGCTCCACCAGCTAAATAGTCAATACGCAATTTCCAGTTAACACAAATATGTTTTTAAAAAGTACCAGGGACACAAAGGGATGTACTCCATCTCCTGAAATGTTCTCATCTTCATTCATTCTTTTTGCATAGCTTTTTTCTCCAAATAAATTGAAATTGATTTTTGATTATGCCTGTATAATTAACCATCCCTTATCTAAAATATTCTACGATTAGACCCATGTTGTTCCTTTAGAGAATCCTAGTTCTGTTGGAAAAGCTAACCCAGAGATTTTAACCAGATTTTAACATAAAAAAAAAAAGTCCTTCATTTGCATTTTGGACAAAAAAAAAACTGTGGTCTTTTGATTAGTTTAAAACCAATTACTTCAAAGTTAGAGTACATTGCAAGGTCACAAATCAAGACATCAAAATCCTTCTTGAATACGTAATGATGGAAATTAAAGTGGAATGGATTTAACCAGGAAGGACAAACAATATCTGCTACTCTTTCTTCACCACATAAGTTTCTCATTTCATTATTTTTTCCTGTACCTATTGATCAGTGAATGTTGTGTCCTTGGTCCTTGAATGTATCTGTATGCGATCTACGTCTCTGTGCTCTGGACCTCCTCTGACTGTAGCCATTTACTATATTGCCCCACGTCTCGTTTTGAGGCTGATGGTATTCGCTCTGCCTCTGTCTTTTGCTGACTACAAGCCCTTTTCCTGCAACTCTAGACATTAGCTTGTTCATTCATAGCCTCTCCTCTCCTCTCTCATTTATCACTCTATCCTGAATGCCAGTGTAGTCTAGGCACAGCTAGAAATTGAAATATTTATATTTTTTCTTGCCTATAAAAGTGTATAGTGAATATTTTATGTGGGATTGTGGTTCCCAAAAATATTTGACCATATTCAGATCAAAGCATAAATCAGGACTAAACTAGGGATGAATCTGGTCTAAAATAGGAATACATACAGCTCTGGAAAGACATATGAGACCACTGCAAAGTTATCAGTTTTCAGATTTTACTACTTATAGGTATGTGTTAGGGCAAAAGGAACATTTTTGTTTGAGTCTATAAACTACTGACAACATTTCCCCCAAATTCCAATTAAAAATATTATCGTTTGGAGCATTTATTTGCAGAAAATGACAAATGGTCAAAATAACAAAAAAGATACATGTTTTCAGACCTCAAACAATGCAAAGAAACAAGATCAAATTCATTTTAAAACAACATAATACTAATGTTTACATTTCAGAAGAGTTCAGAAATCAATATTTGGTGCAATAACCCTTATTTTTAATCACAGCTTTCATGCGTCTTGGCATGCCCTCCACAAGTCTTTCACATTGTTCTTGGGTGACTTTATTCCACTCCTGGTGCAAGAACTGAAGTAGCTCAGCTTTGTGTTTGTGTTGGAATTCAACAGACGCTGGAATGGAATGGCTGTAATACATGTAGAGATGCTGATTTCAGAAAAAAATGCAGTGGGCTCTTATTTTTTTCCAGAGCTGTAAGTGTTATACTGGTTCTAAACAAGAACTAAAAAGAGGACAAAATTGTGGATGACATCTAATTCTCCAAAAATTTAAATATGGCATGAGCCTACCAGCAGTTATACAGTACCATAGTTTGAGAATCAGCTATCTGTCCCCACATCTCTCAATGTTAGACTATGTGCATAAAACAATACTTTTTGCACAAGCAAATTAAGAATGTCCTGGACACTGTTGGTTTTGAGTGAGGGCCAAGTTGCATTTGCCGCTAAACAGTAGTGACAGCAGAGGTAAACAGCTCAGGTTTAGGGAGCTCAAACCTTTTCAAACCTGTTTTTGTGGAGCTGTTTCACTTTGTGGGAGACAGAATATGCATTATCTGTATTGATCTGTCTGAGTGACATTTCCTACAAAGCACTAGCTAATTTTCCTTTGTTCCGGACTTGTCTTGCTCTTTAAATATTAGTGCTGGCCTTGTTATAATTGCCTGTTTGAGCAGAGGCTGTGGGGTAAGTGACTCGATGTCGTGTTCGCTTACAGTAACATCTTAATAATATCTCTAAATGTTAGAGCTCCTCCACAAAGAGCTGCCTGCAGAGTTTTAAATACAACCTCTAATATCAGCCATAATGTTAGTAATAGTGGTTTTAGTATGTGCCAAATGTGAACTCCCCATTGCCATTCGGATTTATATATATATATATATATATATATATATATATATATATATATATATATATATATATATATATATATATATATATATATATATATATATATATATATATATATATATATAGTCCTTGCGCAAGGCATCTCACCAACCTTGTGTATATTAATTAGTAGCTTACCACTTCTAAATCTTGAAGCGCTTTGAATACCTTGCATTTTGGATGGAATTTTGGACAAGGTATGCACTTTAAAGAATAGTACTATGCAATCCATTATGCACAATAAACAATATGTGTCAATTTCTACCAATGCTTACACATACTATTCTTTGGCATCCTCTAAGCCTGTTACCCCACATTGAAAGGAGCAGCTAATTAACTTTGATTGCCTCATAATCAAGATCTATCCACCTTTTGTCTGCACTGCTGGCATGTTTCCAGGCTGCTGTGGTGACCCTGAACTGTAGTCTTAACATAATTGAGGAGGTCCCACACCTTCATCAAGTGGCCTCATCAGTCATCCCCCTGGCTGTCTGTCCTGTCCCAGCTTTTGTCTGCTTGCTTGGCAAATCAGGGGGCACTCACAGCAGATGGGCATGCACTGGCATCGACGAGCTAGAGACAAAATACAGAGAAGAGAAATTACACCCATGCAGATTGGAGATGGAAAGTTTAGACTGGACAAAACACTGCCCTAGTTACCTGCTCTGCAAGGTATTTTTAGGAGCAAAACATAAATCTGTGTCATATCTCTGGTACAGGCCTGCTCCTGTTCTTATTTATTTGTACTGCCAATTCAGAGCTAATTTTACACCTAATAATGAACCTAACAGTCTGAGGAGCTTTCTTGTAGTAAAGTAAATGTTTCTTGGATGCAGCAGGTACCTATAATGAGCTTACTGTTATAATTGTATTTATATAATAATCAAGCTTGGGGAGTAAGGGAATACATGGAACTGTGTTACGTAAAAGGATACAAAAAAAGGTAACTGTATTCCGCTACAGTTACAAGGAAAGAAGACCTACTCAGATTACAGGTACATTTAGTGAAAATTTGTATTATTTAGCAGGATTTAGCAGGATTATTTGAAAGCATTTTATGTTTTGTTTTTTGTTTTTTTTTCTTCATTTAAAGGTGGAGATGGAGGGAAAACAGAACAAACTGTTGTACAGACACTGCGACACTTCACATCGTTGTCTGGCAGTACTATGGAACAAATTTGCAACTGGCATAGCTTAGACCGAGAAGAAAGTGGGTGAAAATTTTGACATCATAATTTTCATTTTTGAAGAAGACAAGGGGATTTTTTTCTTAATAAACTGAACTATATGGTCAAGACTTGTGCACTTTCATTGTAGATAAGCTACTGCCCAAATTAGCTTTCCTCAATTTCTTTTATAATGCACAAAAGTAAGTAATTTTATTATTTGAAATTGAAATTGAAAGTAATCAAGTAACATTACATTAATATTATGGTTCTTGGATTACATTACTGAATATATATTTTAAGAGGTAACTAGTAACTGTACCAGAATACATTTCTAAAGTAACCCTTCCAACTCTGATAATAATATATTAATAATGGTCCTGTTCCTTTGTTGGACATTCCACTTCATTTAAACTATTGCACCATGCTTGTTTGATTCTTGAGTTTCCTACTTATTCAGGCATCCAGTTCTAACACATAATGTCCTTGTATGTTTTTTACATGAAACAGGGTTTAAAGCTTTGGATTGGATTGAAAAGCTGTTTATGTGTCTGGAAAAGTAAAAAAACAAACAAAACAAAAAAAACGTTTAAATATATAGTTGATATAGCATGAAATTCTGGAACAACTATTTATTTTCTCAATGATAACCAATCCCACAATCTACAGAGATCTGAATTTAGTCTGACACATAAGAATGAAAGTCTATGATTTAAAACCTTTTGAGACACTGAAAAAGAAGGAAACATTAAAGGGGAACATTATCCTGTTTTGACCAAATTTTGTCCAGTTGACAAATTTATTAAATATACCTGTCTTTAATTTATTCAGCTATATTAAAAGTGATTTACTGGAGGAAAAAAACTTAAAACAATGCATGTCTTATTGTGATCTGCAGGTCTGACAGGTACTATGGCATGATGGCTTGTCCCCTTTGTGATAGATAAGTTTAATGCCATGCTATGGAATCTTCCAGGAACAGAAATAACATGTCCATAAAGACAAGCAGGAGGAAAAGTTGCATGATTATAGTACATTTAAATTAACAAAAGTATCTAGTTCTTCTTCTTTATGTTAAGTTATTATTGTATAAACATGAGACACACACTGCCACAAGCTACACCAACCAGAGAGAGAGAGATTATGAGTACGTTCTAAATACAAAAGTTATTGTCAGTAGGATAGAAAGCTTTCCTGATGCTTGAAATACATGCAGACAATACCAGTCTGAGCAGGCAGTGTCTACAAATTTACTCAGTTTAAGATGTGAGATCAGAGCTTGTGGAGTCGTAACATAAGATCTGTGATTCCCTATCTCCTTGTGTAACTGGATCATCATCATCCTATGACATTATATGAGTCTATTATCTTGTTACAACTGCAAACAGCCTCACACCGCTTTGTGTTAAGCCCTGTTTTATTACTTTGAAATCTCCACGCTCCTATCTCACTTGGATAAGATACAGCAGCCGTAATTCTCAACACATTTCTATTCACCAACTTCACACAGCAGTCTTCCCTTTCTGACCTTTGATTAGAATATAATAGATTTAAGCCGTGCATTGTCCTAGAGGAGGGATGAATAAAAAGAGTTGACCCCAGTGGGGCATGGAGAAGCCTAACTCAGAAACCTCAAGGGCGATCATTTGCACTTTTGTAGTTTGTGGCGAAGAGAAAGGAGTGTAGAAAGTGCTGTGGGCGATGTATTATGCACATGTACTGTACATGTACTAAGGTCTGACTGAATCATAACTAACAGGACCTCATCATCCTTACTGGTGTCTTATTCAAAAGTTTAACCATGTGAAATGTGCCTGGAAGATGTATGTTGTGACCTAGAACAAGTAAAACCCATCATCCTGCCATTTTTACTATTATTGTGTATCATGTAGTCATAGTCATAGTTTGCTTTATTGTCAAAAACAATCATATGTACATGTACATAGAATGAATTCGAAATTTAGTTTCCCCACTAACCAGGTACTGTACTGTAATGTACAGTATTGTGTATTATGCAACACACACACACACACACACACACTTACTGTGCAGTACATTCATAATTATTGTCTAATTTTTGCTGCTTTTGTCCCATTTTTGTATTATATCTTTTTATAAGAGGACATTTAGTCAATGTAAAAACAAATCCTGAATATTTGGATCATAACTGAAATTTAGATTTTTTTCTTAAACTTTAAACAATTATGTACTGCCAGAAGATAATAGGAAAATTAATAGGCCTATTAGAATTGATTAGTAATATTTAGTGATTCATGTCTTAAAGGCCACAAGACATGGCTTTGCTCCAGATTTTTTATTCACAACATAATTCAATTTAAATTTTAATTACACTATTCTTAATTGATTGGGACAATAAATGTTATCTCAATTAATTTGTATTAATTGCCCTAATACACCATATGCTCTTTTAGTTTGCAGCGGGAGTGTACAGTGCACTTGAGTCTCCTTGGCTGAATATATGATGAGCATTTGAACCCCATAATCCACACAGTAGAAAGAGTGGGCAGGGATGGCAGTAGAGGACAAGGAGGAGATGGAGGAGGGACTTGGGGGTAATAATAAAGGAATGGTCAGAACCTATAGAGACACTGAGGTGAGGAGGAGAGAGAGGGAGAGGGAGGAGAGAAGAGGAGGCAGAGGCAGGGTGATGTCACCTCTAGCAGCCAGCCAATCAGAGCGAGGGAGGCAGAGAGAGCGGCCGGAGGAGGGTGTGTTTTCCTATCACTGCAGCATCACCACTGAACAGGGGCACAATCAATTTGATAGAGAGAAGAGGAGAAAAAGGCGTAAGTGCATTCAGAGAGCACACAAGTGAAAAAAAATACAACTTGGGAGGAATCCACTGTGAAGAGTCTCTACGGAGGTAAGATGGGTTTTTGTTGGGGGCAAACAGTTTGTCAGGGAGCAGAGAGAAACAGCGGCCGTGAGCACTAGAGTGAGGATGTTAATTAGGCTGCAAGGTGGAGGTGGCTTGTTACAGAATTGCACCTTTGCCTATCTACCTTTACTGAGAAAAACATACTAATATCTGAGTTATTCACTGCTCTTGTGTAATTTTTCACAACTGAACATAAACGTGTAATGATGTTTGTGTTAATTGAAAATAGCAGCTTTTAAGTGTTCACTGAAATACAAGTAATAGATCCTTTGATTTGTTACCAGTGGCTAGTGTGCAATATTGATGAATTCCATATTGTTTGTATTTGTTGGGAGATCGTGCGCTAGTCACTGAGGAATAACCTGTTGGAACGTGCCATTTTCTGCTATAGTTTTCTAGTGTTTGGTTGGAAATGTTCTTTGGCTAATTAAACATTTAGAGCACTGCATGCAACAGGGTCTCCACAGAATCACACTCCTCCTCTGCCAACTGATTTGAGATCATGATTACAGAGAAACGCAGCTTTGGTTTTCACTTTCAAAATTCTGAGTCTCTCTTTTCTGTTATTTACATTTATATTGTTTTTGGAGGCTTTGTTGATTTTGCTGTTAAAATCATCAAACTCTTATCTTTAGTGAAAGTAAATTAGTGCTGGCTTTCTGAACAACATCTCATCTATAATGTATTATGCAAATACCCTACAATTTTCTGCTTTGCTATTCAAATGTGATATTTTCAGACACATACCAGACTTGCTTAAAATCTCTTGTTGCTTTAGAGCTATGAAATGGATATTCATTTTCAAGTGCGTGTTCCCCTCCCCCAGCTAATAGCCAAAAGACTTAATGTGGTTAAGTACCAGCAGTCCATGATTGCAGCTATCATATTCGAGAGAGGCTGCACTGCACAGCAGACTACAATGATTTTCTAGTCTACCAGTCTTATCTCCTGCTGCTGCAGTAGGTCTGTTGTGGCAGGGCAGGGACAGGGATGAGTAACCCCAAACTATGATGCTCAGAGCAGAGGGGAGAGAGAAGATTTAAAAAGAGAAGAACCCAGAACTGAGCAGGATATCAACAGGCAGCAGAGTCAGCAGAGGGGATATTTATATAAAATGAGATATGGCAGGAGAGGAACAGGGTGGGGCAGTGCTGGTATCAGTCTGTGCAGGTGTAAGAGTGAATAGAGAGCTCACCTGGCCTTGTGCCACATAGCTGCCATCCTTATACCCTTTGTGGCATGTTACACATCTGCTGTTCCTGCAGCACATACATTGTATTCTTCTGCTCATGTTAATGATGAAACAGGAACTGCCAGAAGCAGACGCTGCCCTGCCTCATGTCTGTTTGTTACATGTGTGCTTAGTGCATTTGCCCATGTACCACAGTGTTTGTCACTAACATACTTTGGTCAAATACCTTTATATCTGCTCATTGTGGTGTATCTGTTGAGCTCAGTGGTGTGAGGAATATCCCAGCATGCCTCAGTGGCCAGCGGCCTGCTCCAGTTTAACTTGGGGTAGGAGGGAGGGCAGTGTAACTGACAATAACTTGTCACCATCTGTAAAACATCCATAAACACACTGCAGAGCTCACATGCACAGAGCACCTCACACAGCCGCTGCAGCTGAATGAGGCCTTTGCACGCGCCCAGAGGCAAAGAGCCTCCGGAGAGCTGCTGCTGGTCTCATTATCATATTGTTTATGCAGCCGGAGCTCCATATGGCAGACACAACTCTTTATGTAGCAGGAAGCAGCAGAGGTGTGCAGAGACACTGACTGCAATGGGAGTGCATCAGTGAGGTGCTACTGTTCAGTGCAGACTGTAATCTCCTCCTCTGATGCTGCCTGCTTAATTAAGCCATCCCGCCAAAGAGATGGATGGAAGTGGGATTTATGAGGAAAAAAGGAGCAGAAAAGATAGGGTCTGTGCTCAAAAGATCAGGACAGACCAGGGGATGAGAGTATCATGAAGCAGATAATAGATAAGGAATACTGGACATGCTTTGAAAGAGACTACTTGGCATCCTTTCAACCAGCTTCAATGCAGGATATTGAAGGCAGGGATTGAAGGATCAAGTGGGATAGGAAAAAGGCCAAGGTCACAGTAAGTGATGGTCCACAAGGATCCATAGAAACCTGGAGGCAAAGTAATTAAAAATATAAATAATTGCACTGTTGCAATCAGGAAAACAGAGCGGAGCCGAAATGAGGCCAAGGTGAACGAGAATCGGGGGGGTTATTTGAGTTTAGATCAGTATCTCACTACATAGAGTTCTAAATGTTTAAATATCAGAGCAAGCACATGATCATTGTTTTCACTGTCATAGTCACTCTTTTCTAGGCTATAGTTCTTAATAATTTCTAACCTTAATAATAGCTATCTTGCAGACCCGGTGTTCAAATTTGCATCTCTGTTTCAAGGTTGGCCTTGATGTTTTTATTGTTTACATTATTATTATTATTATTGTTATTATTGTTATTATTGTTATTATTATTATTATTATTATTATTATTATTATTATTATTATTATTATTATTATTATTATTATTATTATTATTATTGCATTATATACAAAAAATCAACTTACTTTAGCATTTTTCCTGTGTGGATTACTTTGTTTCTCTACCACCTTCAGGTTGGATATTGTTGTTTTTATATATTCATTAGCAGTAGATGATAACATGGGTGGCAGGAATTGGCGGTTTTCCAGTTTCCTCAGCCCTGCAGCTGAAGTGGAGCACTGATGCTGTGTAGGAGGAGAGCAGGAGTATGTTAGCTGCCTCTTAGCAACTCCAAAGAAGAGTGGCACTGGCCTTTTGCTCCTCAGCCACCTGTTATTGCCCCAGGCTCCTTTTACCAACACTTATGCAAACACATATACAAACACATGTGAATGCAAGACTGCAAGACTGCAAGACTGTGAAGACTATGAGCACTCACGCACAGTCCTGTTGCATTGCACCAAAATTATCTATTCTCAAATGTTGCTTCGCTGGCCTCATTACTTAGGCATCTGCTACGATCAAAGCGCTGCACTTGTCACTTTATGGTGATTCAGCCATTACTACGGAGACTGGGTTAGACAAGGGTTAAAGGAACTGACTGTTACTCCAAATGAAGTGTTGTTTCATCTGTGCTTTGCTTTGTGTCCTCCTTTGAGACCATCAGTTGTAAACTTGCACATTCAAAGGCTTGAGCTGTGGGTGAATACCTTGTGTTGTCTTGCAAAGTCTCTGGGTCTTTCCTCTGTTTATGTATGCTGTCAAAACGAAGAGTTTCCCTCTCCCTTTCTCAGGCTGTGTCTTGGGGGCTCTTTGAATTTGGGATGGGCAGATGGGAGTGCGCCCGCTGGGTGTCAAGTGGTGGGGGATCATGTAGACGGACTGTCAGGGTTTGGTGAGGAATACATTGAAGAGATTTGAGAAGCTAAGGGTGAGGTGGATTGACAAGGCAGCCATGGGTAACTGATTATAGAGACTGGAGCAGGAGGGTAAAGGTGAGGAGAGGAAAACATGCAGGGGTGACAGGAAGGAGACAGAGAGGGTGTGTTAGGAAACTAGTTTTCAACTGGTGGGTTCAAATGTAGCATCCATGTTTCCTGAAAATAGTGGAAAGCAAGATTAAAGAGATTGAGGTAATAAAATATAGAAGGTTTGGCATTTGGAATATGAAGATATTTCCAAGTAGATTTTACAGTTTTAATGTAGGACACAATACCATTCTCATGGCAGACTTTGAGCTATTGCACATTTTCCCAATGTATTTTTAGCTACAAATGGCCAACCAATCTAACCATTGGTGTTTAAATCCAATGAATATTAAGTTTTAAAGAATACCAAAATATTTAACCAAATCATGCTTCAAGCAATTCCTGTAGAAGGATTATGAAATACATCCTTTTTCTCTTTTCAGGTGTCTGCTTTTACACTTAGGCTACTTGCTCTCAGTCGTCATTCAGTATCAGTATTCATCCCGCAGTGGACAGAGGTTCTTAATCAAAATAATGACAGAACCTCATCCAATTGGCCTTCCCAGAAAGAGGCTCTTAGACAAAGAGCAATAAATCCAACACAATTATACTATTGAACCTGTGATGGAAAACTGGGCTACAAATAGAGGCGTCACATATGGAAATGAATTTAATTTGGGAAAGTGAATTACCTTATTACAGTGTTCAATAGCGATGGTATGAGAGAGAGGAAAGATTGCAGAGCTCCCCAGGGTAGCAAATATTATATTGGTGGTTAAAATTACAAAACTTGAAAACCCCTCGGTGCTTCAGCCGAGAAATTAATGATTATCATTATTGTATTATTATTATATATAAAATAAATATTTAATAATTTGTCTTCTTCTCTCTGTCAATAAATTAGTTGTTCAAGAGCTCCAAGACACTATATATATATATATATATATATATATATATATATATATATATATATATATATATATATATTTATATATTTACACTCAACAAAAATATAAACGCACACTTTTGTTTTTGCTCCCATTTTTCCTGAGATGGACCCAAAGATCCAAAATTCACTCCAGATACACAACACTACCATTTCTCTCAAACATTGTTCACAAATCTGTCCAAATGTGTGACAGCGAGCACCTCTGCCCTGCCGAGACAATCCACCCCACCTCACAGGTGCGCCACATCAAGATGCTGATCCGACATCATGACCAGTGCACAGGTGCGCCCCAGACTGCCCACAATAAAAGGCCACCCCGAAATGTGCAATTTTTTTTTGCTTTATTGGGGGTCTGGGGACTCAGAACCAGTCAGTATCTGGTGTGACCATCATTTGCCTCATGCAGTGCAACACATCTTCTTCGCATAGAGTTTATCAGATTGTCAATTGTGGCCTGTGGAATGCTGGTCCACTCCTCTTCAAAGGCTGTTATGGACGAAGAACACAGGTGCATTTTATTGATGGCATTTTGAATGCACAGAGATACCGTGATGAGATCCTGAGGCCCATTGTTGTGCCATACATCCATGAACATCACCTCATGTTTCAGCAAGATAATGCACGGCCCCATGTTGCAAGGATCAGTACACAATTCTTGGAAGCTGAAAATGTCCCAGTTCTTGCATGGCCAGCATACTCACCGGACATGTCACCCATTGAGCATGTTTGGGATGTGCTTGACCGGCGTATACGACAGCGTGTACCAGCTCCCACTAATATCCAGCAACTTCGCACAGCCATTGAAGAGGAGTGGACCAACATTCCACAGGCCACAATTGACAATCTGATAAACTCTATGCGAAGAAGATGTGTTGCACTGCATGAGGAAAATGGTGGTCACACCAGATACTGACTGGTTCTGAGTCCCCAGACCCCCAATAAAGCAAAAAAAAAAAAAAAAAAAAATGCGCATTTCGGGGTGGCCTTTTATTGTGGGCAGTCTGGGGTGCACCTGTGCACTGGTCATGATGTCGGATCGGCATCTTGATGTGGCGCACCTGTGAGGTGGGGTGGATTGTCTCGGCGGGGCAGAGGTGCTCGCTGTCACACATTTGGACAGATTTGTGAACAATGTTTGAGAGAAATGGTAGTGTTGTGTATTTGGAGTGAATTTTGGATCTTTGGGTCCATCTCAGGAAAAATGGGAGCAAAAACAAAAGTGTTGCGTGTATATTTTGTTGGTATATATATATATATATATATATATATATATATATATATATATATATATATATATATATATATATATATATACACACACACACACACACAATATTGCGAAAACTATTTGCTCACCTGCCTTGACTCACATATGAATCTAAGTGATGTCCCATTCTTAATCCACAGGGTTTATAGCTGCAAAGGGTCCACCCTTTTACAGCTATAACGACTCTTATGGGAAGGCTGTCCACAAGGTTCAAGATTTTTTGAGCATTCTTCTAAAAGTGCATTTGTGAGGTCACACACTGATGTTGGATGAGAAGGCCTGGCTCTCAGTCTCCACTCTGATTCATTCCAGATGGGTTCTGTCGTGTTGAGGTCAGGAGGCCAATCAAGTTCATCCACACCAAACTCTCTTATCCATGTCTTTATGGACCTTGTTTTGTGCACTGGTGCACAGTCACATTGGAAGAGGAAGGGGCCATTTTCAAACTGTTCCCACCAAGTTGGGAGCATGGAAGTGTCCAAAATCTCTTGGTATGCTGAAGCATTCAGAGTTCCTTTCACTGGAATTAAGAGGCCAAGCCCAGCTCCTGAAAAACAACCCCACACCATAATCCCCTCTTCATTGTGGTGTTAAGTGTTTTGTGAATGTTATTGTGATGTCAAAATATGTACCTTGTAATAATAAAAGATTAAAAAAAAAATCCCCCCTTCACCAAACTTTACACTTGGCACAAGGCAATCAGACAAGTACCATTCTCCTGTCAACTTCCTGTCAACTGCCAAATCCAGACTCGTCCATCAAATTGCAAGATGGAGAAGCATGATTCATTACTTCAAAGAATGCGTCTCCACTGGTCTAGAGTCCAGTGGTGGTGTGCTTTACACCACTGCATGAGATGTATGGCTTGGATGCAGCTGCTCAACCATGAAAACCCATTCCATTCCATTCTACACACTGTTCTTGAGCTAATCTGAAGGCCACATGAAGTTTGGAGGTCTGTAGTGACTGACTATGCAGATAGTGGGCAACCTCTGCGCACTATGTGCCTCAGCATCCGCTGACCCTGCATCGTCAGTTTACATGGCCTTCCACTTTGTGGCTGAGTTGCTGTTGTTTTGCAGGCCTAGGAGCTTGATTTTATTCACCTGTGGCCATGGAAGTGATTGGAACACCTGATTTCAATTATTTAGATGGGTGAGTGAATATATATACACTCAACAAAAATATAAACGCAACACTTTGCTCCCATTTTTCATGAGATGGACTTAAAGATCTAAAATTCATTCCAGATACACAATATTACCATTTCTCTCAAACATTGTTCACAAATCTGTCTAAATGTGTGATAGTGAGCACTGAGATAATCCATCCCACCTCACAGGTGTGCCACATCAAGATGCTGATCTGACATGATTAGTGCACAGGTGTACCTTATACTGCCCACAATAAAAGGCCACTCTGAAATGTGCAGTTTTGTCTCACAGCAAAATGCCACAGATTTCACAAGCATTGAGGGACAGCAGGAATGTCAACCAGATCTGTTGCTTGTGTATTGAATGTTCATTTCTCCACCATAAGCCATCTCCAAAGGCGTTTCAGAGAATATGGCATTACATCCAACCGGCCTCACAACCGCAGACCACGTGTAACAACACCAGCCCAGGACCTCCACATCCAGCAGGTTCACCTCCAAGATCGTCTGAGACCAGCCACTCGGACAGCTGCTGAAACAATTGGTTTGCATAACCAAACAATTTCTGCACAAACTGTCAGAAACCGTCTCAGGGAAGCTCAACTGCATGCTCGTCGTCCTCATCGGGGTCTTAACCTGACTCCAGATCGTCGCCGTAACAGACTTGAGTGGGCAAATGTTCACATTCGATGGCGTCTGGCACGTTGGAGAGGTGTTCTCTTCACGGATGAATCTCGGTTTACATTGTTTAGGGCAGATGGCAGACAGCGTGTGTGGCGTTGTGTGGGTGAGCGCCGTCGTGTTGTGGATCGAGTGGCCCATGGTGGTGGTGGGGTTATGATACGGGCAGGCATCTGTTATGGACGAAGAACACAGGTGCATTTTATTGATGGCATTTTGAATGCACAGAGATACCGTGATAAGATCCTGAGGCCCATTGTTGTGCCATACATCCATGAACATCACCTCAAGATAATGCACGGCCCCATGTTGCAAGGATCTGTACACAATTCTTGGAAGCTGAAAATGTCCCAGTTCTTGCATGGCCAGCATACTCACCGGACATGTCACCCATTGAGCATGTTTGGGATGTGCTTGACCGGCGTATACGACAGTGTGTACCAGCTCCCACTAATATCCAGCAACTTCACACAGCCATTGAAGAGGAGTGGACCAACATTCCACAGGCCACAATTGACAATCTGATAAACTCTATGCGAAGAAGCTGTGTTGCACTGCATGAGGCAAATGGTGGTCACACCAGATACTGACTGGTTCTGAGTCCCCAGACCCCCAATAAAGCAAAATAATAATAATAATAATAATAATAATAATAATAATAATAAAAAAATGCACATTTCAGGGTGGCCTTTTATTGTGGGCAGTCTAAGGCACACCTGTGCACTAATCATGATGTCAGATCAGCATCTTGATGTGGCGCACCTGTGAGGTGGGATGGATTGTCTCAGCAAAGCAGAAGTGCTCACTATCACACATTTAGACAGATTTGTGAACAATGTTTGAGAGAAATGGTAATATTGTGTATCTGGAATGAATTTTAGATCTTTAAGTCCATCTCATGAAAAATGGGAGCAAAAACAAAAGTGTTGCGTTTATATTTTTGTTGAGTGTATATATGTGTGTGTGTATGTGTGTGTATATATAATGTATATATATATGTATATGTATGTATGTATGTATATATGTATGTATGTATATATATATGTACATGTATATATATATATGTGTGTGTGTGTGTGTGTGTGTGTGTGTGTGTCTGTGTGTCTGTGTGTGTGTGTGCATGTGTGTGTGTAGCTGAAGTAAAAGTAGCCGCACGGTATCTTGAATATAAATGAAGTAGTGAGATTGCAACTGTGCGACTGACCTCTCTGCCTTGATGCGTTAATCTTTGCTTTTG
Source organism: Paratrypauchen microcephalus (assembly GCA_036785185.1). Classification (NCBI taxonomy): domain Eukaryota; kingdom Metazoa; phylum Chordata; class Actinopteri; order Gobiiformes; family Gobiidae; genus Paratrypauchen; species Paratrypauchen microcephalus. The sequence goes on along the minus strand of JAVJIX010000052.1, from coordinate 3,282,381 downwards.
AAAAATATGTCTTTGTCCCGGGAGATACAGAAAACCCCCTTTTGCATCAGTTCCTATGAAAGCATCCCGTCAATTGCTTCCTTGTTTAAATGCGCATTATAATTGGGTTAAATTGACCCTCTGTCTGTCCAGTATTTTTGCGCAGTACAAGTGGGCACTCTGTTGATTGTGCGTGAATGACGCATGGACAGAAGCTCATATCCGCCTGCCTTTTGGTTGATTAGGAAACTGTAAATCAACATCGACCTTTATAGGCTTTCATTTGAGGAAGATGAAGTCATGTCTCTGATGTCCACAGCTTCATGGTAAGTCCACATGTAGAAGAGCAATTATAATCATATTTATTGGGCCATCTCTGGCTAGTCTAGCGTGTTTTATATTAGAATAGTAATGCTAGAAAACAATATCAAAACTGTTTGCTTTACTGTCAGCTATGGTGCTGACATATACATTGTACAAAAGTACAGGTGCATTTTAAAATGCTAATTTTACTTTGTTGCAGAGAGTTGTGCTGTAAATCATGAATCCTAATCAATGATTAGAAGTGTGATTAGCATAATTCTGCTGTCAAACATAATGGACCGAAGAAAACTTGTAACAACAGATGTGTGGGTTATAATCATAGACTGTAGACTTGATTGTAATGGTTGTAAGTGTCTGAAACTTTCTGTGTGTTTGGTAATAATGAGATGAGCGCTTACATGGGTTTCAAGCATAGACTGTATAATGAAGCCACATTGATATAGTCTGGCATTTTATATACAGCCTATGGTTTCAAGAAGAAAGGAGTCAATGGCTGAACTCTGGGAAATATTTTGGTGGACCTGTCCAGTGGTTCTGGCAACTGTTTACTGTTCATGACACCAGTGCTCCAATAGCTACACATTTTCAAATTAAACCCTGAATATAACTGTGATTAGAGTAACAAAAATTGAACAGATCAGGAGCATATAAAAAAATCTTAAAAGAATGATGGGAAGCTTTTTTATACTATGTAGGAAAACGTTGGTTACCACCAGTAAACTGTATCACAACATCTGGTAAATATCAACTAGAGTGGAGAGAAGAAGAACTCCTGCCAGTTTCCTTGTAAAGCAACTCTTCAACTGAACTTTGGGAAAATTCACCTTTCTGGCACTCTGTACAAATCAACAAAGCTCTTATGAGAATATGTAGAAATAGTATAGTGTGCTGCTTGATTAAATGACATGCTCAAGAATGTTCAATATAAAGACAAACTACTGCAGAAGTACTCGTATTGGTTTGGGAGAAAGTCATATTGGTGCATCTACTTACCACTGTCTTTCCAGCAGTTTTTGTCATTGTTGTTATGAATTAAAATACTATCAACAGATGGCTGCTTCCTCTTTCTCGAAGCTACCCAGCAAACAAAGTGATGTTTATTACGCAGATGCCCTTTCTGTCATAACTGCTTTGAGCAAAAGCTGAACTTGTGGCGTTTTGCATTTATTGTTTTTTTCTGATTGTATTTTTAGCTTTCTATAATCTGTTTCATTGGGTACTCTTTTATGCCTATTCTTGCAATTCTAAGGATTAACTGCACCGCATAATTAGGATTAAATGATCTTGATAAAATGATATTACATTAAGCCTGTCGTCACTGTAAGTGATTGATCAGAGCCTGCTTTGGGTATTATGTCATAGCCCCTGGCGTCAGTTACATTGCACTGAGCACGCATTAGAGCAACATGACAGCATTGGTTTACTAATTATTGATTTGTTGCTGCATATTTAATGAAACTTTTGAGTGATGTGACTCCTGTGGGTAATACCTCAGGTCTTTCTATGTTACAAGCCACACTGCTCTCTCTGAAAATCATTTTATTCCATAAATGCGTCATTTTGTGATTTCTTTTCTCACTGCTGCACCATCTTTGTCTTTGGAGTTACTTTTATCCTAATCCTCACCTCCACACTCTACACACTTAAAACAGCACATATAACCATGGGATCTTTGATATATATTTTACTAATAAACCATGCATACCCAGATTACGTGTTAGTGTGTTCCTTATAGGCTATTTTCCCTAGGCTTTGTATGTTGTGTTTTCCCTTACTTATTGTTTGTCCAGTGACTTTTTCATGGGTCCCAACTGTATGTTTCTTTCAGTTATTAATTTCACCTATGCAAATTTCTATCCCTCTGAATAGCAACATAATCCAATAATATTGGATTATAAGGCTGGATGAATTTAATCAACACATCAATACATTTTCAATTTTGAGTTGTTGGATGCTATACATAATTTTCAGGGTGTTTGTAGTTCTCTGGTTTGTGCTGGTACATAACACATATAGTTTCGTTTAAGTCAGTTAGGTCATATGAATATTGATGTCCCTGACACTTCTCCTGTCCCTTGTATTGAGTGTTGTATTGAATGCGACTTCTTTCTGTTAAGTCTACATTGACCATCATTTTGTTCACACTGTGGTTTAGTATTAAATCTATGTTAGAACCCAATTGAAGTGTTTAGTGTTAAGGGTATCGACACTTTCATTTAGCCTTTCTCCACTCTATTCTCACACTTCATTTGAATCAGCCATAACTGAGATAGATGAAGCAATCCACTCATACACATTTGTACTCTCTGTGACTCCTCCAACACTGAGGCATTGTGGGTAAACAGCCTGCTACTGTCTGTCAATGATACAGCAGTGTTGTGCCTGTAGTTCCTAGACGCCTTATCTGCTGTGTCAGCCATGATATATTCATTAGTATTGGATTACACAGTAGTGGGAGGGGATCAGAGTGAGTAGGTGAGTAATCCTCATACACTTATTTAAGCTCGCCTACTGTGCCATCCTATTACACACTACACCCACCAGTAAGATGGCGTAGCAGAATGGGGGGCTGGCAAGGACCCGCGTAAAACGGGGCAATGCCAGTCAAAAAGTCAATGTGATAAAGTGAAGCACAGCAGCCAATTGATTTTAAGCAGTGGGGAGGAGAGTTGAGGCTAGAGACAGGAAACTGAAATGCCAAGTAGTTGCAAAATGTCACAGAGTACTGCAGAGCTAGAGTTTAGAGTTAATTAAAATAAAATAAGTAGTTGTCTTCATTGTGTGTGGGAAATCAGTCTGCCCTGAGAAAATGATGAAAACATTAACATCTATGATAAAAGGAGAAGTTCAATTTGTCAACTGGACAAAGTATGTTTGGTTGAAAACGTTTCGCCGCTCATCCGAGAGGCTTTGTCAGCTCTAATAAGAATGCTGGTAAGCCACTTGCTTATATCAGACGCCCGTCTGTGTTGGTGTGCCAGAGTGGACCGTCATCTGCCGTATATCTTCACCTAGAAGCCACGGGCCATTCTTTTGAGGACAGTGAGGTCCAGATCTTAGCCAGGGAAAAGAATTGGTTTGAGAGGGGAGTTAAAGAGGCTATTTTTGTCAAAAAAGAGAATCCTTCTCTGAACAGAAATGGTGGAGTCAGACATAATTTGTCTCCCATCTATAATTCCATTCTTAAGCCTAGATCAAGCAAACAGGGGAACAATAGAGCTAGCCAGGTCAGGGCCAGAGGTGTGAAAAACAGCCGTAGGGATGAATAGGGATCGTTATCCAGACACCAGAGAAACAAAAGACGGAAACCAATGAGATAGTTTCGGAAAGTAGTTAGCTAGTTAGCTCCTCCCTGCAGCAAGATATAAGCAAGTGGCTTACCAGCATTCTTATTAGAGCTGACGAAGCCTCTCGGATGAGCGGCAAAACGTTTTCAACCAAACATACTTTGTCCAGTTGACAAATTGAACTTCTCCTTTTATCATGGATTCTACCTGGACGACTGAGGGACTTTTCACGCATTAACATCTATGGCTATTCTGCTACATTTCCTAGTGCTGTTGTAACAGTTTTACCAACTTTTCATAACTCTTAAAAGCATAAAAGCCTAAATGTATAAAAGAACATTTTGTGTGTTAACTCATTGTAAGTGGATATGACAGTCACCATCAGCCAGTCTACTTTGTGTGCCCTCCCCAAGCCGCATGATGCAGACGGAAAGTCAAACAGGAAGTACAGTATTATAAGATTAAATGTGATGCACTCAGTCAAAATAAAATGTGCATAAAAATAGTGTGTAATTACAGCCTATACTTATGTGATATTTAATGAATGTAAAGCATGCTTGATAGTTAAACGTTACATAAGATCCACTTAATAAGCTCCCTTATTAGCATTACAGTGATCCTGGACCAGTGTCTAATGCAGTTAGATCTCTTACATTATCCTCATTATTGGACTCTAAGCAGCTCTGTTTTTCCTGGCTCTGCGCTCTGTGTGTGCCTTCTACTTGCTGTATTTTGGGAAGCCTCTCATCTCATTTGGCTAATAATTTGCAAAACCTGCAGTCCCCATTGTGTAAAGTTATATAAACATGTTTTGATGTTTTGTGCCTTGTGTATGGCCTACATTGCTGTCTGCTCTGTGGAGTTGTTTGCACCTGAATACATTTGTCATGCTTTGTTCACTGTCTACCTCGGAAGGTTGCTGTCTCTCCTGAAATGTCCATGTTTAGCATCCTGCCGATGTGGACTTTACAGGGCTCTCAAGTCTCACGCATTGAGAGTGTGACACACGCAATTCGACGTGTTCACACGCTCACACGCCACACATGGTATTTCTCACGCTGAAATTTTTTTAAGCAATTCAAAACTGTAGCCACTGTTCACAGCGCTTCTGTGCCCAGAAAATCGGTAAGTTAATGCAGGCACCGCGCGTTTTCAGCGGAAAAAAGTCACTCGCACACCAGTACTCGAGTTGAGCGATCAGCTGTGAGGCCGATCACGCACAGCTGATCGGCCTGTTCGCCCATCAGCTGTGAGCGAGCCGCGGCATTTCCAAGACAATAAGAATCCTTAACTTGCTACATAAGAAGGAACTCTCGCCTCGGGACACGGGATAAGTTCGGGATATGTCCTTTTCTCCGGAGCTCCGGATTATTAAAGACCGTGACACGTGCATACATGGATACGAGTGACCGCGTTTTTATGGGTGAGTCATATCAGATTATTTCTGCATGTATTTCGGCACTTAACCAGAACTAAACCAGGACTAAACCAGGACTAAACCAGAACTAAACCAGGACTAAACCAGGACTAAACCAGGTCTAAACCAGGACTAAGCCAAGACTAAACCAGATCTAAACCGGGTCTAAACCAGGACTAAACCAGGTCTAAACTAGGACTAAACCAGGTCTAAACCAGGACTAAGCCAAGACTAAACCAGATCTAAACCGGGTCTAAACCAGGACTAAACCGGGACTAAACCAAAACTAAACCAGGTCTAAACCAAGACTGTGTGTGATAACATATTATCCTGTGCATTATTGAATGATAATATGGACTTTTAGTTACAAAGTACCTTCTAATTCTGCCCCCCGCTCATCAGAAATCTCACTCCTAGCAATCTTCAAAACTTGAGAGCCCTGCTTTCATAATGGGCCCAATGCTGGAGCTGTTGCAGTTTGCACATGTTGATTGATTGATCAGGGCTAATTGGGCATGCCCGTACAGAGGGCTTCCATGCAGGGCACAGTTTGCAATAATGATACACTATATTTAGTTATAAAACAATGTTTTTACATCCCTCATCATGCTTTGTTCCACTGCATGAAGCTCTTTTCTGTGTCTGGGCCCTACCATGCGCTGTTATCATTTTTGTTGGGGTTTTACTTGAAATCAGTGGTTGAGATCTCTTGTGCAATGATCTGGGGGCTGCATGGCGAAGCGTCTTGTTAATACCAAGCATAGATAAAAGATACAATCCTCAAGAGAGATGAGATCAGGAGCAACAAGCAGGAAGAGTGCGTTTATTAAGGGCTGCAGATGTCACGCCACGAGACAAGGAGCAGAGCAAGTCACACTCGGATAAAGAGAGACACGGAGAGAGGAGACAGCCCCGACATTGTTAACGACCTTAATGAGGTAATTATAGCAGATCTGTCCTGTAGGCCTCATGTTTACGGGTGGGCCTGGGAGAGGAGCACTTATTTTGTGTCACTGTGTATAGAATTTGATCAATTCACAATTAACCAGACATCATTGTTATATAGATACTAATTTCTCCATACTGCCACAGCTAAAATCCAATACAACTTGCCAAGAGAGCAATTTAGATTCAGAAGTAGAAGTATTAGTAAACTTCTATAATCTGTATTTTGGAAAGATATCTATTTGGAAAGTTTCAGTTTGCAGTGGTGATTACATTTTAAATCAAGATTAACTTAAGCCAGTGCATTTCAAAACATAACCAGGAGCATAAGTATTTGAGAGAATTTTAGCTGGCAATTATTATTTTATTTTGATTGTGATTTAGGCTTGCCTCTTTCCAGAGCAAAGTAAAAACAAAAACAGACTACTATTTCAACCTTTGAAATTGTTAAAAAGAAGGTCTTGATTTAAAGCTCTGTAACTGTAGCTCCTCCATTTAAACATATATTTTATTTCTCCTTTTCCTTTCATAACGTTGCCACTACTTGCTACTACTATTACTATTACAGGTGCTCGAGGCGAAGTGCTGGGGTGGGTGTGTAGCCTGGTAAAGATAAGGAGAGCACAGTAGATGAAGAGGACAGATAGCCTGCCCAGAATATATTGTTATGATGGTGCAGGTTCACATATTTACACCTCATCTGCCTATAGAGCCTGTCCTAACACTAATCACATTTGCATATCTACATCCTGAATAGCATCATCCTCATGTAATACAGTGTTTATACTTGCTCATAACTCCAAATCTTTTCCTAGTGCTTTCCTCCGCCTCCTCTTCACCTTCCTCCTCTGTCCTCTCCTCCATCCACCGGCCCAGACGACTATTTATGACCCAGAAGCAATGGTGTTTGGGCCTGACAGTGGCTCAAAAGGGGAAGGCAAAGCAACAGTAAATGTAACAGGTCTCTGATCATGCCTGTACTTGCCTGTGTTTTGGGACCTTCTTTGCTTTAACAGTGCCTTTGTCCATTTATTTTGAAGACAGTAGAAAGAGAAATGGTCAGGGGTAGTTGTTGTGTTCCTTAAACTGTGTTGTTTGTTTGGTTGGGGTGAGTTGGCACAGGCTGCTGACATGTTGTCTGGTTGCCCTATGTAAGAACAAGCCTGATCAGCAGCTTCAGACCCAGGCTATCATGGGATGAGGATGATTTAGCCCCTTGAGGACACAGGATATTGCCTCTGGCCTATACACCGATAAGGTGTGTAGATGGCGCCTGTTGTATGCAACCCACATGCCAATGCTTAATAGTTATTGCACACCTAATGGCACTGGTACTGTATAGGAAACACTATAGAAAAGTTTCAATTACTAATGCGCCATGAAGTCACAATATCTTGTCCAAAAATCGTTATTATATCTTATATATATCATGTGCTAGCAAATGTTAAGAAGTAGAAGCAGCCAATTAGTTTCACTGAGTTTTACTGTATATAAAGATGGGCACGGATGTGCAAGTAAAGGGAGAAAATGTTTAGTGCCCTGTACTTTTATGCAATATAGATTTCCTATTAGGGTGTTACACATTCCCATTGCTTTCTGTGATTTGACAATTCTATGTTCCTTGTAAAACTTGACATTTTGCTTAATAACTCATATCAGTCCAGTTGCACAGAGGGCATACTGTATATGTATTGTAAATGTATATAGTCAGACCCCATTGGCCTCTGTCTATATGAAATCCTCGTCAGTGGGTTTTTTAGCCTCAGGGAAAGGTCACCACTACTTCCTCCACTCAGCCTGGACCACTGCCTCCTCTCAGTGGGACCGAGGCAGAGCTTTTTCTGTCATCTTTCATAAGCAAAGGGAAGCAGGAGACACAGAGAGAGTGGAGACTGTGGTTGCAGCTGGGGCTATACCCAAAAAGAAACGTCAAGCAAGACAAATGATCCAGCCACAGGCTGGAGAGGAGAGCAGTGATGTAGCGTCCAAAACAGTATAAATAGCAAACAGATGAAACAGCATTCTTCTCTATAGTACATTTCTGTTTATGCACTGTGGGGCAAACATTAAAATAGGGCCAAGCATACTGCCTAATACTGCCTAACGGTAACTGAGGCACACTGTGTACAGGTAGTTACTCTCTTTTATATTACTACATGCAGGAAATTGCTGTAAAATGTCATGTCCTTGATCTGTTGGTGCGGCGACAGCATAGAGCATGGAGGTACGGAGGGGGCCGGCGGGGCTGGGGTCTGCGGCTGTACTCCTCAGATAATGCTGCAGCTTTTGATGGGAGCCTGACCCTCTCTGCTAGAGCTCACTGGACTGGGATAGGTCGCAGCTACTGAGTCTATTGGTAATGATTGGATTTAGTTACCGAGCTGAAATGGCTTACTGATGATAATGATAACAGATGTGGAGGGACTCCACATCTCACATCTCAGCCACTTAGAGCCACAGGAACATATCAATGCTGCAGGAGTCAGCAAATTTCCCTCAAGACTGGACTGTCTTATTTAGGCTCCCTAGAGAGATGATGGCCTTGGTCTGAGCACTACCTCTAAATGTGTTATGTATGATTCATTTATCTTCATAGTAGCAATAAAGACATAATACAGGGCAGACGGATGACAGTGAGTGATCCTAAACCTACATGTCATTAGTTTTTGGAAGGATGAAGATTGGTAATTAATATTTAACAAAGATTCAAATCTAATGTAATAATTAGATTGGAGAATAGAATTCCACATGCAGCCAATTTTAGACCATTTCCATCGAGTCACTTCACTGCTCTACAAGTAGCTATAGTTAAGTCTGTCATAGGGCTTAAATGTACTTTTCAGTTATTCTCATTTGCCCTTCAAGAGGTCATTGCATACGAGTGAGTACTTCCTGTGCTAAAAATGAGCAAGCAAGGAGACTTTGGGGAAAAAAGTAGAAAGTTTTCTTTTTTGTCTTGAAATCCTAACCAGCGGGAAGCAGAAAGAAATCCTGACAAATAAAAGGCAGGGAGAAGGCAGACTTTCAGCAAAGACAGCAGTGGGTCTTTTTAAGTTCACTTTTAGACAGAACAGGAGCTGGAGATGGAGCTGTGACACAGGGAATACAGAAGAAGGATGAGGGGCTTAAAGGACAAGAATATATGACAGTGGGACTCAGAGGTATAGTGTGGTGGGGGGTGGGGTGAGGAACATGTGGAAGAAGGGGGAGGGGAGATGCTGAAGCTGGAGTCAGGAGGTTGTCATGGTGATTGCAGTGCGAAGATGGGGGGATATTGACACCTTTTTGACGAATGTTCACAGCCAACAAAATGAATGACACATGGCGATACTGACCTGAATCCAGGCACAAACAGGTGGTCTATTCTGAATACATAAAAGCAAGAATTCTGCACAGAACGCATCAGAAACACAATTTCCCATCATTCCCTCTGTCTCTGCTGTCTTTTATGATCATCATTTGAATGGTAGGCAAAGTGGCTTATACTGACCTGTCATGCCACACAGTTATCCAAACCAGCAGTGCTCTGAAATTGCCTTTGCTGTTTTTGTGCAACAAGAAGATGAGAGATGCACAAACAAGGTGATCTGAAGACTGGAGCAAAGCATTCTGGGAGCACAGTCTATAACACTATAAACACTCTGAAATATGCATAAAAATAGGATTCCTTCTGAGGGCGATCTAAAAAGGCGCAGTGGAGATAATCATGTTAGAAATGTTCCTTAAAATGTTAGCGAGGACCAGTAAAAAAGTCTCAGCTGATGAATTTGTAAAAGCGCTTGGCAAATGGACTTGTCGTTCCACTGCGGACTGAGTGTGAAGCAGAAAATAAATGCAGGCACAGCAGAAAGGGGAAGAAAAGATTCCTGTCCCGCTTTGCAAACAAATCAATGAAATTATTTATTTCAAATTGAGCACAAGTTTGGATAAATATGTGCTGTGTGGCCACTGATGAACTGCATGAGGAAGTGCAGTATCAGATGAATTGTGGCAAATTTGACTGAGCTATGATGGTTTCTGAGGTGTGACCTTTAACAAGATCTAAAACCAAAAACAAATGAGTCTCTTTTTAATCACCAACTTCGCTCTTAGTGCTTTTTTGGAGATGTTTACTAGCTGTTTAAAAAAGAACCATCAGCTGCTTCATCCCCATAGATTAGATTAGCCAAAGAACACTTAAAGGGAAGTGCTGTATATGCAACTTTTAACAAACATAATGGCTTAGAAGATCCCTGCGTCCAGTTTGGTTAATTGCTGGATAATGTGAATAACCAAGTCCTGGGAGCTATTTAAAAGCCCCGTCTAAAGACAACACTTATTTGGAGTTGATTAGATTTCTCTCATCTGTACACTAGCCCTATAGAGTATGTCGGAAATACATGGCTCTCTAGTATTAAGCTTACAAATGAGAAATCCTTAAGCCACTGGCAACTTTTCATGTGAATGTTTCAACACAGTTTCATGTTGTGTGACCTTGCCCTGCCAGCAGCTCATTTCCTGAAGTGTTGCGAATGAATGAGATTACAGTCAATGTAAAGACGCCCTGACAACTGCCTCTGACTCTGAAATCCAAAGCTTGCTGTCATGGGATAAACGCTACCACTGAAAATCACATACTGTATATTGCTGGCCCCTCTTGGGATGGACTTTTTGGATTTTCCTGTTGAATAGTGTGACAATAACCTGATTTACAGTTAAATTATAAGGAAGAAAGTACTGTTATTGGGGATAAGAATATTAATATAAATAAATATTATTATTATTATTATTATTATTATTATTATTATTACTAATAATAATAATAATAATAATAATAATAATAATAATAATAATAATAATAATATTAATAATGATAATAATAATAATAATAATAATAATAGGAATTTTTGAATTAAAATAGAATAGAAAAAGAAAACAGTATTATATTGAACCTGTTGTGCTAAAGTTCATAGGTCACTCAGGGCGTGGCAGTGTTCCCCATGGGCTCCCTCTTGTCCTGGCGTGTCACACAAGTCGCTGGCAGCTGTGTCCTCTATTGCTGTATAGACCACTTATCACCTGACCCCAGGGACTGGCCCCCTCCATGGAGCTGTCGACACCCCTCTTTCAGACTTGTTCAAACCTCCCCCACCTGCACTTCACTCAATATTCCTCTCACATACTTATGAGCAAAATCTCATCCTCACTATAGTGCGAGACTGACCAGAATACTAATATATCCTTTTTATGAAACTCCTGGTGTTAAACATTGTGTTGTAATGCTACAGAAGCATAGACAGATGCCAAGTAGATCACAAGATCTTGCAAATTGAATGGGATTTGGCTCACCCAAATAATTTCAGTGATCTTGGAAAGCACTCGCAACTATACTTTATGAATAGTTTAGTTTACAAGTTTTTTCTGTTTTTTTAATTAATTTATTTTTTTAATGTACCTAGGTGCATAGTGGCAGGTTAGATAGGACTTCTGTAATTGAAGTTGTGTTAAGCAATTCTGATTTTGCTTCCATGCATATTAAAGAATGAATGATGTTTGATCTGTTAATCCAGGTTTGAAATGCTGAGATTTAGGTGATTAGTGTGGAGAGACATTTAGCTAATTGTCCCTTAACCACGCAGGACATGAATGAAATGTCACAGGCCCATATAGTGCTGAACTCTGTACCAGTCACCTGCAAAGTAGAATGCCCTAAATTACCAAGCAAAGTTTGCCTCACTCTCCACACCTCGATCCTGGCCCAGTTTCATCCTTATCTTCCCAAAGCTGCACTAAAGCTCAAACATCACATACCTCTAATATTTCCTTCTCACCATCTCTGATCTCCACATATCTCTCTCTCTCTCTCTCCTGTGGAAGAATAGCTGCACACAACCTCATTCAGTCAAGGATTTCCACCGAACTTCTTTGTACAAACACTGTGTATTGTCACTAAGTCAGCGCTAAAGCAAAGCAATAAAGTGGTAGCAGTGAAGGTGAGATTGGATGAAAAAGCAAACAGGGCCTTGTGGGTGTTGGCTTGAGGGAAGCTGGGGGAGATGCTGACTCCCAGCTTCTCAGAGGAGGATGAGGGGAGAGTGACCATAGAAGGTCATTCCTAATAGCCCCAGTCCATAATTTCATAATGGCATGATTGGCCCTCTTTAGTCAGGCGGACAGCATTACCTTCCCTCTAAACAGACACTAAACTATCCTGATACAAAGAATCACAGTGATAATTGAAAGCGTAATCACACCAAGCGCTTTCATAAACTGCATAATTTGACAGTGCATGCTCCCAGTTTGCAGCATGCATAACAAGAAGCATGGCTAGTTTTAGCATAGCATGTGTGGCCGTATTTGTATGCATCGCCCCATACATCTTGTGGCGGACACTTTGGGTGTGTCTGTAATTAGCATGCTTTGTGCTGCGGGGGCACAATCTGACTGGTGCTGAGGCCAATGAAGTAGAAGACGCCTACAGGAGCCACAGTGCATGCACAGCTAAAGAGACAATGGTTCTTCTGAGCTGCAAAGAACAAACACGCACATGCTTCTTGTTGCTTAGAGAAAAGATTAAATGTGGATTTATTGATTATTTAACCCCTGGAGACAGAGCTGTCTGCTGTCCTCGCATGGATATAGGTGGACACCAAAAGGCTCCTATAGAATTAGTGAACAAGGCATATGTTTGACCCCATTTTAAATTGATGTTAAATCATTAGCTTGTCACATTGTGAAAAAATATAAATTGTTGGTATATATTTTTACTGTCCTCATGATATTATTGTGGTCAACCATTCTGTTTTGCTGTGAGCAGTTTGTTTTTATTTGAAGGTCTATGGGGAGAATGTGTAGGGAATATTTACTCTGTACAGAAGGAGGAAGGAAGGGTTATGCAGCCTGTAGATGTTATTTGAGCCTAAGGTAAACTTAAGTGCTCCATCTGTTTATAACCAGTTTAAACCTGTTCTACAATGTTAACCAGACAAGACGGCACAACATCGACTTGGCTGCTGTAGAAAAAGGTTTGTCGGTTGTCAGATCTAAAAAAAATCTCTGTTGCCACAGGATTGACAAAGATGCTAATGTCTGTCCAGGCCTCGGTGTAATCAGATTCTAAGTAATGATAGTTATTTTGCAAAATGTCTCCCCCAACTCTTCATTCCAGTTTTCTTTAAAAAAGCTGCTAAGCCAAAGAATCTAATAGAAAAAGAAAAAAGTGGACTACAACCTGTTTTAGTGATAAAATCTCCTTTAAGACTGCTGTGAACTGAAGACATAAATGTTCTGTTAATCTGAACAAAAAGAAGTGCTAAATGGATTAAGAAGAGAAACTTCATTATGATCTTGAGCTTTAACAGTCCACCACACAGCCTCCTCCATCTCTCCTCATTCTGTCTCTTTGCTTTGTCCATATGTCTTCATTTCTGTGACTTAGTGACTGGAAGGCTCGGCATAACCATATTATCTCATTGAGGTGCAGTAGCTCCCATGCCCCCAGCCCAGAGGAGAGAGAGAGTTATTGAGAGAGAGAAAGAGAGCTACAGGCTGGCCTCCCTCTCCCTCTGTAGCATCCGCTCCATTAGCCGACAACACAGATTAGCTGACCTGCTGACACATGGCTGATCTTCACCGATACACACCATGACACACACAGCATATCCAGGCAAGGCGATCTCCTTCAACTGCAGGATTACACTCTTCTCTTTTTAAGTATTTCTAACCTTTTACCGCATGTACTCCCCAAACACCTGTTTAGATTCATCTTTTCAGTTATAAAGCCAAATGTACTCATACTTTATCTAAATAGTAGGCTAATGTTGTAAAGAGGACATGGTTGAAATATGAAGTGTCCATTGACCATAATGAACCATCTGAACCACCTGGTCTGAACCACCTTTTGGTCCACATTATTAACAAAGAATCCATCTGAAAAGTAGGCCTAAAATTTAAGTAAAATAAATGTAAAACTTGTTAACTAAAATACGGACTAAACCTGGCAGATGTTATAAATAGGAAAGGTTTGTGGCCAGGAAGGGAAAAAAGGGGAAAAAAATGTTATATCAGGTATAGAAATAATTTTGCATTCATCTCTATATTAATATTTTATTTTCTTCATAATCCTTATTTTTACATCTTCCATTGGTGAGGCCCTTTTTTCCCTCTCCACATCTGCACCTCTCTCTCAGTGATCTCTTAATGAGTCCAAGGCCTGCAGTTTAAATTATTCACTACTTCTTTTATACTACCATTCCCATTTTGTCTTAAGGGGAAAAATGTCAATAAATAAATCACTCCTGTGGAATCTTTCCTGGCATTCAGGAAGTGACTGTGGGTTTATGTGGGGAGAGAGAAAGAGACAGAGGGCGAAAGTGCAGATTTGTCACAGTATTTAGGGAATATTTGTTCTTCCGTTACTTATGTTTCTTACAGTTGAATAACTTTGTTGCTGGTTTGAGCTCATACATTTTTTTAGCAGTGATAAGAATACAAAATATACTACTAAAACATAAATTTTTTCTTTGGCTCACACAATCTAATCGTTCCTATCAGCGTTTCTTTTTCAAGGTTGACCCAGTCTGGTGCATTTTGGCTTGACCTCACTTGCATATTATTTAACATACAGGTTGGGGTGGATGTAATTTGAATGTTTAGCCAAATTGCCCTCATATAATTTTTTAAGTAAGATGTTCAGTGCAGCTCTTTTGGTTTGTTTTCACTCACTTCGAAATTTTGATGGAGATGTAACCACAGGCACTATCCCGTTCATAATAATCAGTAATGTGAACGTCTTTAAAGGAATCGCCTGTTGTGGAGTGTGTATGTGTGTACGCACAGTAAGATGTTAGCCCCTGCCCGTGTGTGTGCATAACTGAATTTGTATGTACAAGGGGGCTGCAGCGCGTGGAGACCCTGTTGGCATGGCAACCAGAATGGCCAGAGCCAGAGAGGAGGAAGAGCGAGAGTAGGCATCTGCCCTCCTGCCTTCTCTTAAAACCTTAATGTTCTGCTGCATTGTGTCATAGTGGCCCTAACCTTTGACCTGTGACAAAATGTTGGTTGGGGGTGGGGAAAAACATGCGGGCCCTTGACAAAATACAGTCTTCCTGTTGTGATGCTTTTGACACTGTAGTGGGAGGGAGAAGCCTTAAGAGCTAATGCTAATGTCGGTATTGATAAATGCACTGCCTATGTTCCCTGATTCTAGATAAACAAACGCACTGCAATGTTTTTTCCACTGTTGAATTTCCATTTTGAACTGACCAGGGATCATCGATCTCTGCACACATGTTTCCTCGGCTTTTAAACAAAGTGTATTGGCATGAGGCAGATATTGCTTTGCACGTGGAGCCTCTTTTGCCCATTAAAGTCACAAATATTAAATTAATCAGCCATCAAGCCAGAGTGCAAGAGCAGCAGTTTATTAAACTGATAAGTAAAAAAGATTGGAAGTAGCACAGAAGATGGGGCGATGAAATGCTTTGTGGAAACGTGATCATGAGGGAATGAAAAAAGCTTTTAGATGCAACAACCATGGGACCAGTAAGACAGAATGGTGACAGGGAAATGGGCATGTGTCAGTCTTTGACATGTGTCCTGGCTCCTAACGTATAGCAATTTCATTAAAACATGAAAAATGCTCCAAAGAAATCCAATCCACATGGTTGTATATAATAAAGGACACATCCTCAATGAAGAAATGGAGTGGAAGCATGTCTCTAGTGTTATTTCTCATCATCGCTAGTATTTTTCTGCTGTGGCGACAACGTGGAGACGAGACTTGTCTCACTGCAACAGGCTCATGCATTAAGTATGACCCTGCCAGAGAGAGGAGAGGGAGGGAGAGGGTAGGCACAGACAGGCATACGAGGTACAGACAGACACACGAGACGCAGGTATGGATGGACAGCCCAAAGCAGGGGTGGAGATAAATTATAAATTTGGGGGAATTTGGGGCAAATTGGGCCACAAGGAAAGAGAAATGCTATGAATAAATCACTCGTTCCGGGGCGATGATCAAAGCCCAGTACCATTACCTTCTTTTTTATTTTACACTTTTACTATCATGCAAGACTCCGAGTGTCCCTCCGCTGTCTGGTTTAATTCCCAGGTCCCAGTCCATTCATCTTCAGTGAAGACCCCATTTCAAAGGGGGGCACATGTTCATTTATTTTTCTCCCCCCTCTGCTGTCCTGTGTCTTCCCCTCCTACACGCCTTCACAGCTGGATCTAGTTAATAAAGGCAAGCCAGGACAGGACACAAGGCATACACACACATGTTGGCACAAGTGATCACACGCTGCAACAAATATGATCAAAGCAAGAGAAACATTTTAAGATTCATATTTAGACTATTTTCATCAATATACACCCTTCTACATTTGTCTAAATGGCTGCTTCTTGCTTGGAAGTTGAAAGATCTGAAAGATTAAATATGTTATGTTTATGTGTGTGGTTCGTAGGGGATTTGACTTTAGGGTTTCATCTCGTGCGCCTCACAAACACCCCACCCAGCTGGTCTGATTGTAAACGAATTGGTTATGAAGAGAATGCAATGGTAGCAATTGTTAATTAGTGATCCAAGAAAGCGATTTTTGTAAGCCAAACCCCTCAATACAGGAATCATGAATTATTTAGGACCATGAACCTGACTTGTTTACTACATTGCCTTTTGGCACTTTTTTTTTTTTTTACAGTAAAAGCCACACCCTAAAATCACAACGCTCCCTCCCACATAACCTCTCTGTGATTAAATGACTCTTGATGGCACCCGCTGGCCCCCAACAGTGATAATAGTTTTTAAATATACTCAGGTCCTCTGTGAGTCTATGGGCGCAGCTGCATACAGGCCTCCTATAGGGTCCACCTCTGACCTCGTCCAGTGAAGCAGGTAACAGGGCGACAACTAGGTCTTTGACAGCTGCATAGTGGTCTTCCTGAACAAGTGAAGTGAGGCATCTGCTCGGATATGACTGGCTCCGCCCTACTTTAGCGCTAATGGAGCGAACAAGGGGCAGCATGCTGAGAATGCACCTCTGTGTGTGTTCTGGGTCGAACCAGGCTGGCCTGGGGCTAGAGCCTTCTTACAACCTTGTAACACAAGTGTTTTCTTTTCCATCTGAAATCTTTCTGTTTGTCAAAATATCTTATCTTGGGAGCAAAATTGTTTCTACAGTTTAAATATGAAATACCTAAGAAGATATTAAAATCACAACACAAGTCAAAATATTGCTGCTTGATTTGCAAAAAAAAAAAAAACCTTGAGTAAGTAAATGAAAACTAGTCCAGTGCTCTAAATGCCTCTAACCTAGACAAGTTAAATTAAGTATTCCACTCTCTCTGTCTAAATTCAAACAGCATCATATTGTTCCTCTTTACTGACCCTTTCCCATACAACCAGACAATGTTTTTTGTCAGTCTGCCTCCTGGATTGAACCCAGTGGACCATGCTTTTCTATCTTGTCTGATCTCTCTGTTCTAGGTGTGTTCACCCCCTTATCCATCCACCCATCCATTTACAAGCCCCTTTTATGTTCTTCCCTTTGTTGATTTTTGATTGCACCGCAGACAAACCCCAGCGTGTTTTTTATTGTTAATTCCCACTCCCCACTGCCCCTTCGCCCCCCCAAGGAGTCGGCATCTCTCCTGGTACATCCTGGGCTTGCATTAACACAGCTGCTAATACTCCGACTGTACTTGCCCTGCTCCATTCATCTGACTCTAATGGCATTTTGGAGAGGCAGGTTTAAGAGTGGATCACTGTAATTGGCCCCTTGTCTCCGGAGAACAACAAGCACTAAAGCTGGGCCCCAGGTTGATAGGAGGACATGTAGATGGAGGAGGAAAACTCAGCTAATGCACTGATTGAAACTGTGTGTGTGTGTGTGTGTGTGTGTGTGTGTGTGTGTGTGTGTGTGTGTGTGTGTGTGTGTGTGTACAGTGGAAGGGTAGGATTAGTGTCACAGCTGTCACCCTTTGTCAACCCTCCTCCTTCTACCCTCACCTCTTAGACTTTTCCACCATTTTTTCATTTTTCTTTGCAAGTGTTTTTTGTTTCAGTCTTTCCACTCCTTTCCTAAACCAACAACTGTTCATCTCCTAAGAGTCTCCCACACTTGAGCTTGTTCTTCTCTGACAAAGCGAGCCAGGAAGCATCATGGCTCATTTAATCCTGCTGCTGTTAGTGTAAACTGTGGTAATAAATGCTTGTCTTTAATTGTTGCCTTATTTAGATCTATGCATGCTCAGTAGTTGAAACATATAGAGCTGAACTTTTTTTTTTTCTATTAGAGAGATTAGAGATTATTGTTAATGGTTAAATGTGCAGCCTTTCTATTGCTCACAGCATTTTGCTTTTGTAGTATGGGACAAGAAAAAAATCACTTTAAAATTGTGAATTGGTCACGCTACCTGAGAATTTGAAAGAGTCACGCCTTGCCTGGCCAATCTCTGTAATTCTTTTGTACAGATGGATCAGTCTGGTCCTCACGTGTCTCGAGTCTGACCAAACATCAGATTTGCTTTTTTCGTCACACAAGTGAAATGAAATAGCTCACTGGTTTGATATCATTTACAAATAAAATAAAAAATATCTCACCTCAGATAAACAGTGTAGTGCTTCGCTCATTGATTCTGAAGAAATCTGTCATTTTTTTCAGTCCCTTGTGATATTTTTTTCTTGTTGTTATACCATAATTTGTTTTGAGAGGGACATGTCCCTGATTGGCTAATCCCCCTGTCAATCATACCCATCTGAACTTGGGGAGATTCATTGGTCTCCAGATTTAGATCTTTGTAAAGTATTGAAGATGTTGTGCATTCTGGATCCTAGACAAACTAATGACACAGCAATGATTACGCAGCAATGGTTTTTTTTTTATATTTAATATTCAAAACATGGTCACTTTAATCAAAACTCTTAAGTCTAAACTTGCCACTATGATGGAGATAATGATTCAGACAATGCAGTTTCTCCTATTGCAGAATTCATTTGGCAAGAATATAATCTGTTCATAAAATTGGCAGGATTTTGTATAGCTTGCAAATCATTACATTTTCAAGATTTCCCTTTGAGTGGCAGCTAAATATCCACCACAGTCCAATGTTTCCCATTATCCTCTTGATGTGTGAAAGTGACTGATAATTGCTACTTTGCTTCCTCCTTGCAAACCCCCTCTTTGACCTTTCCCCACTCTTCAAGGTCATTCCTGAGTGTTTTGGCAATACTGCTGAACTCACTGCCAACACTCTCACTTTCAGTCCGCATCCTCTTTCTATTAGCGCCATTGTCTTTTGTCGCCTGTGTAACATATCAATCATAGCATGGCGTAACAGCTTTGTGTGTGATAAAGGCAGTGTAAACATTCAGCAGGCTGCTCCACGTGGTGCCTCAGGGAGAACAGACCAGGAGGGAAGTGGCCAGGACACACTCCAAGGGTACAGATGGAGAATGGCTAGACTCCTGGTATGGGGTAACTCTGCTTGGCTCGACATGACTGATAGCATTTTTATTGTGCAGTTATCCCCACATTATCGCCCAAGAACCATCAGAGCTGACTGCTACTTTCTATTAGAGGTTTATGCTTTTTCTGTATACTTTTACATTTATTGATTTAGTAAAAATGCTAGGTCAGATCTGGTATACAGTCTTCACTGACTGAAAAAAACAAACAAACAAAAAACAGTCGGCCTACAGAACAGTTGTCTAGTGGTCATAAAAAATTCCTGTTCCTTTGTCAGTGACAAAGTAAGTAACAAAGGTGTGTCACAAAGATAAGATAAAATAAGATAAGCCTTTATTGATCTCACACAGGAGAAATTTACTCGCCACAGTAGCTCCAGGACATTTGGACAAGAGGGGAAAAGTGCATGCAGGCAGGGAGGGGATAAAGTAAGTAATAAATAATACGAATAGTAATACGTAATAATAATAATAATAATGGAAAATAGTAATAATGATAATAGTAACAACAAGCATCAACATGAAAAAGGAGTCACCAGTCCATCTGTGAGTCTGTCTTTATTTTGGACCACCATATGGACCGGTGGTCATTCCATTAACCAAAGGGACATTTTATTTCTTACATGATTTTAGTAATTGGTGTCTGTTGAGGCGGGTGCTGTTCATATCTGGTTTGGATCCTTAGCTCTATGTCCCGGTTCATTGGCTCAGTCTGACCACATGCTACTGGGTAATTTTTCTCCATTTTGACACATGGCCCTCATGCACCCCCTCCTCACCCTGCCCCGCCTCTCACTGGCTCTCCTCTTTATGTTTCAGAGCTGGACCAGCAGGGCTTTTGGACCTGACCGTGAGGAGACCACCACAGGAAGAAAAACAGGAGTGCCTTTTATTGTAAGCGACACTGGTCAGCAGGACAGTGTGAGTGTGTCTAAGCAGGTGGGACTTTGATGGGAGAGTGAGCAATGCTTCATACGCAGCGACAGCAGGTTGGCAGTAGGGGGCAGTGCTGGCCCCGCCTCCCCCTCTTTCTTCTTTTCCTCGCCCTCAGAGACCAGCCAATCAGAGCAGCCATACACATCCCCGACACTTGTGAGTACCTCTTCATGCTGCACTATGAAGTTCAAACTTGCATTTCCTGTGTTAACTACAGTGTTGATTCATCAAAGCACGTGTGTAATAATCTTTCATCAGATTAATGAGCGTTAATAAGGGGAGTGAACACTTTTCCTCTCTATGGGTTTGGATTGTGGTATTATGCTTGAAACACCACACTGTCTCTGGTTTCTTTGGCCGCTCTCATCTGCACTGTGTCTAATTACTTTGTAATTGATCCATTCATAGCCCATTGATTAGAGCCCCCATTGATCCAGCTTCCTGGTTACAAACTAGACTCTGATTGGGAGTAATTCAATCAACAATTGTGTTATACAACAAAAACCCCAATGTGGTTTTATCAAGTTTGCTCAAATTTCCCATCTCTTCCTTGGTGCAATCTGTGGGCTCAGGAGCAGAGTGCATGGATGTGAAATATTGATCTAATCTCCTCTGCAGCTGTAAACCAGCCCACAAAGCTCTGAGAGAATATTGTTTCCACGGCGCTTGTATTGTTCACTCTTCATCTTAGAATATTTGCTGTGAATCACTGTCCTTCACCACCCACACACTTCTCTAAAGTGCACCAACAAACTGATCTTCTCTTGGCGCTGATGCAGATGTGCTTAAATGGCCTGTTGTAAATGCTGATGAGAAGCTGTAAATCACACAATCTAATTCCCTAAAGAGCTGAGGTGACACAGAGGTGAAGAAGCCCAACAAATGAAGGAGCGATGGACAGAGGAGTGAGTCAAATATGGGAAAGGTCAAGGTGTCCCCTGCCTTTCAATTATCGGACTCGATCCTGTCAATGAGATGCACTGATCAGGATCAATATAGGAGATGCTTCAGAATAAGTGTCAAAGATTCAGCAGCATATCATAAGAGGATAGCACAGGGCTCAACACATATGTATCAGACAGCATCCACTCATATTTCTATCTACAGAAATGGCACAGAAAAGTGGTTCTCAGAAATAAGATACAGTGCAGTTTAAGAGGCCTGGTCAGGTAGGGTCAGCACATCAGAGTAGTTTGAGGAGAGGAAGAATCAAATGTGTTCCTCCTCTGTGTCCTGCAGCATCAGAGCAGTGTCCAAGGGGAACCTGAGCTCAAAAACCAAAATGTTTCAAAAACTGCTCAGTGTGTGACGCAGGTATCCACAACAACGGGCAATCATATCAGCATAAAAATAGCATGCAAAACAGCTTCTGGAATTGTACAAGATGAACCATTTTATTGTAGACTTAAAAAAATAAGGATTTTAAAGTATATGATTTCTACTTCAGACCTTGTAGGGTGTCAGTTTGAGCACTTGACACTTCAGAGTCTAATCAGTGTATTACTAATATAGCCTAATAAACTTTATTCAACTAATTCTATTTTGCTGCCATGAAATAAAAATGACAACATGCCAAATCTTTTTTTTTCTATTAATTAATTACAAATTATTATACAAATGACTATTAAATAAAATGTATTAAATAAAATCAAATAAGATCTATGCTGTTGCTTTTGGGTATACTTCTACACCAACATAGTGCTGTCTTTTGTAAGTTTTGAAAATAATGTAATGTCTTTTTTTCCACTATAATTATTACAGTACCTGTAATAAATTGCATTTTTAACTGCTGCCATTCTCTCCTCTTGTTTACTAAAACTCTTTCCCCTGTCTGACTTCTCTCCGGCTCCCGCTGCGGACTAACAGACCACATAAGTGATCGTAAGTGCTTTTACCCTAATTGATGTCAATCTTAATGCAGGTTATTGTAAGCACTTTCACTATTTCAGAGAGGTTATTTTTCCATCCAACTCACAGTAATGTTTGTCTATAATGAATCTGATGGTCCAGTGCATTTCCGTGTTTATGAACTTACATGTTTGTTGTTTTTCAGTCTGTTGTATGTTTAGCCCTATTGACTGTCAGTCCCAGTACATAAGTTCTACATTGCAGTAGGTGTTAAGTTGTTAAACAAACAGCTAAGCAGCATATCAAAATGGCTCCAAAACAATTGCTTAACTCTGAATTACACCAAAACTGTCTCAATGTGTTTTTCACTGAAGAAAATAACAAACAATGAACTTAAAATAATCATTGATAAACATGAAATAGAGCAGGTACATGAATTTAAGTATTTAGGAGTGGTTTTGGACTCTAAATTGAAATTTGATGCCCACGTTAAAAAAATGACAAAGACCATAAAGACAAATATAAACTGTTTTCGTATGATTCGATCCTGTGTATCCAATCAAGCTGCAAAAGTATATTTGCATGCTATGATTTTATCCCACATGGCATATTGTTCCATTGTCTGAGGCCAAGCCACAAAATCTGTTCTTAAACCTTTGGTATTGCTGCATAAACAAGCACTTAAGATATTTGACCAAAAACCAATCAAATGGCATCATTGTAAAATTATCAAAAAATTAGGGCTGGGAATATTAACGCGTTAATCGCGATTAATCGCGATTAGAGTTATGATCGCAAACAATTTTTTTAATCGCGATCAGAGTTTGCCAGCATTTTCCGCAATTCTACCATCCATATGCAGCTCATTTGGTTGTATTAATTAAACTCATTGTCAGTTAAACGCGCTATTTTGAGTTTGCTAGTATTTTGTTCCTTCTACGCATCCGTAGGCAGCTCGAGCGGGCTTCAATCATTTATTTACAATTTCTCAAAGTAAGCACTATTACTGGTTCATTGTTACTTTTTCCTTTCTCTGCACTTTTTTTAAATAAAAAAAATGGTGAGAAATACTTTGCATTGTGAGTTTAACTTTAGATTCGAACGGTCTTACTGCAAGATGTCAATTTTAAACATGCAAAATAAATCACGATTAATCGCGATTAACTATGAAATTTCTGAGATTAGTTGCGATCAAGAAAATTAATCATTTGACAGCCCTACAAAAAATATAACATGATGACATTTGAGAACTTTGTAAATTGTACATTTTTAAAAGCCATTTTTAAGTGCCTTAATGGCCTTGCTCCTAAAGAAATGTGCCATTTAGTGCAAAAGTATACAAATGAAGGAGTAAGGACAAGAGCTGGAGTGAGTGGGAACTGCAAAGTCAAAAGATGTCGGACGACTCTGGGTCAGTCGGCTTTTTCAGTAAAAGCATCACACCGGTGGAACTCTGCCACTGGAGCTGAAGTCACATTCGGACATTAGACTTTTTTCCACAAAATTGAAAAGCTGGCTCAAAGGGAATCAACAGTGTGAACACTGAGCTGCCCTTGTGTACAGTGGACAATCATGGACAATCTTTTATGTGTGTGTTTGTATGCTTTTTATTAACCCCCTTTTATATTAACTGCTTTTTATTAACTGTTTTTATTAACGCCCTTTTTATTAATTGCTTTTTATTAACTGTTTTCCCCCTACACCTTAAAAGCCTAACAGGGATGGAGGCTGCAAATTCGCCAATGGCTATAAGCCTTATGTGCATAGACATCGGTGACCTGTTGGTGGCAATGTTTAATGTACTGTCCCTGTCAAATAAATAAATAAATAAATAAAAAATAGGTAACAGCAAGAGACCTGTCAGATCAAAGAGAGAGGAAAGTAAAGACAACTTAAGCTTCATATTTAGTTAAGCAACCACATCTCTCTCTCCAGCTACAGCCCCAAAACTTCAATTTGATCAAAATATTTCCTGCATCAGTGGGACCTCATTATATCGCTCTGCTCTCCTAGGCTCCGTGACTCTCTTCTTGTTTATTTTAGCTTCCTGTCAGTGAAGGCCTGTAGTATGGTGCATGTATTCTCACTCCCTTGCATCCTCTTCTATCTCCCCTCATCCCCTTGTCACCTTACTGTAGACCCACTCAACCCTGAGTCCTTTTTTACCCATTTACCTACATACTGTAATTCTATCCTTCTCATTTTCACTTCTGAGTCAAATCTGTACCAAATGGTTTCAAATAATCCCATCTCAAACAGTGACACAAAATTAAACCATGACTGCTATAGACATTGAATACTGGGAGATTGAATATTTTAAGGATCTTGCTAGTCCTATATACTATATGTAAGATACTATATATCTCAATCAAAATAACAATACATTGTCACAATTAGCAGATTACAAAGATTGCAAAAATATTTCCTTTGCAAACAACAGGTTTTATTGGTACCTTTCAAGTGATGTCATTTGGGGAGGTAAAGCTAACTTGAGGCAATGCACAGCCTGAAGCTGTTATTCAAGCTTCAAAACTGTTTCCTAATGTGGGCTTGTGTCACCATGGTAACACCCTGATGTTTAGATCTCTACAAACATTTTCTGAAGTGCATGTGATTATTTCATCATCACATTCATATTCCTGTCTCCCCTCACATGCTCTGTAGATGCGTTTAACAAATGCACATTGTAAACCGAGTCCTGGTATTAAAACAGATATTTATCCTAAAATAGTTTATCTCTAGATTCAGCTGGTTCTATAATATTTGTATTCACACCACATATAGTTTTATGACCCTGTCCTTGCTCTATTGCATTGGACAGAGACAGACAAATCTTTCTCATTGGTCATTACATTAACCCATTGAGCAGTCCAGCTTTATTTCCCCAAGGCCAAAAGACACCCACTATCTCTTTTTTACTCCTCTATATATTATGCTGTATCAACTTCCTCTCATTTCCACCCATTTCCTCCTGCCTGCTCTCTCCCCCTCACTCTTTTACTCAGCCTACATTCTGAGCCCTTCCCGTGGGACACATTTTAAGTGATATTGACTGACTGTTCCTTTTTGGTAATGTTAAACTGTGGGTATGAGTGCTATCTGTAGTTTAGCGGCTTAAGCTATATCATGTATATGCAGTTTTTTTCTGTGTGTGTGAAAGCAGGTCACACTAAGATAAGAGATAAGATAAGATATGCCTTTATTAGTCTCACAGTGGGGAAATTCCAGTGTTGCAACGCACAGATCAAGAACAGCAGGAAAATGTAGCATGCAATAAAACAAGATAATAAATAATAGCTTCATTTTTTTTTAAATAGACCAAAAATAGACTCTCGAGTATAGCTGAATGCCCCAACACACCTGTTCTTTCTACATCTTTACAGTGAAAAAGCCTCCGATGATAGCCACGCAGCCTGAGTCCGTCACAGTTTTCAGTGTTGAAGATTTTGTGATGACCTGTGAAGCTTCAGGCAACCCTGCACCCATGTACGTAAAGTCACCCCTGCCTGCACACAAACTACACAATTTATGATGTTTCCAAATCTAAAGTGAAGATATATCATAAAGGAGCATATCCACCCACTTTTAGCCAACACACTGCAACCTTCACTCTCCTTGTTCAGCGGACATCTACATATTAGCAAAACATGAAAGCGCAGTGTCCACAGCAGGAGACTCATTTTGATCAGGGTCAAATGCCATTATATCTAACAGCTAGGTTTTATGGGTGTGTCAGCTCAGGCTTTTTCTATTTATTTTTAAAGTCTTAAAGGGTTACTGAATTTTGAACTCAAGGTATGAAATATAAGAGACTTACAGTAGATGTATGATTTTTCTAACAGGTCATATCTCTGATTCATTGTTGATTTTCTTTTTTCCATTGGCCAAACACAAGTTTATAAGGATGAGTGATTGCTGATTTTAAATTGTCCATGAATGTGAAAGTGAATTCTGTTGGCTCTCAATGCGTATCTCTGCCCTGTGAGATGTATGCCGCTATTGTTACTCTTGACAGCTGTGACTATAAATATAGTAAGCAACATAAATAAATTAATAGTAATTTGCTTTGATGTAATTTTGGACTTACAATTTATTGTAAATGGCAATTGTAAAATTTGGTACCCTAAATGTGTATCTACATAGAAGCATTGTGTGTGTATAAATTATATTTTCTAACCATTTATGTATTTATTTAGACATCTTTATGATTTGATGGCATTATCTATTCTCTTGTAGTTTTCGGTGGACAAAGGATGGAGAGGAGTTTGATCCAGGTGTTGACCCAGAGCTCAAAGTGACGGAGAGTGCGGGTTCATTTGTTTTCTACACACTGAGTAACACCATGGACTCACTGAAGTCTTATCAGGGCAAATACGTCTGTCTGGCATCTAATGAGTTAGGAACGGCAGTTTCCAATGAGGCCATACTCAGCATTGACGGTAAGCAGTAATGCGTCAGACTCTCATAAAACGTGCTTCATTTTCAGAAGTGGATCATAAAAGTTTAGCTCATTACAAATCCAATCATGTTTTCTTTTGGGTAGTACTGAGTCTCTAGCCTTGAGAATGGATTTGCTTCCTTTGAAAACAGCAGTGACATCAAACACTCTGTGATGTGTAAAACATTTGAACATGAGAGCTTTATTTAGGTTCACAGTAAGAGCTTGTGAGCTTGTGTCTCTTTGGTGTCCGTTAAGACACTGTAACACAAAAGTCCATGGAGATTTTGGGAACATAAAATGAACATTAAAGATCCCATGACATGGTACTTCTTGATGCTTTTATATGGCTCCTTAATGGTTCCCTAATACTGTAAATGAATCCTTCTTCAAAATCAACACTCAGTGCATGAGAAACAGAGATAAGATGAGAAAGAGTCATAAATATCTCTCTCAAACACTTTATTCTGGGCGTTGTTGCTTGAATGCAAATGAGGAGAAAAGAGCTGGCCTATAGTAGAGGGTGGGGGCGTGGCCAAACTCTCCGCTGTCAGCTCTCAGCTGATCCATTTCCGTGTTTTTGCACAGGGGGAGAGATTTGAAGCGTTCCATTTTATTTTCTGTGGAAACACATTTCCACAGAAAATAAAATTAAACCACTGCTGTTCAAAGGTCCAGAGGCTCAGATAAAGGACTTCCGAGCCTAGAAACACTCGGACGTGCCTCCAGGCAAATTAAAAAACGCATTTCGCATTGCCTAGCGCATTCGCAGTCCAAACTCTCTGGGCGTGATTTACAGAGACGCTGAGTACAGACAGACAGATGCAGGGGTGGAACTGCATTTGCATTTCTTTTTTCGATCTGACGTCAATAAGGTGCCTTGTTCAAAATCGCCCTTTTGAGCTCTGATTTTTTTGTAACTCAGAAAAGGATCGCAAATGCTCAGTTTAGACATTTCGCAACTTTTAACCATGGGGGGGGGGGGGGGGGGGCCTAAACAGGGTAGGGGAGCTCACATTAACGTTCAAAAACCTCAGAAAGTGAAAATTTTATGCCATGGGACCTTTAAAAGGCCTAGTGATTTTTTGGGAACATCGTGATTTTCTGTATTTAATAATGTGCTTAGTAATAATAAGGTGCTAATGTAAGTATTTATTCTTTTGTGATACTTACATCATGATATACTTCTGGCTAATGCACTTTTATTTACAGCAAGACCTTTGGGACCAGATAGCTTGATTAAATTCCCAGTTACCATGGTAACCAATTCCTGGCTCACATCTTTCAATTATATTTTATGAGGTAAATTATTATTTATTCAAACCTAATGGGCCCATCACGAGGGTGTATGACTTGCATTACTGATTGCATTGATTTTAAAGCACAGTGCACACACACCTTTTCTCACATAGCTTTACACATTTTTAAGCAGATGGAGGCCCCTGCTGTGAGCTCAGAGGACTGCCACCCAGATCATAATTACATACCATAATCAGCATATACCTCCGCATACACGCAGTGGGCCCCTGGGCAAAAGTAAAGAGCAGCTCCGAGCATCCATCCACCTGTGACTGTGGCGCTCTCCCGGGGCAACCTGCATCCTGCACAGTTTCCCTGACAACCGTATCCCCTAGAAACGCTCTTGAGTTGATGTCATGTGACGTGCTCTTCAGTGACTTCTGTGGGGTTATCAACAATAGGCCGAGGGGAGGAGGGTGTTGGGAGGACATGCTCTTATGCACTTCACAAAACATGTCACCAAGAAAGACACCATGACACTTAACATCTTGAAATGAAATTGTATATTTTTACTCTGCTTCAACAAGTAAAAAGTTGTTCAAAGTGTATGGCATTTTTTAAATTTATAATAATACATGAGTTTTATATAACCCCATTAAAAAAACTCAAAGATTTTTTTTACATAGAACACAAGAAAACTATGAACATAAAACATTCATTTACAAAATATGGCAATTGTTGGTTAATGTTTGTTCTGGAACAATCCTTATATTTGGAACATTTTACTGTTTCCCCGGGTCGCCCGAGCCTTTCTGTGTGGAGTTTGCATGTTCTCCCCGTGTCTGGGTGGGTTTCCTCCGGGCACTCCGGTTTCCCCCACCAACCCAAAAACATGCACCATAGGTACCTCCAGCTTAGGTCCTGACCAAGCCGAAGCACGAAGATCATGGAGATGGTCCCCGGGCGCCCTAATGTGTGCTGCCCACTGCTCCTAATATATGTATATATATATAGGATGGGTTAAAATGCAGAGAAGAATTTCTCCAGTGTGAGATCAATAAAGTTCACTTCTTTTATTTCGTAAAGTTAGCTACAACTGAAACTGATTTTTGGGCGAGACACTTGGGATAGGAGTTTTTACATGTGTTTTCCTTAAGGAATGTGGCTTTCTTTTCCCAGCTCCTCCAACACAACAGAAAGAGAAGAAGGTTAGTTTAAAAGCAGATGAAGGCAGCAGCATTGTCCTGAAGTGCAACCCCCCTCAGAGTGCTATGGAGCCTATCATTCACTGGATGGACTGGAGTGAGTACATTATCCCTGCAACACTCTGTCCATTACTCCCATTACTCTCCACCATAAAGCACCGACTCAGCCTAACTGCCTTTCCATCTGATGTCCACTTCTATCTCATCGCATTATCCTTCTAAAAATGTTGATCCTATATATTTTCTTCCTTATGTATTTCAGGGCTACTTCACATCACCCTAGATGAACGTGTCATGCACGGGACCGATGGCAACCTGTACTTTGCCCATTTGACAGCAAAGGACAGCAGGAACGACTACACATGCAATGTCCAGTATCTGGCCACCCGCACTATTTTGGCAAAGGAGCCCATCACACTGACAGTCACCCCCTGTGAGTTCAATGAGCGGCCAAATTCACACAACATGAGTTTAAAACATATTGGAAGTAAAATGATAAGAGACCAACATATGATGTGCTTACTTAACTAAACTAATTTGAGCGATCATGGCACTACGTGTGAACTATTTAACTTTGGACCATCTCCTGGGTGTCTCCATGGAGATGTGAATGATTTGCCTGGAATGTTACTGGTATAAAATTTTACTTACGTGTTTTTCATTGATTCAACTACAGGCTGAAGTAATTGTATTCTTATTGTAAATAGACTCACCACAGATATTGAGGAACATTTCAGGCAAAGCAGTCTGCATATGTCGAAGCCTCCACCAAAAAAGTTAAATAGTAAAATAATAAAATCAACAAATGTGTCCAAAACTTCATAAGTTGAGTTGGACGATAGTTTTCTGTTATGTCGTTGAAACAACAATAAAACAAACGGCTCTCTTAGGGTGTGCATTAAGTTTGTGTTTTTCATCCATCAAACCAAAGTGGGATCAATATACAGCCTGATTAAACAGATAGAAGACTGGTCAAAAGTTTAGGTGGTTACATGCTTTACTCTGTGTGAAGTAAGTGTAAATTCACCTTGATTATAGAAGTTATTGATCCCTTTACATACAGAGGTGTTCATATCCCTTAACAGGCAATCATTCAGCTGTAGTTCTAAAGAAATACATGTTTTTCCTCAAAGTTCTCTAAACTCTCAGAGTTTAGTGCAAATCAACGGCCAGGTCCAGTGGACAGTTCTCAAAGCAGCAGGCAGCTGGGGCTCCTGAGTCCAGGGGTAATGAGGAGAGGCTCACATTGAGATGTTGCTGCAGCATCTGTGGCCCAGTATGAGGTCAGACGAAGAGCACATGTTAACATGAGCCCTCTGAGCACTGAGGCTGTGTGCTGATGTGTGTTGCTCAGCGAAGGGAGGCAAAGCTTACGCTAAGTGATTACACAGGCTATAGTTACCTAAGTGGTTACTGCATGTGTAAACAGTGATACGATCAAACCGTTGCTTATGCGTATGTATTGTGTCACAATGTACAAGAAGTACAAGATGTAACAACAAACAAGTCATCAGAAACAAGTCATCAATAATAAGCAGAAATTTCTACCTGATACAGTCAAGACAAAGCCAGAGGATATGGTCATCTTTAAATCTGAGAGGGTTTTTACTTAGCGTATTCATGGGTTTCAGCTTCCTTTTTATGGAACAGTGTGGTAACTAATGTGCCTAACATGGTTATTTTCAGTCCAAAAAAACATTTGACCAAGTGTTGTAAAAACTCAGTAACACAGTTGTATGGAGTTTTCAGATAACAGCAGGGTGTGACGTTTTCATTTCTTGTACTTTATTAAACAATATTTTTACATGTAATATATCTCTCCACAGCCAATGCAGTGGTTCGGAGCAGGAGGCCGCACATGATGAGGCCAACAGGAACTCACAGCTCGTACCTGGCCCTCAGAGGCCAGTCTCTGGTGCTGGAGTGCCTGGTCCAAGGATAGTGAGTCTCTATCCATCACACAACTCAGACCACTTCTCTAAATCAATCTGGCTTGATCCTTCCTTCTCATTTACCATGCAACAATCTGCATCCATTATGTTTTTATTGGTCTAATGCCAACTTTCTAATATATATCTTACAGTACAGGTGTATTGCTTACTACTTTCAATCTGTTTTCCATCTTTAGTCCAACCCCTAAAGTCAAATGGCTGCGTAAGGATGGTGAGCGGTCCGAATCCCGCACCACAATAGAGATGTTTGACCGCCGTCTCCGCTTCACCAACATCTCAGAGAGTGACAATGGAGAATACCAGTGTATCGCTGAGAACACACAGGGAAAAGTAGTGCATACTTACACTGTCTCTGTGGAAGGTAACTCACACTTCTGAAATAAAAAATAATTCACCAGAGAATAAAGGATTAGTCCAAATTAATTGTTTGTTGTAGCGGCGCCATATTGGGTAAAGGAGCCCCTGAGTCAGCTGTATGCACCAGGTGAAACTGTGAAACTGGACTGTCAGGCCGATGGTATTCCCACTCCAACTATCACCTGGACTATCAATGGGACTCCTCTGTCAGGTAGGGCAATTGGAGTTCCTTATATTTATGGACACAAAATAATGATAATGTTAGGTCTGAACTTTTTTTTATTTATGTATGTGTATATCTTTACTATTAACCAGCTATTGACAAGGATCCTAGACGTGTTTCAACTGGTGGATCTTTGACTCTTAAAGATGTCAACTTTGGAGACACTGCCATCTACCAGTGCCAAGCCTCCAACAAGCATGGGACTATTCTTACCAACACCAATGTCTATGTGATAGGTGTGTTTAATATTATTTCTTTTATTTTACCAATGTACCTTTGCTTAATTATCTGTTTATTGCTATTTCAGAGCTGGACCCACAAATCCTTACTAAAGATGGTGTTTCTTATGAGTTTGTGGAGGGTCAGAAGGCAGTACTTGACTGTGACACCTTCGGATCTCCTAAACCTAAAGTCACTTGGTATGCCACTGTCAAATCCTGCTCAATCCTTTGTTTTCTGGTTCATTGTGAATGTTTGTTGTCTGGCTGATTTTCCCAAACAAATGCAACAGAAGTGAAAATGCGTAGGTAGCGCTTGTTATGAATAAATTAACAACCAAATACTGTTACATCTGGGCTGTGACTGCCGAAATGCGGCAGGTATCCAACACAGATTTGACATCATAATAAAAATTATCTGTGCCAGGTTAAATATACACCGACTGTCATTAGCACAAATTAATTGCATTGGATGCGCTTTTTTTTACAGGGAGAGTGACAGCATGTCTTCCCTGCTGTCAGATCCCAGAGTGAACCTGCTCACCAACGGGGGGCTCGAGATTCTGAACATCACCCACGACGAAGAGGGATTCTACACTTGCTCTGTGGAGAATACCAACATGTCAGTCAGCGCGCAGTTGGAAATACTCAGTAAGTCGCACACAAAAACATTGTTGGTTCATTCTTGTTTTGGGATTGATGGGAAGCGGCATGTGAGAGGGGAGATAAAAAAAAAAAAAAACTAAGGTGGATATGAAGCTGTGTTGCTAAAAAGTGTGGTATGCAGACTACGTGCTACAGAGGTGTCCTGGTTATATTTCGTAAAGTATATTTCATGAATGAATACATATCTGAACATAGGTAATTCAGAAAGAAAATGTGTAAAAACAGAAAAAGGCAGTTTGGCGACACATCTAAAAGCACATATTTCCTAAGTGTTCTGTTAAAATCTTTCACTGGTCAATAGACATTTGTCTTATATGAGTATTTGACCATTTTTAGAGCGTATGAAGGTTCACAAACGGAAAGACAAAATATATCAGCAATCATATACTTGAAGGTTAACTGTGTAACTTTTCTGATGGACGGTCCATCACCTGCTTTGTCCATGGAGATGTTGCCTTGAATGTTCCACAGTATAGGATTAAACAGATAAATCCAGCATTGATTTCATTATTGAAAAACATACATTCTTACTGTTAGTGGGATCACCTCTTCCCAGATATGATCTGTAACTTGGCTTGGTGTCATCGCTTGCTTGTCTGGAGATAGATAAATTTAATGCTATAGTGTTTCATTTCAAGCAAAGCAATAACATCCATATGAAGACCTCCACCTGAAATGTTACACAGTGCATCCTTAATGGTTTTGTTCCTCCTCCAGACAGGACAGTGGTGGTGTCTCCACCACAGGACCTCAAAGTGCAGCCAGGACACTCAGCCACCTTCAGCTGTGTCTCCACTGTGGACCTCAAACTCAGCCCGCCTTTTATTCAGTGGAGGAAGAACGAGCAGAAAATATTTGAGTCGCACAGTGATGACAGGTTAAACAAATGTTCAAAAGCTTACTGCAGAAAAAGGATAGTGCTGATTTTAATGATTGTTTTGTTCCTCTTAGATATACTTTTGAGGGCTCAGATTTGATCATTTCTAATGTGCAACAAGTTGATGAAGGAGTGTACACTTGTCAGGTCATCACTGATCTAGATATGGCAGAAGCAAGTGGCACTCTCACTTTATATGGTTAGTCTCATAGTATTATTATTAAATTTAATTTGTAGGTAATTCTGTTTAATAATAATAATGTTTTGTCCCTCTCAGATTGTCCAGACCCACCGACTCTCCTTCAGATTTCACATGCTAAAGAACGTGCTGTGACTCTCACCTGGACTCCTGGAGATGAGCACAATAGTCCTGTCATAGGTGAGTTATGAAATTGATATTATATGAAAACACAAATGTTACGCCAATATTTTCTTTATCACTTATTGGTTTTGCATCTTGACAGAGTACATTGTTGAGTTTGAGGATCAAGAAGAGAAGGGCGAATGGGAGGAGCTGAAAAGAGTAGGAGGAACCAAGCAGAACACCCGTCTGTCACTCTGGCCGTATATGTCTTATCGCTTTCAAGTTAGTGCTGTTAACGAAGTGGGCAAAAGTGCACCCAGTAAACCCAGTGATGTCTATGTCACTGTAGCAGAAGGTTTGGACTATAGTAATCAACATGTTGATGATTTATTGTTAAAGAAATACTTTGATGTAATGATTTATGTGGTCACAGGTCCAGATAATAACCCAGAAGATGTAAAAAGCGACTCTACAGACCCTGATACTTTGGTCATCACATGGGAGGTACAAGCTACATAATACTCTTCTTACCAGTTACAAAGAGATGTGTCTCTAAAAAATAACCAACCACTGTTCTAATTGCATCAAATATTTGTAATGTCCAAATAAGTTAATAATGAACCATGAAATGCCACAAAAGTTTTTAAAATAAAGTATTTTTTTTTCAGAACAAACCTTGATCTAGCTTTACCATGAGTCACATAATGTATTGAATATGAATACAGTGGTCCCTCGCTCTATCGCGGTTCACTTTTCGCGGCCTCGCTGTTTTGTGGATTTTTTTATTTGTTTTTTTATTTAAATTTTTTTTTTTTAGAGTTTATCAACATTGTGTTCTGCGTCCTGATTGGCTTCTCCTCCATGCCGTGTCTCCTGTACAGTACAGAATGTGTTCAGTTTGACGCGGGGGGCGGCGGCTCCGGGAGTCCCGCTGGATGTGCGAGGAGCGCGGAAACATTCACTGGATGAATGTTGGACTGGACAGTCACTGGATCCATAGTCCAGACCGGGACTAAGACATGAGGACCAGACTGGGACCAGCCCGGGACCAGACTGGAACGAGACAAGGACCAGAACGGGACTAGACCGGGACTAGACCGGGACCAGACCGGGACCAGACCGAGACTAGACCGGGACTAGACCGGGATTAGACCGCAACTAGACCAGGACTAGACCAGGAATAAACATGGACTAAACCAGGTCTAAACCAGGTCTAAACCAGGTCTAAACCAGGTCTAAACCTGGACTAAACCAGGACTAGACCAGGTCTAAACCAAGATTAAACCACCGCATGCAGCTCTTTGCCTTGTTTCGTGCGGCTCTTGCGTTCGCTTCGTGGCTCGGACTGCGTTGGCCGTGGACGCCCCTTGGGACCCCAAGGGGGAGGCACGGTCTGGACACTGCCTTGGCCCCCCCACCCCACCACCACCACCACCATGCTTCACTATTAATACATTTTGTTGAAAATCTACGAAAGTTTGAGTGTTTAAACAAGAGAGAAATGTGAGAAAATGTTAATACCAGTCTGAGAAAAGTGTATAATGTGTGTGATGAGGCGTTTACAGCCTTCAAACATGTATAATAATTGTAAAATATAAAGTTGTCCTACTTCGAGGATTTCACTTATTGCGGGTTATTTCTGGAACCTAACCCCCGAGATAAACGAGGGACCACTGTAATATTATTATATTAATATATTATTCATGTGTATTCTAATAAATGATTGCAGCTGTGTTCCTTGCTGACTCTTAATGCTTCTTTGTTTTAGGAAATGGATAAGCGTAACTTTAACGGGCCTGACTTTAGGTACCGTGTGATGTGGAGACGAGTGTTGGGCAGTGGTCCCAACTGGAACACTAACTACACCACGTCCCCTCCGCTCATTCTCCATGACATTGGTAACTTCTCTGCTTTTGAGATCAAGGTGCAGGCTGTGAACAAGGAAGGAGATGGGCCTGAGCCAGACCCTATCATTGGATACTCAGGAGAGGATGGTAAAACTGCTTATCTTTATATGGTAGATGCTTACTGCTTATTTCCCCTTTGGATTCAGATTGGATCATTTTAACAACTAATCATTAAAAATAAGGCAGTAATTGTAATGCAACAAAGCTATCTCAAAACTGTTTTTTTCGTAAAACTTTTTAAAACTCTTAACTGTGAGCATATCATTAATTTTCTATTTTATTCTATTCCAAGTCCCACTGGAGGCTCCTGAGGTGGTGGGTGTTTCACTGGTGAACAGCACAGCCATTAGAGTAACCTGGGCTCCAGTGGACAAAAACACAGTGAGAGGGCACCTGCTGGGATACAAGGTACAGTAAGTCCCTTCTGTTTAGGCCGTTCTCATAAATAAAACAAAGGCAGCCAGACACAGGCTTCACAGCTTTCACAAGTTTCAAGGTTGTGAAAGATAGGACTTTTATTTTAGATGTGCTACCTTCAAATGCCATATTCTAGTCACACTCTTAGTTAATCTTTATTGTTGTGTTCATGTATAAAATAATAATCTCCAAGTACATCCCATAAAATATGTATGAGTCTGTGCAACTTCAGCAAGATATGAAGTACTTCACTACCTACCTACAACATAAACATAACTATTCTTGGAGTTTTCCATCATCCTGTATAAATGTATTTTTATATGCAGTGTTTTAGCAGAGTAGTGATTTAGTCATTTAGAGTGGAGGAAATAAGTATTTAATCCCTTGCTGATTTTGTAGGTTTGGCCACTGACAGAGAAATGAACAGTCTATAATGTTAATGGTAGGTTTATTTTAACATTGAGAGATAGAATTTCAGAAAGAAAATCCAGAGAATCACATTATAGAAAATATATTAATTGATGTGCATTTCATTATGTGAAATAAATATCTGATCCCTTACCAACCATTAAGAGTTCTGGCTCCCACAGACCAGTTAGGCACTCCTAATCAACTCATTACCTGTTTTAACTAGTCACCTGTATAAAAGTCCACAGAATCAATCAATCAGTCTCCAAACTCTCCAACATGGGAAAGATCAAAGAGCTGTCAAAGGACATCAGGGACAAGAATATAGTCCTGCACAAGGCTGGAATGGGCTACAAAACCATAAGCAAGAAGCTGGGTGTTAAGGAGACAACTGTTGGTGCAATTGTTTGACAATTTAAGAAATACAAAATGACCATCAATCGACCTCAGTCTGGGGCTCCACACAAGATCTCACCTCGTGGGGGTTGATCATGAGAACTACACAGAAGGAGCTAGTTAATGATCTCAAGGGGACCACAGTCACTAAGAAAACCATTGGTAACACTTTACGCCGCAATGGATTCAAATCCTGCTGTGCTTGCAAGAGATCCCCCTGTTTAAGAAGGCACATGTGCAGGCCCACCTGAAGTTTGCCAGTAAACACCTAAATGATTTAGAGAGTGATTGGGAGAAGGTGCTCTGGTCAGATGAGACCAAAATCGAGCTCTTTGGCATTAACCCAAGTCAGTGTGTTTGGAGAAAGAGAAATTGTGCCTATGACTCCAAGAACACCATCCCCCCCATCAAGCATGGAGGGGGAAACATTATGCTTTAGGGTGTTTTTCTGCCAAGGGCACAGAACAACTTCACCGCATCAACGGGAGGATGGATGGAGCCATGTACCATTAAAATCCTGAGTGACAACCCCCTTCCCCGCGCCAGGAAACTGAAAATGGATTGGATGGGTCTTCCAACTTGACAATGACCCAAAACGTGATAAAAGGAGAAATTCAATTTGTCAACTGGACAAAGTTTATTTGGTCGAAAACGTTTCACAGCTCATCCGCGCTGCTTCGTCAGTTCTGGTTAGAGTGCTGAAGGACACTGCTTATATCTAGCTGCAGGGAGAAGCTAAGTATACTGAAATTATTCTGAAACTATCTCAACTATTTGTTTTTGAGTTGAGTTTGAAGATGTACGGCAGATGACGGTCCACTCTGGCACGCCCGCCTGTGTTGGTACATCCTCTTGTGAAGTGGCTGCTTGGTTTCTCCAATATAGCGCTCACTGCAGTCTTCACTACACTGAATGGAGTAGACCACATTGCTTTGTTTGTGGCTTGGTGTTTTGTCCTTTGGGTGGACCAGTGTTTGTGGGTTTGAAATAAACTGGGATTTAATATTGTCTGAAAATCCTCTGTAGTTTTTCAGAAACACTGGCCAGGTAAGGAATCGCTACCCCTTTCCTCCTCGGTTCAGGTTCTCTGTTGTCTTGTTTCTTGTCCTTGTCTCTCTTGGTTTTCTTGAATGCCCATTTAGAATATCCACAAACAGAGAGGGCTTCCTACACCGAGCCACAAACAAAGCAATGTGGTCTACTCCATTCAGTGTAATGAAGACTGCAGTGAGCGCTACATTGGAGAAACAAAACAGCCACTTCACAAGAGGATACACCAACACAGACGGGCGGGCCAAAGTGGACCGTCATCTGCCGTACATCTTCACCGAGAAGCCACGGGCCATTCATTTGAGGACAGTGAGGTTCAGATCTTGGCCAGGGAAAAGAATTGGTTTGAGAGGGGAGTTAAAGAGGCTATTTTTGTCAAAAAAGAGAATCCTTCTTTAAACAGAAATGGGGGACATTTCAGACATAATTTGTCTCCCATCTATAATTCCATTCTCAAACCTAAATCAAAACAAACAAAGGAAACAATAGGGCTAGCCAGGTCAGGGCCAGAGGTGGGGGAAAAAACAGTTGTTTGGGGGTTGAATAGGTATGCTAAACTAGACGCCAGAGAAATTAGTATAACAAAAGACAGAAACTCAAAAACAAATAGTTGAGATAGTTTCAGAATAATTTCAGTATAGTTAGCTTCTCCCTGCAGCTAGATATAAGCAGTGTCCTTCAGCACTCTAACCAGAACTGACGAAGCAGCGCGGATGAGCTCCGAAACGTTTTCGACCAAATAAACTTTGTCCAGTTGACAAATTGAATTTCTCCTTTTATCATAGATTCTACCTGGACGACTGAGGGATTCTTCACGCAATGACCCAAAACATACAGCCAAGGCAACGAAGGAGTGGCTCTAGAAGAAGCACCCACAAGGTCATGGAGTGGCACAGCCAGTCTCTGGACCTTAACCCTATTAAAAAAACCTATGGAAGGAGCTGAAGCTTCAAATTGTCAAGCGACAGCCACGAAATCTTAATGATTTAGAGATGATCTGCAAAGAAGAGTGGACCAAAATCCCTTCTGATATGTATACAAAACTGGTCATCAACTACAAGAAACGTCTGACCTCTGTGCTGCAAACAAGGGTTTTAAGTCTTTTTTGGCTACAGGGTTCAAATATTTATTTCACTCAATGAAATGTAAATCAGTTTATATATTTTCTTTAAGGTTATTTTCTCGATTTTCTTTTTGATATTCTATCTCTCAGTGTTAAGTGTTTGTTTGCATGTTCTCCCCGTGTCTGGGTGGGTTTCCTCCAGGCACTCCGGTTTCCCCCACCAACCCAAAACATGCACCATAGGTAAAATCCTCCAGCTGAGGTCCTGACCAACCCGAAGCAAGAAGATCATGGAGATGGTCCCCGGGCGCAGTAATGTGCTGCCCACTGCTCCTAATAACAGGATGGGTTAAATACAGAGAAGAATTTCTCCTGTGTGAGATCAATAAAGTCACTTCTTCTTAAAATAAACCTACCATTAAAATTATAGACTGTTCATTTCTCTGTCAGTGGGCAAACCTACAAAATCAGCAAGTGATCAAATACTTATTTCCTCTACTGTATGTTGATTGATGAGACTTCTTTCATGATTAAAAATAAATTGAAGAAAAATGTATTTTAAATTAGGTCAAATGTTGTTTCCGCTGTGCCGGAGAAGTGATAATGGCTCCAAATCTTTTTACTTTTAATGAGGAAATATAGCTTTACATCACTGAGATTTAATTTGATATACATAATTCAATAATAACAAAAATCTGTGATTAGTTCTGTGTTTTTCCCCCAGATCCACTTGACCTGGAAGGGCTCAAGGGCTCACCACCATGGCCGAAGGTCCAGAGAGCCACAGACCACGTGGGTGGTGGAGACCGGACCCAACGAAGAGAAGAAAGTGATCAATGACCTCAGGCCGTACTCTCGTTATGACCTGGCAACCACTGTGTTCAACAGCAAGGGCGAGGGACCCCCCTCTGAGACCCTGTCCTTCAATACAGATGAGGGAGGTGAGGAGAGCCACCAGGCAAAATGTGGGGTCATTGAAAACAAGCATGGAAGGTGGATGAACCAGTAAATGCAGTATCTGTGATACAAAAAAATACATTAAATACTGAATATGTATGCACCCAATGTCTTTATAACGTCTTTGTTTAAATGTTCATTTGTCAGACAAGATATGGTATAGCTCTTCCTTCAGTTTAGTTGTTCAGTTTGCCCTTTTCCCAAGTAACTAGATTTAAAATGTATCAGACTTCAGATATCTTACGCAATATATAGTCGTAGTAGTTGTATATAATATAACAGCATATATCATTTTAAATGTATTATTGTATTTGTTTTAGTCCCTGGGCCTCCGAAATCTTTAATACTGGACAGCCCTTCAGAAACAGAGATCACTCTTCGCTGGACCCCACCAGAGGAGCCAAATGGGGTACTGAAGGGATATCTTCTGCAATATCATCAGAGTAAGATCACCCTTATCAGAATTCTTCATTTTCTCATTTTTTCTTTACTGATACAGACACAGTTGTAGAAATGTTTGTGAAGTGTGAACGCTACAAAATGCATGTTGGCAGAATCAATAGCCTCTCAAAATGTCAGTGGCATGGCCTGCTAATGATACTCATCAGTCAGGCTGGTGTCAGTGAACAATAGGGCCTTTAATGATTTGCAGTTTGATTGAATGTCTTTGTGTCTGCTTTCTGGTCAGTTGTGAAGCCAGACGACAGCCCCATGCTGGTAGAGACCATTGACGACCCCACAGTGACCCACCTGACACTGAAAAACCTGGATCGCCACAGTCACTACCGCTTCTACCTGAGGGGGCGCACCTCTGCTGGAGACGGGGAGTCCATAAAGAAAGACGGGGCTACGACATTGGAAGGAGGTACAGCTATGATTGATTTTATTTGGATATTATTTTTTTTATTTAGGAATTTTCTTTATATTCCATAAGCAGACTAAAACCAAAATAGGCTACTTGTTAATAATAAATTATTGACAAAACAATTCTAAATAGAACAATTTAAATTTGTGAAGTTATCATTCATTTGGATCTTTTGGATCTTTGCCTACTTTTAAGGTCTTTCTCTAAATATTTATTTTGAGTAGGCCTACATGGGCTTTCAACCCATATGGCTAAATTTAATTCTTTGTTAAAATATGTAATAAAAAGTGTTTATTGAAAGTGGAATTTTGCAAGAAAATGTCTCATTGTTTCTGATAATGACAAATCTTTTTTTAACAGCCCCTCCTGTGAACATTAGTGTATCTGTGGGAGAATCTTCAGCCAACTTCAGCTGGGTGGCTAAGAAGAGACATCGCAATGTCAGCTTTCAGATTGAATACCTCAATAAAAATGGTACATCTAAACTAACATGCTTTAGAACTGTGAACCTGACATGTAAACAAACAAAATACTTTTATTTCTGCAGATGGTTCTGAGTGGAAAAAGGTGGAAAAGGTTGATTCTTCCCTGCCTTTTTACCAGCTCCGGGGCCTGACACCGGGCTCTCATTACCGCATGCGCCTCTCCTACAACAACAGCACCTTCTGGGAAGACGACCTAGACACTGAAGGGACGGGTACGATGAGCACTTCGTTTATCACTTTTACTTTCATCCTCTCTGCTCTCTGCTGGGCTCCCCACCACTAAATACAAAGCGCGCCTGCAGCAGCAGAGAGTGTCTTACAATTCCTCACGTCGGCTGTGAAGTGCTTTCAAAGACTTATGTAAAAAGAGAGCTGGGTTAGCCGCATGAAAAGGCTCCATTACTCTGTTTGTAGTTTCTAGTCTTGTTGTTTCTGATGTTTGACTAATGCAGAACCAGTTCTGTTTGATGGTTTTCCTTGTATGTGTATAATTTCTATTTGCTGCTCAGAATGTCTTATTTTTGTTGTCTACAGCCATGATGGAGAGGCAGCCGCATTTTCCAACCGAGGGCTGGTTTATTGGCCTTGTAAGCGCCATTGCCCTGCTGCTGCTAATACTGCTGATTCTGTGCTTTATCAAGAGAAGCAAAGGAGGGAAGTACTCAGGTAAGTGCAGCTGAGCAAAGTAACTCATTGCAAATACTTGTGTTACAGTAATTAAGTCAATTGTCTGGCAATTTCTCTTTTTTGACTGTGACATGGTTATAATACACTTACTACTATAACTACTACTTTCCAAGTTCCCATTCTACTATTACCATTAATATGCCTGTAGTACTTAAACAAATACTACTTCCAATATCCCTCTAAATGTAAGATTAAGTGATTTAAGAATTCATACATTGTATTTTGGTATGATATATTCTGCTAATATCCTTCAATCCTTCGTTTAGCATGAGTGATTCTATAAGAATCGTAACTTATAACGCACAGTTTTGTTGATGCATTCAGAACTGCAGGCTCAGGAGCCAAACCGTTACAAGAAATTGCTGCAGTAAACACCATTATTCCTCCAGCAGACTTAAAAATAAGACTGCCTTAAATGTCCACCCACTAAACAACAGTTTAAAATATTCATGATCCATATATTTAGTCACGCATCCACTTACATTTTGAAAAGTGAGATCTCACTTTACTATGATAAAAACTATGCAGACATAATCAGACTTTGACAAGAAACTTTTGACCAGTAAGAATGACCCTGCATCAAGATAATTAGGTATCTTGGATTTCATTGTGACAATAGTAGATAAATGTGGAGGGAAGCAGTGATCTTTCTAGATAACATTGTCACTAACGTTATCTGGCAGCATGGTAGGTTCTCATTATCGATGTCTCAAACAGAATTCCAATAATCCCTCTACTTCACAGTCAAAGATAAAGAGGAGGGACCGCTGGACTCTGAGGCAAGACCCATGAAAGACGAGACATTTGGAGAGTACAGGTTTGTCATCCCCTCACTCACACATTATTAACAGTCATTATGCAAATCCTAACACTTCCCATAGTCCCATAGCACAGTTTGGTTTAATCTTTTGTGTTGCTTTTGTTGTTCCTCTTCCCCTGCCTGCTCCTGCTATGCAGATCTCTAGAAAGGTATGCTTTATGGTGACTTGCAATTAATTCCAAACCTATTCATTTAATAGCCCTTGCCTACTCACCATTTAAATGAAAAACATTAGATCTAACAATGTGTTTCTCAAATTGAGACTTGGAACTATTCATTTTTCAAATGTTGTCTTTATGTGTTTGTTTTAGTGAATCATCTGCCTCCTT
This sequence comes from Paratrypauchen microcephalus, assembly GCA_036785185.1. Lineage (NCBI taxonomy): Eukaryota > Metazoa > Chordata > Actinopteri > Gobiiformes > Gobiidae > Paratrypauchen > Paratrypauchen microcephalus. The sequence continues at coordinate 3,239,341 of JAVJIX010000052.1, read as the reverse complement.
CTAAGCCTTCTTCAACATCTTTTCTTCATCATCTAAATAACATCATGTCTTCTTTCATCACCATCTTTGGTCCTCCCTTGTACACAATCAAACCATCTCCATCTGGCCTCTGTGACCCTGTGACTCTCTAAACATCCACCATGAGCTGTCCCTCTGATGTGCTAATTTCTAGTCCATCCTCTTCACCATTTTCAGCTCTGCTTTTCTTCTCTGCCCCTTTTTCCTACCTTGCTGGTTTGATCTCTCTTGTACTACATCTCACTTATCATTGTGAGACTTTTCAATGGAGGCTAATATGGGTTGATGTTGAGGAACTGCATAATACTTACAACAATAATATACTAATACAGTAATATCCTATGTAGTGATCTGGAGGAGAAACGAACAGCCAGCCAACCCTCCTTATGTGAGGAAAGCAAACTGTGCAGTCAGGACAACTTGGACTTCAATGGCAGCAGCGCCATCACCACCGAGATGAACCTGGACGAATCTTTGGTGAGCCAGTTTAGTCGGCCCAGCGATGTACCAGGCACCAACCTCCAGACCACCAACAACGGCCTCAACAACGCAGTCACCTTTCTGGATTAGGCCCCTCCCCGAACCTAAACACAATGAACCATCAGACCAAAACATGTCAACACATATGTGCCCATACGTTTCCCTGCATTGGCGACTAACACACAATCAATTTAAACAACTACTCAGATGGCTGTATTCTGAGTGACTGGACTATTTTGACCAAAGGAGTGTCCAAAGTAGTGGACAATATAATTTACAAGCTTGACCTAAAGCCACTTGAGGATGCCGTTTGGTCCTCCTTGTCCTATCACGTCTTTTCATTGTCATCTGTCTTTGTCTCAAGCAGTTTGGTGGGTTAAAAGGAGGTTAATTTGAGGTAGAATTTGAACAGATGGCTCCAGTGTGTGGTCTTACAATAATGCAGTAAGCTGAATGTGGGGAAACAAACAGCAGACATAGCTGTAATTTTATGTTTTTTATTTTTTTGTAATATGTACGGACTAATTGTGTAAAATGCCATTTGTTTTTATTTAATTATTTTTGTATTGTATTATTGTCACTATACATTTGAATATTGATCAAATCTAATCATTGGAACACACATTAAATCAAGTTTCTTACTATACTGTAGTATACGGGGAACTTGCTGTGAAAACACTTTGTAGCACCTGGTGTACATACTGCATTGACATGTATCTATTTAGCCATATGACAGTATTACTTATATGTAGACATGCTCCCCATATGCTCCTGTGCCTGCTGGGTTTGCATAGAGCACCAGATTGATGCCATTATACTCTCTTGCCTTCCCATCAGAAGTGTAATGGCTCTGTTGGAAACAATGATAATGTTAATTGTGTGGAGACCTATGTGTAACTCTCTATGTGTATGTCTCTGTCTGCATTGTATTAAATCACTATTGTCTTTAACACAATCTTTCCATACCTGTCCATCTCAAAGCTTTAGTTGGAGCAGTACTTGTGTATTTGGATACCGATGAGAGTGGCGTCCACTCTCAGGTCATACTTTGAATCCTCCATTGATGCACGCTGCAGACAGGCTTTATGTGAGCTGAAGTTTGAATGTATTCTTGTTAGAGACACTGTATTTACCCATATAAAAAAGTCCAGGATGTCCAGTTTGGTTTGCCACTGAATGTAAATACACCCTTAAAATTGTTTTGATGAATTTGATATGAAAAAAGCGACTTTATTTAAAATGTTGCAAGTTCTGATGTTGCTTATTTGTACTGATGCAATGAACATTTCCTTTTGACAAATCATTTGGCTTTTTTAGCTAAAATAGTTCATAGTTAAAAACAAGAAAAAAGTTTAAAAGACATGAGTTACAATGTAAATGTTTGCAAATTTGAAATTCTAAAAAAAAAGTCACCATTAATGTCATTTAGTGATAGTCGTAGTTACATTACAAAGATTTCTACCTGCCCATAACAGCCACTTAGCAATGCATTGTGGTGCAGTGAATATCTGTGGAGATTTTGTCTGATGCAGTTGTGAGATGAGGGGATGCAGCTAGCAGTTTGTGCAGACCACAGGGAGTATATCACATTCAACCTTAATATCTCCTGATGCAGAAAGACCTGTCATCAGCTGAAATATTTGTGATGTCCTACGGTTGCTTGAATATACCATATGCTCCCTGGTGAGGTTGCACAAACACACTCAGGACATTTAAGCTTTTTAAAGTCTATTTTCATACAGGAGCAATGAATGCAAAATACGCCAATACTATTGACTATCTGCTGCTAAACATCTGTGTTTGTCAGTGTTCAGGCAAATGTTAGCTTTGAATGAGGGAGCAGTTAACACACAGATACTCACTCGCCTGCCACTCACCCTTTTGCTTTCATGTTTTTAGGAGAAATGCGGGGGCTTTGCTTTTAAACATGTGTTTTTTCCCTTTTTCTAGTGAAAACTTAAAATGTGAGCGGATTTTGTTGGAGCACTTCTTCACAACTCAAAAGCTGCAGACCGTTTTAAACAATGATGTCTGAGTGGGAAGGGAAATTGTTGGTGGGCGAGGGTTCAAGAGCTGCGTAAATGTCACTGCAGCGTGGACACATGCTTGTTTGTGCTGTGTGGAATGCACTACCAGCACACTGATGGTATCTTATAGTGACAGACTGGGTGGACATTGGGGGTTATGTGACTGTAACTGCATTATGACTCAACCACTGTATCTGGATATATGGCTGAAAATAAAGAAGATGGAAGAATCTCAAGAAAAGAGTATTTTTTCCTATCATAATGTTATCTTAGCAGTGGAGACATGTAGGAAAATGTGACTAATGAAAAGTCATTTTTTATTTGTATTTGAACATAGTGCCTTGTTCACAAGGCCAAGCAAGTACGCTATGTCCATTATGTGAGATAAGATCAGCGAGAGCTTGTATTGAACTGGCGAAAGTAGTCCTTTGTTGGTTTGTTGGTGTATAAGATTTTGTCCAAATACTCCTGTCTAGGAACAGAAAAACAAAAGTAGCAATCAGTTTAATGTAAATATTGTAGCGGTGTTGGTAAAATAAGAGCCTCATTAGTGTGCTTACTGTATCTGCTGCTCTTTAGCCAACTGCCTGTTGTACAGGTCCATCTCTGCCCTCTTTTGTCTCCTTTGCTCTGCCACCCTCTGCTCCTCTTCCTCCTCAGCCTGAGAAGACTTCAGCAGATGCAGGCCAAAAGATATACGCAAACTCCTCTCTTTGTCTTGTTGTTTCTAAAAACAGCAAGAAGCAAAAAGTGTGTGTGTGTGTAACTCATAAAAAATATTCTGATTTATAAAGGTGCTTTTTTTTTTTTTTTTTAACATGTTTGCCTCGAGCCCTGGTCTAACACACCTTTAAACAGACCCCCCAGGATTTCGCGGGCATTTTTGTGATTGTTGCGGGCTAAAATGCTTGAATTTGCGGGAGGTTTTCCAAAAAGTTGCGATGAAAGTTGCGGTGCTTTTAAGGTTTTTGTTGCGATTTTGTTGCGGGAGGAAGTGAAAGTTGCGATAAATAGTTGCGATTTTCGCTTTTTGTAATTAAAATTGAGTAATATTTTGAATGCTGAGTTATTACTGACAAAGAATAATACAAAGACACAGAGATCACAGATATGGTCCTAAAACAACCTTACCAATATCGAAAATAAATTACTACTAGGAGGGGAACTGTTTCGCGCGGTCTTTTGCTGTTATTTTAGTGGGCAAATGGCGCCGCAGACATGTTTCTTTGCCATTAGAAGCCGTGTCCCAATTCCCAGAGCTCGGAGCGTGGCCCGAAGGGCATGTGCGTCACACATTTCGCCAGAACACTTCTTTTTTGTCCCATGCGCAGTTAACACGCGGTCCGAAGACCGCACTCGTTAAGCGGCCCGCGGACTGCAGTCGGGGCTGAGCAAGTGTGGACTGCCTTGACTGCAGTCTGAGCCCCCTTCGGGCCGCGCTCCGAGCTGTGCGCTCTGGGAACTGGGACACGGCTGCAGTTTCGTTTTGTCACACGGAAGTAAAGCAGAATGTTGCGGCTTCCAAACTCAAACCTTTTAGCCGCCGAGAATATGAGGTTGGGTCCTATGACTCGCAGATTTGTGACACGCAAAGAGGAGGCTGTGGTGACAGATACGCTGAGATCCAGATATGTTTTGTGCATTTATTACAAAAAGAGCGGACACAGTTATGACAGCGCAGCAGGATGAAATGGAACTCATGAAAACCAGCAGGATGAACAGATTAACGTGAAAGATGAATGAATGGTTTGCGTTCAACAAAAAATACGGCTACACCCCAACCCGGACTCTCTCCTCTGTGTGACAGGTGAGCGCGCGCTTTTACACGCACACACTTCCGTACGTGCACACACCCACACTCACGTGACCCACCGCCTCTGCCGCACACACACACACAAACGCACCGTGCACCTCATCTCAGTTATGTCTCCTACACAGAAGGAAGTTGGTCGGCGTTCAATACGTCGCCGATGATTGGTCAAAATTAGTAAAAATTGCGGAAAAGTTGCGGTGATTGGTCAAAATTGCAACACCGCTCTGAATTCGCGGGGATTGGCTGAAGTTGCGTTGAAGTTGCAAATCGCAACATCGCGAATTCCTGGAGGGACTGTTTAAAGGAGGCCTGATTTATAGTGCTTTTGCCCACTGCTGAAGAATGTGACTTGAATTCTTCCCAGGACCTCACCTGTTTCTCCTCACACTGTGCCTCTCTCTCCTTGTGGATGGCACTGAGCTGTGTGGGGTTCATCCCTTTCCACCTGTCAGCCAGGACCCCAGGCGGTCTGCCTCCTCCTGGCCTCTCTGCTGCCTCTGCGCACTCCATCATCATGTCAGACGTCACTGTGTGCCACATTTCTGCTAAATTCTCCCTCTCCTCTCGTCTGCGCTCTTCTCTCTTTCTTTCAGTCTGCTCTGTGGCCTGTGGGAAGCATAAACCATAATATCATATTACTACTACGTACAGTATGTGGTTGTATCAAGTCAGCATATGTTGATTGTCCTCTGGAGGGATCCACTCAGTTACTCCTATTTGTCTGTGCAACAGGCATGTTATGTTGTTATTAGAAAACAAACACTGTCATAAAACAAAGCCTGGAGGATTTACAATGATACTTCTCTATGGAGGCTTTACTGGAGAGCATTCTGGTGATTGAGAAGAGAGGTAAATTGGCTTTTAGATTCACACTTGGTCATGCAATACATCAAAGCAGTTACACTGTCTACTATAGTGTACTCTTGAGCAAACCACTCTGTTCCAGAGGTGTGTGTCTGCATCACTTAACATTTTCAATTACTAATTTTAATTTGGAAATCCCTGCTGCAGCAGTTGGCACTCCCCCTGGACTCAGTGTGTTAAGTGTGTGTCAGTGTGTACCAGAGTGTGGTTGTAGTTATCCAGGGCCATGCGGGATGCTCTTCTGCACTCCTCCTCTAATGTGTGGATCTCTTCTCGTCTGTGGTCCTCATACATCAACCTCTGACCAGAGAGCGTGTCTGTAACACACATAAAGTGAGAGTTACCCACTGTTCAAACCTGCTATACTACTGCACAGGCTCGAGGTGACTCGCTCACACATAGCTGCATTTACAGGAATGAGCATTCATCAATGCCACCTGGCACTAAGGGCTGTGCGTAGGAGTGTGTGATTGTTTGTGCACCAAAGCCTGAAGCATGTGTGTGATTTAGAGTCACTGCAGTGTACAACATGTTAGCTCATAGTCACAATGTGTTTGTCTCCTCACCTCTGTGCTTCTCTACCATTCGTCTCCTCTCATTGTCTTCCTTTTGTGCGCTCAGATTTCTTTCTGTAATTTTCATTTGTTCTTTCCATCTGGTATTTGCTCCTTGGTCCTCTCCCTATGAAGACAAAAATTACTAAATATGAACATTCTCCTTTGACAGCATCATAATGTACTTGAGATCCTCTGTTTTTTGTTGTTCTATTTATCATTGTTCTATTAAGTGGCTTTGGAACTGAAGCAAGCTGGGTAAAATGTAATTTATTCCACTATTTGAAATTTTACTGCTCCTTTGATGGTTGCCAAGCATCTGTCTGGGTTATAAAGCATACCTCAAACATTTGCATACTGGCAGGCCCCAGCTCACTCTCTGGAACCGAGAGCGTCAACGCCCTCATCCGGTCACTGTTGAGATCTGCATCACGGGAGTCCTCTGGTCGCTGGTAAGAGGACCAGAACTTGGTCAAATCTGAATGCTGATCTGCGCGCCGCTGTTTTTCACTGTTGTCCTGCTGCACAAGGGCTTCATCATGGTTCAGTCTGAGAAAATCTGACAGACACATAAAAAGTGTAAAACGGTCATGACTTATTTTTCTCTATTTCAAGGGTCTGCTGAAATGATAGACGTAACACACTCAGAAGCACTTCAAAGGTGCTTTTGTGTTTACCATAAGCCTTGTCCCGTTGTCTCTCCAAGTGTTGCTGGTGTTTTCTATCCTGCACTTGTTGTTCCAGAGCCTGAAGGTCCAGGCCCATCACTCGGAGCCGGGGGTTGAAGATGCGCTCCTTTCGTGCAGATTCTGCCGCTCTGCGCCTTTCCACAGCTTTTTGTTTGGCCTGGTCCTCTGGCAAATCCACTTTGTACATGATTAACGCTACAGCTTTTATTCACCTAAATAAGAATAAGGTGATAAGTTAAGTTATAAATAGCTTTCTCAGCTTTTTGAACTCCGCAGGAAGTATGAATACATCTATGCCAGTTTAGGAAGCTATGCATATTATCAAATCATTTTAAGGATCATAAACAACAAACATTAAAAGAGCGTTTAGTGTTACCTTCGAATAAAACGCCGAGGCAGTTCACGTACTTTGTGTACATTATAAGTTACTGTGGCAACGAGTATGACATTTTTGTTTAGAATGTAAACATTGACTGAAACATTGAATGCAAAATTGCTAGGACACATGTTAGGACGTCAAGACCCACAATACTGACAATACAACTAAGCTAAAACATTTGAATAACAAAAAAGTCAAATAAAAAGCATGGATGATCTCGCGATAGACTACGAGATTACGCTGCTCGCGCGCACTACTCACTTCCGGAAGATCTGTAAAATGGCGCATTGTTTTTGCAATGAACTGCCGCTATTTTATCGCTTCTAAAAACTTCCAAACCAGTCAAGTCGAGATGCAGTTTGCATGATGGTTTTGCCATTACACTTCGAAATATTGAACAGATAGATAGATTGGCACAAAAGTGCATGCATCTTTGAGGCGAGTCGGCTTTTGGAAGGCATCAGCAGTTAGCATTAGCTAGCAAAAAATATCAAAATTGATACACACTTTCTAGAGACCAATATATAGTCAGTATGGGGTACTTAAAGCTTATAGAAATAGAGAATTTCAAATCATACAAGGGTAGGCAGATTATCGGGCCCTTCCACAAGTTCACAGCGATAATCGGACCCAATGGATCTGGTATGTTGTCAGAATTTACGTTTCACTGTTAGCGGTGGCTATTGCTAAAAGCTACCGCTGACTGTAAACAGAGCATGTTGCCTTGACTTTAATTTCTGCCGGTGTTTTATATTGTTACCTTGTCTCATACTTTTCTGATAGTCGCTATATATTTCTGTTCTTGATGCTGTATATTTTTATGTGGTTATTTGATCCCAAATGCATGTTTTCTGCACCTTTTATGAAAGGAACAAACATAATTGATCAAAGATCAAAGTTAAAGATCAAAATCAGCTTTATTGTTCTGCCATATGTGTTCAACATACAGTGAATCGAAATTTCGTTTCTCTCTGGCCAGGTAGTCAGTGAAAAAACAGTAACAGTCAGTGAAAAGTCAGTAAAAGACAGTGTACAAAATACAATATAAAGACAAAACAAGACAAAAATCTAAAATATGAGATCTAACATCTGAAAGCAGTGCAACAGAATAAATAAATACCTACAACAGAATAAATAAATACCTAAAGTTTCATGATTTTTTTTTTTTGCAGGAAAGTCCAATCTTATGGATGCCATCAGCTTTGTTTTGGCAGAGAAAACCAGTAATTTGCGAGTTAAAACCCTTAAAGATCTTATCCATGGAGCACCTGTTGGAAAACCAGCTGCTAATAGAGCTTTTGTCAGTATGGTGTATCAGGAGGATAATGGAGAGGAGCGCTCTTTTACTCGAGTCATCATTGGTATGTGTTCTATTATAAATGTTTTGTCCTGTCATGTCTATCTTTTCATTTTTATTTTTTATTTTTTTAATAATGGGCACCATCCCTATGATCTTGTGTTCTCTGACCTTTGCAGGAGCTTCTTCTGAATACCGCATCAACAACAAAGTAGTTGGTCTGCCTGAATACAGTGAAGAGCTGGAAAAACTTGGAATCTTGATCAAAGCAAGAAATTTCCTTGTTTTCCAGGTAAGTTTTTTCCTCTGATCTATAACAACATACTTTGCTGTTTTTGATGGCATCCAATGCGAGAATAATAATAAAGATAACAGCCATAACTTTCATGTAACTAATCTGTTGTTCATCTATTCATGATAGCTTTGCACATATTCTAATGAAAAGTTTTGCAGAAACATATTCACCTTTTAAAAATTACAGTTCTTTTACATTCACCAGCGTTATTTGTTTCTACTCTGTTAGGGAGCTGTTGAATCCATTGCAATGAAAAATCCTAAGGAGCGAACAGCTTTATTTGAAGAGATCTCTCGCTCTGGAGAATTGGCACAGGAATATGACCGGAGGAAGAAGGAAATGGTGAAAGCAGAGGAGGACACCCAATTTAATTACCATCGAAAGAAAAACATTGCTGCTGAGCGCAAAGAGGCCAAACAAGAAAAGGAAGAGGTATGTTTGTACCTTCTATAATTAATTATTTAATGTTTTTGTTTTCTAATTTTGTTTAACCTAATTTAAAATCTCATATCTCGATGTGCTTTGCCAGGCTGAACGTTACCAACGTCTAAAAGATGAAGTAGCCAGGGCCAGTGTTCAGCTGCAACTTTTTAAATTGTATCACAATGAGACAGAGATTGAGAAACTCAACAAAGAACTTGGTCAGCGTAATAAGGAGATAGATAAGGACCGCAAACGAATGGACCATGTGGAGGAGGAGCTGAAGGAAAAGAAAAAAGAACTGGGCAGGCTGATGAGAGAGCAGCAGACTATTGAGAAAGAAATCAAGTAAGTTTAGTTTCACTAATGTTGAGTTGAAATTTTCCAATTTTTACATTTGAAATTTTGCTCTCAGGGAGAAGGACTCTGAGTTGAACCAAAAGAGGCCACAGTACATTAAGGCTAAAGAAAACACCTCACACAAAATCAAGAAGCTTGAAGCAGCTCGGAAATCACTACAAAATGCCCAGAAGATGTACAAAAAGCGTAAAGGGGATATGGACGAGCTGGACAAAGAGATGAGAGCAGTTGAACTGGCAAAACAAGATTTTGAGGAGCGGATGGAGGAGGAGGCTCAGAGCCAGGGTCAAGATTTGACACTTGAGGAAAACCAGGTTTGATTTTTATTAAGTTCAAAACATATTTATGCATCTTTTATTATGCTTTACAATTTGTTAACATTTTTGACATTGTAGGTTAAACAATATCATCGCCTGAAAGAGGAGGCCAGTAAACGTGCAGCTACTTTGGCTCAGGAATTGGAAAAATTTAATCGTGACCAAAAGGCGGACCAGGACCGCCTCGATCTAGAAGAGAGAAAGAAAGTGGAGACTGAGGTAAAAAATGAGAGATGGATTTGTAATTGTAAGTATGGTATTTGGTAATTTACAGTAATTTACGTTTTTGTTTCCAATTAAGGCCAAAATTAAACAGAAGATCCGTGAAATTGAAGAAAACCAGAAGCGTATTGAAAAACTGGAAGACTACATTACCACCAGCAGGTATTAATTTGTAGCTCTGTGCCCAGAACTTTATTGTTGTCTTTATTCATAATCTTCAGTTTTAAATTCATCCACTTGTATCAATGCTTTTTAGGCAGTCGCTTGATGAGCAGAAACGTATGGAGGAGGAGCTGACTGAAGAGGTGGAGATGGCCAAGAGGAGGATTGATGAGATCAACATGGAGCTTAACCAGGTACTGACTGTAAATTGAGTGACATAAGTGGTTTGAAGATGCCATCTTTCCAGTGTGATCATAGGGAATTTCAAGTATGAATAACATGATAAGCTGCATTTGAAAGCGTCTAGTGATGCCATCATAATCCATTTGTCAGACGCACCATGGTATGACAGGTTTGAATCAACACATTTTGCTGTAGGTAATGGAGCAGCTGGGAGATGCCAGGATTGACAGGCAAGAGAACAGCAGACAGCAACGTAAGGCTGAGATCATGGAGAGTATTAAACGACTCTACCCTGGCTCTGTGGTAATTATTAATTCATGTTATCATTGCTTTTCCAACTTTGTTATTGTAGTGTGTTGCCTAGAGAATTGAATTTTTTTTTTTCCCTTACTAGTATGGCCGTCTGATCGACTTGTGTCAACCAACTCAAAAGAAGTATCAGATTGCTGTGACCAAAGTGTTGGGAAAGAACATGGATGCTATCATTGTTGATTCTGAAAAAACTGGCAGAGACTGTATTCAGTACATCAAGGAACAGAGAGGAGAGCCTGAGACCTTCCTCCCACTTGATTATCTTGAGGTAGTACTACTACATAATACTATTTTTGATTGATTCCTTTGTCATTGAATGAGAAAACGAACAATTAAATTACAGTCAGCAACTCCCTTTGATGTACACGGACACAAACAAGGCTAAATAAAGTTGTTTTTGTAAAAAGGTTAAGCCAACTGACGAGAAACTAAGAGAACTTCGTGGAGCCAAGCTGGTGATTGATGTAATTCGCTATGAGCCACCTCACATTAAGAAGGCCTTGCAGTATGCCTGCGGCAATGCTCTGGTCTGTGAGAATGTAGAAGATGCACGAAGAATTGCTTTTGGAGGGCCCTACAGACACAAGGTGTGCATCTAAGAATGGTTTTAAACTGGTTGAAGCTTCATGGGGTCATGTTTATTGGTCTCAATCCTTTTTCTTTAGACTGTAGCCCTGGATGGTACCCTCTTCCAAAAGTCGGGTGTCATCTCTGGAGGAGCCAGCGACCTGAAGGCAAAGGCTCGCCGTTGGGATGAGAAGGCAGTGGATAAGCTGAAAGAGAAGAAGGAAAAACTGACTGATGAGCTCAAGGTACATTTGAAAGTTATATTAGGAGTCCCTCTTTGATAAGCTTTACCTCAACAGTTTTTAATAATCACCATGTCTTTTTTATAGGAACAAATGAAAGCTAAGAGGAAAGAGGCAGAACTGCGACAGGTTCAGTCTCAGGCCCATGGTTTGCAAATGAGACTCAAATACTCCCAGAGCGACTTGGAGCAGACCAAAACCCGCCATCTGTCACTCAACATGCAGGTAAATGATAAACACAACAGTATTCAAGTCCAAAAGGGCAAGTTTGACATGTCAACTTCAGCAGATACCACTGCATTGCCATTTGGTGTGTAGCATATGGTAATAAAGGATTAAAAAAAACAAATAAACCTCTTTTTTTTCAATCTGAGAATGATCCATTCACAGGAGCTCCAAAAGGACATGTATACTAGTATATTCATCCAAGTAGCACTGCCTGCTATAATTCAACAGTATTTTAGGCCATTATGGTCTTCTACGTCAGTGCGTGCAGAACTGAAAGAACTTATGTTTTTTGCAGGAAAAATCTAAGCTTGAGAGTGAGCTGGCAAATTTTGGTCCTCGAATTAACGACATTAAGAGGATCATCCAGTCACGTGAAAGAGAGATCACTGACCTGAGGGATCGGATGAATCTGGTGAGATTACCAAAACAGGTGTCTCGTTTTATAAAAATCCATACATATTATTACCAGCATTTTGTGCTGTAGGTAGAGGATGAGGTGTTTGTGGAGTTCTGTAAGGAGATTGGAGTGAGAAACATAAGAGAGTTTGAAGAGGAGAAGGTCAAGAGACAAAATGAAATTGCAAAGAAGCGGTGAGTGTCAGTTCTAATGAGCATTACATTATACTGTCCATTGTCTGATGGATTGAATTTATCTTTCTCAGCCTTGAGTTTGAGACTCAGAAAACTCGTCTGGGGATCCAGTTGGACTATGAGAAAAACCAGCTGAAGGAGGACCAGGAGAAAGTCATGATGTGGGAGCAAACTGTCAAAAAGGATGAGAATGAAATTGAACGATTGAAAAAGGTAACAATGGGACATTTATTAACACAGTCAACAATACTTATATTTTGACCAAAGTTTGAGTCAAACCTGTTCTTTTTTTTTTTTTTTTTTTGTAGGAGGAGCATAGACACATGAAAATCATTGATGAAACCATGGCCCAGCTGCAGGACCTGAAAAACCAGCATCTCACTAAGAAATCTGAAGTGAACGATAAAAACCATGAAATGGAGGAGATACGGAAAAAACTGGGTGGCGCCAACAAGTGAGTGCTTTCAAACAAAGACTCAAAGTCTCTTGGTGTCATGTTGATCATTGTCATATTATGTATTATTCCAGAGAGTTGACTCAGCTTCAAAAAGAGGTGACTGCTATTGAGACCAAACTGGAGCAGAAGCGCAGTGACCGTCACAACTTGTTACAAGCCTGTAAAATGCAGGACATCCGGCTGCCGCTTCGATCGGGAACAATGGATGATATCAGTCAGGGAGAGGTACCGAGACATTAGATACCTGTTCATAAAATGATTCCTGCCCCATGGTTGAAACTGTCTTTGTTTTCTTGTAGGGCAGTTCTCAGAATGAGGAGTCCAGCAGTCAGAGGACGTCAAGCAGTGTTTCAGCTAAAGAGGCTTTAATTGAAATAGATTACAGCCACCTGTCTGAAGACCTCAAGGTACGCTTTTGTTACTCAAGATTGGCCCAAACCTCCTCATTCCAAATTAAATTTTCTCTTATTAATTCTCTTGTCACAGGACGCTCTTTCCGAGGAAGAGATCAAAGCGGAGACAAACACACTTCAGCAACGTTTGAATGAGCAGCAGAGCATCCTTCAGAGGATCAGTGCTCCCAACATGAAAGCCATGGAGAAACTGGAGAGTGTGAGAGACAAGTTTCAAGAAACCAGTGATGGTGAGGACCGTAAATATTATGAATATTGAATACATATATTTTAGTTTAGTCTAAAGTATTAATACATTTCTGTTTTCTTCTTTAGAATTTGAGGCAGCTCGCAAAAGGGCCAAGAAAGCCAAACAAGCTTTTGAGCAGATCAAGAAGGAGCGGTTTGATCGTTTTAATACTTGTTTTGAATCTGTGGCCACTAACATCGATGAGATCTACAAGTCCCTCTCGCGCAACAGCAGTGCCCAGGTATGCTCTTTTTATAACTAGGGAATTGAAATTCATGCTAAATATTTACAGACATCAACTTTCTATCATTTATCCTTATTTTTCATAGGCTTTTCTTGGCCCAGAGAACCCTGAGGAACCCTATTTAGATGGCATCAATTACAATTGTGTAGCACCAGGAAAGCGATTTAGACCTATGGATAATCTGTCTGGAGGAGAGAAGACTGTTGCGGCTCTGGCCCTGCTGTTTGCCATTCATAGGTAAATTGCAATGAATACTCATTAAAAGGTAGAATTGTTATTGGCTACACATTTTCCTTAATGTCTACAGCTATAAACCTGCACCATTCTTTGTTCTGGATGAGATTGATGCAGCTTTGGACAACACAAATATTGGAAAGGTAAGATGGCTTTTGGGATTTGTGTGTCAAAAATGGTGTCATAAATTGTACTAAAATTATTTACTCCTGTCTAGGTGGCTAATTACATCAAAGATCAGTCAGTACAAAACTTCCAAGCTATTGTCATTTCTTTGAAGGAAGAATTTTACACAAAGGCTGATTCATTGATTGGAGTTTACCCAGAGGTTTGTCATCTAATCATTTCAGTGGTCAGTTCAATAGAAACATTAACATTGACAAATTCTGTGTATTTTCTTATATCTACAGCAAGGAGATTGTGTTATCAGCAAAGTGTTGACATTTGACCTCTCCCAGTATCCAGATGCCAACCCAAATCCAAATGATTAGGACAAGCACGTCCAACATGGCATCTCTGCAGTTTTTGTTATATCTTTTGTATTTCCCACTCATACACATCATGTAGCCTTAGATGTATTATGTTACTTTGTTTTAATGTTTTTGGATATGCTCAAATAGTGAGTTTTTAGTTGTAGGGAGGGATTTCTCAGCCAGAGGGATAAACAACCAGGACAATGTATAACATGCCAGTCTGTTCCTTATTGATTGGCTAAATGATTTTAATCATGTGAAACATTAAACCAAGCTTTTGACTGTCCCCATCATTTGTAGTCAAAATGTACTGTTAAGCTAATCTTTTTATACTGTTTAAGGTCCGTTGTCAGTAATGTGATTTAAGCCCATGCTTATTGCTGAAATGTGTTTATGTGCTATCTTTTTTTTAAGAGTAATTAGGAAACTACTATTACAGTTACAGTATCAACATTTCCATGAGTAACGGCTACAAAAACAGGATTATGAAACCACAAAACTATTTTATGTTTTTTTATTGGTCTCTTGAAATATTGTGTTCTCTAAAACAACTTGGTGTATCTAAAAATTCTGACATTGTTTGTGACCTGTTGATCACTTCAATAAATGAAAAGGTTAATTTAATTGCCTTTATTTGTAGATTGTACACTGCTGTATGTTACTGTATGAGTGTCTCTAAAAGACAAGTCTGCTCTTCAACACTATTTTTAGCTGGTTTCAATTTTCACACCAAAACTTCAACAGTATGTCATTCACGCTCTGACATTTTCCTACACTTAACTCCATATCTCCATGAATAACGGTATCTTTTCACCTATCATTTCAAACTCAAGTATAGAAAATGGTAAATTAATTTATTTAGATGATTTGTTCACCAAGCCTCATCTAGAATAAGTAAAAACCACAGCCAAACTAATAGTATGTTAAACATTTACAATGTTCGGATCAAGGCACCAGGGCAGAAAAGTGCAATGTTGTGTGTGCACACAATAATGAATATAGATAATGCTTCAGTCCACGCTACTCCAGGTACAAGGACATTTTACATAGGCTATTTCCTGTATTTACACAAAAGTGGTGTAACAAATCACAAAACTACTTTTAAAATAAAATTAAAATGTGTCCCTGTTAAAAGGAGTGTCTTCTTCTGACAGTTCAAACCACAAATAGTGGTGAGCTGAAAGAAACTAAAAACAAAACCTACCAAGAGACTTGAACACCTCCTAATCTCTTATTGATTAAACAGCACCAGAACCAAATAACCAGTCTAAAGACTGATGTATGCTTGGCCTGGATGTGTGATGACAGTGAACTGCAGTGCAGTCTTAAGTTGCAGGTTTTCACTTTAGTCACAGTGAGTCCTGTCTGAACTCTTATGTCTCAGGACATGTGGCTCATGTGGATCGTCCATTAGTCAAAGGAATGGTTTACCTCACACACTTCAGAGAATGGTCAGTAAAGAAATTAATTAATTATTTTTTTTAAACTATAACCATACAGTCCAGTATAAGAAGTTCTTTTTGTAAAATCATCATTAATTTTGTTGATGGATCTGCTAACCACAATGGATAATTGAAACCAATCAGCCATACTGAGTGAAGTGTGGTGAGGCTGAGCCAGCTGTGTGTGTAAAAGAAGCATTTTTCTAGACAAAGTCTAAACATGAGAGTTTGCTTCATCCTGCTCCTCGCAGGATAGTGAGGGAATCAGGGGCACAGGACGTCTTTTCCTCCGCACAGATGGTTCAGGGTGTCTGGTATGTGTTGCAGCAGAAGGGGCTGAAGGGGGTACGGGGATGGGACGTCTCTTTCTGTTAGAGGCCTGAGAGCTGGAGCGCTCTTTGAGGAGGCTCTGAGCAGTGCCCTCTAACTCAGACACAGGCAGGTGCATTGCCTCAGCCAACTCCGTCTTAGCGACAGACACAAACCGAGGGTCCTCTGCCAGAGACCCCACACCACCTTTGAACAGGGCCTGAAATCAAATAAATACAACATCGACATTAAAATAATAATAATTCTACTGCTTTTAAACTGCTTAATATGAATGTTTACACTGGTAACTTTGGAAATAACATTTATATAAAATAAAAAGCAAAACTAAATGGGCTTGTTTTGACACCCGATATTAAATGCCACAGGCAGCAGCTGATTAATAAGTAGATTAAGCCATGGAAAAGACAACAGTACACAGGAAACATCACAGAACTGATACAACCATGTGACACAGTCTGCAGTAATTAGTGTCACAACAGTGTACCTCCTGGACAAGCTGGTCAGCTGCCGACTGAGAGAGCTGGCTCTGACTGTCACCGTAGTGTGGGTCGTACGGAAACTAAAGATAGAAGAATCCACTATGTAAATAAATCAATTATCTTTCTGAAATAATCCAGTTAGACAATGCTATTTTAGTACCTGTGTTTTGTCTGTTCTCACTGAGAAGTTCCAAGAGTGTCTACTGCCTGTTGAAAAGAGAAAAATATTAATAGTTGTCAAACACCACATTACTGTAAAACATTTTTTCACAAACCTAGTTCTGAATCCTCCAGGGTATTGTAGAACTCTGCCGGGCTTCCTTCTCTTTCAAGTGAAAAACTAAAACAAAGAACATTACCAGTTAGATATATTTAACTGGGCACAAGTGACTCTGAAATATTCATATCTCACCCAAATGCATTGTTGTTAGTGTTGCTCCTTGGTGGGGCTGTGGGGAAAAACTCTGTGTTGGAGATTGGAGGCGAGTCGGGCTGACTCTCGGAGAACTGCAGAGGGCGCTGGGCGGTCATGTGTTGGTTTGTTTGAGCATTGGCCGGTTCAGAAGAGAAAGAAGTGACACGGTTTCCAAACAAGCCATGGGAACGCTGCCAACAAAACATACAGTGGGGTTTAAGATACTCACATGCTGTTAAAGGGGCACTATGTAACTTTTCTAGTGTCACCTGCTTGTCTCCATAGGAATGTTACTACTATACATATTCAACATATCTATTTCCATGGAGACAAGCCGGTGGCAGACCCTTCAGCAGACAAGGTTACAAAGTAAGCCTTTATCTTCATAACACATGTAGACTTACTTGGAAAATGGCCTCCTCTCCAGCCTCCTCCATCGCTCGGTCCATCTCCTCCTCATTCTGCAGGTCTCCTGAAATCGCCCGATGCATCTCTGGAGCAGCCTCTTCCTCAATACTCCTCAGACCAGCCTGAGAAAACCCAACAGCACAAACGATACAAGAAGACCTTTTTAGATTTAGATTAGAAAAGTCAATGTCGTACATCACTTTATTATTGATTTCATATTTACTGATTTGTAGGTTACACTGTATAAAGACCAAATGTTTGCACACACCTGAATCTCTGGGCCTGATGCGCTCTTCTTGGTTGGTCTGTAACCATAGTATTCCTCTTGGCGCTTCATGAATTTGCGGAAATGGTCTTGGAGCAGGAATGTGGCATAGAATTTGCCCACAGTCACCTCATCATCTACAAACACAGAACAAGACCATATCAGACTGCTGCTACCATAGATTTGTATCACACTGATATGGCCCTGCTGATAACCCACCTCCTATAGGGGGGATGACCTGATCCAACAGCTTCATACTGGTGCGCTTCCAGATTTTCTTAATAATGGCTCTAAGCTCCTCGTTGGCCTGCTCAAAGTTGCCTGTTTAGAAAAAAGGCTGTCATTAGAACCACACATAAAGAAGCAAGAGGGTCAAGAAACACCATGCCCTACCTTCAGTTTTGATCTTGAGTGCAGTCCTGACCAGAGCGAACAGTGTTGCATTGAATGTGACTGTACCATCACTGTTCAGAGGCATGTTCATTCCAACCAAACGCTGCAGAAGAAAAAGTGGTTAACTTCACTGATGACAGCTAAAACACAAATACACTTTATCAACACATATCTACACGGTACCTTGCAGGCAGCTCGGTGAGGACAGAACTTGCCAAATCCAAGAGGAGGCTGGATGCGACGCAGTAAAGTGACCACGTCCAAATGCTTGATTCTCCCTCTGGTTAGACAATATGGTTAATATTTTATAATATATTTCCTCTATATTATAACATGGACTTTGTTTTTTGTAATAAGGAGAAAGTGTAGGACTTCGTGCAGGGCTGGTTCTCATGTGACCTACCCAAGACTGAGCAAACCTGTGTATAAATACTGGACCAGTGACATGCACCTGGTTAATATTAAGAATTATGTGTTTTATGTTATTTTTATTTTTTATGTTTAATTTGTTTTTGTGACATATATTGTAACATACATGTATTTTTAAATATGTCTTACGTTGCCTCTGGGTCATATTCAGCCCAGATCTTTTTGAACTCATCCAAATGGTGTGGACCAAGGAGAGACCAGTCACGAGTCAGATAGTCAAAGTTGTCCATGATAACGGCCACAAAAAGATTAAGAATCTACAAAAAAAAATTTTTTTTAACAAATACAATCCAATCATAATACTAAATAAACTGGACTTTGTAAAGGGTGCTATAGCTGCTCACCAGGAAAGCACAGAGACAGTAGAAGCTCAGGAAGTAGATGACTGCAAAACCAGAACCGCACGTGTACTCCTCCCCAGGAAGGTAGTCTGATTTTGGATCACACTTTTTTCCATACATAGACGCCATCATGACCTCCTGCCACTGCTCTCCAGTTGCACATCTGAATTATACACAGAACATCAGACCTGATCTTGATCCAACACACAACAGCAGACCTGATCCTACAAACTACAACCAGGACTTTAAAGACTCACCGGAACAACATTAGCACTGCTTGTGGGAATGTCTGGAAGTTATTGTTGCGGTTGATTTCGGTGCCGTCAACTAAAGCTATTTTACCAAATATCTGAAAGAAATGAGGAGTCAACTAAGTTGATCAACTGAGACAAAGATGAAAACTGTAAGTGAGAGAGTTTACCTGCATACCGATGACAGCATAGATAAAGAATAGCATGACAATAAGCAGAGCCACATGGGGTAGAGCCTATGGACAATAAATAAAATGGTAAATTATTTGGAAATGGCAACTGTAGTGCTGAGAGATAAGGAGCTTTAATAGAAACCTGGAAAGATTTGATAAAGGTCCATAGCAGATTACGGATGCCCTCTGAGCGGTTCAACAGTTTTACTAGACGCATAACACGGAAAAGTCTGAAGAACGTGATGGAAACTGAAGCATTTTCAGATGCCTGGAGAAAGAACATTTGAATTAGTAAATTTAGAAACAGTCAGTTATTTTGCATCTTAACAGAATCAGGCTTACCGCAATTGCCTGCATTGGGTTTGTTTCCTGTATAAAAAAGACAATGTCAAGGAGAGTGTTAAGTAAAAAACAGGAACCACTACGCTCTACAGTTAAACACCATTCCTTATTTAATAAAAGTAAGTATTAAAGCATATATTTTCAGGTTCAGATTTCTGGGATTCTCACGGCCTATTTACTGCAACTATTTATAACTCATCATGCCAGAGATTAGCACAAAACTAATAATAAAGCTGCATTCATTATAAGCTTCAGAAATGCTTTATAATTTGTTTGTTTTTTAAAATCCCAAACTAGCATTCAAAACTATTCAAGCAATAATGATACAAATTAAAGACATATACAAGTCTTGCATTGTACTGTAAGATTAATGACTGAAGAAAATTAACTACTACTGCTACTAGTACTACAACTAGATTAGACACCTGTTTTGTTTTGGTCAGTAGAAAAGCCCTTAGATCCACACATGCTTCAGTTAAGTTTAGTAGTGCACAGTTTTGTTCACAAGGCTCATGCAGCAGTGCAGATATTTACAGGACAACCATGGAGACAGTACAGGCCTCCACTGGCAGCCAGGGCAGTCTGTGGGGGACACAGTGAGATGGGGAGATGAGGAAATGACCAGGACAGAGCAATATAGAAGAGGTGTTCAATGAGAGAAAAGGTGCATGGGTGTTTATGTGCAAAGGCAGTGCAGAAATATAGAGAAAGAATAATCTCGTGCTTGACAAAATAAGTGTATGCAAAAAAAGTGATATTAAATTCAAATTAAAGTACCAATGGGACACATCTCATAGTGAAAATATTACATATATCATAAATAGAGGTCCTTCTTTGTATTTGAGCTTAATGGGATCACCAAATCATATCCATTTGATATTCTGTTTATATGAATGTGGCATTTTATACTGAGAGCCTTACATTAGGTTTGTCCAAAAAAAGATTACACAAAACTGAACCATTTCGGAATAGTTTTCAAATGGTCTAGTAATATAAGACCACATGACAATATTAAGTTTTTTATGTACGCTGTGGTACAAAAATTGGTATCAAATATCATGTTCCTTAGTGTTTAAATTGAGTTTAAAATATTTGTCAACACCTGGTGCTTATACAACAGCACCTGTAGAAAAATCAGTTGGTAATTTGCAGATTAATTTGAATTTTTACTCACGTCCACTTCACTTAGAATCACATCAACCACGCTACCAATAACTATAATGAAGTCAAAAACATTCCAAGGATCTCCAAAGTAGCCCTGTGTACAGATAACATACATAGTGAATGGTGTGAGAGAAGAGGGGGCTGTCTTGCTTATTGTAATGTTGCAGTACTTACTCTCGCTTTGAAGGCCATGAGTTTTAGGATCATCTCCACCGTGAAGAGCACAGTGAAGATCAAGTTCAGAGTGTCGGACAATTTGGTCACATGGTCTGACTGGTTACAGTGCTACAAATGGAATATTCAAACATTAATCTAAAACAAGACATACATTTTGGTTTTATACTAGAGCATTAGTTTTCTTTACATAAATACCTGCATTCCAAGGCACAATGTGTTGAGCATAATCAGGAAGAACAT
This sequence comes from Paratrypauchen microcephalus, assembly GCA_036785185.1. Taxonomy (NCBI): domain Eukaryota; kingdom Metazoa; phylum Chordata; class Actinopteri; order Gobiiformes; family Gobiidae; genus Paratrypauchen; species Paratrypauchen microcephalus. The sequence goes on along the minus strand of JAVJIX010000052.1, from coordinate 3,218,422 downwards.
GAGATACTCAAAGTAGCAAGAAGTGACTATGTACCAGACCCTGTACTGGTATGGGTTTTTGGGGATATAACACCTCAGAGGGCGAGCTTTCAGGGCGTACTGGACACACTGACGCTATGGGGAACAAGAATCAAAATAATAACATTTTAAACATACATTTGAATAATCCATATAGATACCTACACCGTAATAAGCCTTAATAAAGTATGAACAAAGAGTTAATGATTCAAGCTGAGTACTACTTGATTAATGGGTTAGAAATTATAGTTGGTTAGAATCTGAATCATTTTTAATAAAGTATTTGTTCATGCTTAATTAAGGTTTATTAAAGTGTAGTTGCCATACAGAAGTCACTGATAGTGTACCTGGTTCTTATCGAGTTCACAGTTCTTGTACTCTTGCTCGCCCTGCTCTTGGAACGTGACAATGACAAAGCCCACAAAGATATTCATCATGAAGAAGGCGATAAGGATGATGTAGATGATGAAAAATATAGACACATCCACTCTGTTATTGAAAATTGGGCCCATGTCTTCCTGGTCTGAGTCGATTGCTCTATATAAAAGTCTGGAAACAATTTAGAATCGCTTTTAGAATACAGTAAATGTTCAAGGTTCAAAGCAAGGTTTAAAAGTTGTCATATAGTTGGGAAATAAAAACAGTTGTTAGCAATGCGATTGTCTGTGACTTACGGCAATGCATTAAAATCAAGGTCTTAACTGTTGTTGTCTAATTGAATTAAGATGAATGAGAAATCAATTCTATCAAATTAAATCCACAACTCACTTTGGCCAGCCTTCAAATGTGGAGACAGTGAAGAGAGCAAGCATGCCAAAAAGCACATTATCAAAGTTAAAGTCACTATTAAGCCATTCTCGTTTGGCAAGAACTGTGTCCTCCAGGGAGTTTTCCACATGTTTATAGAAGAATCCTCTGCAAACAAACAAATTATTTAATGTTAAAATAAATATAACTAAAAAAAAATAAAAAAATAAAAAAAAAAATAATAATAATAATAATAATAATAATAATAATAATAATAATAATAATAATAATAATAATAATTATATATATATATATATATATATATATATATATATATATATATATATATATATATATATATATATCTTTATATATCTTACTGGCATTCCTCTTCTGTCATTTTCAGTGGGTCTGTGCAGCTATAGAATTTGCCCTAATGATAAAAGAAAAACATTGAATGTTAAGGAATTCTACCGTACTTTTTCTACTGAATTATAGTAACTGTACATTGCAATGGGTGTTTTACTGGATATTGTAATACCTAAGTAATCCCTGCTGTAATTTATGAGAACAACAAACGGCACACTATAAGAAGAGATTAATGTGGAAGCCTCTGACTATAATAGACCACTGATAGTGTTACCGAAAATACAGTACAGGGCTTTCTAAATACAGATACTGTAGTAATGGAATATTTCAGTACAATACATACCTTAAAGAGTTGGACTCCGATACAGGCAAACATAAAATTCAGCAGCATTGTGACCAAGACGATGTTTCCAATGGTTTTAATAGCCACAAACACACACTGGACAACGTGCTGTCAATTAAAAAAAAAAAAAGGATTGCGTTAGACACTGGTCACTTGTGGGCTGATTTTCCTGGAGGTGCTATTATTTAGGTATGTATCTCACCTTTAGTCCTTTGGCTCTGTTGATAGCTCTGAGAGGCCTGAGTACCCTCAACACCCTGAGAATCTTCACTACAGAGATAGCACTCGATCTAGACAAAGCATAATACACAAAGTAAAGAACAGGAACATGTACGCTGATGAATCCTGATAGTTAATACAGTACTCACTCCATTCCCATTGAAAGCAGGGAGACTCCAACCACAATCAGATCAAGGATGTTGAAGGAGTTACGGCAGAAAGAGCCCTCATGCATAAATGCTCCATAGACGGTCATCTGTCCAATAATAGCAGAGATATGTAAACAGAAATCACTAGTGCATACATGCCATGATCAATTTCAATATCATTAAAGCCAAACAATGAAATGACACAGTCTTATGTACAAATAAATTTACCTTCAGCACAATCTCAATAGTGAAGACAGTTGTGAAGACAATGTCAGCATAGGCCAAGATCTAACAAAACCATGAATAAGAGAAAGTTAGAAAGTTAATTTGTTTCACATATTAAAAAAAAAAAAAAAAGTAAGTTTTTCGATGTTACCTGATTTCTATAGGACTTGGGGTCAATAGGATCCTCAGCCGCCAGAGAGATTGAGGACAGAAGGATGAACAGCAGGATCAGGTTGGTGAAGGAGGAGGCATTGATGATCTTGTAGCACAACTTACGGAATCTAGAGCACCACAGTGATGACCAAAGATATGTAAATACTCAAAACGATTATCCCAATGTAATGTCAATAGTGTAGTGAGATGTTTGTACTTGTTTTGTGGGCCAAAGATGAAAAAGGAGCTGGCCACGGGCAAGGGCACTGCCTCCTCCTTCAGCTGTAGGTCGGCCATGGGCCTGGGCCGAGGGCTGATGGGGATCTCTGGCTCTTCCTCTTCATCGTCACCTACAGAACAACAGAGCATTCAATGCTCAGTACAAAATGTATACAGCATGTATTATAGTTTTAAAAGTCAAATGTTAAATGAATATTGCAGAAATAATTTACTGAATAAAAATGATAAGCAAACTCTGAAAATTTCATTACAAAGCAACACATTTAAAATAAGTGTAAAATATTGTGGTGTAAACATCAGATTATCATGTTTGGTTAGTTTGATATAGTTTTATAGAAGTTTTCTGAGATCTGATTATTGCTGTCTTAGGAAGTTGAATTTGGTAGATTAACATTGCAGTTTATTACAAATATTCATAAATGAATACAAGTTCTTCTTTTTCTTTATATGGAAGTTGGTAGTGTCAGTAGCCTACCTAAGTTTAGAACCACTGGCTGAGTCTATTAATAAGTAGGATTTACTATACTTACCACTGTAATGCAGAAAGCAGTCCTGGTAAACAGAAGTGTATGGTCCCACTATCCTTTTGACGAGTACATTTCAAACCTTAAATATGGAACAAATATCACCTAAATGTATACCTGGGAAATCTGCTGGAGGGAACGGGTCCTTTACTTCATTTACATTGGACTCAAATTCATCAATTTTGAGCTGAAAAGAAATCAAACGGATTAATGTAAAGGGAATTTGTGCTATCCAGTAGTGGTGTGTGGTTTCAGAGATTTTAGTCATATGATACTACAAACGCAAACCTTGGCTGTAGTGGGCATTCCCTCCAGCTTTGCTCTCTGCTCTGCCAGTTTCTTCGCATACCTCTCTCTCTCCTCATCAGTTTTATCTGGCATTTTAGATCTGAAAGGCAAAGGATAGAGTGATGCAATGGATTCATTTTATTGTGGTATATTCCATTTTTTCTTATCTGTGAGTAAAATACCTTAGTAGTTTCCTTCGCATTTTCTCCTCTGCCTTCTCTTTCTGGGCTGAAGTTAGACTCTCGGCTTCAGCCAAATTGTCCACAGCAATGGCCAAAAAGACATTGAGAAGAATATCTGATTGCAGCTGCTAAGGAAAATATATCTATTGAATCCACATATAATAACTTAAATTAAATTGACATACTGATCTTTTGTAGAAATAAAAAAAATACATAAAATGCCTTGATTTATCATGCTAAATGAACATCAAACAAGAATAAATAATCTTATCTGGAAGTGATAATTTGCAAAGGATACAATTGCCACAGACGAAGAGTACAATGAAATAGATGGCCACCAGGATGCCAGGAAAGACTGGCCCTCCATATGCCATAATGCCATTGTTCATGATGGTAGTCCAGTCCTCTCCTGTTAAGATCTGAGAGAACACAAAATAAAGGCTGGAAAAACATACGATTAAAGTTACAGAGCTGACAGAAAGACAGCTCACCTGAAACACGCTAATGAGAGCCTGAGGGAAGTTGTCAAAGTTACTGCGTCGCGGTCTGTTATCAGAAAAGTTGAACTTTCCACCAAACACTTGCATGCCCAAGAGTGAGAAAATAACAATGAAGAGGAAGAGGAGGAGGAGCAGGGAGGCTATGGAGCGGACTGAGTTTAGGAGAGAGGCTACAAGATTACTCAGGGAGGTCCAATACCTGAAAGAGAGAGATTGTGTAAGGCCATGCAATTTAAAATGTGGGTTATGTTTAAGTAACAGGCCTTACTTTGTGACTTTAAGGATCCTAAGTAAACGAATACACCTCAGTACAGAGAAGCCCAGAGGAGTAACAGCTCCAGCAGAGAGCATGATCATCTCCAGAATGCCACATATCACCACGAAAAAGTCAAAACGGTTAAAAAGAGACATGAAATACTGTCTCGGGCCTAAAGCGTACATCTTCATAAACATCTCCAGAACAAACAGCACCAGAAGCACACGACTAGCCACATCTGGAAAGAAAGTTTCACGTATGAGCACACGTTACGCTACATTTCATATTTTATAATAAGTTAATGTATGACCTTGGAGGTTGGTGAGCCGTTCCGACTGGTGGTGATGCTCTGTCGCAATAGTCAACGTGTTGAGGAAGACCAGAATCATTACAATCCAGTAAAAAGTCTTGGTTTTCACATAGATGAGACATTTCATTCTGAAGAACCTGTTCCAGCGGCGAGCCAAGCGACTGTAACAAAAAAAGTATATAGTTGTACATATTTTCAATTATATGCATTACATCATATACATATATTATGATACCTGTGTGGCACTTATGAGGTACTTACTAGTAGTAGATTACTTTACTTTTTCCTTCCAAACCATACAAGCTGTCTGTGTCATCCTCTCCATTGGTCAAAGGCAGGAGTCCTAACAAAAATAAAACATTGCGTGTAAAGTTGTGGGAACAATTAACAATTTAAAATGAAATATCTTTTGAATATTTAATTTTCTTTTTGATAATAAATTTAACTAATAAAATTGTCTTTTCGTGACACTGACCTTTGCCCTCTCGATCAGCATCCAGGACCTCAGCGTGAGTGATCCATTCCATGTATCCGTGAAGATCCTCATCCAGCTGCTGACGTTCTCGTAACTTCTGAAATTCTCCTCGAGACTTGGCCTTTTCTCGCTCTTTGGTAAACTCTCTAAAAACACATTATTATTATTATTATTATTATTATTATTATTATTATTATTATTATTATTATTACAAAAACATGCACAAATAAAATCTGGTTAAATATTAATCATACTGTCTTACCCGCTGAGAACACCCAAAACTAAATTTAGGACAAAGAATGAGCCGAGCAGTATCAGGGGAACAAAGTAGAGCCAGGGCCATTCATTTCCAATGGCATCATTGATCTGAAAGAGGCAGATGATTTTAGTGCTCAAGTTTAACACTCACAACGTTCAATTAATCAAGATCATAAAAGATCCATTACACACTAACCCAGTAGAGCACTTTGGTCCACCCCTCCATAGTAATACATTGGTAAACCGTTAACATGGCAAATCCAATGTTATCAAAGTGGGTGATGCCATTGTTAGGACCCTCCCAGCCTGGGCGACACTCAGAGCCATTGATGATGCAACGACGACCGTTACCGGCCTGAGCACAGGGCGCAGGCATCTCTCCTTCAGCAGCAGCATAGATATCTGAGGATACAAGACACATTTTAAAATACATATACTAAGATTAAGCTGTACATTCGATTCATTGTGCAAAATAGAAGTCTCAATTTACCAGTGCTAGTGTAATAGCAAGTCTTATGCATTTTGCACTTGAACAGCTCCAGTCCCATGATGGCGTAAATAGTGACCAGAAGAAAGACCAACAAAGCGATGTGTAGCAGAGGCAGCATAGCCTTTAGTATAGAGTTCATCACCACCTGCAGGCCTGATAATGGCAATAATTAAACTCAAACAATAACAAATACATTATGGTAAAGTCAATTAAATGTCTTACTTGGGACTCCAGAGACGAGGCGAAGTGGCCTCAACACTCTGAATGCTCTCAGGGCTTTCATATCAAACCCTCCACCTTTCTCCATCGGCACACCTGCGATCTTATTGATGGTGTCCAAGGCAAAGGTAAAGAGTCTACATGGGAAAAATAATAATAATTAGGAAAAATGGGATAAAATGCTGTCAAAGCTGCCAGTGGTGTGGTGGCTTACCCCATAAAGACAATGACAAAGTCCAATATGTTCCAACAGTTCCTTAAATAGGCCCCTTCATGAAACACCAACCCATACGCCACTATCTTTAGAAAGCACTCAGCAGTGAAGATGATCAAGAAGATGTACTCAAGACTTTCCTGAAAATACAAAACTTAAATGCTTTAATACATTGTTTGTGATGCAAATGAAAAAGCAGAAAAAGCACAGTTTGAGTTTGGCAGGGACATGCTGGGTAACAGCTGTTAATGAAGACTGTGCTGTGACATTTCAGAGATGAATTGCTAATGAGTCAAAATGATTCACATAGGCTGGCATTTGAAACTGAATTAGATAATGCAATGTTAAAGAACAGTCAGATAATTGTATCACATTTCTTTAAATATGTACTCAGATACCTTATGTTATGACCATATGTTTATTGCTGGTGATTTTGAGCACTGTATTTCATGTCACTAGGGAAAATACTTTGTAGCAGACTGTTATGGTTGAATTAGTTATTGTGTTTGGACGACAACTGCTACATGATACTCTGATCACATCCTTCTGCTCTGTGCAGACACAACAGCTCAATACTGTTTGGACGCTACAACCTATCGACCCCTTAATCAATTCAAGCATCTAATGTTAACATTAGTCCAAAACAATATATCACATTTAGTCTTGTTGAAATATAACTCTCTTGTTGCTTTAATCACAGTTCTAATAGATCATGATGGCAATGGTTATAGCAGTAAGTAGCTAAGCAGTTTTACCCACCCCTCCCTATGCCTTCATGCTGTTGTGAGACGACCTACTTCTAGAAGCAAGGCTTGTGCCCAGCTCCATTTACACTATTCACCTTTGAGACATAGTAAATTAAGTAAGAAGAAGAATTTATGTCTATGAATAGGTCAACTGAAAAATAAATATAGTGAAAAGTATATTACAAAGCCCTCATTGTTTTAGTGTATATGTAGAACTGTACTATATATGCAGAATAAAGATGTTCATGTGGCACATTGTATTCATAACAATATGTGTAGAATCCCTCAGTTGTCCAGATAGAATCAATGGCAAAAGGAGAAATTCAATTTGTCAACGGGACAAAAGTTTATTTGGCCGAATACATTTCGCAGCTCATCCAACCTGCTTCTTCAGTTGAGAACTGCAACCAACTGCATTGTACTGTGTTGTTTATACTTGAAACTCACCAAGCTGGAGTTGGTGTTATTGCTGTCTTCTTCAGGCATGGGCAAGAAAACAGCCAGTGCTACACAGTTTGCAAAGATGGTCAATAAGATGATTATCTCAAACGTTCTGTGAGGGAGGGCTCAGGATCATTGTGGAAAATATTGTTGACTTCACAAGAAAATACCAAAATAACAGTTACATTTGTTTCATATATTACACACATGCATTGATGATTTTCTAAAACTCCCAATCTCCTGGCCTAAATTTAGATATGGAACAGTAACAGTCACTTGCGTCTTTTTGTTACTTACTGGGTGCGCTGCCAACTAAGAAAGCAGAGCATTTATTAATCTGGTCTTCTGATGTAGCATGAAATATAATCTCACAGGAGTGATATCATGGTCACAGTACGATGTAATCCGGCCTGGTGCACGGACTCATTTCTACCTCTAGGGGTCTCTGTGAGAAAATTCCCCTGCCAGGTCAGCATGATGTCTCCCTGTGATGTTGTGGGACAGCTGCAAGACCCAAGAATATGACGGGCCATTTAAACTTTAAACACAGATGGTTATATAGGAATAGTTATTCTAATTAGCAAAAATATATAGTGATGATGTGTCTGTGCTTTGAACATGACATAAATACAAATACTTTCCTTTTCACAAGTTAATTTTGTCCTAAATATGTATGTTAGAGAATTGCATACCAGTGTGATTAAACTATAACCATCTTCTCAGTCATTGTCAAAGAGAAAATAATGTAAATATGCAGGAGAATCCAAATGATGTGCATAGAAGGATGTCTTCAAAAACTGGCTGTAAATGCATAGTAAGAGCTACAATGACTTCCTTGAACATGAAAAAGAAAACTGTGTTTGTGCTGTATAAAACAAGCCTAATAACACTCCATGACTCACTAGACTGGTTCAGTTCTACAATGACAGTAGACTTATGTCAACCAACAGTGACATTATGGTTTCTTATTTAGATTGTGTCAAGCAATACGATAAAAGGACCAACAAATCAGACTAAATACCACTGATAAGCTCCACATTGATAATATAACTCTGACAAACTATTATTATGAGACCAATTGTTTTACAAGAGTTCTGAAGTTTTGAAAGGATACTTCCACTCCACGATGTTGATGCAGGCCTTGCGGAAAGGGTTTTTCAGTGTGAACATAAACAGTGAACGGGCCGGACGAGGGTTACCTCCTGTAGCTTGGAGCTTTTTCAGTTTTTCCCTTTGCTTCCTCTTCAGCTCCTCTTCATTCATGATAACTGTGGCTGCTTCTGCTGCGGCCGCCATCTTGACGCCAATACCTGAAACAAGTCTCCAATGGTAAAGGAATTGATCTTCTTACAGTATATTCCCAAAAGGTGGAAACGTTTTAAAATCCCTTGTTGCAATAGTTAGTTTCCAGACTTCATTGGTACATCCGTTTGGCCCGCTCCCTTCTCCTCTCCATTCAATTTCACTCCGTCCCACAGGCCTCCCTTGCTGCCGGAGGGCCTCTGACAGAAAAAGCCCCCCAAGCACAGTGAAATAACTGCAACCCAGTTGGTCTGCTGTGATTTAAATTTAGACTGTGAACCACTGACAGGCCATGCTTGGGGTTGGGTTATGGCACTGGAGCAGAAGGTAGAGGAGAAGAAGGGAGCCAGGTGGGGGCTTGGAGTTACAGACAAACAACAACTCCACATAAGAGTCTGGATCAAGCTTATTCAATTGAGGCAAAGAACTAATGATTGTCACACAAACATAATGCTTAAATCGAGTTCAACACCACTGGATACTTGCAATGTACTCTAGCTCTTCTGTCCCTGTGATAGGAATAATAAAAAGGACGTGACAGGAGCTGAAACATGGTCACAAATAATGAGGGCAGTTAGAATTCAGTTCAGAGGTTGTTTCATTTATTCAAATTTATGGTTAATGTAAAGACAGAGCAGTGCAAAAGTCCAGTGCAAATGTAGAGATTATCATACGTTATTTAAATTATAATAAATGTTCAAATTGACACTAAAGGGGAACATAATACAGCAGTTCAAACTGAGGTATGATTCTAATAGACACCTTGTCTCCTCATAAATACAAAACTGAAAAAGTCAGTCAAAAAATTAGGCATTCCAACAGAAATTTTGTGGAAATGTTATACAACGAACATTTAGTTCACGATCTCAGTCACACAAGATTAAAGTTATCTTGTTTAGCTTATTCATTACAAAAAAATGCTACAGGACAATTAAGGGTAGTGCATATTCACAAGCTTAAAAAATCCTACCAAATTAACATAAATGTATTGCATTGCTAGTTTCTGAAAAGCTTTGGCATGTACAGATGCTTGGCAAACGTAACGATGTATTCATTACATATATATTTTATTTGTTAATAAGTGATGTGTTAATGTCAAAAGTCATACAGCAGATATGCAGCTGGTAACTGTGAAGCTGTGAGCTGAGGATACCTACTCTAACTCTGGTCTGAGGTCCTTATGGGTCTAACTGAGGAGCTTGTGACGATCAAAAACAGTCTTGCGCTGCTCCTGGACCTGTTTCTTCCACCGTTGCTGTGCTCCCTCCACCCTCTCCAGCACAGTGTTCCCTTTGGGTGTGGCAGCTTCCGCCCGTGGGTGCATCTCCTTCAGAAAGCACACAAATTTGTGTAAATAATGATTATAGTTAGAATAATGATAATAACAATAATAAATATAGCCACAAGCGGCAATGATCGGCCCTCTCTTGCACCTGTGCCGCGTCCTGTCCATGCCACGCCCTAACTCCTAACCCTAAACTAACCCTGCATTAACTCCTAACTCTAGCCCTAACCCTAGCCCCAACACTAGCCCCAAACCTAACCTATCCTAATCCTGCCATTTTCTCACTTGTTTTATGTGTTGTTGTTTTTTTGTTTTTTTTTTAGCTAGCTATACATTTTCGGAAAGTTCTCGCACATTCCTTTGTAATGACATGGGTCCCTGGTCACTACGGGAGAGTCACTTCTCATTAGTTCAATTCCCGCCCACTTCACGATATTAAAAGTCCCTTCTCCCTGGGGCCTAATAATAATATTATTGTTATTAATACATATATGTATATATATCAAAGTAAAATTAACTCGTTGTAACTGCAGCTTTACCTCAGAGTCTTCTTCATTGTGCAGTGGCTGAGTGTATGGGTCTTTTTTACGGATGAGAGGATCCACCAGTAGCAGGAACAGCATGTAAAGAAGAAGTGCACCCACTACACCGAGGTAGATGATGATGGTTACCTGTGAAATAAATATAATTTGCATAATAGATTAGTGGATAAACTATTCTTTTGAATTAAATTTCCATAAACAGACATTATGTATATATATTAATCCTGTTCCTTAATTCCCAGTCCACAATGGCATGCAGTGAATATTTATTTATTTATTTTTTTCTCATTTGAATAGGCCTAGTTATTACAAGGACGGTAGTCATAAACTCTTAAACAACATTTTGCAATTGCAATTTAACAGCTATTATTTAATCCCAGTCCAAATAAATTTATAACTTTTAACCATCTTTTTTTTACACATTCTTGCATTCTTATCATCAGTTCAAAATAAAAGGGATCTTTCTTAAACTCATACCTTGATAGTATTGCTGCTTCGTTCCTCATATTTGCACTCACACAGTAAACAGTATGCCTCCACATCATGACCAGGAACTGGCATAGGATCCACTATATGCAGGCAGTTACTGTAAGATCATGAGCAGTAATATTCAGTAATATTAAGTTGTCTTTACATTGTATATCACATTGTAGTAATTAAACCTCTCACCAGTCTTTCTGGGTGACATTTCTGTTGTACACATTGCCCGATATGTTTCTGTATGGGGGGCAGATGCACTTGCAGCGAACATCCTCAAAGTTCTAGAAATGAAAGCAGATAAGAATGAGTAGGTCTTGTAAAAACACACAAGGATCGTAGGTCGGAGTAAGTTAAAGTAAGTTAGGCCTACCTTAGCTTGTGCAACAACCACCTCATGCAACAGACACAGGATTACGACGGTAGTTATTACGTTATATAAAGGTCTGATGGACAGCATGATCAGGTTTGGCAGAGGAGAGGCCTACTGTACAAGCAGAAGACAGACATTATTAGCCACTGCGACACCATAAACTGAGGGTAAATGAAGGAAAAGCTTGAATGTTAGACAAGACTACACTCTATGACACAGTAGAAGCGGAATTACTATTACAACTTACTTATCATATGTTATATCATAGGTATGTCTACATTCAGGTGAATTTGGTTAAATAAGCCGAAGACGAGGATATTGATATTCCAAACACTTCCGTGTTGTGACCAGACTGTATTGACGCATGCTCAAACTGAAAAATTGAGTCACATCGCCCTCAAGTGGACAAAAAGTAACATCGCAGTCTCGTTCTACCTTTTAATTTAAATTAACTTCTGCATAAAATATATTAAAAACAGTAAAAACAATAAAGAGTATCCTGTGTTATAGGTTGGAATACGTATTCACGGATCCACCCAAAGGTCAGTGGTTCAAACATTCACATGGCTGCATGTTTTCGTTGTGTCCTTTGGCAAGACACTTGTCTCCAGTGTCTCCAGCTTATATGCTATTAAAGTAACCCTTTGAGTAACCCTTTATTATCAGTCTGCCTGAAATGATCCAAATGACTCTTGTGAACGTGTGTGGAGTTTAAAAACACAGTGAAGCACTTACTACATGAGAGAAGAACTCTAAATATGCAGGGTTTGTGTGTTAAACATGTGTGAATTAAACAAAACAAAACTCCAGGTATGTTTTTGAGGAGAACATAGATCAGGAAATAGCTTAATGGGAGCCCTTTGCACTGTCCCAACCAATTAGTCCCTGCATGACAATTTTCTGTAGCCAGTAAAGACTTATAGTTGATAAACATGGATGGTGTTACGGTTTTCTGTTTTTCTTTTGTAAATGGACATAAAAAGGGACCGTGGCCTAGTCTTATCAGAATAGCCTATATTCCCATATTCTCTCAGTCGTCTCATGTCAAATCCTGTCTCCTGTGGAATTTAAAATGTAAGCTTGAGCCTCTTGACCCAATCAATATCTCTATTTCCTGGTAATCCGGCATTCACTTTCCTCTGTATAGTAAGATACTCACACCTTTAATAAGCCATAGAAATCAATGGACCACAAATTCTGCCTCAACCACTTGAGCCGCTGGTCACTGGCATCAATTGAGACCATAGTTATTTTTATAATGAACTTTGATATGTACAGGTAGGTACATCTTCATCCTCTGTCTAACCCCAATCATTAACATGACATTTTCAGCAGGATAAATTCAATTCAATTTACTATAGGCCAAAGTGACTATAGGCCTATTGTTTTTAATATAGACATGTTACGTTTCACAATGTACCACTGTCACAATGTTACAAACAAGAGCTACTGTCCATATTAATAACAATTCCCTGATGTTTCTTTATTGTTTATGTTGTTTTAAATATATAAAAACAAATACATTCATTACCGTGCACATCTAGGCCAATAATATTCAAAACAAATGCTTACACACAAGCCAAATTTCACCAAGTGCCCTTTTTATGTGTCAGCCTATTATAAGTCTTCTCTTATGCATGACTGCCCTTTACACCTTTAGGCCAATTACAGCATCAGTGACACAGAGGAGATCCCCCTGTCTGAACTAATTAGTGGTTCAAAGCTAATACTGAAGACATTAACCTAATATAATAATAAAACTAAGTATATGTCAATTGTTTGGAGTAATAGCCTGCCACACAAACGTAATGGATGAGTTGTCATTGACAAACTCCAGTGAGCTGCAGCAGACCCTCTATTCATGTGAGATAGCCGTTTCTGTAAAGGAAGGATGCAGTCTACTTTCTAACAAGCACTCAGGACGTTTTCTTATTTGTCAAGGCACCTGGAAATATTGACTGAATCACATTATTCTGTGCATTCATTTTCATGAAAGTGAAAACAGCAGGCAGTTTTCCCACTAGGAGCTGCTACTCAGTTCAACTAAAGCTTGATAAAATAATAATAATAATAATAATAATAATAATAATAATAATAATAATAATAATAATAATAATAATAATAATTCATTTTTCAGTGAATTTTAAACAAGATGCAAGCTTAATTGAGTTGATCCTTGAGTACTTTCCTGTTTGTATTTCATCTGTGGAGCAGCAATGCCTGGCTCAGGTTGTGTTTTAATATGTCTGTAAAGTCATACAACTATATATAGGAAATCTCTTTGTGTCCTTATCCTGCAGTCTCACCCCTCAACCTTTCAACGTGCTTCTTTTTGACCTTTATCACATCATCGGCTGCATCTTTTAGCTCCTCGACCGCTTCCTCCTCCTCTGTATCTTTTGTGGAGGACAAGCCCAGAATAACAAAGCCATCCCTGGGAACGATACGCCTTCTCGTCTTCTCCTCTCCTGCACTGGCCCGCAGTGATGCATTGTGGGCAGCAGGACTATTCTAATAGACACATGTGGTAATTACAGTAGTGGGAGGCAGGCAGCAGACAGTGGTGGTCCAGGGACAACACAAAACTATAAATCACCAGAGCTGGTTCCGCCCTCCTGAGCGTAGCCGATCACGCTCAACCAAAAAGCAATTCTGCCAACACGTGTTTGCACATTTGTCTTCATCAGGCCTGACTTGTTTTGGGCCTTGGCGACTGACTTTTCTTTTCCCATGGTAATCAAACACATACCACTTATCCTCACATATTAATATAAACAATTAGCCACACTTGAGATGCAGCAAGTTGGAATATTCAGTGTAAGCAAAACAAGATGGTGTTAATATCACTATGATTAATTAACAGGATGAGCATTTTAGTTAACTGTAGTGTTCCATGCATGAATAAAGACCGCTTCCAGAAATCAAAATTAACACAGTGCATGTCCCATTCTTGATCCAAAAGCACACACTGAAGACTACATTGTGGGTTTGGGTTCAGCTGACCATCAAATAGCTGACTGTTTTGATTATATTGCTTGTTCAATTGAAGGTATTTTTATAGGTTCATTGAAAAACATGGATTCTTACTGTGAGCAGGGTCACTACTCCACAGATGTGACAGGTTGGTCTGGTGGCATGACCTGCTTGTCTCCATCAAGATAAGATAGGTTTAATGCCATTCTTTGGAACATTCTAGGAAAAGCAAAAACATCTCTATCTAGTTGGCAGACCTCTGCTCCACTAGTCTGGTTAACACCTGACCATATCACAAGTGAGATATGGGTCTGGAAACTCGCTTCGAAAAATCCCGTAGCGGAGGTGTGGTTAGCGATTGCCAACGGCCGTTTATTGGGCGTTATGAATGTCTATCATTGAGCGTATACGTAAGTCCATAGCCAATCATGTCAGTTGTCAGTTCAAACTACAAGCTTCCGTTTGTCATGTAGTACGCGTCACCGTCTTGCCACACCTCCCCCGCTCTCTGATTGGGGCCCTAAATCTGGGACTCTCGCTTGGACGAGTTTCCAGGCCGCCTTCCAGTTCGAAACGAACGGAAGCGGCCTGGGAATTCCCAGGCTACTGCTCCACCATAAACACATATTGTATTGAATTGTTTGTTTCCATATCTGGAACCAACTGATATACAACTGATGTTTGCATATTCCTGGAACTAGAATGCCTACTGTATGCCTTGTAATTGTTCCTGCTTCCTTATAACATAACAACATACCCCATTTATCCGTGCTTGGGACGTGGATAGACCTCATGACCTATACCCTGTGTGTGGCTGAATTTCTGTCAGCTCGGGTTATGGTGTACCAAAGGTTTAGAGAGACAGTTTGAGGTGGAGTGTCCAAACAGAGGAGGTGAGAAAAACAAAGGTGACACTACATCTTTGTAAGTGTACAGTGAGTGCTCTGTGATGTGAGGGCTTCCGACAGCTGCCCGTCATCCAGCTGAGGCCACGCGCACTAAGAGAGAGGTGTGTGAGAGGTGAGGGCGGCCCAAGCCCAAACGGAAGCCTCGGAGGGACACTCTTCCTGCGGCAGGAAGCAGAGCGCGCCGGAGTAGAGACTCAGTCAGACAGAACATGAAAGCTGCAGCGACCATGACACTTGATGGACACACACGGTGAAGACAGGCTGCCTCCTCTTCTCCCTGATCTTCATTCTTCTCATCCAAAAACAGTCCTGGGAACTACATGTGCTGCATTTAATCTGTTACTGATCGATAATTTGAATGCCTACTTTCTAATAAGGTACAGGGCTGTGCAGTTCATCATATTTAATACAAGACTAAAATAAATTTATAAAGATTGCAAAAACTACCAATCATCTGTTGGTTAAACAAATGTGGTTTGAAACAGAGTTAACCAGAACTGACGAAGCAGCGCGGATGAGCTGCGAAACGTTTTCGACCAAATAAACTTTGTCCAGTTGACAAATTGAATTTCTCCTCTTATCATGGATTCTACCTGGACGACTGAGGGATTATTCATGCAACAGAGTTAAGACCAATTGATTGTTTTAAATAGCAATTATTTAAAAGTATGTATTGTTACTGTTCCAAAAATCAATATTGCAAGCCACATTTGTACAAATAAAATAAAATAATGATTGTACAATATGGGGTTATTAAATGTTTTGTCATCATCCAAATAAGATGTGGTATTATTAGTTTCTTTTTCTTTTTTCTTTTCTTTTTTTTGACATTGTAGCACTTTTTTTTTAAGTGGATCTGGATTTTGCCATTTTATCAGTTGTGAAATGAATTTAGTAAGTACTTACTAATGAATTTATTGTTTGAATGAATTTGACCCAAGCAAAAGAAAGATGATGGTGCTGTAGTCATTCTGACCTAAAGTTGAACTATGACCTTCTATCCATTATGTAATGTCACTGAAGATGTTTATAGGAGTGTGCCATGGGTCTATCAAAACCATCATGACGTCTTTAGAAACCCTATTGAGCTGGCAGAAAACCACATGAATCTTTCAACAGAAATCAGGGGCCATGAAAGAAGACAGCTAAACACAGCTGCTGAAATGAAAGGTGACATGAATTGAAAGGTGAATAAATAGCTGCAGGAGAATAAAGTAAGTAGTAAGAAGGGCCATGCAAACTTGAATAGTGGAGAAGCAGCAGCTTTAACAAAGCTTGGCAGGTGTAGTCAATATATTTCCAACTTTTAGCGCAGGAAAGGACAATAGAAGTACAAGATCCTTAGAAACAAAACACTGTGCCTCTTGCACCCATGTGATTTTCCAAAATGATTACAAACTTCATATCAAGCAGCCCAAACTCAACAATCCACAACAAACCTTCTCAAAATCAAATCAGCTTTAAGTTCGATCTGTAAAACTACAACTTTTCATTCCCTAAATATATCAAGCAGTTGTAGTTTCACCTTTGTTTCCATAACGTCATCACATTCAGGAGTACCATCTGAAATGATGAAATGAAATGATCAAACTGTAGAACGTGAACACAACCATACTGATCAGAGCAGAGCAGACAATTAGAGCTGAATCTTGGCCACATCACAAATAATTTGAGTTACACAAAGCCTGTCAGTGATTGAAATATGCTGATCAGAACATCTCTCTGCAGTGAGAGATATTCTCCTGGTGATAATCTGTTTTATCAAATGAAATTACATTTAGTACATTTTCTCTTCCATAGGTGTTGTTTAGTAGTTTTATAATGCCCTTTACTTGCACCGTGTTGTGGCAGTTCACAATACACCTGCCCCAGGTTTTGTTTCACATCTTCAGTGAGGGGCCTCTTTTTCTTCCAAATGCCACCCAGATTCACCTCCTCTTGTTTGGGCATTCATAGCAGTCTGACCTGGAAGCTCCATGGTGCTCTATAAAAAACAGTTGACATTGACACTTCAACCAACATGAACCAAACAACAGTGTGTGGATGTCAGAAATACCTCTAAAAGTTATGCTCAAAACACAGCACTGTAAAACGTGACTGTGAGATGTTATACTACACAGAATGGATTCTTGTGAGCTGAAAACTACGTTAGAATATTGTTACCTTATCTAAAACATAGTTGTGTTTTGTTTCCTTCATACATGTCTGAGCAATGTTGGGCACATTGAAAAAGTAATTACAAGTAATAGTTATTCCACTATAAAAGTAACTAGTTACCAGGGAAAGTAACTATAGCACTTTTTTATTCACTCTACTTTAGCCAATCATCATTACTTAGGTGGTTACCCCGCCCCTCCTCCCTCACTGAAGGGTAAAACACACACACACACACACACACACACACACACACACACACACACACACACAGACACACACACACACACACACACACACATTTGCAGCTCCTATGTCAATGTGTGAGACAAGCTGGATGACAGCTTCAATGAGTAGCTTCAGTAACGTGCAGTAACGTGCAGTAACACACAGTAACGGCATGTTGGTAACTGTAACGGTGTTGTAAAAGTAATTCATTGGATTATCCGTTACTGAAAAAAAGTAACACTCTTAGTAACGGTATTTATTTTAAAGGTCCCATGACATGGTACTTCTTGATGCTTTTATATGGTGCCTTAATGGTTCCCTAATACTGTAAATGAATCCTTCTTCAAAATCAAGACTCAGTGCATGAGAAAGACACATGTACAGAGTCAGAGTCAGAAAATCTCTCTCTGAACGACTCATTCTGGGCCTTGTTGCTTGAATGCAAATGAGAAGGACAGAGATAGGTTAGAGGAGCGGGTGGGGGGGGGGCCAAATGCACCCGCTGGTTCCTTGTTTTAGCAGTGCGCTGTCTGCTGGCCCCACTTCCGTGTTTTAAGAGCGGAGGAGGAAAGGAGAGCCTTTTCAATGAAAAAATCACATTTTCACAGAAAATAAAATTAAACCACTGCTGTTTCAGATGTCCAGAGGCTCAGATAAAGGACTTCCAAGCCTAGAAACACTCGCACGTGCCTCCAGGCAAATTAAAAAAAAAAAACGCATTTCGCATTGCGTAGCTCATTCGCGGTCCAAACTCTCTGGGCGTGAGACGTGAGACGGTGGGTAGACATCCAGACGGGGGATGGAGCTGCATTTTTCGATGTGATGTCACATAGTTGCCTTGTTCAGAATTTGAGCTGTTTGAGCTGTGTTTTTTTCTAACGCAGAAAAGGACCGCAAATGCTCAGTTTAACAGTTTTAACTTTTAGCCATGGTGGGGGGCCCTAAACAGGGTAGGGGAGCTCACATTAACGTTCAAAAACCTCAAAAAGTGAAAATTTCATGCCATGGAGGTCCCATGGCATGAAATTTTCACTTTTTGAGGTTAACACAGCTATTCCCATCACCACCATGGGACACTGTGTATTAGCACATGACAACACAAGGTGGAACAGAACACAACTCAGCTTAAATATGTAGGATTTGTGTGATAAACATGTGTGAATGAAACAAAGATCAGAAAATAGCATAATATGGGCCCTTTAGCAAAGCATTAGATCACAGCTTCTAAAATCAATTAACACATGTGAGGGGGCTGTGTCTGTAAAAGAGGAATATGGGGCTGATCGACAATCCTGTTGCCTTCAACATGTTTTCAAACCCTTTTACACTGATCATTCTCAACAGATGCAGGTAACCACAAAATCCATAGAATCCATAGAATCCATATAGAAGCTTGGATGTTTGATATGATATAAATTGTAATTACATCCTATCCACGGGTTTCAGAGTACACTGTTGCGATAGTAATTTCAAATGGTGAAAAGTTTTCAAAATGTCACCTATAGGCTAAACATGAAGCTGAAATCTTTTTTTTAATTATTATTAAACTTCAAGAATACAAGACTTAAATTGGGCAATAACAGTTATTTTAATTTCATTGACACAGTGAAGTGTGCTTTAATTATAATGAAATCAATACAGCTATACATTTCATATTAAAGGGGTTATCAGAATTGTCATATATAAACAAATGTCGCCATTGTCCACATGGTGGTATGGTTCATTGTTAATAATTATTAGGAAAGCTGAAATACATACTAAGTATGAATTTGTACAACAAGTGCATGTGAATAGAATATATGTTTTTCTTTAAATCTACCTTAGTGACTCAACTGGTTTCAGTGAGATGCTATAATAGTATGCTCAGCACACAGTGCAATGCAACCTGTCTTTTCAGCATTCAGCTCAATGCGTTCAGAGAGCAGAGTACCAAACGCAGCTAAGATTTTTTATTTATGTTCTGCCCTTGTGCAAAACATACTGTGAGGAAATGCACCCATTTGAACTGCTGTACTAGTTCTTCTGAAATGCAGATTCTTATTTCTACCAATTTATACCTCTCTGTACTCTCTCCTCTGCTTTAGTCTCAATACACTGTGAAGTCAACCCTCATCCATCCTGCTGGACCAATACTGAATAACATTGTTGGCCAAATAGCTTCATCAAATACTTCTTTACCTTTAGAAGCAAAATCTGTCAATGAGATTTGAGAACAAAGATAGTGGGGAAGGAATCAGAGCAGGAAGGAGCTGGAGGTTTAAAATACAAAAAATATGGAAGACACAGAAGGGGAGTGAAAGGGGGGTTGGTGAGAGACGCTCCACTGGCCGGCTGACAAACACTGGGTCCCTCTAGAGCTGGACTGGGGGAGAGGAGGGGAGTTTGACGCGCCCCTCTGCTCGCCAACAGAAAATCTATGCACCCACTCTTAGTATTCCTCCTATCTCTCACCAAGGCTCTATGGAGGGAGAAGCAAGACAAGTGGACTGCTAGTGAAGCTATGACCAGCCGACTGTGATGCTGGCAGGGAGTTTTATACCCGTCCCTTTTTTAGAATGGGGTGTACACACAGTGCTGACAGGGCACGAAGCCATGAAGATCTCCACTAGGGAACTGAACTAGATGTCTCCCCTGTACATGGCTCTTCTTGTTCAATGCAGTTCAATGAGAGCTTTGCAACACAATGACACTTCATACAAACATATAGAGCTAGAGAAGCTGAGATTACAAGGCGTACTGTAAATGATCCTGACTATGGTGTCTGTGCTCCCCTGTATGACACAACAATACAGTTTTCCCATGATTCGATACATGAGTCACGATGTTGATTCAATTTTCATAAGCTTTAAGATGCAAAAAAAAATCTCATGGAATTAATGGAATCTAATGTGTATAATATAATAACACCATCATATTAATGAAACAATACATACATTACACACAATACATTATAGCAGAGGTCTTCAACAGGGGGGTCGCGACCTGCAGGGGGGTCACAAAATCTTTTGATTTCACTTTAAAATAATATAATTTTTTATTTTATAGTGTAAAATACAGTATTAACCTGTGTATTATTTCCTTGAATTGGATGTACCATAACAGAGTAGCAATGTTTATACATGACACTAAGCTCAATTTAATATAAAACACAATTCTATGCCGTATATATAGTAGGGGGTCCCTGGCCCAGTTCGCCATCTGTTTGGGGGTCCCTGGCCTGAAAAACGTTGAAGACCCCTGCATTATAGTATTCAGGATTAGTTAATTTGGTTTGGTGATTTACAGCTCTCATGGCCATAGGTGAGGGTAGGAACATGGATTGACCTATGGCCTATGGCCATGAGCTCTGGATAATGACCGAAAGGACAAGATCGCGGATACAAGCGGCCGAAATGCGTTTCCTCCGCAGAGTGGCTGGGCGTACCCTTAGAGGTAGGGTGAGGAGCTCAGTCACACGGGAGAAGCTCGGAGTAGAGCCGCTGCTTCTCCACGTTGAGAGGAGCAGCTGAGGTCGCTCGGGCAACTGTTCCGGATGCCTCCTGGACGCCTCCCTCAGGAGGTGTTCCGAGCATGTCCTACCGGAAGGAGGCCCCGGGGAAGACCCAGGACACGCTGGAGGGACTATGTCTCCCAGTTGGCCTGGGAACGCCTTGGGGTCCCCCCGGAGGAGCTGGAGGAAGTGTCCGGGGTGAAGGAAGTCTGGGAGTCCCTGCTTAGACTGTTGGTCCCGCGACCCGACCCTGGATAAGCGGAAGAAAATGAATGGATGGATGGATGGATTTACAGCTCTATTCAGTGAAAATAAGAATAGTGCTTTCTCCGGCTATTTTATATTTTTTGGTGATGACTTGATGACTTCTTTTCCTCCTGAGTCCTCTCACTGCGCGCACATGCCTATGTCCATGCTGCTCTGCCTCCTCCAGCAGAGACAGACAGTATCTCCTCCCACACTGCCCTGTGTGTGCTCTTAACAGACGCACTGCACTCTCCCATCCTCTGGACACTAAAACTATGTTATATTACACTGAACTGTCTCAACGGACCATTTCCTGGCTAAAACCTATGAACTAGAGTCTGAGAAACAGATTGTGTATATCGCAAGGCGTGTCACATGTGCATATGAGCACATTTGATTAAAGCCGATGTAAAGCCAAAAGCATTTCTAAAGTATTTAAAAGTTAATATTTTGTCATTCCTGGGTCTATCAATGTAAAATGTCAAATGTCAAATGTAGAAGATAAAGCCCACTTTGGTTAGAATATTTCAGCTGTAAGTCCCTATGGGGTTGTTTTTTTTGCTGCATCTGAGGATGATGCTGCAATAATTTTGTTTCTCTTTCAGACCAAAATAAATGACAACACAGGGCACATGGCTGGCATATATATATATATATATATATATATATATATATATATATATATATATATATATATATATATATATATACATACATACAGTGGTACCTCACCTTACGAATGACCCAACAAACGAAAATTTCAAGTTACGAAACGCCTTCACGTCAAATTTTGGTCTCTAGATACGTGAAATTTCAAGTAAATTTTCAAGAATTTTCAAGTTACGAAACTCCAATCCAATCCAACTTTATTTCTAAAGCACTTTAAAAACAACAAATCTCAAAAATTCAATTAATGCGCGCTCAGATGCACGCCCCGAAACGAGCGGAGACACAACAACACATCATCAGTATGGTAAAACTCACCTGTCTCACGACGGTCTAAACCCAGCTCACGTTCCCTTAGTGAGTGAACAATGCAACACTTGGTGAATTCTGCTTCACAGTGATAGGAAGATCACGTTGACACGGTGCAAGGCCGCGCTACACCGGGGCTGCGGGATGCAGCCGTGCCTCCTCCTCGGGGCAGAGCACGCGCGGGCCGAGCACGGGGTGATTTATTCCTGCTCCGGTCCTGGTTTAGACCTGGTTTAGTTCTGGTCTAGACCTGGAAGTCACATAGAACCAGCGCCCGACCCAAGCGAGACCCCGCGGTCTTGCCCGCTGTTATCCATTCCTGCTCTCATCTCTTAACCGTGGTTGGGAGACACAGGGGAGATCGTCTTCTCCATGGCCGGAGATAGCTTTCCCTCCGGGGTTAACTCCCTTGTGGACATCGCGCGCTTACAGTGGTGGAGAATGCAAGTAAAAAAAGGCAATTTTGCTGCAGAGTGGGGCTTTATTGTCTCCTCTACGGAGGAGACATTCATCCAGCATGCGCACACACTCGCAGACTCTTACGAAACCACTTCTGGAACGAATTAATTTCGTAAGGTGAGGTACCACTTATATATACACACACACACACAGATTTTAGTGTTGTAATAGTCATGTGTATGAAATTAAATTAAATTGGAACACCAAATTGGTTTGATGAGCTCATTAAGACTTGAACTTCATAGACAGGAGCATCCAGTCATGACAAAAGGTATTTAAAGGTACAGTGTGTAGGATTCGTGGCGCATAGGTGGTTAGTAGCTATTCCACTTTCTCTTTTGGCTACGGCAGACCTCGAGGGTCACCCGGGCGCGCCGTAGCGCCGACAGCTCGCGTACCCGCGCACGAACCGTGCGCCGCTGTATACAAAAAACGCGGTTCCCCGTTCACTTTTTTTTTTTCTTTTCGCATGAAAACACACAATCCCAATGATTCATGACAATCTACACATCAAATGAAACCTTACAGTCTCCTCTTTTTGACTATGCAATTCATTTCCCTGCAAAACAATCACTCCCCGAGCACATGGGGCTTTTATACAGAAAAGCACAAAACGAGGTTTGTTACTTAGCTTACCTTTGAAGGCTCTGCACAGGTCAAACTCTGTATTTCACCATAAACTTGGCCTCAATCTGTCCATAAGGATCCAGCGAATAAAATCCAGTAAAACAATTTAGTCCAAAATACGTGTTAGATCCATTACGACGTGTGATACAGCAGCATGCTTGTTTTCACGAGGCTCCCCCCTTCCCCCCTCCCCTTCCCCTTCTCTCCTTCGCTCCTCCGCTCCCTCAGGCAGCGCGGCTGAGCAGCTGCTAGCAGGATCCTCGGCGAAGGATGAGCCCAAATGTCCTTCTGCCGCTCTCGTATTCAAAATGGCTGCCTCTATATGGGGAAGATCCCCCTTTTATGTGACTATATCTAAGTCCAAAAGAATACTTTGATTTCATGATGGAAGTGAAAAGGCTTGGAAAACACTGTATTTTTGAATGGGTATCTTCAATTTCAGTAATTAACAGGTAAAAATCTTACACACTGTCCCTTTAAGGCGGCCATATGCAAGTTGTTGTTCTCTTTGGCCGTTTCCCAATTCACCGACGGCACACTTGTGAGTGTGCACTCGGTCTGTCGTCGAGACGGCGCACACTCGCTCTGTCCTTAGTGCACTACGTTTCTCACATGTCCGCCTGCGAAATTGAACAGGTCCCGCCTCAGCTCAGTGAGCCGGGTGGTCTGCTCCTTGTTCCCTAAAGACAAAAATATTATACTATTGCGACTAGTAATACTTGGAATTGGGACATGGCCAATGTTCCCCCTAATTTTTAATGTGTCTGAGCAAACACACTAACTCCACATCCGAAATGACCCCCCCGCGCGGCTCGCACTTTGCAGATATAAAAAAAAATGATCCCGCGGCTGAATAAAAAGCTCTTTCATCCCTGATTAACAGTGCGCTGCACAAGTTTTCTTGTGCGCTGAGAATGTGCGAACAGTGCGCAGCTTAGAGTAAACGCTGGACATGGCGATACTGTAGAATATCCAGCATTACAACAGCAAAGGAAATATAGAAGTGTAAGGGGAAAAACATGTGAACGGTAATACAGGTGCCGTGATCTATGCCGTTACGGCTCCCGTCGCACATGTTTAGTGTAGTTTATGAAGAGTTTCATGTAGCATAGTTGTAGGTGAGGAGAACCAGTACGTATATTTTATAGTGACGTCGCAACTCTCACTTGTGGATGTCGCTGGCGAGTCGGTCTTTGTAGTCCCGCGCTGTGCATGCTGGGGCTTTTAAGTGTGCGGAGCGTGCATGTTTGCACACTTGGTCCACGCCCCGATTTCCATGGAAACGACGGCGCCGTTCAGAGCTCGTCTTGACGGTGCAGGTGGAAAAAAACGAATGGAACGGCCCTTGTCGCGCCGGATATGACGCATATCCCGTTCCAAGGACGCTCACAAGTGTGCCGTCGGTGAATTGGGAAACGGCCTTTGATTCTCCTCTGAAGAGTGGCCACATGGGGGCCTCAAAACAACTCTTAAATGACCTGAAAACAAATATTGTTCAGCATTATGGTTTAGGGGAAGGCTACAAAAAGCTATCTCAAAGATTTCAGTTGTCTCCACTATGAGGAACATAGTGAGGAAATGGAAGGCCACAGGCACAGTTCTTGTTAAGGCCAGAAGTGGCAGGCCAAGAAACATATCAGAGAGGCAAAGACGAAGGATGATTAGAATGGTCAAAAACAACCCACAGTCCACCTCCAAAGACCCGCAAGGTCATCTTGCTGCAGATGGTGTCACTGTGCATAGGTCAACAATGCAGCGCAATTTGCACAAGGAAAGGCTGTACGGGAGCCTTTTTGTTCGCAGATGCCACAAACTGAGTCACTTGAGGTATGCAAAAGCTCATTTAGACAGGCCAGCTTCATTCTGGAATAAGGTGCTATGGACTGATGAAACAAAAATTTGAGTTATTTGGTCATAACAAGAGGCGATATGCATGGTGGCAAACAAACACAGCATTGCAAGAAAAACACTTGGTACCCACAGTAAAATTTGGTGGAGTTTCCATCATGCTGTGGGGCTGTGTGGCCAGTGCCGGTACTGGGAATCTTGTTAAAGTTAAGGGTCGCATGGATTCCAGCCAATATCAGCGGATTCTTGAGAATAATGTTCAACAATCTGTCACAAAGTTGAAGTTACGCCAGGGCTTGATATTTCAACAAGACAATGACCCAACACTGCTCAAAATCTACTCAGGCATTCATGCAGAGGAACAAGTACAATGTTCTGTAATGGCCATCCTAGTCCCCAGACTTGAATGTCATTGAAAATCTGTGGGACGATTTGAAGCAGGCTGTCCATGCTCGGCAACCATCAAACCTCACTGAACTAGAGATGTTTTATAAGGAGGAACGGTCCAATATACCTTCATCCAGTATCCAGACACTCATTAGTGGCTATAGGAAGCATCTAGAGGCTGTTAAATTTGTGCACCAGTCTAATTTTGTTTTGATGGATATTGCACATTTTCAGTTAAATTTCTTGTTAAATTTCAGTACTGAAATATTACTGTGTCCAATAGTTATTTGTTAGATCAAAATGACATTGTGGACCCAAACACCCAATGATTTATAAATAAAAAATAATGGCAAACTGAACAGAATCCACTCACCATCACAGTGGCAAACATTCAGTGTCAGGCATAAAAAATTTGACAGCACCAGGCCCTGACATGATCCACGCATACTGGCTAAAGAAGCTCACTGCACTCCACAAGCGCCTGGCAGCACAAATGAACCAGCCTCTAAAGGATGGGACTCACCCTGAATGGCTAACACAAGGGCGTATGATCCTGATCCTGAAGGATCCCTCAAAGTGTACAGTCCCATCCAACTATCGGCCAATAACCTGTCTGTCCACAACATGGAAGCTCATGTCTGGCATCAAGGCGGCTAAGATAAGCGGGCACATGGACCAATACATGAGCACAGCACAGAAGGACATCGGCAAAAACACCAGGGGAGCCAAACACCAACTTTGGGTTGAACTTTGGGTCATACCAACCTGTGCACTGCCTGGATTGATTACAAAAAATGACACAGGTATCACGGAGTGCTTGGAGCTATACAGTATCAATAGGACTCTAAGGGCGTTCATTGCAAACTCAAAGCAGTTGTAGAAAACCACCCTTGAAACCAATAGCAAGCCACTTGCACAAGTGTCCATCAAATGTGGCATATACCAAGGAGAGGCACTGTCCCCACTGCTGTTCTGCATAGGTCTGAACCCTCTCAGCCAAATCATCAACCGAACTGGCTATGGATACCGACTGAGGAACGGGGCCACCATCAGCCACATCCTCTACATGGATGACATCAAGCTATACGCTAAGAGCGAGCAAGACATTGGCTCACTGATCCACACCACCAGGATCTACAGCACAGACACTGGAATGTCATTCAGGTTTGAGAAATGTAGTAGGATGGTGACAAAGAGAGGGAAGGTAGTCCACACAGAGGGGGTCTCACTCCCAGAGGGAACAGTAACAGACATTGAGGAGAGTTACGAGTACCTTGGTATCCCACAAGCAAATGGCAACCTTGAAGAGGCAACAAGGAAAGCTGCTACAGCCAAATTCCTGCAAAGAGTAAGGCAAGTCCCAAGAAGTCAGCGCAATGGCAAGAACAAGGCCCAGGCAATAAACAGCTACGCCCTGCCACTGATCAGATACCCAGCAGGAATCATAAGCTGGCCAAAGGAGGAGATACAGACCACAGACATTAAGACACGAAAGCTCATAACTATGCATGGAGTAGGGGTGGGTATTGGCAAAGAAGTCACGATTCAATTCGAATCACGATTCATATGCCACGATGCGATACTATCACGATGCATCACGATACTTGAATTATTGCGATGCATTGCAATATATTCAACATACTTCAGTGAAAATGTACCAAAAAAAAGAGGATAACTTAAATATCAGTGGCTGTGTATCTGGGTAGTGTCTTCAATTGATACATAACTCTGAGCAACTCAGTTCATAACTGAATTTATTGAATAACAAAAACAAATAAACCAAACCAATAACAAAAAAAGTGATGTTCAAACATTTGCCATTTTGGAGGTAGCTACCATCATAACAAACAAAGTAAAAAAGTGCATAGGATTTATAAAAAAAAACTAAACAAATAATTTATATTAAATATTAAATAATTAAATATTAAATTATAAATTAATAATAATCTATTTTTGGCATCAAGAATCGATGCAGCATATTGTGAAAGTTAGTATTGCGATGCATTGTCATGACGATTATTTTGCACACCCCTAGCATGGAGGGTTCCATCCCAAATCCAGCACCCCGAGACTGTACGTGAGCCGGAAGGAAGGAGGCCAAGAACTAGTGAGTGTGGGAACCACTGTCTACGATGAAACATCCAAAATCCATACATTATCATAATATTACATTAATTGGAAACCAAGAAATGTATGTTGCTTTATTTGTTTCATATAGACTTAAACAAAGGGATATATACTTAGTATGCACCAATTTCTGATTTAAAAGGTTGACAAAGTTTTAAATGTATAATCTCTCATCTAAAAACATTGCAAAATTTCTATTAAAAAGGTGAAGTTTGATTTGTGTTCAATTAGCCAATTTTTGTACAAAGCCCCACCCCTTTGCCCTGCTCAGGCTAAAAACAGAAAACCATGTTATATCTGTCAACAATTAGTCATGTGGTGTGTGCCTGTGTGGTTTCCCTGGATAAATAAGAGGTAAATAAAAGCAGAGCTCCCTGGATGACGGATCATTTCATCTTTAACTACTCTCACACACACTGGGCCATTGTCTGGAGCAAACATTACAGTGCTATTGATCACCACTGTGGCCATAATCTCCATCTGTGCGTCTGTGGCATGACTACTAACACACACAGACACAGACACACACACACGCACGCACGCACACACACACACACACACACACACACACACACACACACACACAGACACAGACACACACACACGCACGCACGCACACACACACACACACACAAAAGCATATTGTCTTTAAAAGCGTATAGTCTTTAAAAACATGCCTTTCCTCTGTCACCTCCTGTGCACTCTGTCATGCCTGTTGATCGCCTTAAAGGTCACCACATGTAGCACTGTCATTAGCTGTCAGTCCGGCATGCTCCCCTCTGCTTACTTCATGACACGTCCTGCTATAGTTTAATGTCTCTGCACTGTTACTTGAGGTTATTTAATGTCCATTGTAATGGTGGACAAAACCACAGGCAAGCTTTGCTTTTGGGAGGTCAGACAGCTCCTTTGAAGCCTCATGCATGTGTAAAATTCAATTTGTCCAGATTAGGGACTGACACAAAAATGCTCACTGGCTGATGTATATA
Organism: Paratrypauchen microcephalus; assembly: GCA_036785185.1. Taxonomy (NCBI): domain Eukaryota; kingdom Metazoa; phylum Chordata; class Actinopteri; order Gobiiformes; family Gobiidae; genus Paratrypauchen; species Paratrypauchen microcephalus. Next base: position 3,189,666 of record JAVJIX010000052.1, on the reverse strand, counting down.
TTGGGTTATAGCAAATATTAAGTTATCTGTACATGCATACAAAAAGAATAAATTGTGTTCTGTTCATAGTTTTTTATATTTTGTACTATCATCCCTTTTTCTGCATTCTCTCACTTCATCTCCTCCTGGCCTCCTGTTTCCTGACCCTCAGATGTGGAGATGGATATGGTGGAAAATTGTAGGCAAAGCAATAAGATTCCCATGGTAAAAACTGGTACATAAAATTACAATGCACTTTTAATCTCTTGTTTGGCTTCTGCACTAATCAAAGTTTTTTCACATGAAGTATAAAATGCATATACAAAATTTGACATTGCTTGTTTTGTTATTTGCAATTATTCATACATATGATGCTGAGGTGATTTAAGGACATTGGACTGCCTGAGGGGGAGAAGAGTAAGAGGTTTTGTTCCCTCCAAACCTCAACACTAACTAATCAAGTCCTGATATTTGAGATTGCAGTTAGAACATAGATGATTGTACCTTTAATTAGTAAGCGGAGAAACAGTATCTTGTTTTCTGAATACAAACACCACATCTAATGAAGTGAATTTTGGCTCCCCAAATGAATACTCACTAAAAGAATCCCTTCTTTAACTTACTTGTTAACAAAACTGACAATTTGAGACGGGGCATTTGTGCATTGTGGTGTGGGCATGAGACTTTTGATAAGGTGGGGACAGGGAAGAAGAGGAGAATAAATAAGAAGTAGGTAAACACAGGTGTGGCGTGCTTTTTTTCTGTTGGGAAGGTGAGGCGTAATCACCGCAAAGTTTAATCAGTTCAGATCAATTATTCATGGTCAGGGGCCTAGATTTCTAAAATGCCCCTTCTCTCTGACTCTCTCTCCTTCTCTCTCTGACAGCGCTGTATGAATTATTCACAGAGCATTTACACAAAGAACTCCATACTTGGATACCTGATCAGTCAGTTAGAAACATTATGCAACCGGGAATGTCAATTAGAAGCTGGGGGATGGCTATCATAATGCAAAAAGCAAAACATCTGGAAGGAAAGATCTGGTACATTGGGGGATGATTATTCATAGAGCGCTTCAACAGGCTCGGCAAAAGTCTGAATTGTTCCAGTGTTGTGTCCTCCCCATTTATCAGTTTATCCTCCTACAATGTGCTCCATCAGATTACGGGCTGGGAGAGGTTTAATAATTCCCCTGCAGATCCCTCCACCATCCTCCCATCTTCCCCCACTCACCTCTCCGTCTTCAAAAAAAGAAAAAAAAAAAACCCCACCTCACTCAACCCTGGACTGCTCATTTACTATGATGCCACCCGCCTCATTTTCATTCTCGGCAAATCACCCACATGTCCTTCATCGTAGCTCTCCTTGCTTCCTCTCTTTACCGGCGCGGGCTGCTGTGTGCTGTTTGTACAAGAGTTAAAACACTTCAAGGATGTCATCTCACTCTCCGACCACAGCAAACCCCTTGGTCATTCTTCCGTTTGGTCACTGCATGGTCCCTCTAGGCAAAATGACCTTCTGCTTTCTCTAGACTGAAAAGATCCCCCAGTGTCTGTTTAAAGATCTTTACGGAAAAGACAGATAGGGAAATGGAAGACATTTTTCTCTGTGTAAGCTTTTAAAAAACAGAATTCTTGTCGTCTGTATCACTATAAACATGTTTCAGTCACCTGTCAAATGTTAATGTTCTTGGAGTTGTTAACAATGCACACTAAATGTGAACTAAATTGTAAACATACAGTGGGGTCTTTGTAATTGCAGTTGCAATAATCAATCAGAAAATAGCTTTTTTTTAAACTAGATAGAATAGAATGGAATCAGTGTTTTGAGACTACTGCCATTGTGTCATTCCAGTATTTTGCAGCCTTGTGACAGTATATAATAACGATAATTAATTTAGTTATCCTTAAGTAAATGTGAGATAGGAAAAAATAGCAAAAAATACCACTGTTTTTTATCTTTCTTTTTTTTGTAGCCAGACCCAAGTAAGGTGCCCAATTTAATTTTTCATATTAAATACATCTAGGTAAGTAAGGCCATGTAAAATATCTGATTCCATACAGAACTAATGGATTTCTAGAAAGGAAACAAAATTATCCAGTTTTAATATATGACATGGGCTATTTGTATGGTAGACATAACACACAGAAGTTACAGAAGCATTAGAATGCTAATGCTTCAGTGACTGTGATACAATTGTTGACTTAGTTCACTTTTATATTTTAGACACACCAATCTTACTTTTTAGAAGTTTGAGTGTATGCTGTGTACATATCCACTGGGTCTACCTTCTTTTGATCTTGCCCTGAACGCCACGCTTCTTTACGACAGGTAAGTGGTGACAACTTTAAAAACTAATTGGACAGTTGGATTCCTAAGGACACACTGTACCAGAGGTGACTGAAAAGTTGGAACAAGGATAGAGGAGGGAAGGTGCCACAGAAGGGGTGGTCAGGCGGAGAAAGCTAGACAAATCGACGTCAGAGAGATGAGAAAGTGTAATTCGTGCTTGTGGCAATCCATCATGGCTCCCTGGCAGCATCCAACCATAAGTCACCAAATAATCATGCTCAATAATTTAGAGGAATCACCTGTGTCCTGTTTGCCCTTGTAACACATTTCACTGTAACACCGCATCATGCCATATGCTCCGTGACACTCTTTGGAAATACATTTTGACCAGTGCACTGACTGCAGGCTCTAGAGCATGACAACAGGTTAGAGAGGGGAGAGGGGCAGAGGTAAAGATGGGCCCTCATTCCTCACTATGTATCTTGGCACGCCCAAATGTGACTGACCAAACTAATAGGCGATCACTCTTGACATCTCCATGGAAACTGAATTGCTGATACACAATTCTGCATTGTTTTCTGCCATTCCTGTAATATCTCCTGATGGTCTGCAAAGAAAGGTAGACATGTTTGTAGGGTCTATTCAAAGTTTGCCATGAAAATAACAACTTGATTTGGTGTACTCAAACGTAAATCAAGTTGAGTTAAAATAGTGTCAATCATTGTAATTGTACTCAGTTGTCAAAATCCTATCTTTGAAATGTAAACAGACAAGTACAAATCTGTTCATAAGGTGTAATTGTTCATTTACATACTTCTTCCAACTCATGCATGTCTTTAGACAAGAGTGAAACGTCAAAGTATGCAAAAGAACATGGGTGTAGGTTTGTTTATTTTTCTCCCTGGCAGCAATGCTAACCACAATTCAATTCAAATTTTGATAGTGCAAGCAAGTGCAGTGATGGGAAGAATACTTTGAATACTTTGGTCCAGTCAGAGTACTGTATTCTGAATACGTAGAATTTTACATTGAGTTGCATTTATATTATAATGTAAAATGCAACATAGGATTGAAAACAACATCATATTTGTTTCACTGTTTGTTATGAATTTCCTATCACTGATTACAGAAGTTATAATCACAGTTGCATGTGCCATAAGAGTGTTGTTTTCTGTTTTTTTTCTCACTGATTATGTGCCATTTGAAGCCTAAATTGTGTAATCAGGTACCGCCATATATTCCTTTTGATTTTAGGAAAGTAACAGTATTCTGAATATCACTAAATGAAAGAGTAACTGGAATACAATTAATTAAAATTAGTATTCTGAATACATATTCTCAGTATATGTATTCAGTTACTTCCAAACACCAAGTAAGTGTGAGATAAGCTGGGTAACTCTTGAACCTATGTACAGTGTGTGACAACCACACACCGTGTAATCAGTTTCTAATTGCAAAGACTTTCCATAATGCCATACATAGTCTACATCTTCTTGAGTAAATGATTGTATCCTATAACCTATAGCGGACTTGCTCTTGGCTCAGAGACATGATGAATCAGATAAATGTAGCGTTTCTCAGCAGCACGTGTCTGGCTCTGGACAGCGGACAGTCCATTCATCCTCATCATGTTTCTGTCAGAGCTCAGCAGTGGACGAGTGATGACAGTGCTGTCGGACCCTCCTCCATCTGTCTGTCTGAGTGATAAAAATGTGCAAAGTGTTCTTAAGGTGGGATCAATAGATTTATCTCTGAGGTCTACCATGATATGATTATTATTATGTGCACTAATAGGCTGGTGGTCTTAGAATTAGGCTTCACCTCCTGCCTGGACATATGTGGTCATATCTTTTTGTGTCATGATTTGTATTTAAATATAACTACCATGCCAATGAATTCTGAGATTTTTCCTATCCAGAAACACAGCTTGTTTGATTGAACCATTCACCACAATTGACTATCACCTGTTGTAATCCACCACTGATCCTTCCTTAGATCTTGAGGGTCATATATTGTTTTCATGATATTGTTGAAATAGTTATAGAAGATATGCAAAATAATTTAAAAAAATGAAAAAGATGGAAAAAGATCAGAACAAGTAGAAAATTAATGCCTCAAACAAGACATTTACTGGTCCATTTGACCACATTCTTGAGCAATTGTATCACCTGATTATCGCTATTGAGTTACCTTCAAACTATCTTGTGTGTTGTTTGTATGTGTCCATTCTCAAAACACTTGCTGCCTATAATTCATCAGATTAAGACAGTGTTAATCTGATGATCCGTTCTTCACATCACCTGCAGTGGTCAAAATTGATGTTCAACCTCTTAAACCCCCAAATCCACAGCATTATTTGGATGTGGATCCATGGGTGAGTTTTCAGACACCTGTCTGTGTGACTCCCTGACCTTTCCTCAGTGTCACTTCTTTTGTGTGTGACTGTGAGCTTGGCTGGTCATGTGTGTATTTATTTTATAGCTGCAGATCGCTGCACGGACTCAGGAGATGCTCCTAAAATGTCACTTGGTTGTGCTTTGCTTTACCACACAGTTTATACAGCTTCAATGATTTCTTTCTCTTCGACTGTGAGCGTGGACTTCCTGCTTTCCTGCCTGGAATGGGGAAGAGTAAATAAGTGGTAATGGGAAGTGTACAGGGAGGGGGGAGTCTGCGGACGTCTTTCTGTCATCGCTTTAGGAGGTTGCGACCCTTAAGCGCGATGGCACAGAGCTGTTAAATTATGCAGCCTGTGTCTCCAGCTCACGATCTCTAAAGGAGGTGGGTTTGTGATTGCTGGAAGCTGACGGACTGGCATTTGCACATGAAAATCATCCCCCAAAACACCAGTTCTGCTTAAGTAATACTGTACAGGGACCTTCAGTGTGTGAGAAAAGAGCACTGGGAGACTAGGGGTGCAGTTCAACATTTAACACCAAATATCACCTTATGAATTTTTATCATAACACAACAAGATGATACTGCGAAATGAAAATCGTAACTTTTATAATTTCAGTATTTTTATTTGTTTTCTAATTTTTCATAATCAATTAGTGCCTAGGTGTTGTTGTGCCTTTGAGCAAAGTACTTAATCCACATTTTCTCACTCTGGCCACTGTTTGTTTTGTAGTGTTGCTCACAATATGTATTCATTTTTGAATAAAAGCACCACTCAAAAAGGGGGTAAATATATTCTATATTGTATTTTGACAAATAAAGTCATATAAATTAATATCTTTCAAAGTCAAAGGAAGGCATTAAAATACCATTGTGAGTAACTGTGGGCAAAGTAAACTGTCAAAAGGTTGATTATAAGTGCAGAAAGAAGTTGTGTGATCTGAAGCTGAAGCGACTTTCCTGAAAGTGTCAATATAATGAGCATAAACAGGAATGGAGCGGCGCAGTGGCAGAGAGGCCTGTGGGACCAGCGCACTCATAAATCATCTTTCTAAGTGGGGTCAAGGGCCATTTGACTAAGACATGAGCAGAAATGTGATTTTATTTTCTCACCAATAATGCGATATTACTACGGATATTCCAGTATACACATCGATTAAATGCCACGATTTTGTGTTGGCAACATAGACACTCCAGGAGGCTGGTTTAATGCAACTAAAAATCAATGAGAGCCAAAAAGCAACACTGTGCTTCCCTTTTACAGGCTTAAAGGGACTGTGCATGTTTTATATGGTTTAGTTATATTTGAAACAGTGTGCTGCGACCAGTGATTTCTTGTGTTTTACATAAAATTACATAAATCATTGTCTCCATAATTCTGATTGAGGATATTGCGGATGTTTGAAATTTAAACTGAGTATGACAATAGTTTACCTGTTACCTTTGTAAACGATAACATTTATATACATGCATAAAATTTGCTCATGGACTGTACTTTTACTTTTATCACAGTCTCTTTCTGTGAGATACATCACCTATTCTTTTCTCTTCCACCTCCTTTCAAAGAAAATAATTGTTTAAATTGTTGTAATCTCAGTGATAATCTTGATTATTTTTCCAAAATAGAGCAGCCCTACTATTACGCATATAGTGCCCATTTTGACACTTCATTTTAATGTGTGTAGAATCCCTCAGTCGTCCAGGTAGAATCCATGGTAAAAGTAGAAATTAAATTTGTCAACTGGACAAAGGTTTATTTGGTCGAATATGTTTCGCAGCTCATCCAAGCTGCTTCTTCAGCTCTGGTCAGACGCTGGTGGACACTGCCTGTATCTACCTGAAGGGAGGAGCTAGGCAGTGTATACCAGCACTCTAGCCAGAACTGAAGAAGCAGCTTATAATAAACTTTTGTCCAGTTGACAAATTAAATTTCTCCTTTTGCCACTTTATTTTAATTTATTCTGTTTATTCTATTAGACAGATCAGAGTTAAAACTGTAGCATAAGAGCCCGATGATATACTAAAATATATTACAGATCTTGTGCAGCTGAGTAAATTAAAGCCACACAGTAATTGAAAATAAGTATTTGTTTTTATTGCCATTTATTATAATATTCATTGTAAGCGGTGACAAAACAGCCCACATTGTTCCAAGAAGTTAACTGTTAGTTAGACAATTAGGGATGGAGAGCTCCTGATTAATTTCATTGAGCCCACAGAGTGCAGTTAAAGAGAGAGAGGGTCCATCCTTGTGTATGCTGGACCATGTCTGTGCGGGAGGCAGAGCTGTGGGGGTGCAGGGGCGAGAGGAGCCGATAACTGGCCCTGCTGGGAGAAGGGGGGCTGTTGAGAAAATAGGAGAAGAAGAGGGCGGAGCATCGGACACATGACAAATTGTGATTAATAAATGTGGTTTGGGACGGCAGTGTGGAGGGTTGTTATTAATAGAGAGAATTAGAGTGGCTGTGCAACTCAATCTGCGCTCTGTCACTCTGCATCAGGTCCGATAATCAGAGCCTAATGAAACAGCGCAACACCGGGATGTAGACATATCCACCTGAACACACTGAGATTACCAATGCACACCTATTTTCCACATGAACCCAGGCAGCTTGCACAACACTGGACATGACAACATGACTATGGAGCTGTTAGTCATAATGTGTACAGTATTGACATAATTCAATTTTATTTTATTGTATTTCAGGACAGTGCAGCTGCAAAATGCTCAGCAGCACATGACTGGATAAAATTTGTCATGCTGTTGTAGACATTTTTTAATATTATTTATATTATTTTTACAGGGGAACCAGAGAAAAAATCCTAGATGAAATTTCTATAACAAAGAGTTATTATTATACTGTTTTGATTAAGGACTGACACAAACAGTGCAAATGCCTTCATGTGTTGTGTCTCAATCAATTGCACATTTAACAAAATATGAACTGAATATTTAATGTCTTTTTAAGCCCTAAACTGGACTTACCTCAAATCACCCCTCAATGCCTCTAATGACCTTTACACTGATTTACACTGGTGATGCTCCTGCTACACTGACAGTGTCAGTGAGAACAGTGATGAGCGGTGAGGCCCCTGGGAACATGGGCACCTGCAGCAGCTCTGAGCCTCTGGGGGCCCATGTGCCTTCACCCCTCTGAGCTTCAAACAGGGTTAACAGTGTGATAGTCTCAGCTTCTGCACTGGTAATGATAGTGAGCAGAACCACAGCAGCACGTATATACAGACTGTATTGAATAATGAACTAAGACAGTCATTAGTGGGTAATTAATCCAGAAATTGTGCCAAATTGTTTAAGGTGTGAACTGAACTTAATGAAAAAGAAAATACTGTGGCCATATGTTGACTGTCACAACATAAAACAAATAAATGATGATAAATAAATATTATATCCAACTGCTTACAAATTTCTTAGATATTTGGGGAAAATTTAGTAGTAAATATATATATGTAATATATGTCAGTGTGTTTTTTGTCCTCCATAAGGTTCAAGAAAAATAAAATAATCATATATTATAATATAATATGGTAAATTTCAAAAAATATTTTTGAAGCCTCTGGTAGTGTCAAAATCTGTGTTCAATCGTTCTGTCAACTATATCAACCCTTTTCAAAAACCTAATTAAGTCAGTCAGTAACATTATCATAACTCTAAAAGCCCATCCTTACTGTAGTGCGGCAATGATTTCAACTTACATGTTTAGTTAGACTGGAATAATTATAATTGTGTTTTTGTGTGTCTAATATGGAAATACTGTTGCCATAGATGTTAAGTGATTGTAATACTTATATTTGGTGAATGTCAATAACGTAAACTTATATTACCTATACAAATTGTATCAGTGAAGAAATGAATAGGAAGGGCAGTGGTGGCACCAAGACATCCTCATATTTTAATATTAATCACCTCAGTAATATTTAAAGAGCCTTTAAAAATCCAATCCACATCTGAATGTTGGCAACGATTATGTGTACTGCTCTGAGTCAGGACCTTCGAGACACAACGTCTGTAACCCCCAAACTTATACTGACACAGCTTTTAAAGCTGTGTCAGTAAAATGCACATCGCCGCCCACCCTGCTCAGGAACATCACAAGCTACGTACCAGCCTCAATTTCCCCGCTAATCCCAGTTGTCCTTGGAAAACTGCTGTTAAACTGACCAATGTCTGGAGGGATGAGCCGAATGATCCTTACATTTCCGGACAGTGGTGACTGTTGCTGAGGAGAGGGGAGGTCGAGGAGGGACTGTCTGATGAAAAGGGTGGCTGTCATCAATACTGAATGTAGACCTATTCCCCTTGGTCCCCCTGCCCCAGAGATTAAACTTTAAACTCACATAAGGGCTGTTTTATCTGTCAGACAGCTAATACAAACCTCACAGCAAACCTCAGGGGGGCAGATGATATGAACAGGAATCTTACACATCATGGACGAGATATTACTTTTAGATATTAGACATAAATATTATAATGATCAGTTGGGAATAATAATCTAATATTTAAGATGCCAAAGTTACCATATGAATAACATGACCAAGAATGCACAACCAACAGCACACTGCATGGGCAATGGGAGAGCAAGTTAAAAATGAATCATTGAATAAATTGTGCCACATAAGTTTACTTCCACATACATATGTTTTTATCAGGTCTACAACAAATTAGGAGGATACTCCTAAAACACACATCTGGGGAATATCTTGTGTTTTCGTGTGAATTCACGTCAAAGGAAATAATTGTAATAAAATGATCGAAATAGCACACAGCCCCATAGACCTATTGATATTCGAGTTTGGATATCATAGCCCTGTTCCTAATGAATTGTGCTTGATGTGCTCCTTATTTACGCGTGTGGTCCTTGATCAGTTTGACTTTGACACGGGCGCTGTGGAGACAGGCGCTGGTGTGGAGCAGGGTGTCTCACTAATGAGCCTTTAGAGCTGTGGGGCGCGAGGCGCACACTCCGCCAGTGCGCGCGGGGGAATGGTCTGGGGAACGTTTAGTGGCTCCTCTCCATCCCTCACCATCACACAGGCGGCGTTTTACCCACGGCCTCTGACGGCAGCGTTTTCATCCAGAGCTCAAGATGAAAACATCTGCCTTGCTTTTGCAAGTTTTTATCAAACATTACTGAAGCCTGTAACAGGTGAACACTGCTAACGAGCGGGTGAGGCGTCTGTGTGCCGCGGCATTGTTAGCGCCCAAAAGAACCCCCCAAAAGAAAACATGTTACTCACCACAAGTACATAAATATTCACTAACAGTATGCTTCTTTAATACTTTGACATGTAGGCTACACAATGCCCCTTGGACTAACCGTGAAATGATTTTAGGCGTACATCTAAGTGCTCATTTGCGTCTACCTTAATTAACGCAACAGAACTAAGCTCCTCATCAGATATAAGATTTTCCAACCAAAATGAAACTTCTTACATCCAATCAGAAGTGAAAGTCGGGAAAGTATAGGCCTACCTAGCCTAATTGCTAGGGTTAGGTTACTATTACGGTCGGGTATTAAGGCGCACAAGCTATAAACACTTATAATAAACACACTATAAAAGTGTATAAACTGATGTTATACAATGTAGTAAGTAAACTGTCAGAATCATATTTTGAGCAAATAGCCTACTGGTGTACACAAGGCTAGAAACATGATAGAAATCCTAAGATAAGATCGGTAGGCTATAGCCTACTTTCAATATGCAGGCTATGTTTTGAGGCAGAAACCATTTGTTACGAATTTTGATCAAATCTACTAACATATACCAACTTTAAATGCGAGTGAAAGCACTTACGCGACATGCGTGCGAGCTGAGAGGGAGGGATCAATCTAACAGGTGTCGACTGGTGCAGCCCACAGCCCAACATCAAGCAGAGCGGGAGGCAGCGGACAGCAGCTCACACGCCGTGGAGCTCATCGTCTTTTAGAGTCGCACCGGGCTTGTTTTAATAAATCTAAATTGTGATATTTACATTTTTCTTGCCCATGGAGAAAGAAGAAAGGATTACGCACTGATGCACTGATTAAGAAACTCTCCACACTTTCTTGGCACTCTCTTACGCACAGTCGGCTCCAACTCAGCACTTGGCGTCGGGGTCTCCGAAGTGATTGAATAATTTGAGAGGGACTGAACAGGACTGGAGCACCGACAAATCCATCCTTTCATAATGGTAAGTACAGTGTATTTGATAAGGAAAACAATAATAAGAATTGCAAAAATTAAGTACAGTTACTTTCATATAGAACACAAAATACTTTATTTTAATAAATTATCTTATTAATTAACTTTATTTACAATTTCTTAATATCCACTTAAGTTTTAGCGCATACAATATTTTAGAACAATTCTAAAACAAGAAAACGCTGAATGGTTGTGTTTTGTTTTGCAGATGTACATTTATTCACTGGGCTCTCTCAAACTACAGGCTGAGTGAGGACTTTTAATATTCCTGATTAACAGGTGTGACAAACATCATGGTGCCCGTAAAGGCCAGAAAACTCAGAAGAAAACGATTTCATTGAAGAGGCACAAATATCAATTGGATCCAAAAATTGTGATATTCACTTGATGTATTAATACAATTGATATGAGTTTGACAGCCTGTTCCAACATCCCTTTAAGTCCCTCTCTCAGGCCATGTTTTATGTGAAACCAAAGTGAGATTTCAGAAAAAGGTGAGCCACAAATTAAATGATCTACTTAAATAATATCCTGCTCTAAACTAAATCTGTTTTCTTTCTTGTCTTTTTGATCCAGGTGTTCAACATTCATCTTACTGTGATTTCCGCTGGGTTCTGTGGTCCAGGGGATTCTCCAGAGCGTCAGCTCATCTGGGGCTTTTTTATTTTATATTTTCTCTCAATTTTCACACCTGTATAGTCTTGTTCCAGTTCTCCCAGAGACTTCACCCTGGCCGGCACTATTCCACCTAAGGGGGAAGAAGACTTCCTGACGCTGGCCGCCTCGCGGCTCAGCCGTAGGAAACGTGTGATTGGAGCTGCAGTGGGTGTGGCCATGGTTCTCGTACTTTTGGTTGCCATTCCTCTGCTGGTCCATACGACCAAAGTGGGGAGTGTTGGAAATGCCGGTAGCCATTATGAAATGCTTGAATCCTGCAAAATGGTATGTGACAGCACAGCTCAGCCAGGCCAAGAGCTGGCCGCTGTATCTCCACCGCCACAGGATTACTCTGGAAAGAAGATCAGGTCTGGTCTTCGTGGGCCCCCAGGGATTCCCGGACCCCCAGGAGCACGTGGACCCCCTGGAGAGCCAGGCAAACCTGGACCACAAGGTCCACCAGGCCCAGGCCCAGGTGGCTATTCCCCCTCCCTCTACTCTCCTAAAATTGCCTTCTATGCAGGGCTGCGCAGACAGCATGAAGGGAGTGAAATACTAAAGTTTGACGACGTGGTCACCAATGTGGGCAACTATTATGAGCCCAGCACTGGGAAGTTCACATGTCCACTACCTGGCATCTACTTCTTCACCTACCATGTCCTTATGAGAGGCGGAGATGGCACTAGCATGTGGGCCGACCTAAAGAAGAACGGGCAGGTCAGTCTAATATATGCACTGTTTGTATGTATGCACACACACATACAATGCATCTCTTCACTGGTGACCACCCATGTTTGACTCACTCACCTCAGCAAAATTGAGCCTTTCTAATTCAGAGCACATTCCACTTAGCAGGTGTCAAAATGACAGGAAAAGAATGAAAGAGAAATCCTCCTCCTCATTAAGAGGAATCCATGGTATATAGTTTGAAATCAGTGGCCAGAGATATTTGCATTCCCGCATGTAATGTAGCTAAATGACAAGTGGCAGAACGCAGCAGCCACCACCAAATGAACAGTCTAATTAGTAAGTATCATACACAGAGCTTGATTATCGCCTAAACAGAGGAGCAAAAGAGCACGGCAGAAATGTCTGTCAGGACGCAGACTAGTCAGTTTACACCTCAGCTAAATAAATAATGAATGCAAAATTGACAGTCCACTCATCCACTCCCTCATTCCCCAGACACTAATTAAAGACACTGTGGCTGATGGGGGGTGGGAGCGGAAAGGTGGGATAAATCACAGACGTTTCAACCAGAGATCTCCAAATTCAGGAAACATTCTTCAAGTTGTTTTTCACATTCATTCATTCATGAAGGACGTTAAATGCAAATCCTCACCTCTCAGCCTCCAGACATCACTGTGTCAAATAGAGGCAGCCACGGATAACAGATAACAGCTTATTACAACTGAGTAAGAGACAACATAGCACATTTATACTTGAGTAAATGTTTAAAAAACATGTATCATTCAGTGCTGTTTTATTGTATGTGAATACGGCCACAGAGGTGAGAGGCTGCAGGCCTAATGTCCATATTGTCATTCAAGCCATCTAAGACTGTTTAATAATTTACTCATCTTAGATTAGATCCTCTGCTGAGCGGCTTCCCTCCTCTAACCCTTTTTCTGCTTGTTCATTGATTCTCCATTAATTATCTTTTCACTCAACTCAATTATTTAACCTCACCCAGGTTCGTCTGACACCCGTCATGTGCTCCACTTCAACAGTTTGGTTAAATTGAGCTCTCACTTAACCAGAGAATCCTAACCCAAGTGTTATAGATGAAAATGAGTGTAAATAAAATGCCAGTGGAGTGTGGGATCATGTAGTATAGCTGGTGAAGCCTTGAGGCAGACAGGTACACAGCCTGAGGCCAGTGAGTGGCTGGGGCCTCCTAAATGGGCACTATGTCTGACAAGCTGGATTGCTAACTCCAGAATTAAACAGCCTGTTTTACCATTGCCGTAGGTGATGAAGCTTTATTGGATATTTTGTCTGAGCTGGGAGGTTTTTTGGCAAAGCCTTGAGGAGAATCCACCTTTCCTTTTTGATTTCTCTTGCAAAACATACAAAGCCATTTGAAGCAGCACTGTCAAACTTTTCAACTACACTCATGGCTTCCTGCCTCACTATTTATGAACAAAACTGTGGCTACAATTTGGTTTTGATTTTGAATTTTGTAATGTTTAATGCATAAATATATTATGCCACCTCAAATTAGTCGGATGTGACCAGAAACTTCTGACAATACTTTTAGATTTTGGTAGAGGTATACAATTGCCATTTCACTGAATATCACACTTTGGATTGTGATTATGGTGTATAGTCTGATGATAAAAGCCAGTGGGGTGGCTCTTTTAATACATACACATGTAGAACCTTAAGTGTTAATGAACTGTAAGTATATTATATCATTATAATTAGCGTGTATGTATTCTGACAACACGTGTCAACATGACAGGAACATGGTGAGACGTGTGCTCTGAAACAATACAGACAGTGGGAGAGGCAGAGAGACAAGACAAGTGAGTTCAAAGGATGGAGCAGAGAAAGATAGATGACTTCATGGAGGTGTGGAGACAGTGGGCTGGTAGACGAGGCTTTGGGGAGGCTGCTGTGAAGGCCCGATGACCAATGGACACCCACTTCACTGACAGGCTATCAGCGATGGGAGCAACAAAATAAGACAGAACCAGTCTATAAACTGTTTATAGCATACAGTTATTTGTGAATTCACCATCGAAATGAACTGGCTTTATCACAGGGGCAAATGTTAACTGGCCCTATGGAAAATGTCTAATTCACTTTAATTTTCTGCTTGCAGATAAAAAGGGGTCTGCCATTTACTTCTTAAACCTGTCATACAATACATTGTACTAATAGTGGTTCTAGAATGCATGGCATGTTTACTAAGATGTAGAGATACACAGAAACTAAAGGGTGTTATTATATTATCCATTCAAAGCAATATCAAACATAAGCACAAGCTATTTTAGTTTCTGAGACTATGCTTAAAAAAGACCACATCTTGAAAAGATTATAGAATAGCTCAAATTATAATTAAATACTGCTCAATTAGCAGAGATGGTAGTGAAATATAGTTCCGCTTCAACAAGTTATTTTCATTAAACAGCCTAAATAGTGAGTTCAAGGCAGATTTCTTTAGTCATGTGGCATCTTGAATTAAGGTATCAAGTTCTCTGGAGGATGTGCTAATCATAGTTAGGCATGCATGCATGGGATTCTTATAAAACCCCATGCATGACCAATATAAATTACATTCACTTAATCCATGCTCTATTATGGACCCACTGGCTCACACCCGAATCCTACCTTCACCAATCACTGCAGCCTGACAGGCGGACAGCCACAAAGCAGCACCCTGTAACTACCTCTAAATTGGCAATATAAGAATTTAAGAGAATATAATTACAATTAATATTTGTTTTGCATCTTCATTGTATAGTCCAATCAGGCTTACATGTTATTTATACTCATCTAATGTTGTGAGTATATGATGATGAATTTGTGTTGTATTTCTGTAATTATGTAATATTGATTTAACTTGGGCGCATAGGTTGTAGCTGCTTAATATGCAACCTTTGTAGCAAATGTTATTAAGACTGTCTATGCTAATGCTAGCGTGTTTATGCTGGAGAAGGCAGGTAATACGTCTTGTTTGGCTTTTTAAGCAACCTCTCCCCCTGTGCTAGTTAATTACTTTGCATGGCGTACTTGTCTAATGCATTATGTGCAACTGTATGTCAGAATTAAATATCCTTAATACCGAGTGCAATGTAGACTAATAGATACCGGTTGAGCTCCTGTTTAATCTTGCCTGTGTTTTTCACCTGTCATAGACTCCTTTAATAGCTCACTAAAGGTCACATTATTTCACACAGAACTGTTAAAATGTCATCACTTGCTGTAATGACCCTTACCTGTATTCACTTTGTCTGTACTGCGACTTGTATAGGCTACAGGTGGAGTGTAATTAGTCCAATGCTGGTAGCCAAAGATTCATAACATTTGAATTTAATTTAATAAATCATTCATCTAAAAATTTTAGGCTTATTTGAAGTTGTTGTTTGGGCCTTAGCCTCAGGTAATTTGGCAGAAGAATCTAATAAAAACTGTAACTGTAGGTACAGGTACCACTGAGGCTAATGAGGGATATGATTTGATGTGTGAATGCTATAAGAAGACTGTATAAAACCAAGCAACAGCATTCACTTTGCCTATTTCCAATGCAATGTAAGAGAACCAAAACAGGAAGTGTTTTGGTTTTAGAAAACTAGAAAAAAGGCATACAGGTCTTGTCAAAATTAATGACAGTGACAGAGCCTAATAGAATGTAAACTAAATAGAATTTGTGAGCTAGGACAAATGTAAATTTGTGAATTTATCAGAGCAGAAATGTTTTGTTGTTGTTAAACCAGGGCTCATTAACTCATCTGGTCTTGGGGACTGGATGGGAGCAGCTGTTGTTGAGCGAGCTGTAATCCTGAATGGCAGGTAATAGCAATCTAAGGTATGGCTCAATGCTACACTCTCTTGTCGCTGTGTAATCCCCAAGCTCCCCGAGGTAAGGGAAAACCTATTCAATAAATATTCTATTTCCACAACATCGCCCTCCTCAATCCTCCTCCTCTAACCTTCCTCGTGCCGTGTGCCGGGGTCCCCTAGGTAAGTTTAACAGCTACTTTTCTATTGTCTCCGCTCTAAGAGGTCAGTATATCACAGTGAATGAATCCTGTCACTTTTATTACCAGTGGAACAGAGCAGCACAGATAAAAACAGGACTTTATAAACCCCCCCGCCCATCCCTTTCTCACAAAATAGCCTTGCTTGATCAGTCTCTCCTTCCGCACCCCTCCTGTTTCTTTGCTTAGCCCTCTGCCCCTTGCTTTTGTTTTGTTTTTTTCTTATAGTCTCCTCTTGTCTGTCTTATGTGCCACGGTTGTGTTGTAAATGACACTGCCACTGCCCCCCACCCCATTGCACCCCACCTCCTCCTCAGCTCCCAGGAGCGTTTAGTGGAGGCCTATAATGAAAGGGCTAGGCAGAGACATAGACAGCCACAGGCAAGCCCCTGGGGCCCCTGCCTCACGCCTCACAGCTCTGCCAGGCTCAGGATCAGTGCAGTGTGCTGCCAGTTCGCTTGGATCAGCCTGCGTCTTCCTGTCGTATCCATCGTCTTCTCTTCCTAATCCAACCATGGAGCCCTTATCCCTGTCTGTCTGCCATCTGCATTCATAGATGGGAGAATTATTCTATCTGCTATACATCGCAAAGCAGTTTTTCACAATGGGAAAAATGTTGTTCTCATAAATATTCTCCTGTTAAAAATATGAGGAGTGAGAATTGAATACCCCAGATGGAGAAGAGCTCTGTGCTGTTACACTGTTTGGTCAAAATAATGAGCAGGATGACATATGCCCAGTGTCAATATACAGTCACAATAACAGCATCACTGTCAGAAGCAGCCAAAGATGCAAATGTGATATTGGCTGTCACGACACATGTCAAGCAGAACAACAATATAACCTTTAGAGATGACAGAAGACATTTGAGAGACAGGTCTTAAGGGGGTCTCACAATATTAAGTGTTTATAGACAGCAAACAGTCTAAACATTTGACTGCCAACAAATAGGTTAGTAATGAAAATATATACTCTGTTGGATGTGACAGATTGCTACTTACTGAAACAGTACTGAAACACTGTTGGACATTCAGTTTGTGTAATCTTAAAATTGCACTGAACCAGAAACAGTATTTTTTTTGGCTTTTTATGTATGTATGTGTTTTTGTTTTTTTTACACTAAATAACCCATTATAAATACAGTTTTGATTATTGCTTGCATCACCACTAAGAAACCTAATGCAGGATTCATGACACCATAAGGATTCATACTGTGTACAACAGAGAGAAGGGGGGGCAAAATTGATCTGTGCACATGTGGGTAGAGGAGCATATTATTTTATTACACTAATTCAGGCCTGGTTGTGGTCGATTGACAGTTTTCAAATGAATGCGGGCTTGTGGGGAGAAAGGCCACTGTGATGGGGTGACATGATGGTAGTTGAGTTGCAGATCATATTCGGGGGCTGTCACAGAGGAGCGCGAGGCCTGTCTGGATGCTGACAAAGATTGAGTGCTCCGAGCGCAGATGGACAGTGAGACAGACACAAGGCCACTGACGGTTGACATGTGTCGGATAATGGCAACAGCTACTCCAGGATTATTGATACGTGCAACTCCAGAGGATAGTGGAGAGGAACGCTGGGGAGAAATTGTATTTTACAGATTGGTTAAGAAAATGTAGAGGTGCTAGGTCAAGATTAGCTTGAACGTGTTTAGTTGTTGACAGAAAAAAAGGGTGAAATTTGGTGCTGGTTCTGTTCATTTCTTTCTGACTATTTGGTAAGAAGGTCCCAAATGATCCATATACTGTAAATGGAAAAGGCGTAAAACTTCCCAATATTACTGTTACAGTTTACTGCAGCTTGTCATGGGTTACGCCATACTGTAGTACAGTTTTACCATATGCCAAATTGTATTAGATTTCATAGTACAAGGGCCAACATTACTCCGTTTTCTGTTACTGAATGGATTTAATGTTATACTAGTATGTAATTGTGCTGATCCCATGTATGTATTATTCTCAGTCTAAAAATGTAACCTATGATTTCCTAATAACTGAAAACAAACAATAGACTAAATCGTGGGAACATTTTACTTTACGTGATCTAAGTGGCATACATGCTGTTCAACATGTATATTTCTTCCATATGATTATATTGTGCTGCACAGACAAGCCTGGTGTAGAATATTTACCATATGAGTATACAAATCCTTGCAAGCTAGGATGCAAATAATTCACTGTCGTCATCAGCATGGAAAGCTAAGGACAAGAATTTTAAGCACTTTGATTGTGCATATGTTACATTTATTGCCATCTTTTCACAGTATTTGCACTACGTATTTTCTTTACAGCTGTAACTGAGTGCATGCATGTGTGTTTAAATGTCGACAATGAGTAAACCCAATTAAATGTGTTAACAAACAAGTAAAGATCCACTGCTCCTGGGTCAATAAGGCAGAGCTCACCCACAGCATGCAAATGGAGGTGTCTGGCTTAGGCCCGGCCACTCAATATCATGCATATTGAGTTCGGCCAAGGATCATACGCAACAGGTCAATAGCCGGTGGAGGAGAGTAATGCTGCTCCTCTGGTCTAAGCAGCTCTCCTTATAGATAAACCTGTTGTCCCTTATGACTGAGCTTATCTGCACATCCTAATCATATCCCCATCTGTGCTGCTACACACTGAGACTGTCCATAGTAGATCAATAGCTACTGAAGTGACCCTGTTCTTAGTCCACCTCAGGGGCCAAGGGTCACACACTCATCCATCTGCGCATGGATGACAGAGGTGGGCCAAGAAAAGCCAATGTCATTCTTATGAGCATCTCATTTTAAGCACATAAATAACGTATTAAGTCAGTGGTGGATGTGGAATAAGCTGTTCTTTTTAAATGTTGAAATAGCGACAAGCCATTAAAATACATGGTAATTTATAGAGTTTGGTCTGAGAGAGCTCATTATGTCAGATTTTCAATTCAGAGCGCAGTTGCTAAGTATTAAACTATTTGACTACTGCAGTTTGTATCTACTGGAAAGTGTGTTTCTCTTTGAACTGAACAGTTCCCTTGTACTTGTATGCATATGTGTAAAATATGTCTGTCTAAAAAAGTTAATCAGATTCAAGACTAATGGTGAGAGCTTTTTGGTTTATATGTTGTAAGTGGCAGACTTTGCTGTTCAAACTGTTTCAGTAGAAATGAATGTTTCTTCCATTTCAAAATATGAGGCTATAGAATTTTTAATGATTTTGTTTGACACATTGCAAACACACATACATAAAGTGACTAAAGATCAACTGAATCAAACATTTTTCCTATTAAAACTATGGACTGGAAATGTAAGATGACTTGGAGAAGGCAACACGCATTGTATTATAATCAATGCCTGTGTTGTAAGCGTGTCTGACATTTGCAAGTGCTTGATCTAATTGTGAATGCACCTCTCCTCTGTCATGGTCTCTGCGCCCCCAGGTGAGAGCTAGTGCCATCGCTCAAGATGCAGATCAGAATTACGACTACGCGTCCAACAGCGTGATCCTGCATCTGGACGTGGGTGACGAGGTGTGTGTCCAACTGGACGGGGGCAAAGTGCACGGAGGCAACACCAACAAGTACAGCACCTTCTCCGGCTTCCTCATCTACCCCGACTGACCACTGTCCCACTGTGGTTTGTCTGCAGGTCTCCAAATACAAACCCAATGCATGCACAGACATCAAAAGGACTACTAATCATACTGAGCCAAACTGCTTTGATTTGCACCTCCAGTCTATATCAAAAATGTATGAATCTGTACAGTCCAAGGTGCAAAAAATGACTGCACGTTGTGGCTCGGAAATATCCTAAAAAGAATCAGTGTGTCTCACCTTAAATGCCATTGTATCAGAATATTTGAGAATTGTGTTTTAATGCAATAATGGTGTCAAGAGTGCCATTAATCAAGCTGGTGAAGCCAAGGCATACCTATGTGTATTGTAATCTTTGACCCATACACTACTGTCTCGCCATGCTTTTTTCATACCTAAATAAATGCCAAAATTATGCAAAGATGGTAGATACGTCTAAAGGCAGACAGTATTGTGACCCTTCATAATTTACATCTCACTGGGATAAAGGATTTCTTTTTGTTCCTATTTTATGAATGGCACTTGTTTCATTGCAAATGTACAGTATTTCAAAGTGCATTTTTGATTGTGTGTTTGTATTCAATTACAAAATGAGTGTGGGTGTGGCTGCCTGCCTGTCTTTTAGTTCAAATGTTGTATACCTCATAGATGGATTTTACAATGACATACAGTACGTCATGTTTATTTTTTACATGTAACATTATATGTGTACACAGTTTATCTTAAAATGGACTATCTTAGATGTTACATAGATTGAACAGATAATATTGGTATTAAAAATTATATACCCAGTCTTGTACGTGTTTGGACATGGCTTTGTGTCAACAGTCACAATAAAGGCATGTATGAATATGGGGAGACTAGGACACACACAATCCCATTCACTTTTATTTGAAGTGACCAGTGAATGTGACTGGTGATTGGATATATAGCCGAGCCTTGTGGTCTGATGTGGGATCGAAGCAACAGTAGCTGAGCACAGACTCTGGTGGCTCAGACATGGATTTCCAATATGTCTAACATGGCGTCAGAGATAAACATTAAACCAGTAAATTGATCTAATCTCATAATTTGCAGGGTGCAAATAATATAGATTTCATTCAACATTTGCCAAATAACATACATATGTTTTGGGTTTGGTGAGGGTTTTGTATACTCAATAGACAGTGTTGTAACAACAGTAACGGTACAGTAATCACTGTAAAGTAAAATGTTTAGGCATCTGTACTTTACTTAAAATATATTTTAAAGTGAATACTTTTTACTTCTACTTCATTACATCTGAGAGAAGGTAGGCTATTTGTACTTTCCACTGCATTTTTGAACTGGGCTAAAAAGTAAAAAAAAAAAAATTTTTAATTATTGATTTGTTTCTGTTGAACAAATTTCAGCACAAATCTTTATGAAATCACTACTTTGAAGCTTTATTAGATTTTTTTTTCTCTGCTTCGGTATCTGTACTTTTACTAAAGTAAGAAAACGGAGTACTTCTTCCACCCCTGTCTATAGCCATAAACCCACTCCTAAAAAAAAAAACCCACAAGAATATGGTTCAGGAAATAAAATTACTCAACGATTCTTGTCAAACACTTATTTTGAAAACTTAAACGAAACCAAAAGTGTATGCTCACCTTTGATTATATCAAAAACATAACTAGTGAGTCGCACTGGGTGTCAACATGTACAGTAACTGAGTTCATCTTGAGTGTGGATGAACACTATTTGTGTATCTGTTGCTTCTGGCCAAGGAGGATGCTATTGCGCTTGTCGGGCCCAGTCCTCAGATCCCTGCCCTCCCTTCTCATCCTCTATTCTCTCTCCATCCCTCTCCCCCTCCTCTGCTCGCTCTATGGCAGATTTCAGTTGAAAGTTAATTGGACGGAGAGAGGTCTGAGACAGGCTGCGCTGAGGCCCATTAGTGATTCCCCTGTCGAATGCAGAGCCACGAGGATCACAGACTCACAAATAGGAGGATTAAAATAATCAATAGCCTTGACTTCCATCGACCACACACATACACACACCAAGTAATTAGTGGACAAGCTATTCAGCACTGGACTATGACACCCCCTGAACCTTAGCACACATAAGCCCGTACTCCAATAGCTGCGCCGCCTAATGAGGGGAAATAGTTGTGGCTGTTGAGAGAAAAATGAAGAAAAGGTCAGAAAGCCATCACGCAGGCTCCTACTGCTCGCTTGTCACCATTTTTTTTAATCAGTCTACAGCCTGGTCACTAAATTAAAAAAAAAAAAAAACTAGGCTTGTAACCTACAATACTGCATAAGAGAACGCCCTAACTATCCACGCATTTTGATTTAAAACAATCTTGACTCCGATTAGCAAATACTGTATTGCAGTGCGCTCAGTGTCCTAACAAAATTTACAGGCAAATGGCGTCCTCTAGTGGTACTCTGCTGTATGACAAACAAATTAAACAGTTCAACAGTTGGTTTTCAGGACACATTTATTTAAATGCAGAAAATACACGGGTGAGTTAAAATTGGAGCTCTCTTTGAAATGGATCATGATTGTATAGCTTTAACAGTATAAACTTACAATATAATTTAATGTACCAGTTTGCCAGTGACACAGCAGGTAGCTACTATTGTACATAGATCTATCATCTATAGACACAAAAGGTAGTTCTACAGCATGTTATTCAAATTGTAAAAGTAGAAAGGGCGTCCCCTGTTACTGAAACAAAACAAGCACACAGGATAAAGACATGTTTGTGAGGTCGGATTGTGACCTAGGGAATGTCAAGGCACTTAAATTAAGTGAAAGTATGAATATTTGGAAATGTATAAAGGGTTTATGATGTGACTTATAAAAGGGTAAATGCAAAGAAGTACTAAAATGTAAGACTTGTCATCTTCAACCGTTCATGACCATCCTGACCAGTTCTGGAAAGAGCAGAGAGAAGACACAAATTAAAACACCACCTAAAGACTTCTCATAAAGAGACAATACAGTGGGGTTGGAGAGGTTACTAATTGAAACAGATGAAGAAATCATCTAACAGGTTCAGCCAAAGCATTTGGCCATGTCTACGATCCAGGTAAAGCTGGTTAGAGAAGCCATCCTCACTGTATGCTTTACTCCATGTATAAAGCAGAGAAAAGAGGGAGAGACCAAGGGGAGGCTACAGTCCAGAGAGCAGCCAACTATATTTTCAGCTCCCATCAGTATAAAGAGAAAATGAGCATCAGAGTAATTTACTGCACTTCTCTGGTTAGTAGAAAGAGTCTGGTACCTCTCCCAAAGATGGTGACTACTGGCCCATGTTTACAGTCTAATCACCATCGCACCAAGAGCCAAAATAGAGCTTAAAAATACCGACATGCAAACAAGCCAGAGGGGCTGCCTCTGACACAGCACCCATTACTGGACACCAGATTAGTCTCATCACTTGCTCATGTCTTGTGTCCACCAAACCCCTTTAAATGAAAGGGGTCCCAGACACATGCAGAGAGCCATGCAGCCAGGGGCCAGGACAGAGGGCTATAGAAAACAAAGGTCTGGGAGGCTACATGTGGAGACAGCCTCACTACTATAGGAGAGACAGACCACCAGGCTTTCCCTTTTCCACTCCAGATATGGCTCTTGTTTAGTGGCAGATGTTAACATGGGTTAATGAGTGGCATAATATGTGTAGCAATGAGAAAGCAGGAAAGCCTGGCAGTACCAACTCATGATATATCCAATGCCCATACCGGCCTCAGCCTGACATGATGTGACGGACAAATACTGTAAAGGAAAAACAGTTCAAACATTTTCAGAAATTGATAAATAGGGACAGTAAAACCTTGCATATTACTACTTGTTCAACATAGACATCAATTTTCAAAAACTGAAAACTTAGTGCAAATGTAACGTTTTAAAAGACACTTACGCAAAACAGAATTTTGAGGTTTTCACCATGTTAAACCATATATACAATGGATATGTGTCCTTTAAAACAGCAGGAAAGATACAAAACATACATACTCCTCCCAATGTGACATTGAGAAGAGTATGTATTTAAAAGGAATGTGACACAGCACTGATCCAATTATAATGTCACCTATATCCCCACAAAGTGTTCCCTACCTTCATAATTGATGCAGCCATTTGCATCTTCATGTCCCGCCAAGAGCAGCTCAACCTCCTCCTCTGTCATTTTCTCACCTGTGAAGTAGAATGCAAATGAGATAAAAGGTTGCATTAAAAAGGCGTTTGTTTATATTTAAATAAAGCACTTGCCTAGTGTGGTGAGAACGTGACGGAGCTCAGCCCCCATTACTGTTCCATTGCCCTCCTTGTCAAAGACACGCAATCCCTCAACATAATCTTCCATGGAACCTTGATCTTTGTTCTTGGCGATGGCAAGGAACATGGGCAAAAACTGCTCAAAGTCCAACATTTTGGTGTTCATCTCTGCAGAGTAGCAGGGACAGTTAATCAGCACCGCACAGTTTATTTACAACACAGAGGCACAAGACTGTGATGGAAATGGCTTTGCATTGTACTCTTACCCTCGGCCTTGGGGTTGCCCAGGACTTTGGCCACCTCCGCGTTGACAGGGTTCTGCCCCAGGGCGCGCATGACGTCCCCACACTGGCTATAGCTGATCTTTCCATCTCCAGTCCTGTCAAACAGCAGGAACGCCTCCTTGTATTCTGTCAAATACAGATCAAAATATGGATAAACAACCTTGCATATTTGGTAAACATCACAACGGCAACATCATTAAGAGATTTACAAGACAGGAAACACAGGTACAAGCAGAAAGGATTGAGGTAAAAGTGCTGTGTGACCCAATCAACAAATAATTAAAACAAAAATTATAAACCAAGATCTGTGCCATTTTTGTTTTACTACACAGACAGATTAAAAGTGATTAAAATGATAAAACATACATTTAATTTTTCAATGTGTGAAGTTGAGGTTGTTTTGAAAATAAAGTTGAGGTTGTTTTGAAAATAAAAATGAGAATTAAATGCACCCTGTTTTTATTTTTACGACTACAGTTAATTTTGAATAAACACTATATTAATGTTATCTCAAAAGGTTGTTTGGAAGCAGCATAAAAACAAACATTAACGTCCCATGACAACAGTCCGATTTCTTCTCCAAATGTTCTTAAGCTGTATTATTTGATACAACCATGTGTAGAGTAACATAAGTATTATGAACTCATTAAATTTTGAGCAACATTTACTTTGGAAAGTAGCATAACCGAGATAACTGACCACAACTGTACTATAGGCAGATTGGAGCCCTTCTCTTTGGCGGCTGACTCCAGAAAACACTGTTGTGGACTTTTCCTGTTCTCAGGAATGCACAACTTCCCTAGTGGCATGTAAGTACTTTTCCCAGCACCATATTTGGTATTGGAGGAGTGGAGGCAAGTAGGAGGAGAGAGTAGCTTTAGCCTATTATGTCAGTGGTGATTAAACAAAGCAGTCCTTTGACAAAAAACAATAACAGCTGTATCCAGAACCAAAAATGGACACAGACTTCACATGAAATGCTCCAAAGATAACAGGCAAAGTTTATAACAAACAGACAGCAGCCTTCACAGTTCAAACAGACACAATGACTAGAACCTGTTAAGATCCAACATCTGACTGACCACAAACACAATCCAACATACAGCAAACAATGATTAGATTATCACCACGTGAAATAATGTTAATTACTATTAATTATTTTCTCTCCAACAAACTAAAAACTAACATGCTGATCACACTCAAACCAGGATACCGTCAATGTATCACTAACACGGACCTCCTCTGACTTACCATGAATCTGTTCCACTTTAATTCAATCTGAAAAGAACAAGCATTTGCAAAAACGTGGGAAAGGTAAAACAGTGGAGAAATCCCAAATAAGTAGGCTGAGCGATGGGCCTCGTCTCAGTGACAAGCGCCGCAGAGTGAAAGAAGGATAAATGAAGAGGGAAGCATGCTGAGAGAACCAAGTCTCTAATTAAAAAATATGAACTTACCAAGGATTTGATCTTCAGAGAAGTCAGACTGTTCAAAAACAGAAATGAGCAATGGTGAAGCAACGCTTACACAAGGCATTCACATTATGACGTATAATGTATAATGCAACCAATAATGTTAATTAAATAGAGAACAATGCAATATGTATACATATGCAATCTTTGAATCAATTAATTTAGCAAATAACAAATTATTTCGCAAGCTAAAGCTAGCGTATGAACTTCCACTTCCGCTAGCAAAACGCTACAGGACAGGATCATACAGAACACCATATTAGCCGCGTCTTCTCTGATGCTAAACCTCGAATTAGAAACTTAAACTAATTTGTAATGTTTGGCTCGTCCTATACGTTTAAAAGAAATTACGTACCATGATTATTGGCTGAGGTGTGTCCTGAGACGCTGAAAACCAAAGAATGTATGACGGCTCCGAGAGAAGGGCAGGGCGAGAAAAGCCGTGCGTCATGCGTCAGCACGTACTGCTCCACAGCACGCACTACGCCCTGTATGACTACCCTCTCCTTATATAGATAAGATGAGCGTCTGCAAAGCGTTCGATTTATTGAAGTTGTACATTTCCATTCAAATGTGAAACAATGTGATTTTAAAACATTGTGACATCTAGCCCATGAATAAGCCTAATAGCCCAGGACGTGCAAAAAATGAACTATACCCTGTTTCTGATATCAGAGATTGTTCCCCTTCTTTTATTGAGTCAGTGACTCCTCTGAGGCTTTTTCAGAGGAAGGAAAGAGGCTCTTTTCTAGGCCTATAGCCCCTGTCAGTACCAGTCCAGTTCATGAACTCACACAGAGGCAAGACCCATCATTAGCCTATTAAATCTGCCTTTAGCATTTGAACCATCTGGACACCCTCAGTGCTCAGGGACCAAGATGTTGAGACAGGTTTAGTCAGGACACAGGGAAAACATGCAAATTCCACATATCAAACACAGGACTCATCCAACTATTTGACCTATAGCTTTCATCTTCAGTGTTGTCAACTGATAACTTTTTAATCATTGTTTGCAAATTAAGTTTAAAAAAAAACATTTGACAAGTTAGATGAAGCTCACTTACTAGATAAGATGTTCCTTTGCCATATCCATAATCAAATGAATGATGAATTGCTACATGTAAGTAGACGTATAGGATAGAAGAGCAAAAAGTACACCTCGAATTCAAGTTCCAACTATTGCAGACTCACTATGGTAAGCCATTTTAACCTAATTAACATTGTAGATATCAACACCCTTCCGTCCGCCCTTTGCAGCTATAACAGCTTCAACTCTTCTGGGAAGGCTGTCCACAAGGTTTAGGAGTGTGTTTATGGGAATTTTTGACCACTCTTCCAGAAGCCCATTTGTGAGTTTACACACTGATGTTGAACGAGAAGGCCTGGCTCTCAGTCTCTGCTCTAATTCATTCCAAAGGTGGTCTGTCGTGTTGAGGTCAAGACAGTGTGCAGGCCAGTCAAGTTCATCGACACCAAACTCTCATCCATGTCTTTATGGATCTTGCTTTGTGCACTGGTGCACAGTCATGTTGAAGAGGAAGGGGCGATCTCCAAATTGTTCCCATAAAGTTGGGAACATGGAATTGTCCATAAATCTCTTGCAATGCTGAAGAATTCAGAGTTCCTTTCACTGGAACTAAGGGGCCAAGCCCAGCTCCTGAAAAACAACCCCACACCACAATCCCCCCTCCACTAAACTTTACACTTGGCACAGAGCAATCAAGTACTGTTCTCCTGGCAACTGCCAAACCCAGACTCTTCCATCAGATTGCCAGATGGAGACACGAGATTCATCATTCCAGGGAATGCGTCTCCACTGCTCTACAGTCCAATGGTGGTGTGCTTTACACCACTGCATCCAATGCTTTACACCACTGCATGAGATGTATGGCTTGGATGCAGCTGCTCAGCCATGAAAACCCATTCCATGAAGCTCTTTACACACTGTTCTTGAGCTAATCTGAAGGCCACATGAAGCTTAGAGGTCTGTAGCGATTGACTGCAGAAAGTTGGCGACCTCTGCACACTATACTCCTCAGCATCCCCGCCCTGTCATTTTATGTGGTGTACCACTTTGTGGCTGAGTTGCTGTCGTTCCCAATCACTTCCACTTTGTTATATTACCACTGACAGTTGACTGTGAAATATTTATGAGTGAGGAAATGTCATGGCTGGACTTGTTGCACAGGTGGCATCCTATCACAGTACCAGTCTGGAATTCACTGATCTCCTGAGAGCGACCCATTTTTTCACAAATGTTTGTAGAAACAGTCTGCAGTCCTAGATTTTATACACCTGTGGTCATGGAAGTGACTGGAACACCTTATTTCGATTATTTGGATGGGTGAGTGAATACTTTTTTTTTTTTTTTTGCAATATAGTGTATCTGTAAAGTAATTTTGACAAGACGAAACAACATTTAGAGATACAGTATCTGTAATTAAATTTTGACTAGGCAAAACAGAATTACAGATATCTGCAATCTTAACATTTAAAAGCAACTGTAAGTTTGACTATCCGGAATTAACATTGTAGATATCAACAACTTCTTTCTGACCTGTAAACTTCACTGTGCCTAGTAAAAATATAATTACAGACATCTTGAACTGGAGTTTTGACTAGGCAAGGCAGGCATTCCAGATATCTGTATGCAAATTATCCCACTTTAGGCGGAAGTGGAGCATTTTCACATGGCACCTCTAGGCTGTTAATGGAAAGTTAATTTATCAGTAAGATAGCCAAAATGCATCTTAGGGTCTTATTGTTAATGTACTCTAGTGAAACGTTCATTAAAAATTATATTAACGACAAAAAATAATTTTAAGACTGATGGTTGTTTAGCGTTAGGGACAAATGGCTTTTTGGATGGATCGGTGCGCTGCTAGTAGCTCGAGACAAGGAGGTGCTTCCTGTGTCATGATGCCATAATGACATTTTAGATATCTTTAACTTTCAATCTGCCTAGTCAAAACTGAATAACAGATATCAGCAATGATGTGTATGGCAAGCCGTTTTAACATTTTAGCATTTAAATGTTAAAATGGCTTTCCATTCTAGGCCAACTCCTTTACAGCCTATGTCATAGTGACGTCGAAAGGGCTCGTTATCAAGCACTGTAAATGTGTGACGTTCCCTTGATGTACCCAAGAACATAAAAGCACAAGTAGACCAAATCTTATTTGATTTTATTTTGAAGAGAAAAGCACAGCTCATGAGGAAAAACGTAATGATTAATTAATTAAGTATTGGTGGGTTTAACTTACTAGATTTTCAGACTCTACATTCCTCTTTCAAAATTAAATGGATGAAAAGATATTTATTGAACCTAAATTCTTTATGGAATTTCATTTCAACATATGTTTTTGAAGCATTAGTAGGTTTAAACTTTATTCTGAGATCCAATTATAGCATTGCTTCCAATTAAACTTTCTAACTTTCACAAACAGTTACTGTTATGTTGGTCTTTAGTATATATAAGCTATAACTTCTCACCACATAAGTATTAGATATGGAATAACAAGGACATATGCTTTAAGCATAAAACTCTTTTTCTAAAAGAAAAATGGGTTGATCAAGGTATCATCTTTGTATACCAACTATTTAACAGTATTTAACAGTTATAATACATACATTTAACATTAACTGGAACGACGTTTGGCTTTTGCCTTTAAAAATATTTTGTAACTAATAAGACTTGTCCCTCAGTCCCTCCCTCAGTCGTCCAGGTAGAATCCATGGCAAAAGAAGAAATTCAGTTTGTCAACTGGACAAAATTTATTTGGTAGAATATGTTTCGCAGCTCATCCAAGCTCGTCCAACTAATAAGACTCGTGAGGTCTGCCTGAAAATCCTACATAGATGTTACCCTGTTAATGCTGTAACTTCAAAATTTCACTTAAACATAGATAATCTCTGCTCATTTTGTCACAGCTTTGAAGAAACAATCACCCATGTGTTTTGGGAATGCTCATAATAATAATGATCAAAGGAGAAGTTCAATTTGTCAACTGGACAAAGTTTGTTTGGTTGAAAACGTTTCGCCGCTCATCCGAGAGGCTTCGTCAGCTCTGGCCCTCATGCTGGTTAGACCCTGTTTATATCTAGCTGCATGGGAGGGGCTAACTACCCTGAACAAAGCTCTGAACCTATCCCCGCTACTCTCTTTTGTTTTACGAATTCCTCTGGCGTCTTCTGGCATCCAAGTAGAAGTCTTCAGGAAGCCCACACACACAGACCAATACCTGCTTTTTGATTCACACCACCCACTGCAGCACAAACTAGGTGTTATTCGGACATTACAACACAGGGCCCAAGTGGTTCCCACAAGCACAGAGGGTAAGGAGAAAGAAGAACAACATGTGCAGGAAGCCCTCTCTGTTTGTGGATATCCTAAATGGGCTGTCAACAAAACCAAGAGAGACAAGGGCAAGAAACAAGACAACAGAGAATCCGAACCCAGGAGGAAAGGTGTAGCTATTCCTTACCTGGCCGGCGTTTCGGAAAAACTACAGAGGATTTTCAGACAATATGAAATTCCAGTTTATTTCAAACCCACAAACACTTTAAGACAAAAACTCGTCCACCCAAAGGACAAAACACCGAGCCACAAACAAAGCAATGTGGTCTACTCCATTCAGTGTAGTGAAGACTGCAGTGAGCGCTATATTGGGGAAACCAAGCAGCCACTTCACAAGAGGATGTACCAACACAGGCGGGCGGGCCAGAGTGGACCGTCATCTGCCGTTCATCTTCACCTAGAAGCCACGGGCCATTAATTTGAGGACAGTGAGGTTCAGATCTTAGCCAGGGAAAAGAACTGGTTTGAGAGGGGAGTTAAAGAGGCTATTTTTGTCAAAAAAGAGAATCCGTCGTTAAACAGAAATGGGGGAGTTAGACACAACTTGTCTCCCATCTATAATTCGATTCTCAAACAAAGAATCATTAGGACAGACAAGCCATTGCAGAGGGGTGGAGAGGGTCGTTGTCTTGAATAGGGAATTGGACGCCAGGGAAATTTGAAATACAAAGAGACAGATTAGTTGATAGTTTCAGAGCTATTTCAGTGTAGTGAGCGCCGCCTAGGGCTGATAGATATGCTAATACTAGACGCCAGAGGAATTCGTAAAACAAAAGAGAGTAGCGGGGATAGGTTCAGAGCTTTGTTCAGGGTAGTTAGCCCCTCCCATGCAGCTAGATATAAACAGGGTCTAACCAGCATGAGGGCCAGAGCTGACGAAGCCTCTCGGATGAACGGCGAAACGTTTTCAACCAAACAAACTTTGTCCAGTTGACAAATTGAACTTCTCCTTTGATCATGGATTCTACCTGGACAACTGAGGGACTTTTAACGCATAATAATAATAATAATAATAATAATAATAATAATAATAATAATAATAATAATAATAATAATAATAATAATAATTCATAGCATTTATATAGCGCCTTTCATGACACCCAAAGCGCTTTACAGTTCATTGTTCATTCACTCCACACTTGGTGGTGGTAAGCTACTTTCTGTAGCCACAGCTGCCCTGGGGCAGACTGACGGAAGCGAAGCTGCCAATCTGCGCCATCGGGCCCTCCGACCACCTCCAACACTCACGGACACTCCACTTTCATACTATACTCATACTCATACAAGCAAATATTTTGGAATGACATGTTTCTGTTTGTGAATAGAAAGCTTGATACAAACCTACAATTGAATGTAAAACATGTACTTTTTAGTGTCTTTAAGAAAGGTATTCCTGCAAAAAAAAAAAAAAATGTGTTGAACTTGCTCCATCTTATAAAAATGTCATATTCTTTGCTGTAAATTTTTTTTAAAAAAGTCTTATCGCATAATTACCAGCGGACTTTCCTTCACAAAAAAAACAAAACAAAAAACAGACAGTTCTGATTGAATCCAAAATGACGAACAAAGGGGCAGAGACAGAACAGTGCTCATGTTTGCATAACATGCTTCATATCAGGTAAAAGAAATTATGTTTATATGTACTGATGTGTTGGTTTTATTCTGTACAAATCACCAAGTTTCCACACATTAAGACAAATATTGCTAACCTTTAGTGCACTAGCAAGCCTAAAGTTGGTACAGTTGTTTTGAATTCGTCCACATTTGCTAATTATAGCTAGCCAATCTTGAAAAGATTACATAAAATCTCCCTTGAAATAAATCCCAAGACATCCAAAAGTCAATAATAATTAATATAACAAGCCAACAGTTAAACTTATAATGAAGATACCACGACAACACCAGAAGGAAGGATGTCCTCTGTGGTGTTATCCACTCCACATGTTTATTTATTTGTTTTCAGTAAACCGATGTAAATGTTTATTTTTGCTAAATTCATCCCACTATTTTACAGGAGGTGCTTCGGTGGATGCTGAATGACCTTGAGCCCTCTGTGTTTTCTGTGAGATGTAAGTAGTTTGCAAGGTCAAATGCCTTTTTGTACAGTAGATAACCTTCTGTTATGTCAAATGTACAATTTATATCTTTGTACTGTATTATCTTACCCAACCTCTTGTAAATAGCCAATATTCATTTTATATTTACTATATTTGAAAAGTTCATATAGTAATAAGTAAGTAGTTTTTGTGTATTATTTGACAACTATTTTAATACTTTTATTTCTGAACTGCTGTGTCCAAGTAATTTTCCTTGTGGATCAAAAGTCTTGTTTTTTAGAATGCATGGCTTTTGAATATGGGCAACATACGTATATAAAAATTTTCTTATCCTTTATCTTGAAAATATCCCAGTTCATCTTTTTTTACTACACAGTTGAAGAGATTCCAGATAAAGAGGAGCCAGTGTTGCTTCATGGTCAAGAGGAAGACGTCCATGAGCCCATACTCACAGAAGCATTATACAACAGTCAGAAGAACCAACAGATTAATAGCAAATTTGGAAACTTAAGGGAAGACTATTATGCACTCAAAGAAGAGAGTAACCAACTGAAATACCGTTTCTTGATAGCAGGGTAACTGTTGTGTGTGGCTTGTACTAATCTTTGTAGAGCGGTTGTCCCCAACATCTGTCCAAAATGTTTTAAATAGAGTATAATACTGTGTGTATTACGTGATATAATACTGTGTGTACATACAAATACAACCAAAATTACAATACCCTTTTCCCCCAAACTTTGATGCCCAAACTATTGTCACTCTACTGTTCATTTGATTATTATTTGAATAATACTGAAATTTGATAAGTTGAAAATCCAAGAGTGTTTCCATTTCCCTTGAACATTGTGCACTTGACATTTACAATGATTGTAGGCCTACACATATTTATTCTACTGTAATTACACGAGGCTTATCAGATCATTGCTTCTTAGTTCTTTTATACCAGTAGCCATATTTCAAAATCTTTACATTTACCGGACTAAAAGACAGAATTAACTATAAAGTTTTGTTTGACCATTTCATAGGGAGGTTACGGTTGTACATAGTAATGGTTATTAGGCATCAGTTGTGTCTGTCGCTTTACTCAGCTAAACACTTGGTCCATGGACCATGTAGAGCACCATCAGGTCACCACTCCCGTGCGGCGTAAGGGTCAGCTGACCTGCCTCCATCGGCAGTAACGCAAAGTAACTGTAACACCCCCGCAGAGGCAGTTATTGTACAGACCGACGGTTCCGAGGTCAAATTCAACCGAATCTGGCATTTCTTCCGCATCCTATATGTTTAAAAAAATCCCTCCGAAAACGTGCTAGTTTACGCTCATCAGCACACAGCCCCTCTTTTGCCTTCGTTTTATCCCCGCCCCCGAGAAAACGGTACAATGTTTACAAACAATGAAAGGGTCTAGAGGCCTATCAAAGGTACGGCGGCGATTGACCATCAGAAATATCAGGATCTAATTGCAGCGTTTAAGAAGAGACCAACATAGTTAACCCATTTCCAATATGCACCACAAGGTGTCACTGTTGTTCAGTACACTGACACTAATGTGAACGATCCAGCGGGAATCGTTGCACAGGTCAGAGCAGTGCGCTCTGAGCACAACACAGTGTACCAAATATGAACAGCTTACAGCAATAAGAGAAAGACTGTAACATAAAGAGCACGATGTTTGTTTACGATATATCCTAGGCCCATGCGTTAGGCGCATCAAAGGTAGACTGCAAGGTTTCAATTACTGATTCCATGATAATCAGCTCCATGCCATGCTTGGTCACATGAACTCATGCATACGGGGGCATTCCATGAAGCGAGCTAAGGCGAAAGCCTGGCTTATTTGGGCAATCCAGACTTGTCAAGCCTCTGTTCCACCAAAGTGAGTAACCAGAGGCGGTGTTCTGTAAATCCTTCCGCAGTAACAAGCACCTGGACAAGTCAAGATTATTTTAGCTCTGTCTCCAAGAACGTCTAAAGAAAGATCAAAGGAGAAGTTCAATTTGTCAACTGGACAAAGTTTGTTTGGTTGAAAACGTTTCGCCGCTCATCCGAGAGGCTTCGTCAGCTCAGCTGACGAGGCTTCGGATGAGCGGCGAAACGTTTTCAACCAAACAAACTTTGTCCAGTTGACAAATTGAACTTCTCCTTTGATCATGGATTCTACCTGGACGACTGAGGGACTTTTCACGTCTAAAGAAAGAGTTTAGTCAAAAGTTTCAGTTGTGCACTCACACACCTGTCTTAGAACACCTGTCTCTCTCTGATACAGCTGAAAAAGTGATATAGTCGCATGTCGTTTGAGACTTTTACAGTCCATAAGCTCCTACGCACGGACACACGTGCCTGTGGACGCTGCACTTATCAAAAAGGCACAAACCATATAAAAGCCATTATTTCATTAAAATAATCTTGTCCATGTGGCTGTTGTGAGAGACAGTGCAGGTTTTAGACACAATCGCTGGTTTGAACTCTGAGGACGACAGTGGGTTCTGTCTGTATTAACCAGGCAGCCAGCCTCCTCTCTGTCCACGGAGCGACCGGGAGAGGAGGAGTCGTGTCTTTTCTCTCGCTCCTCAGATCAGAAGGACCTGAAAGGTTCCGTGGCCCAAATCAAACTCTGCGGATGCGCACTGTGGCTCCTCTCTCGTTTAGTCAGATCATAAAAGGCATCCAGCTTTTGGCCAATTTTCCGTGATTTCTTTACTCGACTGATCTGGCCTTCCCAGGGTCACCGCGAGCGCGCACAAAGCGCAACTTAAACTTCAGGCCTGAATTAGTTTTTGGTCAGACTCAGGCTAATTTCTGTCATGGAACAAGTTGAGGTTTAAATTGGAGATGGAGCTAGTTTCAGCTCAGGAGTTCAAGATAAGCCTAGACTTGTTAAGCCACTTGGAATACCCCCGGGTATTAGTAGAGAGATTGATAATTATGAAGTTTGCGCGTCCCTCAGCGCTCTCTAATAATCAATGCGCCGCTGGTCCGCGCACTTTGGGCACAATCCATCGCCCGCTCAATGGGCCTTGAAATCACCACTTATGTGTCCAGGGCGCCAAAACAAAAGAAACATGCGACCCTAGCAGCGCGACTAACGGAACTTCTGGCGCTTTATCACAGCATAACACGCAAAGAATAGGGACCGCTCACAAAGTCATGCAGATTAATACGATGACGAAGGACAGTCTAAAATAACCCACTATACAATTTAGAGATATTAAGCTAGCCTATATAAAGGACGAAAACATTTCTCTTTTTCGTACTGCGCTCATTCTGACCTATTGTTATGACTGTGCTGTATTATGGCCCTGGCCCATTCAGAGGACAGCTGATTGCTGATGAGTCTGCCGAGCAGACAGCTCAATGTCAAACAGTTTAAGAAGATTAACACTGCCTCACGTTTTTCTCATCATTTGCAACAATAATCCGTCACAAGAGGCTAATAATGACTCGCGCATATCCTTCGCCATATAAACTACTTTCAAATAACACTGGTTGGGTTTAATAAAAAAGTAGGCCTATAGGTTATAGATTATAGCCATATAGGCCGAAATGAAGAAAAGTCAGTGCTCCATCTTTAAAAAAAATAATAATAAAAAGTTAATTTCCTTCATGTGTGCCAATGTTATCTTATCAAAATTATGTATAATTATAAATCTATATAACGTCCCTTAAGTGATTAAATTGTGCAATTCTGGTTGAAGCCAGTCAAGTCGCTGCTCCACCATATCTACAAACACCTGATTTAGTTTTAATGATATTACACCCTCAGTCGGCTGTGTTATGGTAATAATGTGGGCAGCTCCAGCTGCCTCTAGATCACATTAGCTAAGCTTTATATTGACAGCACTGGACAAACTGAACAATGAGGCTTCAGGCATAGATAGCTTAGTGCAGCTTAGCTGATGGGCATCTTGCAGTAGGCAGGCCTAGGCACCCCGGGTCCCCATGCCCTGAAGGAATGGCATCAAGTGTCTTAAACCTGCAAAGACGACAAGTCCATTATGAGCCCCACAGCGCTCCAAGCATCAGAACTACTGCGTCAAGAGCATGACAATACAACTGCTGCCCAGGTCTGAGCTGCGCAGAGCTCAACAGCTGCTCTGAATGAGGCACCCTGCTGTGACTAAACATACTGATCAGAGGAGACTCACCTGGGAGCAGAGGCCCACAGTCTCACCTTCCATTCTCATGTCAAGACTGACTTACTGAAAGTAAATTCATAAACAAGTCGACCCTATAGCATAGCATTTAGTAAAAAAGGAACTATTTT
Organism: Paratrypauchen microcephalus; assembly: GCA_036785185.1. Lineage (NCBI taxonomy): Eukaryota > Metazoa > Chordata > Actinopteri > Gobiiformes > Gobiidae > Paratrypauchen > Paratrypauchen microcephalus. The sequence continues at coordinate 3,153,180 of JAVJIX010000052.1, read as the reverse complement.
GATCTTTGAGCACTCAGAGAAATGTTCTTTCTATTGGATTTGAATGGAAGTGTTTTTGTCCGTTAAACTAATTTCTGTTGCAGACTCGTTTCGTTGCTGTATTTGCATAATGGTCACACTGGGAATCAGACAGGCCACTTGTGGGACACTTGCACCTGATCACAGATACTATGTGGCTCTCTGCTTGTTACACTTTGAGTCTCACTCCTAATTAGGAATCACATACAGTTGTCCTTAAGTTTATCTGATTATCCAACAATTTTGGTTGATCCTGGACATTGTGGTTTATGTTCTGTCCTAAATAGTTGTTTGGATGGTAAGGGATTTTGTATGGGGGCCCACAGATTAGCGTTGTTGATTAGTGGTTGGGTGTAATCCTTTCAGCCCCTCTCCTACAGAACACCCCTGGGATAGGCCCATCTCCCTGAGGACAGCAGAGTGGCAGATGGATCCTCCTCCCCCTCCTCTCCCGTTCTGCCCCCTCTCCCCACACACCCAAAAACACAGTGCACGCCCTGGGACCAACGCAGTAAAGTATCCTGAATCTGAAACCACAGGCACCTTTGTTTAATGGCGCTCTCTCCACTTAGTGAGAATTGCCCCCGGGCCTGATTCCCATTCTGTAGCTACATTTCTGCCCAACTGGAATTTATTCCAAATCCATTAGCCCAGAGGAAAAGATATAAGCTGCTAACAATCTGCTCATATCACCTCCATGAGATTCAGCCTGATCTTATCTGTGTGATCAAGGGCTGGCTGTCATTGTGTAATAGATAGTAACAAACACAATATTGTTTTATAACTACAACAAGGTACAACTATAATGAACCTTACACATTTTAATGCAAAAAAAACCCCAAGAAATTATAAAACTGAATAAAGCTATGCAGGACTATATTAGTTTACAACCAAAGATTAGATTCCACAATTTTACTTGTGGTGCACCACTAAAGTTTATTTATTTAAAAAAATCATATCATAATCATACTTCAAAAACTACAAACACTAAATGTACATGAACAAGTACAGAAAGTAAAATTAAGTCTTCATATTATTATAATTTGTCAGCGCTGCTCCTGCAAAGGTTTGTGAGAGGTAAATGAGGTTAAACGCCTTAACTCGTAGTCATGAGGGAAGTATGTGCGTGCGGAAAGCAGGCACCTGTGTCCCCTGAGCTGCTCTGTCCGTGAGCCTGTCACTCTCTCCCTCAGGAAACTACAAAACATTCAGCCTCAATGAGCAGTAAATGGAGAGGACATGGTCAGGGGATACTCACACACGTGAACTAAATACTAAGTTAGTCAATATATATGTTCTACCGTATGTGACCACAGGATTGTCAAACTAAACACATAATAAAGAGGCTTTGAAAATAACATGGAGACACAGGCAAGACAGAAAACTGGGCAACAGAAGTTCATACTCTCACATGCTAATTTAATCTAGTTGAATCCATATCCACTTTTCCAAGCGAGACCCAGGACCAGACATACAACTTATTAAACAATATATATCCCACAGTTTACCCCAACATCCCACATCACAAATCCCTGATCCCTGCATCTCTTATAAACAAGGGGCTCAGCTTTCTGCAGCATCTCAGGCAACATGTGTGTGGTTTTTAATTCCCATTGTGGCTGGTGCAGTGTTGGTGTGTGCGAGTGTGTCATGTCTTAGGAGAAGAGGGAGACCGAGATGAAGAATAAGACAGAAAAAAGGACCCATCTGTCAGCAGAGAGCACCAAACCCTCCCATCCTTCCCCTTGTCCCCAGGGATAAGAGCTAAGACAACTCACTTGAGCTAGTGATTTTTGTGACCCCCCTTCTATTAATGAGAACAACGGTCCTTAAATGGCTCATGACAAACTGGTACTTTTTGCTATAATTCAATAAATCTCAATTAATTTAATTCATGAATAAACAAAGCAATGACAAGTTTAAAAAAAAAGGTTTAAAAAAAAGTCTTTGAAAAAATATTTTTAAAACACATTTAATTATACATAAATACCATTGCTAGATCAAATTATGTATTTTTTATGTTAAAATGTACTTTATATAAATGAAAATATAGAAAGTTACACGTGGACAGTTTATTGTGATCTCTTCCAGTAGACTGCCCATCTATGCTACAGCTTTATAAGGGGAAAGGGGTAATTCCCTTTAGTTCGTCAGACATTCATTTGGGAGAGTGATGGGAATGGGCGACGGGCCGGATCTATTCCCTATGCATGTTGCAGGTGTAGCGGATGACGGCTCAGACTCAAGGGACACAGGGGTCTCCTATATGTTTGTCTGTTAGGGCTCTGTACCTGGGGCGCCCCGGGAGCATTGGTAAGTGTTGTTTCAGCGCATCTCTGGGGCCAACACAAACAGGGCCAGGGCTGTGACACGGCTCTGACCGACTGTCATTATGACCGTTGAGGTGGATAAATACAGTTTTAACTCTATACATTATCTTCGGAAAGCGACTGACGCGTGAGCATCCAAGCAACGGATGCCTCAACCCCCAACGCTAGTATACAACCATCTGTTCAGCCTTGTTCAATTCATCGTTGGATAAGTGCCCGTTAATGCAAAGTTGTCTATAACCCACGTGACTACGTTTTATTTATCATATTGCGCATGTTACATGCAGTTATACAATAGCTACCATACTCTGGCAAACTGTGCCCGAAACAGGGTGTCCCTGTCTCGGGCACAGCTGTGCGCAATCGCGCGCACAATGGGATCAATAGGGGGGCACGTGCGATTCGTGAGACCCCGGCCGTCAATGGGCAGTCCCCACAATGGACCCCAACTGTGCCACGGGCCTTCAGCACAACCACTGGCGAGGGTTTATTATGGCGTGATATTTGTTGTGAAAACTACACAAAATGTTAAATGTGGAGGTTCTTAACGACAAGGGGCACTGATATGTCATCGTGGAACGGTGAACGGCATAGGGCAGGAGTGAAATTAGGCCTATTTTAACTAACTAGGTCTATAGCCTACATTTAGCCTACTAACCAACTTTATTTTTAACTGTTACAACAGACAGGCGTCCCCATAAACAGGAGCTCATGGGATTAATTTGTGAATCTGAGCTGCTCAAACTCAGGGCTGCACGCGGAAAGTACCTGCCTCATCATTGCGCTAATTAAGAAATGGCGTACAATATGACGCTGTAAATGGAAGAAAACAGTTGAGTGAGCGAGTGAATAACACACATCACCTGCTCTGCGCCGCACTGAGCTGTCAAAACAACTTAAACGCGCACACGGACGCGCGTCTCTCCCCGCACCCAGCACTACACAGCAGGTAATTAAGTGGAAAATTCATAATCCAACCGACTAATGAATAGATAGACAATCGATTAGGAGAGTTAATACAGCGCGAAACGTGGGCCCACGTGGTACTAAAACCACAGACTGAACCGAGCAACCACTGCAATTAAACGACATTAAACTAATGAACGCATACATCTAGCTCAAATACAATTTATGGTGTAACAGAGGAAGGAGTGGACAACATTAAACAATTTAAAAAGTAAAAAGTGTAAAAAGCCCACACATAGGCCTATATGTAGCCTAACATCAAAGTTGCACATGTATTAGATCAAATGGTTTCTGGAAGGATTCGAGGTGGACATGCTGCTTTGTTGCGCGTAGTCTGTTTGATGATACTTTACAGGATCGCGCACCCCTCAGCCTACGCCCTCTCCGTTGAGCAAGAGCAAGCCTGTAAATAAAATACTGCTACAAGTGCGCCCTAGCAGCGGCCACGAGCCCGCCACGCGCTTTCGGAAGAGTTGATAGTGGGAGGGGCGCTGGAGGGAGGGGCTTACATGGCTAAATGTAAAAATATCAGCCGGGTCGTGCCAGTTGGATGAACGTTCCCTGCACACTGATGGCTGTGTAGAGGCAGCGGGACTCTGGGATCTACGACACTAACGCGACCCTCAAGGACCGAACATAACTGCACTTCAGGAAAAAGTCTCACAACTTACCGAGCACTGGGGCACAGCAAAAACTGTAAGTTTATCCACAATTTTTCCCAAAACTGTACCACGTTACCCATTTGTGTCAAATATTTAGGTTTATTATAAGTTTAATATTTACTAAATCTACAGCCTTAAAAATAATAAGAAAAAATAGGCCTACTCTTAGTTTCTTATTTCTGCCATTTCTTAGTGCAATTATTGCTAACTGGTTCCTACATATAGCAAATGACCAAATTGACAATTGTTAAATTACCTAGAATGACCTTTTACGTGGCTATTATAGGCTGCGTTTTCACGTTTCCATTTTAAATATTTGTACTTTATGAGGGGTAAATCACATCGTATCCCAGATGAACAGGGCACTAAAAGCACCTAGGAGTAATTCAAGCCACTAATACAGAGTAAAACAGTATCATGAATGAAATTGTTTCCTCCTACATAGTTTTTACACGTAGTGAGCTGTCCACACAGCAGTGCTGAAATGATGCTCTCAGCTTGCACAGAATAAAAGCCTCTTTCTAAATCTGTATGTTTCTGTTGTAGATCAACATGATGACCAAAAGCTTTGGTAAAAGTGATGTCAATGAGCTGGTCAGTTCCCTCAGCTGGTTGGAGGAGGATGGCAGCTCTCAGGATGGAGACGAGAGTCCAGAGATGAGAGGGCGTCACGGCCTTACTTTAGCCAGTCGGCTGCACTCTTGCACTGAACTTGGCAGTGAAGACATGGAGGAGGAAGAGGAGGAGGAAAATGATGATGATATTGGACCAAATGAAGAAAATTCTCCCAAACGCAGGGGCCCTAAGAAGAAGAAGATGACCAAAGCAAGACAGGAGAGGTTTCGTGCCCGACGGATCAAGGCCAATGCAAGGGAGCGTTCCCGAATGCATGGGCTAAATGATGCTCTGGATAATCTGCGCCAAGTCATGCCCTGCTACTCTAAAACTCAAAAACTGTCCAAGATTGAGACTCTGCGGCTGGCCCGCAACTACATCTGGGCTTTGTCCGAGGTGCTGGAGAGTGGCCAGTCTCCAGAGAGCCACGGCTTTGTGGAGATGCTGTGCAAAGGCTTGTCTCAGCCCACCAGTAACCTGGTGGCGGGCTGCCTTCAACTGGGCTCGAACCCTATGACGCTAAACAAACTAGAGGACAAGTGTGGCCCAGGTCTGGCTGCTGTTACAAGCCAGGCTCATACTCTCAGTTTCCCATCGCCAGGCCTCCCAAGCCCCCCATACGCATCCCTGGAGGCCTCACACCTCCTCCAGATGAAAGGTTTCAAGGGCCCAATCTATGACAACCCCTCTTCGACAGAGTGCAGCAGCGGGACACCTCCATACGATGGGCCCCTCACTCCCCCTCTCAGCATCAGTGGTAACTTCCCCCTGAAGCAGGAGGCCTCACCCCATGACTCAGACAGGAACTTCAGCTCACACCCGGGGCACCATGCCCACTACCTTTCCTCACACCACTACACCTCAGCCGGCAGCCTGAGAGGACAACAGGGACACTCACTCTTTCAGGCATCCCGCTTTGAGCTGCCTCTGGATGTGGCCTTTGACTCTTTTGCTCCCTCTCACTTAGTCCCCTCTCAGATGGGATCTATCTAAAACTGTGTGGGACTGTCCAATTCTAACTGCTAAACACATGAGACATAAACAAGAACTTTTTGCATTCCTCTTTGATGAGCACAAACTCAAAAGGCTCACCTCAGCCTAACCTACCTGATAAAACATGCACCCACAAATTTAAAGATTTTATTTATTGATTTAGTTAAAATGATATGTTTGATTTTGAATATTTTCTGTTGTTGGAACTAATGATAAAATGACCAAATATGATTTAAATTGAGGTTTTAAAAAGTCACTCTCTTTAAACCTGACTTAGAGCCTGCTGACATTGTTCTGTTCACCAGAACAAGAGCAATGCATTTATTTATATATCCGTATTTAATATTTATTTTTGAAACTGTCTTCTTGTTCTTTTTGTATTTCTCACAGCACACATTTTGTTTCACTGTCTACTCTGTGTCTGTCAGTCACTCATACTTGGACTGTATTTAAATTATTTATTTGAAGTCTTTCAGGTTCAATAGGTGTTGCAAATTTTGTAAATACTGTACTGTTGTAAATATTTTTGTTGTTTCGCACTTAATCGAATAAATATTCTTATATATTTCAATAGTAACAATGAACACTCCTATTGTATTCTGTTACACTTAATTTTGGAATAGGAATTATTTTAAAATCACATTAATGAAAACATAATTATTAAATCCTATAGTATACATACTTAAACTCTACATGGATCTATTTTACAAATAGGCTAAATGTTTTTTTGTATTTTACTCCTTTGGTAATCTAAATAATAAAAAAATAATCTTAGAAGAAGCTGAATAGAATTTTGTAAAAAATATGTAGTTGCCCATAATTATAAAGAATAAAAGACCATTTAATCGACAAGTGACAACAAAAGAGTGAGAGTTGCTGCATACTGTGTGCATTAAGATGCACAGGGTTTCCCAGGTCAGAAGGTTGCAGAGGACCATGGGAAAACTGGTGTGTGAAACAGGTGAATGTGTCAGAGGCTTTTTAAAGTCTCCATCATGCTTGCTCCCACATGGCTCACTTTCCCACCTTGTTCATGCCAAAACACTGTAGGGCAAAAACTCATTAACACATTGATCTTTGAAAACAGAGCCTTTCTTGCATTTATATTCATAATCATTACTATGCTGTTTAATTTAATGCTCAAAATTAGAGAAATTGGCACAGGTCCAGCTACATTTATATCATAGGAGTGATTTAAGTTTCTGTTTTGACTTCTATAATGATGTTTATAGACATAATGGCTCTTGATGCGGACAAAAGAATAAGGTGGAAGAGTATAGAGAGCAAGTACTATAAAAGCCAACTGGGGTGTGCAAGTGTGTTTATCAGTGGGGTCTTTCAGCCCATTGTGCCACAGAAAGTCTAAGCCTCGAGAAGGACGCATGAGAGTGGACACCCCACCTCTTGAGCTACCTCTCCAAAAGGTTTGTCATTTCCAGTCCGGCAATGGCACAGAAACGCTGCATGCTGAACAAAAAGGGAATGATTGTTAGACCGGGCGCCACTGGTCTATTGTATATGCAGCCTGTTCTTTCTCTTGACCTGTGACCCATATTGTTGCCTGGGTTGGAGTTGTAGGGAGGCGGGAGTTGGTGCAGGCAGCTGGGGGAGCTACGGGGGGCTGGCGGGCAGCTGGGCCAATTTGAGGCAAAGGGAGAAGGAGTGGAGAGTGAGAGTTTGAGTGGAGGATGAGCGCAAAGAGAAAGAGAGTTAGAGCATGCGGGACAGAAGAGAGGAGTCAGAGGGCAACAGGGGGCAAGCAGGGGTGACAAGGGTCTGTGTTCCCAATTCAGAAATCTGTCCACTCATGAGTGTCAGTCAGGCCCAAGAAGGAGTACATAGCTTTACATAACAGTCTGCGAGAGGCTGGCAAAAGACAGCAATATGACTTTGCACTTAAATTTTTTTATAATAAGAAAAAATATTATTGAACACATCAAAGAAATCAGAGATAATCAGAGGTAATCAGAGTTAATTCACAACACTGACAGTATTCAACTAATTATATAAATAAGAAGTCTGGTTAATGTTGGCTAAACACTGCCCAGCTGAATGAAATATAACCTGTATATACTGTATAAATCAGAAAAAAAATAAGTAGATAGTGGTGCATCAATGTACTGAAGCAAAGCATGCCAACAAACTAAATACAAATGTGACAAAAACACAACAAAAACAAAGACAAAACTGAAATGAACACAAATGTAATTTTATTGTTAAAAAGAGAAAATAAATAGCTGTAAAGCCTGTCATCATCAATGCCATCAAGAGCCAGCAGTGCAGGTGGCCCACATTGCTGCTGTTTAGAACAAGGCATGTGTGGGCCCTAATAGGAAAGCAGCACATGGGATGGGGCATTGACCGCAGGACAGGCAGAAGAGCCCGACCTGTGGCTCTGAGCCCCAGGGGTCAGAGGTCATGTCACAGAGGAGCTCACAGCAGGACGCGGCTGCACTTCAGATCTGATCCACAAACTTCCTGTGTGCCCCGTGGATACGCACCAGCAACAAGCCAACAGATCACTTTCACCTACTGATCTGAGCGTATGGCTCCCCACTTAACTGGAAAAGTGAACTAGGGACAAATCACACTATAAATAAGAGGAGACACAAAAGAGCTTATTAGGCTTATTATTTACTAAATCAGAGAAGGGAAATTTAACTTCCAAAGCATATTTTTCAAATTGTTCTCATGACTTTCCTGATTTATTAAGCTTTCATTGTTAGAAAAAGTATACTTCAGTGCAGCATCTGATGACTTGGGGTTTAAACATTTCAAGTCAAAAACAAAAACACACCCATCCAAATATTTTAGCAGAAAAACCTGTCATTAAATAAGTTTGCCAGGTTTAGAATACATTTTTCCTTATTTTTAAAAAAACAGTTTTAAAAGGATGCATGGCAACTAAGTGAAGTAAATCTCCCTGATTCCCTTTGATTCTCTCGTGTGCTTATATTTTAGTTTCTGTGCACAGTGCTCTTTAATCCACTGACCAAACAAGAGTGGCTCTTGCTAAAATGAAAAGGTCCTGATCCATAGGAGCGAGATGGAGGGATAAAGCATTGTGATTAAGATTGTATTAATGGGGCCATAGGAGGCTGGAAGGCTTTAATCAGTGTCTGTGAGGCACTAATCCCGGTGCCTTTAAGCTGAGGTCCTGCACAGTGATCCCCGCTCCACTCGGGACCCTCCACACATGCGCACACAACATGCACACGACACACACACACCATGCCTCTGTCGGGAGTGCCCAGGTCGAGAGGTGGAGCACACTGCAACTGAGACACCCCAGACTTAGAGGAGCAGCTGGTGGAAGAATGACCCGTGAGATGGATGGAGAGAAATTTGGGTAAAGAGAAATAAAAGATGGTGGGGCTGGTGTGACGACACAATGGACTGGAGCTGGGGTTCACAATGGGAGCTTGTCAAGCAATTAAATACAGTATAGGGAAATGCAATTTAGGTTTCTCACCTCAATGGCCACTTTGAATGCCCCTAAACTAATCTTAGAGTGAATTCAACTTATGCACATTTTATAGTCTAGTTTGAGATTCTGGATGAAGTAAAAGCAAAGGGCTGTTCATTGGGCTCATTACCTATGGATAAGGGTTTAAAAAGGTGACATTGTGTGCAGGAGTATAAGGGGTGGAGTGTCTCCTCCCCAAATTCTGTGAGAGTATTAGGCTGCAGGAGTTAAAGAGCTTCTAATGGGATGTGGATGCTGTCGTGTTTACCCTGGCCCCCCTCCGCACGCCCACTGCTTTGTGGAAGTTGCTGAGCTTTGGGACTCCACAATAGGCAGAGTGTAGGGACAGATGGAGGTCCCTTTTTTGGGAGAAAAGCACAAAAACAGCCAAGGTAGGAGGGTTGTGGTCTGAGGCACAGGCAGCCTCACACATTGGTGCCAGGAACGTGGGAGAACATGAAATGTGAAGGAGGGAGAAGGCCAAGTGAAAGGGGATTTAGGTTTGGAGCTAATTATAATTCAACAAGAGTGTAACTCCCAGTGTCGTCCCTTTGCTCGGGTAATCTGTCAGCACATAGACGGGATCTAGCCTCATTCATATGGACTTGGTTTAAAAATACTCAAAACAGTGTGCGTGTGTCAGCTGCTTTGTGCCAGCCCTAAGCACATCTAATACAGTCACTCCGAAAAGTGCATAGCATAAGGATAAGTGTTTTTATTTAAAATATGCATTATTTTAAATAATACATACGCCTTACATACGCATACTACGCCTTATAAATATTGTTTGATTGATTGATTACTGTCTAGAAAATAAATTTGTGCAAAGAGGCAACAAAATGCATTGTTTAATTCTGTAAGAATATGCCTAGTTGTTTTAGTCAATATAAGCACTCCATTGAACAATTAATGAATCATAAAACTTTGAAAATTGTGTGATGTAATGTTTCACATTAAGATTAATACAGCATCTTCAGGGGAGTAAGAATGCTATTCCACTGGAAATACAGTACACCCATAAGCCAGCAAATCCAAGGCCATAGTTTGCCATTTGTGTTGTTTACAAAGGGTTAAAGCGGGTCACAGGGATGACATCATTTATTTGGGCCAGTGTTTGAGCTTGTGATAGATGCTGATGAGGGGATGTGAGAGGGGCTGAGGAGGCAGAGGGAGGTACCAGTACAGCAGCAACAGATGGGGCCGGATGGATGAGAGCTCAGGTTGTAAACTTTCTGTTGGTAACATCTGTCAGTTTGTCCATCTGCTCTCCACTGTTTACAGTTTTAGTCCAAATTCATTAATTAGAAAACTGCAATAAAGGCCAATTCCATAAACCCTGAGCCTCTGCATTAATGGGATCAAAATATCCAAATCTTTATCAAAACTCCTATTAGCTTAATGGCCAGTTTAAATAGATTTAGGGTTTATGTGCCCAATGTAATACTAGGATGGGGGAGCATATGCACATTGCTCCACCTCGACTCAGATCCAATCAAATTATTACTGTAGCACCATTCCCACAGTTAAGCCATCTTTCACATCTGTGCCAGGGAGACTATGTCACACCAAGCTGCAGAGCTAAGACAAACTAATTGTTAATAGATAAGCATTTAAACGTTATCACAGCAATTACTGTAAACACAATTACAATGACTTTACTAATAAGCTATGAATTCATACTAAAATGTAACTGCAACAATTCTACACAAATCAAGTTGCAGTAGACAATAATTGTAGCAGCCAAGTTCATCAGTTGTCAATACACTCCATTTATTTAGGTTGGGCTCCCTTAGATACACACACACGTTCCCTGTTGACTGGATAATTATTTCTGTTAAATTTTTTTTGTGCATTATGGTTTTCATTAACAGTAAACCAAACCACAGCTATAATCTGAAATTAAATAGATGTTTTAGGGGCAGATATGCATTTTTTGCAGAATTAAAAATATATGGCAGTATTAAATATATAATTAACATGTTGCTATGTGCGCTGCGCGGCGCAGTTGTGCGCCGGAGGAGCTGCTACGAAGGACGCGCAGAGGCGGACGTTACTTTTTTGTGCTGTGCAACACTGGAATTTCCCCACTGAGGGACTAATAAAGGCATATCTTATCTTATCTTATCTTATAATTTTCCTACACTAGGGCTAAAACAAATATTTTAAAGCACAAGAGCTCAGAAACATTGAGGAACTCCAAACACAATGACAGTTCCATTACAAATGTTACATTACAAGGATTTTGACCTTTTCAACTAAAAATATTCCCTCTTCAATTTGCTCTGTAGTGAGCAGATAAAAGAGAATTAAGCAGCTGATCTAAGCCCAGTGGCCCGAGTGTTACATTAGACATTAATCCAAAACAGGGAGGCTGGAGAAGGGATAGCATCTGTAATCCTGTGCTCCATCTAGACAACCCTCCCACTGGGCAAAGGAGATATTAATTTCCACAAACTGCAACACGTCCCCTGCTTTTGTAGACAAGATCATTTCAATAAAATAGAACGCAGGCAGTGAGCGGGAGTCACAACACATTTCAAAAAAATGTTTTATGATAACATTTATTTGTTTATTAAATTTGTGCAAAGAGGCAAAAAAAATATATATTATTTTTTACTGGAATTCGGGCTGTGCTTTGAATAGATATGCTTTAAATACAACTTGTTAGACATTTCTGCCCATTGTTTACATTCTTACTTTCGTTCTTTCTTGGAGAGGGCAAAATGTACCCCCCTTCTTACATGTCCTGCCCACTATGCCCTAAACTTGAGCTGGACTTGACGGGGTTGGGCGAGTCTCTTGGCGAGCTCTCCACTGCGCAGTCCCCCCTATACGTGACAGATGTTACTGGGGCAACAGTTGGTATTGAGTGGGAGGGGCTTCAGGCCATCTGTCCAGGGTCAAGGCTTGAAAAGGAGTAGTGGAGATGGTGGCTCGTTCATGAAAATTGCAAGTATTTTGCAAGAAAAGAAAATATATCTTGCATTGTAATGCTGTTGAATGTGGGCTTTCATTTCAATATAGCCAGTGTCAAGGTTTGGCCATACACTGTGAATGTATGGCCAACATTCCTACAGCTAAAAGGCATGTGCACCATCTTGTGGAGAAATCTACTACTACAATGTGGATTGTAAACTAAAAAACCTTAATAATACTAATTCAGTTAAATAAAAAACATAACAAACATACATCAATATCGCATTCACAAAGATGTCAATTGTGATATTATGGACTCCAGTGTGCGGTCTATCTCATCACGGAGAAATGCCATCTTTTTGTGACAAACTTTTCTCTAGAATAAAGAAAAGTATAAGATTGCTTAAGAGAAAATATACCTCCTTTGATACTTACTAAGTAAACTTTAAGCCTGTCCTTCTCCATGTGACAGTATTCAGCAACCGTGAGCTCTGAGAAGTCCTTGTTCAAGTTTAAAAAGCCACAGTTTGGAGCTCGCTTCATGTGTTCAGACCTACAAAAAAATGCTTCTTGAGAAATGTATTTTCACAACTCTCACAACTTTATAACATCTGTAACCACAGGCATGCATGTCAGGTAAGAATACTCATGTAAATAATCATATCATAAACATACAGCAACATTATATACAGAGAAAACTTGTATCCATTGTCCATTTTTATGGACAATGGATACAAGATGTAAAGTTGTTCTTCAGTATTTCATCAATTCCTTTTTAGATATTAGTTTCTTCAAATTTGTAAAAGTTTGGTGTTTGTATAATTAGACTATAATGGAGCAAAAATGGGTTGCAAACAACTCTAAAATGTGTTTATTTTCATAATACAGACTGTTCAATGTCAAGAAACAATTCAAGGTGGATCTTTTGTACATTTTCCTTCCAGGTGTTAAGTTTAGTTGCACTGCTCATTATGCATCTGTAAAGCAGCAAAATACTTCACCAGGGGTCATCGTCCGGCTCCCAGCCCTCAAGTTCAATCAGACAGAAGAAACAACACACAACATCTGGTTCATTCTCACCGGGGCAGTGGACAAAACCCGCCTTTGCCATCTACAATAAAACAGACATGCATTTACAGTTCAAGTCTATGCTTGGTCACGGGTTAAACTTGTAACTGTACGTGTTAGAATTTGTTGTTGTGTCGTTAGTGAAAGTTATCTCCTTTTGGCTCCTGGGAGGACAGAGCTGAGCTGGTACAGAGCATTAGTCATAAGACTTGTCATCAGTCAATGCATCACGACTGGACAAGAGTGGCCAGAGGCTTTCTACTGAGGAGACCTGACCCAGTGTAAAAGAACCTGGCACCTGCTTGAGTGTAAATCACAACTGTCATGGTCACTGGGTCAGTGATGAAGAACTACAGACATTATTGAGGCGTAAACAAGCCTGGGGTCTAGGGTCATCATTTCTTAACCAACTAGTCCTAATGTTTATAGGTGATAGTTTAAAGGCCGTGAAATGTACAGGTTATGTTTGGTATTTTTACATTTGTCAAAAACAAAACTTCCCATTTGTGAATTTTTATTTTATCCACCATTCTCTTTTTCTAAGTAATGTGCAGGGCAAGTGCAGGTTGTATCCTGAAGCTATACAAACCCCTACGTGCACTGCAACACTTATTACATTAGGTTTCAGTTTTACACCGCACGATACAATCATCATGATGGGTTGTCACTCAAAAAAAAAAAATTAAATTAAAAAAAAAGAAAAAGAAATACATGTACCTTCTCGGGTGTACAGTTGCATTCTTCTCGAAATGGCCAACCAGAAAAGCTCTGTTGGCGTAAGTCATCAGAATACATTTTTTCATAAGAGAAAAATCTGGATGACAAAACTTCTATGGTCGCCATATTAAATCAATTGAAATATTCAGATGTGCTGCAAAATTCTACAAATCCAAATGACCTAAAAGCCAAAAATCAAAAACAATCTGCGGCTAATCCCAGTCCCAGTCCAACACCTGTGTGCGTGCGCGTGGAGCTGCTCACCTGCAGCGCCCCCTGCCGGACCCCCTGCCGGAGCAGCTGCACAGGCGTTTAGAGAGGCTCTGTCATGGCGTCTTTTCTTAAACATATGTTTTATTTCCGGCGTGTCTGAGTGCAAGGATAAGACACAATACACATATGTCAAATTAATCAATCAACATAAGACTTAAGCACAGATTTGTAACATTTTTTCCAGGGGCAGTTTGCCACATTAGAACTGATTTTCACAATGGAAATGGAAGTAAGGCACAAATTAAATTTACGCCACAGTTACAACACAACAGCTAGGTTGTCAAAGGTAGGTCATAATTTTACTGTTAAACAGTGGGGCCATCAAAAGGCAGATTAGTTATTCAAAGTGTTATAAATTTTGCATGTCTGACTATCTCTCTGGGCAGTCATCTTCCATATTCTGACAGTGTAACTCTATCCCTCAGGCCTCTTTCTACCAAAATGTGCTTACATCTACTATACCACTCACTCTTCCACCTGACCTTCATGTCTAGTACATTCACAAGTCTGTTTACACCTCGCCTAATATGTGCGTATTATTTAAGTTAGGAGAACCATCTGTCTGCAGGATGCAGTGGTGGACTTCAGCCTTAGCTGTTCTGGATTGAGGTGGACAACTGCTCCATAGGTGTTGACAGTCCCTGGTCTAAATACGCTGTATGGTGAGTGGCTGCCTCTTACACACACTGCCAAATCACATCTACCTCAAAGTTTCCACACTTATGTGCTACTGTTTTCTCTCTGCATTTTTCCATATATTGAGATTGTTTGCAGTTTTTCTCAATGCTCACTGCTTCTGTCAATATTTTTGCCTGGATTTTTTACTTTGACATATATCTGTAGAATTGGGACATCATGATATAATTGCAGTTTTAATTAGAGACTACAGGATTTGCAATGATTTTGGTTCTGATTGGTACCATGTTTAACTACAATCCAATTCTCGTGTGTTGTTTACTCCTCTTTGGCTTGCGCTTCTGCTCTTCTTACCTTCATTGACACATGATTCCTGTCTTCTCTAAGACCCTACTGCTTCTGCTCATAGCTCAATGCTACTTCAAACACAATTGACCTCAGATTTACCATAGTCTAGAGCGGTCTGCTCTTGCTCTGATTTTTCACACCGGCCTGTAACTGAGGGAGGAGAGCAGCGAGGTGCATGGGAGGTATACCAGGCTCTCACTACATGTCCCTATTTTGGCACTGGGATTTAGATCTATGTTGGAGAAGGACAGAACTGATACTTTGAAATCAAATATACATTTTTGTTTTTGAAGAGGATTCCCCAGTGAAGGTACACAAGGCTTTTAACTGGAGATACCAGAATTCAATGTGGACAACAGGTAGGAACTGGATGTAGGTCTTTATGTAGTATGTACAGTACATGTAGTGTGGCTCTGTGATTGCATAATCCAGTGTGTTTAGAGGCAAATGTAATTACCTAAAACAATACAAATTAGCATATCTTTAGACCCTAAGATATGGCTGCTTGCTATGAATATCCTATGCAATAACAATGTTGAAGAGTAATAAGACTGCTATATAGTCATTTTTGTTAGAAATATAACTACAAAGTCAATGTTTTCATCCAGAAAGTTGGAATCATACTGAATAATAGTAAATTGTAAATTATTTTTTGCTCTCTGAAAATATTTAATTAGACACATGTGGTATGGGTAGATCTGTTTGGTTTGCATGTGTACAGCAAATTATTTACTGTCATGGCATTCAGTTTGCAACAAGTGCAATAATTAACAGTGTGGAGACAGAAGTATTTTCACCATTGGAGTTGAGTGATGTAAATCACAATGTAAATCATGAGATGGTAAATGTCAAAGATTACGATTTGCTGAAAAGATAATTACTTCAAATTGCAACATTTTTATTTTTTGTGTTGCATAATAACATGTTGGAATGTCTGAGCTTGGGGTATTTAGTCTAGTGGGCAGCATAGCAAAAATTTTGAAAGTTTGAACAAGTATGAGCTACAAGCAGCAATAGGGCGATGGTGGTTGCACAGAAAGCCATCCTGT
Organism: Paratrypauchen microcephalus; assembly: GCA_036785185.1. Taxonomy (NCBI): domain Eukaryota; kingdom Metazoa; phylum Chordata; class Actinopteri; order Gobiiformes; family Gobiidae; genus Paratrypauchen; species Paratrypauchen microcephalus. The sequence goes on along the minus strand of JAVJIX010000052.1, from coordinate 3,137,123 downwards.
CCTGTGATACTGGTGCTAAAATGTCAGAGGTGTGTGAGAGTGTGACAGTCAACATCAACATTCTCCATCAGCAACAGTGCACACGCCCACCTCACCACACACCTGAACTCTTACACCCATGTCACTGGCACTGGGAAATGGGAGGATTTGTAAAATGGTAAACAAATAGTACATTTGTTTTTAAAGTGTTAATCCTAATGCTGATTTTCAACCCATAAAATAAAGAAATATGCATTACATCTGTCTAACTAGTACCTAGTTATCAAGATACAGACTGTGCACAGCAGTCTGGTTTTGTCACAAATTACTGTGACAAATGAGGGTTACAGTATTGGAATAATTACCACAATATCAGGTACCATGATAGTACTTCCCCATGAGATTTGTTGTCTGGCATATCCAGAATGATATCATTCTGTTTATTTTATAAGAACTATGTATTGTGAATCTCAGGCAAAGAGATGTGGCTATTGTTTTGCAAAACAAATATAAAATTTTTAACTTGAATATTGTAAAAAAAAAAAATCAATTGAGCATATTGTAAATGGAACTGCAGAGGTATAATTATTTACCTTTTAGATAGGGTTAAGTGACACCATATCAGTCCGACCAGATCAATAGTCTATCCCTCCATGCTGCAAAAAGATGTGTCAGAGGCAGGTCAGTTGAAGGGGACTGCAGATGTCTTCTTTCCGCTGGCCTTAATAATACTATTAGTATGATATATGGGCCGCCCTTATCCCAACTCTTCATTATTCAAGTTATTTCTTCATTACTCAAGTTATGAAATAATCTCCCATAGCAGATTTCCAAATTATTCTGGGAACTATGACTTTGCTGCTTGTGCTTTGGCTGTGCCCTCTCACCCCTGACCTTCATAGACTCTATCTAAATTCTCCACCACAGTGCCAGGGAGACGCCCACACTACATTAAGTATGGAGTATATGAGACCTCAGTAGAAAAATGTTTTTAACAGTCTGTAATTGAGAAATATATGTGAAAAGTGCCTAAAGGTGTGTGTGATGAAATAAAGAATTCAACTTAAAATGCTACCTCCATTTTGACATATAGTAGCAGACTCTCCTTTAGGAAGTGAGTAGTCATAAGTCTCTTTGTGTCAGCCTGTGTAGATTTACAGTCAGGACTGCCTTAAGACAAAATAGTCAACATGCTTGTACAACTTTAGAGTTAAGTTTTGGTCCATATTTCTATGAGATTTTTAATTTCACCTTTGATTGTTTTATTTTCATGGCACAGCTATTAAGCCTTGTTAATAATATCTATTACAAAATTTGTCAAACTGTCACTCGCTGTAAATAGCTCAAGTTCAGTAAGACAGCTTAGACATGACAAGCTATCCTTAGATGTACACTGTGGCAGGTATTCGGGTGAATGACTGTGTTGACACCATATCCTATTAACCGTGGGAGTTCACTTAAGAACATTTTAGTAAGGAGATGTGTAGGAATTACAAAGACTTCAGAAAGTGACATAGTTGCATCACGCTGGCTTACTGCTGTCTTTGCACTTGCATTTTAGGGAACTTTCCAGCAGAGGGCAGCACAGAATAACTTCACATTTTATATTAACTACTCGCTTGTGTAACATTACTTTCTATGTTGAGGCACCATTCAATCTTGCTTTAGCACTGTGCTGTAATTTTATGCGGATCAGAAGCTTTAAATTATTGTAGGCTTTATGTATTTGAGATTTTTACTGCAGTTATTTTGAAATGTTCTTAGTTACCTTTCATACATGTAAGGAATAAGAAATTATGATCTATGATCTCTCTTCCTCTATAACCTGAGGTCACCTGGTCCCCTGTGACTGTCCTCCACTTCTCCAGTGTCCTTTAACCTCTGCTCTGTTTCCCTCGACTTCTACTCCTTCTCTCCTCCCTCTCTCCTCCCTCTCTCTTTATTCTCTCCTCCTTCTCTCAGCCTGTGGATGATACAGAATCCTCATACTCCAATTTCACCCTCTCATCATGACATCCATTAAAGCTGTGCTGTGCCCTGAGCCCCATTGGCCCGACAGCACATTAGCACTCGGACCATTGAACGGCAACAAGAACTGACTGAATTATTGATACCAACACAACTAATGAGGAAACACTATCTCGCGTCTTTTGCTGATACACACACACACACAGGTGTGTGTAGGAGAATCTGGAGGCGATGCGGTATTGACGTATAATCTCTTGTCCTTCATTCAAAAATAAACTCTGAGCCAACTTCATCTGAGCTGAATATAGATCCATGTGATTTGGCTGGTGCCATCTGGAGTCTGAGGAGTTGGATAAATGCACTAAAATTCAGTTTTTACTGTGTCTCATAAAAGCCTGTCTTTTAACACCTGGAGCACAGTTGACCTGCTCTAACGTGTGCTGAGGAGGGCAGGGCTCCTCTGTTGTGATTTGTGTTTGTGATTTGTGAGACTTTGCTCACACTGACTGCTGCAGAGAGGTACTGAGGTGTCAGTCTACTCCTTAGTATTCTCTCCAGCACTGTGTGAGTCACTCAGTCCTCAGTCAAGCAGGGGGCAGAGGAGGAGGAGGTAGTGTAGAGATGGAGGGAGAAGGACAAGAGGAGCTCCTCTGAACATCAGCACTGTTTGTGTAGCCCCAGGCTCACGTGTTTGTACTGGTGTGTTCACGGGCATGCTCACCCAGGGGGATTAATTTTTGACAGCTTTGTTAAGCGTTCTTCTGCAATGTGGCATGGGCCTGTGATGCTCTGAGCTATCGCTGTACTTATTGTGATTCATCTTGAGTGGGACATGAAAGGAGGCATTTTCTGATCAACTTGTTGGTGTGAATGGTGTTTAGATCCATCATATCTTTACCATAAAGACAACACATAGCAATTGTCCACAGGATAATTATGCTGTGTCCACCAAGCCCCTGTATTTCCTGTCCCCTGGTCGTCTCCTCTTGTCACTCCACGTCTCCTCACCCCTCTGTCAGTTTGTGTTTAGTTTCATCTCTGCCCCTCCTTCCACAGCTTCCTCTGCTCTGTCGCTTTCTATTTCATGTTGTGATTTGCCACCTCCTCCTCTACACTGCCTGCCTGAATCACATCCCTTTGTTGGAAATGTAGTGGTTGATCAAATGTGGTGTAACCTTGCTGGCGCAGGTTAAGGGATGGAGACAGCACAGGGAGATAGGACAGAGCCATGTGGATAAAAGGTTAATCCTTAAACAAGTCACCGCGCAACACCAAATCAAAGGAGGGGGAGGGGCATAAACAACCACTGCAATAAACCCATCTGACAATCAGCCCTGCCTCTATAGGAACGGCAGTTAGACAAGCATTTTCAGTCTGTGTTCCCCCTTCATGACTTCCACTCTGCATGATGACAAGTGTCTACAGCTTTTCCCATTGGCTGAGACTACCACCAATCAGAGTGGAGGCATGTAAGGTGCCTGTAGGTTATACCCAACGCCAAAATCAAGAAGCTGTGAGAGGGAGCTGAGGCGGTACAAGTGAGGGGCTGTTAGTTTTTAGAGGGAGAACCACACCAAGCACGACTCACTACTGTGAAGACTTATCTGAAGCAGCCTCTTTGAAATCAGAAGGAGAAACTGCCTGTCAGCTTTTTGTTGGAGAGCACACTGCAATTCCTTCAGGCTGCCATGGAGAAGAAGATCCAGGCTTGTGTGTAGGCTGCCCCTCTGATTGGCTGTCACACTTTAGGCTCCCCCTCCTCTCTCTCTCTCTCTCTCTCTCTCTCTCTCTCTCTCTCTGTCTCTCTCTCGCTCTCTTTCTAACCCCTTTCTTTCTCTCTCTACCCCTCTGCGACTAACCCCCCTCCAAGCACGTCCTTACACTTACCTGAGCCACAACTGCAGAACGCGGACCACCTCCTACTAACTCTTCACTCCTCTCTCACACACGCCCCCTGTGGTTTACCTGGACAGGGGCAAAGGCGATAACTAGGGAACGGCATGAGCAGCATTGTCTCCTCACCTCTCCTTGATCTGCCTCGCTGAGTTGCCTCTTTCTGGAAAGTGGAGAGGAACTCCGAAAAGACGTGTTTTTCCTCGTAGCCATTGTCCCCTTGATGCAAACAGGGAAACAGGGGCAACTGAGGAGCACTTTTCAACCAGACCAAAGACAGAGCACTCAGCATGATTTTAGGTGAGTTTGGATTTTGTTTTTGGAGAGGTCATCCTTCTTGTTAATACTTAAACTTGGACACAGGCAGCAGCTCTGTAGTGTCTATTAACAGCTCTGGACACTAGACATCTGTCAATACTAAGCACTGAGTGGAGCTTTAAATCATGGTTAGTGCTTGTAATCACCCTAATAGTATGCCATTATTGTAGCAGGTGTGAGTGATGACAGAGAAGGTCAAAGTGTTTGTTGTCTCACCGTATCATTTTGAGCTGTTTGGTCACATGACTGGATTCCACCATTTCTAGGATTTGTGTAAAGGGACAGTTAGCTTTCACTGTTTGTTTTTGTTATGATTTCACCTGCCACTAAGCTCTGAATAAATCCCTCCATTCCTTTGAATATGTAACACATGCAACTTTTGGATTATAGAAGCGTGCGTGCATCCCAGCATACAGTATCCCATGATATTATTTTGCAGTCTTCTTCTGTTCTGAATCAGCCAGCTTTCTTCTTTAGTATTCTGCTCTCATAGTGGCCCTGTCTACAAGTGGTGTGGTGGCTCCTATATGGTTAGCCTGTACATTTATCAAGGGGATGACTTTCACTGTATGTACATGCAAAGGTGCCCAGCTGTGTACATGTTGTGGAGACATGTGCTCTGTAGTGGCTGTGTGAGTTAGCTTGTCAAAGTGGACTTTTGTGGATAGTTTCTTTGTTTTTGGTGTGTGTTGCTATGTGGGGAGAGCTCACTTTGTTTTAACGCATGCCTGGGCTGATTCAGGAGCTGCTCTGTTCCTCTGCTCTCCCAGCAGGCATGTTTTCAAGCAGACTCTAATGATTATAGGGAGGGAAGTCTAAGGTGTCTGAAGTCATGGTGCGTATTTCATTTAGCTCCAGGCTTCACCACTTCTGTGTATTTTGATGGTTTTTAAGGGTAATTTATTTTCTAATGTTCAGTTTCCAGAGGAGTTGTATATTTTTGGTCAAAGTGTGGTGGGTCAAAGTGTCTTGTGCCTCATTTAACACTTAGACATGCTGTGTCTTGATCAGGCTGCAGGTGATAGCAAGATCCCCTGTTAATGATATTTGGCCAGAACACGTTAACAGCAGCTCTTTGCCTACAGCTGGTTCACTGTAGCAGACACTGAGTAAAGTTAGACTGCTGAACTAATGGTGTGAACCATCAACAGTCTGCTGCTTGGAATAAAATGTGATATCGTAACCTATGTAAATTAGGAACATTTGAATATTATTGTTTGCTACAGTATGTGTTCAGCAGCGAATATTAATTTTACCACAGTACTACACTGTATTTCCTATCATTTTATTGACTGCTATCCTGTTAACAATTAGTAAATTATAAGTTGATGAAAATGTTTGGTTTGCAGTTTCAATGTTACCAAATCTGCATCATGATGCACTGACATAATCATTTGGTATTTGTGGATTTTGTCTCTAAAAAGACTAATGTCATTGTAATGACCTTTACTGTGCTGAAACCAGATAAACCACAAACAAATATCAATGACTATTTACACCCAACCTTGCCCTCACAAATAAAAGAAAGGATAATTATGGAGCAGCATTTAGGTGTTTTGCCTTTGGCATTATTTCACAGCAGTAATCGCTTCTCAGGTGTAAAATATAGTCACTGCAATGTTGATTAGCCTTTCCCTGTGCATTTGTGTGAATGACCTTGAACAATACCCTTGCTAATGTGTGTATTTATGTTGCATACAGTGGAGTCTGTTGGAGCTGTCGGGGTCTGCTGGAAGATGCTGGCTGCTCTCATAGTGGTGACAGTCCTGATGCTCATAATGGCAGTGGATGTGTTATTGTTGTGCAGCACTATAGAGAGTGTATATACAGAGGTGCAAGCAGCAGCTCCACAAGGCTCTGCACCAAACAGGCCAGTGCTGTGTTAACTGGACAGACCATAAAGAGCACTAGTACACCTGTACAAGCTAATAAACAGCATGGTCAGTGTGCTCCCGGGGACACTCACACTGAAGCACCTCTGTTTTATGACAAAAGCCTTCCACTTGGAAACTTGGAGTTTTCTTGATTCATGCAAATGGACCAGTGTAGGGAATCAGTCAGGGTGGACCTGAGCTGTGACCATGTGATCAGTGTGTCTCTATGTCTATTGTTCAGGCATGCGAGGCCGCTCACATCTCATCTGTCTTCATAAAGCCTGTCTCCTCATTGACCTGTCTGCATTATTCCCCTCCCCCTCATCTGCTCATCTGCTCATCTGCTCTAGAGGTCACATCTTCAGGTCCAGATCCTCTTTCTCTGTTTCCACTGCCCTGGTTTGGTCAGTTTTAGAGTGACACAGTAAGTGCTCCTCTGAAATGAGGCAGAATACATGGTACAACTTGCCTCTTTGGGCTTCTTTGCATACCCGCTATATAATTTGCATGTTTTACAAGCGCCATTCTGCAATAAAATGCTAAATGTGTGTACCTCATTGTTCTAGGGTTACTAAGATGTGTTATATTTAATCTAATTAGCTCTAGATTCTATTTTTTAAAGGACATTTGTAAAAAAAAAAACATTTTAAAATTTAAACATATTGCATGCCTTTAATGAAAATATCAGGCATGGGCAATGATGACTGTGGCAAACATCCATATAACTAACTGGTAGATTGCACTTGACCCATTTTAGGTCCTGAACCATTCTGCAGCACTTATACGAAGAGGACTTATTCCCAGGGCAGTAATTAGAAAAGGCCACACACACGAGCAGTGATCTGGGATGGAGGGTTAAGAGGTATAGAGGAACAGCATCATTATGTTTGTGTATTTATATTAAAGCAGAGCATTTGGGATTCCTCTAAGGCCACTGTTGACCTTATTCATGATGTGTTTGCCACGGTAATAAGCTGCATATTTCCTCTTCTCTCTGGCTGCTCCTTTTTCACCCTGTAGTCTAGTTTGTGGGAGACCTTGATATTACAGGAGTAGAGGAGGTGTCCTACTCCCTTTGCACTTGTGCTACTCTCCACTGCCCCATTTGTTTATGCTGGAGTGTCTGTGTGTCAGCAGCTTGTCAATATAGTCTGTAAGAGACTCTAATGAATAGGCCTGTTATTGGACTGGTGGGATGGCTACCCATTGTGTCTATGTGACTTTAAGGTCTATTGGAGTGTGTGGTGCAAAGGAGAGATGGAGGTGTTTCTGCTCTGTAGACTGTACTGCAGTGTGCTCCATCAGGGAGCAGCCACCACGACTCAGACATAATGCCAGATACCGTGTCTGCTTAACTTACATTGGTGGCAATGCTTACCAATATTTCAAATGCATAGTGAAATGTACAATTAAAGAAATAAATGTAAAATATAGATTTACACTTAAAGGTCCCATGGCATGAAATTTTCACTTTCTGAGGTTTTTGAACGTTAATGTGAGCTCCCCTACCCTGTTTAGGCCCCCCCCCCATGGCTAAAAGTTGCGAAATGTGTAAACGGAGCGTTTGCGGTCCTTTTCTGCATTTGAAAAAAACACAGCTCAAACGGGTGATTCTGAACAAGGGGACTTTCTGACGTCACACGGAAAATGCAGTTCCACCCCCTGTCTGTTTTTCTACCCACCGTCTCTGGAAATCACGCCCAGAGAGTTTGAACCGCGAATGAGCTATGCAATGGAGGCACGTCAGAATGTTTCCAGGCTCGGAAGTCCTTTATCCGACCTTAAGGACCTCTGAAACAGCAGTGGTTTAATTTTATTTTCTGTGAAAATGTGTTTTTTTCATTGAAACGGCTCTCCTTACTTCCTTCGCGCTTATACACACGGAAGTGGAGCCAGCCACACCGCAGCGCTAAAACAAGGAACCAGCGGCGCATTTGGCCCCTCCCCACCCGCAGCTCTGACCTATCTCTGTCCTTCTCATTTGCATTCAAGCAACAATGCCCAGAATGAGGTGTTCAGAGAGATATTTTTTGACCATGTCTGTGTAAATGGGTCTTTCTCATGCACTGAGTCTTGATTTTGAAGAAGGATTCATTTACACTGTATTAGGGAACCATTAAGGCACCATATAAAAGCATCAAGAAATACCATGTCATGGGATCTTTAATAGCTTACATACAATAGCTAGTCTGAAGAACATTTACATATATCGTAAACCAGATCCACATTTTCTAAATGTTATGTTGTTGTATTTTCTGTTCTTGTATCAGAATATTATTCTTTCTTATTACTCTCTTTCTTTCTTTCTTTCTTTCTTTTTTCTTATTATTTTTCTCCTAACCAACTGACCCATTTTTCTCCCAGTGAACAATGACATTTTCCAAAAATAAATAAAATGTCACATCAGCGCCCCTAAACAACTCAAATGCGTAAGGTATATGAATGAGGGCAAAGGGGGCATTTGCACGTAGAATCATGAAATTTTACACAAAATTAGATGATGAAAAGGCAAGGAAAAAAAATACTATTACAACAATGCCATCCACTGCACCAGGGGTCAGCAATGTTGGTTTAAAATTTACTAAGCATGAGTCAGCATTTTTTGTAAACTTCATATTTACTACTTACTCACTCCTAAGGCATTCACCCGAACACCTGAAAATACAAAAATGGGTGCAATAGCGCCCCCTAGACAATTTGTATGGAAAAATAACGTTTTATTTGTCATAGACATACAAAATTTGATACGCACATTTGTGACATGGTCTCAATCTTGGGGTTGGGGCAATGGTTAGGGTTACAAGTAGGGTTAGGTTCAAGCTTAGGGTTTGTTTAGGGTTAGGCCTAGTTAGGGTTGGGGCTAGGGGTTAGAGACGTGGTTGGGGTTTACAGTTATTAGGGTTAGTGTGGGGGGTGGCGTTTGCAGGGTGTGGCGTTTGTGGAGCGCGGTGTTTGCGGGGTGCATGTTTTGCGGGGCATGGTGTAGGCGCATGCGAGGGCCAATCATTGCCGCTTGTGGCTATATTTTAATGCATAGAGCAGCATCTGTGACTATTCATTTTCCTCTCACATTTATTGCATTTGTATTTCAAACCACTTGACCAAAGGCATGTAGATTGTAGTAGCTGCACCTACACCAAACGCCAAACTTTGGCCAGATGCTTAGTGTCTGGCCCTGCATGGCTCCACTGTTCTGGGACACTACTGCTGCTGCTCTGTGAAGCACAAACGTCCACCTGCGTCATTATGGTGTCACATTAGTGCAGTGAGTGGCTGCCTAGTTGAATCTTTACTGGGAGTCCTGGGGCTACAAGACACCTGGGACCTGCTCTCTGGAAAAGGGCTTTTTATGCTCCACTAGTCACTGTGATCGCCCAGTGGAAACACCCAGATGATTCACAGTCTTCACCTTATAGCCTATAGTATAGATTATATTGCCACTGATGTCTGTCAAATTGTGTCACTTTGATTCTCATTACCTTTGGCTCATATATGTGTGCAAACTTTAGCATAGCTGGTTTGGTCAATCAGACCTTCTTAGATAGTTCTTTAAGATGACACTACCTTTGATATAAGGACATGAATCCAGTCGATGAGGGACAAGTTGCATTAAATTTTGTCTGTCCCATACTCATATTAGATGAGTTGAGAGAGTTGATGATTAAAAGCAAGACAGACATTCTAATCTACTATATATTATAGATTATCACCCATGTCTTTGGTTTGTAAATTTAGAATATGAAAGATACAATTTTGCTCATTGTTTTTTTTTTTTTTTTTTTTTTTTAGCAATAAAACCATTTTACATGAGATTACGGTTTGACATTGTTGGAATAGCTACAATAGTTTCCAGCAGCCAAGTATAAAAGGCTGGGCAAAGCTAACGTTTGGCGGCAATAGATGTTACATTAATCATGGGTGCTCTATTTCTGTGAGCTTTGAAGGGAAGGGAGAAGAAAGCAGTGGGGCTACGAAGAGGGAAGACCGACAACTGAGTGAAAGTGTCATCATGAACGAGAATTAGCTCCATCCAGCTTTGCAGCTGAGAGGATACTCCTCTGAGCACCGTTAAGATGCGATTTCACACAAAAACCAAAAGAGAAATCAATTCTCCTTGAGATGCAGGAAGGTCACTTCATCAGAGCCTGGTTAGAGCAAGGAAACAAGGAATCTGAGGAAGCAACCAAAGGATGGAGGAAGAGAGCAGGAGGAGAGATGTGAGGCTGTTACAAAAATGAATGCAGAGGCAAAAGACAAGATGAGTGAGACAGGAACAGAGTAGGACCAGTCTTCTCTGTTTAATCTGGCTTCAGCGTGAATTTTATACTGTGTGTATAATCTGAGTCACACCTAATGGGAATGTGGGCATATTTGGACAAGACAATAGCCTGGCCTGAACTTACATTAATGAATACGGTATATAAAATCTTTGAGATGGAATCCATAAGAATCTCCATCTGACGCCACAGTAAATCTATGTGTACATTAAAGACTTTTTTACTCACACATCATAAAATTAAGGGACCTAAACAAACAAAAGAAAATGTTGGAAATGAACAACACCACTTTCTCCTCATCTATCTATTTATATGGTTTCTATGTACTGTACACACAATTCCAAGCCATGGCTAAATGGCATTACCTTTTACTTGCAAGTAGCCTGAGCATTGTGTTTAATCCTTAATGTAACATGAAGTGCTCAGAATAGCCTAAATCCAAGCCCTGATGCCTCCTTGCTGCTAGACAAATCTGCACCAGCTCGAGTTAAACAACAGCAGATGAGATGCTGACAGGGAAGTGATGAAAAGGTGTAACTATTTGCTTGCATCATTGAGAGGCACCAAGCTAAGTGCTAATGGCTAGCCAAATGCCCTTTTTGGCTTTGGATGAGGGCCTCACTAACAGGTAGTTATAGGATCTGTGTGGGGCAGATTTTAGTGCTGGCGTCTGGTATGCGCACCTGTCTCCTGCCCCTTTTTGAGAGACAGGGGTTCTGCCGGGACCTGCAGCGGATCCTTGCCCTAGCCCTGGGGGAACGGAGGAGGTGTGGAGAAAGGGGTGCAGGGGGGAGGGAGGGGAGAGGGGGAGGAGGCCAGGTCAGGTAAGGTGCCAGAGGTATGGATTAGAAGGCTGTAAGGGGCGATCAGGTAATGTGGTATCTGAGGTCATCCATTTACAGTATGTTACTATGTCAGCACAGGTCACATGATACTCCACCATCTACCATCTCCTATTTTAGTCTTCACAAAAGTCCTCATTGTCCTTCTCTGACTTAAGAAGTGAGTGTAGCTCTCTCAAACCCACTGACTGTTATTTGCACTTATAAAATGTAGCAAAAAGACAGCGGAGTACACAGCAACAAATTAGTATTTCCATAAAAAATTTGCATCATAATCTACAAATTTGGTCAGTTGAGACAGGATTCACACAGCACGAGCAAAAGTGGCTAGATCACATTGCATTCTTCGCATCTGAATAATGTTAGTTAATGTTGACGCTTGTTTTTGGGATTGTTGGCAAATTCCTCATCAGGAATTTGACAGAACATTACAACACTGTCTGATGTTTAGCGTGTCATTCATTCTCATTTGCACATGTTTGGCCTTGAGAGGCTGTATTTACAGTAGCCCAGAAGATGTTTTTTGTCCTAGCGCTGGGCCAATAATCACCGACCAGCCAGAGCTACAAATCTTCATTAGAGGATTAGGCAGCAGGGAGACAGCTTGTGTTCTTTGGCTTTTATTGGTCACCACATTTCCAGCGCTATCAGCCTTAGATTCTGCTTTTCTTGTCTCCTCTTGTTAAGAGCAACAATCTCTTGCATAAGCCTTCATGAAAGTGAGGGAAAACATTTTAATTCACCTTTAATTGCATTGCAAAAGGGGAAATTCAATTTGTCAACTGGACAAAAGTTGATTTTGTCAAATTCATTTCCCAGCTCATCCAAGCTGCTTCTTCAGTTCTGGTCAGACACTGGTGGGCGCTGCCTTATATCTGACTGAAGGGAGGAGCTAACTACAATGAAATTACTCTGAGGCTAACACACCTATTTATTTACAGTTTCTGTTAGTTAGGTAGCCCTATTAAATATACAGTGGGAGTGGAGTGTGGGGTCTTGTTAGCATATCCATTCAGGGCCATAATGGGTGTTTTCACAACTCTGGACCTGACCTGGCTGCCCTACTGTTTTCTTTGTTTGTTTTGATTTAGGTTTGAGGATAGAGTTATAGATGGGAAACAAATGATGTCAGAGACCTCAATTTCTGTTCAAGGAAGGGTTCTCTTTCTTGACAAAAATAGCCTCTTTAATTCCCCTCTCAAACCAGCTCTTTTCTCTGGCCAAGATCTGTACCTCCTCAAAGGAGTGGCCTGTGGCTTCTAGGTGGAGGTGTACGGCAGATGAAGGTCCACTCTGGCACGCCCATCTGTGTTGGTACAGCCTCTTGTAAAGTGGCTGTTTTGTTTCTCCAATGTAGCGCTCACTGCAGTCTTCACTACACTGAATGGAGTAGACCACATTGCTTTGTTTGTGCCTCGGTGTTTTGTCGTTTGGGTGGACCAGTTTCTGTCTTAAAGTGTTTGTGGGTTTGAAATAGACTTCATGATTTCATGTTGTCTGAAAATCATCTTTCTCTGTAAAATCTGTACTTTCTCAGAAACACCAACCAGGTAAGGAATAGTTACACCCTTTCTCCTGGGTTCTGATTCTCTGTTGTTTTGTTTAGACTTAGACTTAGATAATTGTTTTGGGTACGGTAGTTCACTCATCAAATATAATATATAATATAGCTGCAAGCAGCAATGTGGGGCCAAGCACCGAAGGTGCATGTAGGCCTCACATTGCTGGGTCTAACAGGGTTTAACAGGGTCTAACAGGGTCTGTTAGCCAGGCTTCCCAGGCTCCCAGGCTTCCTATGAAGGGTTCCCGAGATATGAGCTCACTTCGGCTAGATCAAAGACACATCAAAGACAGATCAAAGGTACATTTCTGCGTTGCCTAGCAACCTTGACCTGCTTTTGGCACTAGACGGTTGGGGGTGGGGGCCTATAAATTGCTGTGGGTAATGAGGAGACTGGCTGGAATGTGCATGCAAAATTTCACAACTTTTTACCCTGACGGTTCTAGGGGTTGCCATAGACTCCCAGAGGCAGAGGAATATTTTATAATAATAATAAGAATCAGTAGAAACACTATGGGTGCCTCGCACCTTCGGTGCTTGGCCCCAAATATATAACAGAGGGTAAAAAGAAAAAAATAGATGGAATAGCAACCAAAGAGTTTCTTGGTTCTCCTAATTTTATTGAAAATATCCACAAAGAGAGAGGGCTTTCTCCACATGTTGTTCTTCGCTTTCCTTTCCCTTTAATTGCAAAATATGACTCACTTTTTTATTGATTTTTGTATGGAATAGGTTTTAGTTTAGTTATGATTTAATGTGAGCTTTTTAATGGTTATTAATTATGCTTAATTTATTTTGAAGGACACTTAAAAAAAGACTAATGCAACTGATGCTTGAACATTTTGAATGATCACTTGTGATCACTTGAATGCCTTTCATTGTATTAAAGTGATACTCCGGGATTTTTGACATAGGGTCCAATTTTCTAGTTAGCCAGCGTGTAGGATATGTGTAGAGAAAGTTATTTTGCGATTTCATGCAGTCTTTGTAAAATCTGAGTTGGCTGTTGCTAAGCTAGCGAAAGTGAACGTCCTGCAGCTAGCCAGCCACTAAAATAGACATACCCAGTACAAAACAAACACCCAAACAAATCAGTTATTATGCCAGGGTATCGATTTAAATATCTGTGTTGATATAATAAGATTTTGAACGAAACGGACCTTGCTTCAAACGACTTAATTGACGCATATTGGGGGACTAGTTTCTAAGCAGCGGCGGAATTTTACTTCTCCCTCGTCAATTCATCAGCAGCAGTTGTCATTATTACAAAGAGTAGAGACTGGAGGCATGCATTACACACGTTGGTGAGTAACAGAAACGGGAGGCCTAACTTAGAAGATGTGAGTATAATCATCTCACTGATTTTGCAACTGGCCAAACGCTCCTACATTCAACATTTTTTTCTGGCACACCACTTACCGCATTGATAACTGGCCATTAGGTCCAGCAGGTCTAGGTCGTTTCTTCCAATTTATCTTTTCGACGCAGAAGAATGTCTCCAGTACGCCACGATTGAGATGGGGCAAGAAGTCCTGGTGCTCTGTTATGCAGACATCATTGGAAGTGCTATGGCCACCAGACACATCTAGACTTCGAAACGAAGTATCTAGCTCCAGCTCTTGCATTTGTGGGATAACTAAGTCCCACTCCCTGCAGCAAAAACATTCATCCTCGTTCTCCATAACTTCGCAATTTCGGCACTGACACCACCAATCCCCGGTTCTTCTGTCCCGGCTTTCTGCTGCAGCTTCGGCGGCGGCTGCATTTGCAGACGCGCTCTCTTGTTCTCTTGCTCTTTGTAAATCCATCTCTTTCAATTCTTCGTCCGTATACTCCGGCTCATACAAGTATGGTTCACTGGAAAAATGCAACTGCTCTTCCTCCTCATCAAAATAATCGGGCTCGCCAAACATTGCCATACTTTGAACAGGCTCCGTGTGCTCACTTTTACAGTTGCGAGGTTGCTAGTAAACAAACTATTAGAGCCGGTCGGATTGGGACATGCGGGTGATATCAATCCGCGGCTGTCAAGCTTTCAATGAGGAAGTACGAATTGCTGATGATGATCAAAGGAATACATGCTTGGTTTACTTCCTTAATCATTCTATCAACACAGATATGTACATCGATACCCTGGCATAATAACTGATTTGTTTGGGTGTTTGTTTTGTACTGGGTATGTCTATTTTAGTGGCTGGCTAGCTGCAGGACGTTCACTTTCGCTAGCTTAGCAACAGCCAACTCAGATTTTACAAAGACTGCATGAAATCGCAAAATAACTTTCTCTACACATATCCTACACGCTGGCTAACTAGAAAATTGGACCCTATGTCAAAAATCCCGGAGTATCACTTTAAGTAAATTCCTAGCACAGCTCTTCTATCTGAACTCTGAAGGCAAATGTTTTTTGTCTAAAAATGATGATTTTCATTTGCTCTGGCCCATGCCACCCTGTGAGACATCCCCTCTCTGCATCTCATTGTGTGATTGTGTCCTGTGCTGTGTGCATATGCTTAGAGCACTGTGATAACGCTCATACATGCTGTCACTTTGTTCCCTGAGGAGCATTGGCTCCCACTGGACACTCCAACTCAAGACACAGCAATTTAACGTCATGGCAGAGAGAGCTGAGCCAGGGAAGGACACCCCCGTCTGCCAGGCCATTGTGGATGTGCCAGTCTCTACATTTCTGTGCCCATGGTGATCTCCAAAGAGCGACTAGACACCAGCAGGAGGTTTGTCTGAAAGATATTGGACAATTTTTTGGCCTAAATTCAAACCAACCCAGGTCTAATTCAATAGTATTAAAGAAGTTGTAGTACTAAACTATTGGTTTATTTGCATTATAATACTGTAGAAAATGGGACAAACGTAAGTCTACAATATGATTAGATTTCAAGTCATTCTTATTAAACTATCCATAAATTAGAATAAGATAAGAGTAATATAATTTTATTTTGTTTAAGCACCATTTTAAATACCAGTAGATCTGTGCTCCTGCTGCATACTTCCAGAGATTAAAAAAATGACTTCAAACATAGTGACTAACTCTCTTTTTGGAAAGTTCTTTGATGACGGTGTAAGATCACATGTCCTTTTTAGTTGGTTTGAGGGGGCTGTGACTCACCTGTGGCTGTGGTTAGAGCCCATAGGTGCTCAGATACAATTTTAAGATATTTTTGGACTGCAATCCTAGATTAATCAATGCAAATATGCAGAAAACAGAAGCCATGGAGTAAGTTTGCTGAAGTTTGGACAAATTAATAGATTTGTTCTTACTTTTTATATTAAGAAACTACTTCTCTCTATGCAGAACTGTTATCTCCCTTTTTAAGTGTTAAGGTCAGATGCATGGTAAGATCATAGCACTACTGAATATTTTAGTCCAATAACTGATGCACTATTTGGTTATCTTTAGTTGACCAAGAGACCCCAGTGCTTTGATTAGAATAGCACCTGATGGCAGTTTAGTACACCTGTTATAGACACATGTTCCTTTTTGTGTGCTTTGACATGCTACAGCTACATTGTAAGTGGTGGAGGGACGCAGGGGTCGGTGGGGCCTGGCTCTGCCCACAGACCTCCCCTCAGGCACGGGATCGTATTCTGTCTGAGTGTGCCGCTGTAATCCATCGCTGCGGGGGGGTGACCTTCACAGCGGGCTGCGACACTGGCTCTGAGTCAAACCTGCCACACTGACAGGACCAGGGCACCACATGGCACCTCTTAGATAATTACCTTTTCACATCCACACTCCTGGGCAGTTGATCTTTTTCCTCTGTGTACCATTTGTACCATCATCAGCGGTCAGTACTCGTAAGACACTTGTTATCAAAAAAGCTTCATAGCTTCTCCTCCTCACAGTGAAAGTTGGAATTTTTTAACAGTTGGCACTGTTAAACATTTGTTTTTTTAAGATATTAAGCCTATTGTAAAATGTCTAAAGTTATTGGCAGATACGTGGAGATGACGCAGCCAAATAAGTCCCCCTCATGAATGATGCATGCTCCCAGAGGCTCTGATGGAGAGGAGAGAGTAGCAGGCTGACAGCTGGAGTGCACTGTGTGTGCATGGTGCAGAACAAGGTGAGACTTTATGGTAGTCTCTCCTTTCTCTCTCGTCAGTCCTCTCTTATCCACTCCTATATCGACTAAATCAAGAGCTCTTAGTAGAGCCGTTGCGCTGGTAGTCTCCCAGAGCCCAAACTTGCTCACTGACCTCAACACGGTCTGCCTTCGTGATCTGTGTCTTGCTCTTTCTCCACACTTTCTCTCACGTCTGAGCCCCCTCTATATTTTCCAGGAACAATCACTGTATGTTCCAGCCCAGTGCCCCGTGATGCAGCAGTCCCAGCCTGTGACAGCAACAGCCACATTTGCAACATTAGCATAACATTGTCCTTTTGGCATAAGACCATGTTAACAATGTCTCTATAAGAATGTTAGTGGTACAATACAGTATCATGTAGGAACATATAAAATGTATGCATGGTTACATTAGACTAGACGGTTTGACCAGCTGCAGCCTTGATTTAATTGCTAATGGATGCAGCAGGTATAAGCAGGTATAACGCTGCACGTGTTGGAGTTCACCCCAGTGAATAAGAGGCAGTCTCTGTGCCTTCGGGTCAGGAACAGGTCTCTCACTGTTGTGTCGGCATAGGGGCCGAACAGCAGTGCGATGTCCCTGAACATTTCCCGGCCTGGGATGGGTACTAGACAATACACCGACTGGGGACTCCATTATTCTACTGGGGTACTTCAGCGCCCACATGAACAACGACAGTGAGTGACACTTGGAGAGGGATGATAGGGAGGGGAGGAACGGCCTCCCTGATCTGAACTCGAGTGGTGTTTTGTTATTGGACTTCTGTGCTAGTCACTTTTTGTCCATAACACCATGTTCGAGCACAAGGCACCAGGACACCCTAAGCTGGAGGTCAATGATCGACTTTGTTGTCGTGTCATTTGATCTCTGGCCGCGTGTCTTGGACTCTTGGGTGAAGAGAGGTGCAGAGCTGTCAACCGAGCACTATCTGGTGGTGAGTTTGGTTCACTGGCAGAGGAGGAAGGCAGAAAGACCTGGCAGACCCAAGCGTATTATGGGGGTCTGTTGGGAACATCTGGCAGAGCCCTCTGTCAGGGCGACCTTTAACTCACACCTCCGGGAGAGCATCTCCCAAATCTTGGGGGAGGTTGGGGACATGGAGTCTGAGTGGGCTTTGTTCTCGGCCTCTATTTTCAATGCAGCCACTCATAGTTGTGGTCGTAAGGGCTGTGGTGCCTGTCGTGGTGGCAATCCCCGAACCCGTTGGGGGATATCGGAAGTAAAAGATGCCGTCAGGCTGAAGAAGGAGTCATACTAGGCCTTGTTGGCTCATTGGACACCTGAGGCAGCTGACAGGTACCGGCGGGCCAAGCATGCTGCAGTCTGTGCGGTCACAGAAGCAAAAACTATTCTGGCAAACCGTCCAACGCCTCAGCACAGAGAAGCAGTGCTTCACCAACACTGTTTACAATGTGGGGAGAGAGCTGTTGACCTCGACAGAGGATGTTGTCGGACGGTGGAATGAATACTTTGAGGATCTCCTCAATCCCTTCCATCTTCCGAGGAGGAAGCAAAGGCTGAGGACTCGTCCATCACTCTGGCTAAAGTCACTGAGGGGGTTGGCAAGCTCCTCTCTGTCAAGGCTCTGGGGGTGGATGAGAGCCATCCTGAGTATCTTACGTCTCTGGGTGTTGTGGGGCTGTCTTGGCTGACGTCTCTGCAACATCACGTGGCGGTCGGGGACAGTACCTCTGGACTGGCAGACTAGGGTGGTCCCTCTCTTTAAGTAGGGGGACCTGAGAGTGTGTTCCAACTACAGGGGAATCACATTCTTCACCTCCCCGGTAAGGTCTATTCCAGGGTACTGGAGGGGAGAATCCGACTGATAGCCAAACCTCAGATTCAGGAGGAACACTGGACTAGCTCTGTACTCATTTGCCCAACCAGTCCACATGTGCTCTGTGAATCTGGAGAAGGCATTCCACCGTGTCTCTTGTGGTAGTCAGACCTGTTCCCTGTGCATGTTGGACTCTGCCAGGGCTGCCCTTTGTCACCGGTTCTATTCATTGTATTTATGGATGCGATTTCTAGGCGCAGTCAGGGGCCGGAGGGGATCCAGTTTGGGGACCACAGGATCTCATCTCTGCTCGTTGCAGATGATGTCCTGTTGGCTTCATCAGGCCAGGACCTACAACATGCACTGGGGTGGTTTGCAGCTGAGTGTGAAGGGGCTGAGCTTCTCCAAATCTGAGTTCATGATTCTCAATCGGAAAAAGGAGGTTTGCCCTCTCCAAGTGGTCAAGTATCTCGGGGTCTTGTTCACGAGCAGTGTTGGGAGTAACTCATTACAAAAGTAATTAATTACTGTAATGCATTACTTTTTGGTGTAACGCAGTAATGTAACGCATTACAAGGAAGAAAATCTGTAATATATTACTTGTTACAATGCCAGTAACGCACATTACAATGCATTTTTAACCTGCTTTGTTTTTGTGGGTTTTGCGTTTTCTTCATACAAAGTTCGCGGATCACCACGAGATCAGCTACTGAATCTGATAAGTCCGCGCAGAACATTACATTTCATACAAAGTTCCGCAAGATCAGCTAGTGATATAAAACTCCGCGCAGACCATTCCATTTCCTTTTACTTCGTCTCGAACTGGCAGACTGACAAAGGATGACAGAACCAGAAGACTCGGATAATGCTAGATCCTTTTCAAGATGGGCATACGCCCACTACTTTCACTTCGTTCAAAATAAGGACTCCAAGAACATTTTAGTTAAATGCACACTGTGTGTGAATCCCAAACCTCTTTCCACGTCGAAATGCAGTACAAGCAATTTGACGAAGCACTTGCAGAGGTGCCATAGCACCACGAAATTAGTCAGGAAAGGAGGGGATGGGACAGGGAACGATACAACCCAGGTGAAAGTCATGACACATGAGAGATTTGCACTGTAGATTGCCAAATCCTTATTTCCAATCATTTTGGCGAGAGTAACTAAAGTAATGCAAAAGTAGTGTAATGCCTTACTTTTTATTTAGAGTAATATTGTAATGTAAGGCATTACTTTAAAATGACAGTAACAAGTAATAAGTAGTGCATTACAGTTTTTGAGTAACTTGCCCAACACTGTTCACGAGTGAGGCGAGTATGGAGTGTAAGATCGATGCAGCATCGGCAGTGATGCAGTCACTGTATCTGACCATTGTGGTGAAGAGGGAACTGAGCCGAAAGGCAAAGCTCTTGATTTACCAGTCAGTCTACCTTCCTGCCCTCACTTATGGTCATGAGCTTTGAGTAATGACCAAAAGGACAAGATCACTGGTGCAAGCGCTTTAAGTGAGTTTCTGCAGAGTGGCTGGGCACTCCCTAAGAGATAGGGTGAGGAGCTCAGTCACACGGGAGGCGCTCAGAGTAGAGCCGCAGCTCCTCCACGTCGAGAGGAGCAGCTGATACAGCTTAGGTATCTGTTCCAGATCCCTCCTGGGTGCCTCCCTTGAGAGGTGTTCCGGGCATGTCCCACCGGAAGTAGGCCCCGAGGAAGACCCAGGACACATTGGAGGAACTATGTCTCTCAGCTGGCCTGAGAATGTCTTAGGGTCCCCCCAGAGGAGCTGGAGGAAGTGTCCAGAGTGAAGGAAGTCTGGGAGTTCCTGCCCCCGCGACCTGACCCCGGATAAGCAGAAGAAAATGGATGGATGGATGAAATGGCTGCAGTCAGATCCAGATGGCATATAAAAGGTGCAGTTACAGCCATATATATGTGCAGGTTATATTTTGATTCAATTTGTATTTTAACAGCACATAAAAGCATGACAAGACAAGAAATCTATCTGGCTTGTTTACTATAGATTCTTATTTTTTATAGCTGTAAATTTAAATGCCAATAACAGTGATTATCTGCTGTGGAAAACATTCACAACTGAACTTTATAATTTGACAGCTCTGTCCAAGGTGCTGATCATGAAAATGTTATTTATATATTTAGGAGCTACAAGACAAACTGTTGTGTTACAGACTGACAATTTGGCCAACATGGGTCATGAATGAATAATGCAATTCAAATAATTTTTGTTAGACAAAATAATTTTGTTCAGGTGTCAAATGAAATGATAGTTGAGCAGTAGCTGGTGAAACAACCTGTTTGCTAATATCAAATTGAATAACTATTAGGAAAAGTAACAGTGACAGATCCAAACACTTATCTCAAATTGACTGAGCGGGCGTTTGAATAAAACATTGTGGAGGCAAACAACATCATTGGAGAAAGCCATTAAGTCCTAGATTAAGCGCACGGCTGTTAATGCAGTTGGTTAGTTTGCAAAGGCCCTGAACCCACAAACAAACACATCAGTCTGAATAACAGTGTGTCAACATGCACAATGATTACCATACTAATTCTAAGACAACACCAGGCACATGCCACTACAATTGCCACACGAATACATAGAGACCTTCACCCCAATATGCAAATGTTCAACTCACTGTTTCAAAGCCAGCTGATAAAACAATGTTTTCAGTGCCACAATCAGTAAATAGTCTCTGACACAACACAGCAGGTGGTATTTAGACAGCCCTTTAATGGCACTCCAGTGGTTATGCCATGTAAATGTGTGGTGAGTGTGTGAGATTTCAGAAGGAGATGTGGCACTGTGGAAGAATCGCGGGAGCATTGAACAGCAATGACTGATGTAGTGTGGGGCATTCTGGTGAAGCTGTTTTGCTTTTATTTAAGGTTAATAAAAATGTAAGACACACATATGGCTACCATAGCCATTTAAATTAATTCCAATTAAGGTCATTTAGATAAAATTTGACAATTTTGTATGGTGTCAGTATAACATTTCTGGATGTTTTCGTAATAATTTAGCTATTCAACAAAAAGACCCTGTAGCAAAGACACAGCCAAAACATTTTATTAGGCAATTAGGCATGCAAGTATGCGTGTATATATATATATATATATATATATATATATATATATATATATATATATATATATATATATATACACGAAAGGAGCAATTAGATATAATTATTACTTTGATTTATGGATGAAAAGATGATTTATTTGATGTGATCATGTGACATACTATTACCCATTAGTAAGAATTTAACCTATAAAATCCTTTTAAGTCACAAAACAGTTAAAGATTACCCCCACCAATTAAGACATTAGGTCTGTTTTGCAGCATAGCAAATCTGTGCTCCTGACAAGGCTTCTTGTCACCTGCTCTCCTTGAGCTGTGGAAATGTGCTGGTGCTGCAGTCTGCACACCTCTGCTCTGCATGGTGCCACTGGGCTGTGCTCCAAAATGCATCCACTACTGCACGCGTGTCACCCTGTCACCACTGCAGAGCAGAGGGCACCCAGCCACACATAGGAGGAGGGGGTGAAGATGAGAGAGAGGAGAGGGAAATAGAGAGATGAGAGAGGGGAGCATGGGGGGAGATGAAGGTTGGGAGAGAGGAGAGGAAATGGGGGACATGTGAGACAGGAGAGGACATGAGAAAGAGGGGAGGGGAGGACAGAAGGGGAGATGGGGGTGAGAGAGAGGAAAGTGAGCAGAGGACAGAGGAGAGAGGGGAGAGAAGTGATGAGAGAGGAGTGGGGGAGAGGAGAGGGAGAGGAGAGTAGAGCAAGGAAAGAGGGGTGAGGAGAGGGGAGAAAAGTTGAGCGAGGAAAGTGGGCTGATGAGAGAGGACAGGAATAAGAAGAGGGGGGAGAGGAGTGGGAAGAGGGGAGAGAGGGGAGTTGAGAGAGGAAAGAGGGGAGAAGAGAAGGGCTAATTTTGGATGCAACGCATGTGGAGTTAGGATAAGCATCTTCTCTCTGCAGCTCTCCTCCTACTCCTCTGTGCAATTACTGCAGCAAGAGAGAGAGAGGAGGGGACACAGAGGAGATGCTCAGTGATGCAGGGGATGTTGAGTGGAATGTGTTGAGAGCAACGCTGTGTGATATTGTTATGTAAAAATGTTAGGTCCCCTTTTGCATTAAGAAAAATAACTGGCCTGAAATTATTTCTATTAGCTCTTTTTTGACAGATGAAAAGTATTACATGTGAGTGATTAAGGTAATAGTATCTTCTCTCATATCAGTTTTCATTTTGTGGGTATGTCTTAAGCCACTGTGCAATATTTTCGATTGTTTCACTCAGCTCCAGCTCAAACTGTATAACCAAATTGCAGGGTTTAAAAGTTCACAGCTCACGATTCATGTTCTCACACTATACAGTCCGATGCTCGGATGCAACCTGCATGGGCACATTGTACATCCACATCAGAACATGTGGAGTTCTCTTTCTGGAAATATAAATAGAAAACCACGGAAGTGTGGAGACACAATACTGGCAAAAGACAGACACACTGCCTCTCTTTTGTTGTGGTTAAGGTTGCCCGGTGAGGCCATATTGAAATGATTCGGGTGAGGGTGCCAAAGCTCCATTATTTGAGCCTCCATTGCTTGTGTCCAAATCCCTCGCTGGCCCACCATGGTCCTCCACCAACTTCATATCCTTCTGTGTCTGCCCATGCGGGGTCTGGCAGATTATGGCAGATTGGCTCATGGACCTACTTCAGCAGTGCAAAACCCTCACAAGAGGTGACTGGATTTCAAACGGGTTTGACATTCTTGCGACCTACGATCAGGAGCTGGTCGTGAGGTATTAATCAGTTCCTTGTTACCCCGTGTGTACTACACGAATCACGACACACAATTAAGCCAAAAGTCAGTTAAAAAAGGGCCAAAAATTGCACACTGTATGTCCGGCTTTAGCCAGCTTTGAGCCTGTATCATCCCACCCATATTTACATTCCTTATCCCTGCATGCCCAGACTGTTTCCTTCTGACGTTTGATCTTCAGAACATCTCCAAAATATCTTACATGTGATTATTTCTTCCTTAGTCAAAACACATATACAGTAGCAATGTAAGAATAACAGAAATATTGTGATATTGTTTCGTCAAAAGTCTCATAATAATATTGTGGGCCATGACAATATATATATATAATTAAAAGTCTCTTTGCTTAAATGAATAGGCATGGTGCAGCAATAACTGCACCATGACACAAGGGAACTACATATATCATACATAGAGACATGAATTAAATCTTAGTTCTTTGGATTATAAGAGAAGATTGTCAAGGCATTTTAAAAGGAAAAGGTATTATTTATAATTTTGTAAACCTCCACAAAATATTGCAATAAATATTTCACGATATGCATTGAGATGCATATCGTGAAAATATTGTGCTGAAAGATTTGAACAAAATTCCTCAATATCAATGTGATGTGTACCATTTCCTATTACACATGACAAATGCTGAAATAAAATAATACATTTTGTCAATTTGGATAATTTTTTTTTTTTTTTTTTTTTTTTTTTTTTAAATTTCACCAGTGTCACAGGCTTTCAAGTGTACCATAATGACACCATAACAAATTCTCAATACTGAACACTTGTAGTTTTAGCCAACAACTCCTCCTGCACCTCTTCCCTCCCCCTTTGGCCCTCTATCCCAATTCTTCCTCCCCTCTCTGTAAACTCGGGCTGGAGCTAGCTGAAGAGATGGGCCCTTCTCTTCGGCTAGCTCCAGCCCGAGTTTGGAGCAATTACAGAGATGATATCCACTGTCAGTCAGGAGCTCACAAGATGAAGCGGGGCCTCTTTAACATGCTAATGGAATGCCACATTCAATCAGGCCTTTGTATGGCAGAGGGGAGGGCCGTGCAGCTCATTAAAAACCGAATCATAATAACAATGAGGCCCTGGCCACAAGGGAGGCAGAACCTAGCCCTTAGCCCTGACCTATGTAAGATTTCGCTCGCTCTCTCTGTCTCTCTCTGTCTCTCTGTCTCTCTCTCTTGTGTCATGCATTAGATGGTGTGAGGAAAAGGTGCTATCAGAACAAGAAGAGAAGGGAGAGAGAGACAGGCATCCAAATCATGTTACAAAACAAAATGATGGAAGGAGGAATTTGCCAAGTCAGCACTTTCTGTCATCCACTGGTGCTGTGTGTCCTCTACAGTATGCCAGTCATTGTCAGATATACCAGTGAGAGATCGCAGGAGGTAACCTGAAATATAAGATGTATAATGTTTCTGTATTTCTATCAGTCAAAATAGCAGAATTCTTTTTCACTTTGTCACTGTTTATTAAAAATCATCATGCTTATAATAGGAAATGGTGTTCACAGTCAAAAGTGCCTCAAGACAAATGCTAAATGTGATTGCACCCTCGGGTAACACACAACAAGAGCTGAGAAAAGGGCAGATGTTGCAAAACACTGTTCCCGATGGGCTATGTCTTGTTACAGATAAAACATATATAAACCGAGTATTTGACATTTTCTTTACATGGATTACAGTTTTTTGTTGCACATGGTTATCTTCCGACTACAAAACATTAGTGGAGGCTGTGGATATTCATGTCATTCATTCATGTCTTTTGAGAATTAATTACTATTAGGAGTCAATTAAATGAATGTGTACACAAAGATAACTCGCTGTATATTTAGTTGTTAATAAGGTGAACTTAAAAGCAGTGTGTTGTGTTGTGTTATGTTATGTGATTTATACATCATTTAATGGTATTAAAATAAAATCCACAGTGACCAAAGTGTTCAAAATGTTGTCGTCATACTGCAGTTTCAGTTTGTTCACAACATTTATAAATTAGTAAGTGTTTGCAGAATGGGTGTTAGACTTTGGTAAATCTATACTGCACAATGAGCATGAACTACCTCCTCTTGACAAATCGTCTCCCTCAGCTGTGGCCCTGTCCCATGCACAAAGCAGGTATAGTAGCCCATTTGCATCAGCACTGGGGGAACCTCTGATGTAATCCTCCTGTCACATCTAAAGTAGCACACTGCCTCTCCTCCACTGTCTGATATCCTCATTACTCTCATTACCTTGCAGTATTGGCTTGGTTTTTCAAAAGGCCCAGCTCTGCTTTCATCCAGGGTGTGCTTTGTTTAAGATCTCTCCATGGAGGTGTGATTCATGGTCTTCCCTTTATTCATTGGTGCATCACTAGAGGATGCAATCTTGTGCACTTGGACGCGAGTGTGTTTATGTCTGTGTGTCTATAGACCTTAGATTTATTATGGCCGAGATGAACCAGAGCTGCTGAATAATTCATGAGACACTATCATGGAAAAAAATGTGCTGAATACACTTTACCCCAACTACCACAAAGTGAGGGAGGCGGGCTAAAACGGGGAAGCGTGCTATCAACTTAGCTGTGGTGCGACAGCAGAGGGAAAACACTGCTGTGACAAATGTGCTGCAGTTTACTTCAAGGCCCCCCCTTGCTCACGTAATGAACTGCACCAGGGGAACCTAGGTGTATGCAGATATTTTTACTACAACTAATCACTGCATAGTCTGCCTGCTCTCATAGGGCCTTGCATATACGAGCATATACGTTACAACCAACAGTGCATTTATTTCTACCCAGGTATTGAAAACTGAGTGAGTGTGCATGTTATTGCTTTTATTATTTATTATATATGAATAAACTATGTATATGACTGGTTCATCACAAGTTCATCAGGAAGAGTGTGCTGACTTGTTTGGGGTTCACTCTTGTGTCAGTGCAGTTATGTCTTCGGGCAAGACACTTCACCATCTTGCTTGTGTTTGAGGCAATGATGTACAAACGTGTTTACATCATTGTGAGTTTGTTTGTCGCGGCTGTTGCATCTCTGACCAAGTGCCTCAGGGTAGCTCCCTACCAGTGAGTGACTGAATGAATGTACCTTTAAATCTGTTTTATAAATATTGCAATGATTAACTTGTGAGTTCTACTTTGAAACAATTGAAACAAATACACACATTCTATCCATTTGAAGCAGGGATGTTTATTATAAAATGTGATAGATGCTGATTTAAACCAAAATGTCATTTATGGACATTCCAATGACAAGTGACATTAGAGGGAGTGCCCGCAGCACTTAAAGAGATTGGAGAGCGGCGGATGCCTGAGGAGAGCACAGGCCTGGGTAGAGGACACTTTTGTGAAGCTTCTCTGTATTCATAGACATTACACTGCAGGGCTGGACCACAGCAGTCTCCTCCCCCACCCACACACTCACTTTTAGGCTGATAGCAGTTTGCCCTTTACCCTCTATATAGGGAATGAAGTCAAGGGAATAAACTGGACATGGGTTAGTGCGCTGTATGAATATATTTTACCGCAGAAGATGATTTTTCATAGCTTTAAGTGCTAATAACCATGTCAGCAACAGCAACCAGTAACTTCAGCATAAACATGAAGCGGTTCTCCTCAACCCAGCCCTGTCATTAACAGTGACATTGTGTACATAGAAATTAAGGCTGACATTCCTTGATTTCCATGTAAATTTATAATGCATACGTTGTAGAAAATCAAAGTTACTGTGTCTCCTTTCATAATGCACAAAGACAATGGTGTCAAATAATTTAAATACTGTACATTTTGTATCCACGTTTAGTACCGTGATACAGCAATAGGGGACAACACCTCAGTTAAATCTGTAGCTTAAAAAAACATTCCAAGTTGCTTTCAACAAGCTGCACATTTTTGCTCTTTACGGATCACATACTCAACCTTTTACTACACCATCCATAACTTCAAAAAGTTGTTCTATCCCTTTAAAGCCCCACCCCCTCTGCCTCCTGCTCCTCTGGGCGCAGGGTCTAATCTCACAGAAGATCTCTAGCCTTTGTCCATGTCCTGCGAGGTGTGCTCGCCCTCATCCACCTGTTTATGTCTGGATGATAGAGCTCCTCACCTGGGGCCACTAGTTTCAGGGAGGTGCATGGAAATAAAATCACTGTGTATTGTTCTGCACCTGGGCGTGGGACTGCTCCTCACTCTGCTGGGGAAGAAGCAAGGTGGGTGGGACAATGAACCAATGTGAAAAACAGGCTAGAGGGAGGGGCCGTGCAGGATAGGTGGGAGGGGCATGTTCTGGTATGTTGCGTTTCTCGGCCAAAAATGTCACCTTGTCTCCTCTACTCTACTCCCCTACTTCCTTTACTTTCCTCTGTGTTTACGCTATACTGATATCCACACAGTGTTTACTCTGTTTTTACATTGGCTAAGTTATACTGCACCCCATCAATAACAAAGCACTTACTCCTCTTCCACCTGGACAATACATCACAATTAAGAAAAATAGCTTCAAATAGCTTCAAAGGGAAGCTGATTTGTACATTTGAATGCCAACACTGTGTCTTGCATAAGCTCCATGTGCAGGAACAGCTTTTGAAAACATAGACATTGCTTGGTCTTGGTCTTGCTTTACACATACTACACAAACACAACATGTGGCTACATTACTGATGTTCATACTGATGGTGAACACTATTATTTCATGTATCAAAGACATAGACACTGCCACATTACAGAAACATCTTGACTGGGCAGCTCTGTGATCATCTTACCAATGTGGATGGCCCCCAGCCAAGGGAGGAGCTGTGCTCATTAGAAAGACAAAATACATTTAAAAAAAAGAAATTTGAGAAACAGGTAGACAGCAGGGAGTTTAAAAGAGGACAGAGGAGCTGAATGGAGGGTATGGAGACGGCTCTGAAACACTTTGTCCTTTTAGTTGTTTGTGTATTCTCAAGAGGCAGTCTGGTGTGAGGTTTAAGAGGGTACAGTGACCACCTGCAATTACTGTACAGTTTTCACGTATAATGTAATGAACCAACATTATTCACTTGTATGTTTGTACTCTGTAGTCATTCTATTATGCAAGGAACAGTTTTCTTTACAACTGGAACCAGAACTTTAACCTGGTTGACCTTGGCTGGCACAGCATCTCTCTGATTTATTAGTATGTTTCAACCCAATGGGCAAGCTCCCTTACTGAATGTAATAAGAGCATTGTCTATGTTAAACAAACCTGAAAATTCATTATTTGTTTTTCTTGATTTTGTTATATGTCTGATATGCAAATGCTCAAAGTCACCAAACACTACTGATTGTTATTGTATGATACACAAATTGGTCTGGAACTGAATTGTGCAGTGGTTAAGGCCATGCCTTGGTGGAGGCTTTAGCTGATGATTATGATGATGTATGCATGGTATGTGAGGTGGAAGATATATTTTATTTTTTATGTTTTGGAGGTATGCAAAGTGATATGGTTTAAAACTGTATACAGTGTTTTTACTGCCTTTTCCTGTGCATACTTCTATTGTTCATTATTCTGTGTACAATACTTGAACCTCAACCAGACTACATGCATGTTTTACACCACATTTCTGATGGATTGGTATAGCAGACTTTAGACTTATTTATTGAAGATTGACTTGGCAGAAGATGTGATTATATGTGAGGCATTAATATCACCCACCCATATACTATAACAATAGATGAAATAGAATAAGATAGAAATATGAAAAAAGATTAGTATTTGACAAAGCTTAAAATGTTCATCTCTATGTAAATCTATGTATGAAATGCCAGTCAGACATTGCAGTGTCTCCTTCTGTGCAAGTGACCTTGCCTGTGCCGTAGGATCCCAGTGTGCAGCATCTCCTCTATCAGCCCTCTCCCTCTGTGTCCCCTTCATCTGACTGTCCTCTCCCATTAGCCCTGACAGCTATTAGTCCGTCATTACTGACCTCAAAACAATGCACACACGCTCCTCTTCACAACACAAAGACACACACACATGCACGCACGTGCACACACACACACACACACACACTCACACACAGTCACATTCAAGCATTTATGTCAGGTTTCCATGCTTGTTGAAGAAGAAGAGAAGAAGAAGTGACTTTACTGATTTCAAACAGGAGAAATTCTTCTCTGTATTTAACCCATCCTGTTATTAGGAGCAGTGGGCAGGACATTACTGTGCCCGGGGACCATCTCCATGATCTTCTTCCTTTGGTTTGGTCAGGACCTAAGCTGGAGGATTTTACCTATGGTGCATGTTTTGGGTTGATGGGGGAAACCGGAGTGCCCGGAGGAAACCCACCCAGACACGGGGAGAACATGCAAACTCCACACAGAAAGGCTCGGGCGACCCAAATCTTACGGCATGAGCACTAGCCACTCAGCCACCGTGCCGCCTAAAACAATGCGCCTTGGAGACATTACATTGACTTACATTAATTTCCTGGAGACTTATAATTTCCTGGAGACTTATAATCATGTAATCTTAACTACATTCACTACTAACTAGAGATGCACCGGTGTGAAAAAGTTTTTATTCGAGGGATTACTGTACTGACAAATATCATGTCATTAATATCCGCCCACTTTTACACATCGGCTGATACCGATGTTAATGCCGATATATTGTGCATCCCTACTACTAACCAAACCTAAACCCTAAATTGAGAGAGTGGACTCATACAAGTACCTGGGTGTTCATCTGAACAACAAACTGGACTGGACTCACAACACTGATGCACTGTACAGGAAGGGCCAGAGCAGGCTCTATCTCCTGAGGAGACTCAGGTCTTTTGGAGTAAGAGGGCCACTCCTGAAGACCTTCTATGACTCTGTGGTGGCATCAGCCATCCTGTACGGTGTGGTCTGCTGGAGCAGCAGCATCACAGAGAGGGAGAGGAAGAAGCTGGACAAGGTCATCAAGAAGTCCAGCTCCGTCCTGGGCTGTCCTCTAGGCTCAGTGCAGGAGGTGGGGGACAAGAGGGTCCTGGCTAAGGTCACCTCTGTGCTGGATCATGAGTCTCACCCCCTGCAGGACGCTCTGTCTGCTCTGGAGAGCAGCTTCAGTGACAGACTGATTCACCCTCGCTGTGTGAAGGAGAGGTTTCGCAGGTCTTTCCTTCCTGCTGCTGTCAGACTGTACAATGAACACTGTTAATATGTCATTCAACTTTATCTACACTACAATATTCAGCTATACTCGAGAGTCTATTTTTAGGTATATTTTTAAATTAATTTAAGCCATTATTTATTATCTTGTTTTATTGCATGCTACATTTTCTTGCTGTTCTTGATCTGTGCGTTGCAACACTGGAATTTCCCCACTGTGGGACTAATAAAGGCATATCTTATCTTATCTTAAATCTCAACCTTATCCTATTTTAACCCATATCTGAACTTGTTGTTGATCTAATAATAAAGTATTAAGTCATAGGGGACTGATTTTTGTCTCCACAAGTGAGGCAGATCCCCATAAACTGAGTGCGTATATAGATTTTTGATCCTCACAATGTTATAAATACCTGCTCATAACCAACATAAGAGCTCTCCAAAACCATTAGCATTAAAACTTAATTATACCGTGTAGCATCATGGAGATAAATATCACAGTGGAATGCATCCCGGCTATGGACAGATCCGGCATATTTTCATTAGGTCTATTAATCCTGCCCTGAATGGATTGATGCGAGTCTTTGCATGAAACCGAATGCGCGGTGACTCTCCTAAAACAGCATCATTATAAGTGGTGTCATTGATTTAAGGTGGAACTGGAGACAAAGAGGATATCAGTCATGCAGGCAGAAATAGAGCTGTATTGTATTTCCAGACCACCTTTAGTGCCCTTGGATGGCTGGATAATGCTGTACAGATGCGTTGGGAAGGGAAAATTACTGAGTCAAAGAATTTGGAGAGCTGATCATATGAGCTGAGAAGGTTATGACTTCTTAGTATGCAGGTCAACTCGTGTGTGTGTGTGTGTGCGTGCGTGCGTGTGTGCGTGTGTGCGTGTGTGCGTGCGTGCGTGTGCGCGTGTGTGTGCGTGCGTGGGTGTGTGTGGTTCTTAAAGTGACAAAAGGTACCAAAAGTTCAAGTGCAATGGGACCAGGTGCCAGCAAGAGATTTAGGCACTGGATTATGGAGGGTGCATCTGCCTTTGGAAACAAGCATGTGTCTAAAATTAAGCATTTATTTTTAGCATTGACATTGTATAGAACAACTGCCATAGCAGCAGAGATATCGCTGTTATAATACATTTATTCTTTATTAATCAAATAAATTGGAGTTGTGCTTGCTTTGAACAAAACTTTAACCAATGAGCTCCTCCTCTTGTGATTTCCCCATATCTCATATTTGCCTTAAATCTTAGCAAAAGTCACTTCAACAAAAAGGTGTCTCATCCAAACCAAAAAATGAACACTTTCTCTATTGGTCTCACTCTGGCCTGAAATTTCCATAAGAAAATGTAACTAATATTACATTTTACATTAATTCATTTGAAGCTTCCAGAATCCTTTTATACTTGCTATGCACATTACTATTCACATTTTACACTGTCTGCTGCTGTCTTTTTATCTCCATTTCATAATCCTATTCTTTGTGTCTACCTCATAGATGGGCTGTGTATATTTCATTAAATCCTCCAAGGGCCTGGTTCAGTTACTTAGGAGAGATCAAATAGGCTCTTAGGGCCTCGGGGGGCTTCCACTGTCAGACCACCAGCATGTCATTCAGCATGTACACACTGTCATTAAAACCTCACATGTCTTTGCTGTAGTTATAAGGTTTTCTTGAATTCCCCAAAACTAAGCTCTCATTAGAATAGTTTTACTTACTTAATCTTTGTTTACTTTAAAGGTCCTATAGATTTCCGCAAATCTGACTCTCATGACCTTTAAGCCATGAATGAGTTGTGTTTTGTTTCATTCACACATGTTTGAGTGACCCTGCAGTATTAGTCTGTCTACATCTCAAAAGCTCAAAATGCTTTGTTCCACTTTGTGATGTCATGAAGTGTTGCTTTTCAACTACTTTTACCCTTTATTTAGTAGAGATTGTCAGTTTCAGAGCTGAAATTATCCAAATGATTCTATTGAAGGTGTATGGAGTTTAAAAACATAATGGAGCACCTGTTTTACCACATGACATCACAAGATGGAACAGAGTGTTTTCTGTTTGAGAGAAGATCTCAGCCTAAATAAGCAGGGTCTGTGTGTTAATGAAACAAAACACAACTTCATGTATATTTTTGATGTGGAAACAACATAATAACAGATCAGAAAATAGCAAAAATATGGACTCTTTAACAAACTTCCTGTAATCTTTTGTACAGGAGTAAGAAAAGGGTAGAAGACAAAACCATAGCAGCAACGAGATTATTTTAGTTAAATAGAAGGTAAAGACAAATACTGGAGGATACTTGTAGTAATGTAAAGTACACATTTGTCTCTTTAGTTTCTACCAAAATCCAAATGATTTTGATCTAAATGCTTTCAGACGTGTGCCCTTCCTGTCTGATCAGATTTTCAAAAACAGCAGCCAAAGCACATAACATCACATGCATGCAGCAGCCTATACTTACTCATACCTCACAGTACAATGAAATTAGCCAAATTGCTGTTTTCCAAATTGGTAGGTTGGGTTGCGTTTAGAGCCTTACAATTACAGGGGAAAGTTTAACACCCTCCTTATACAGAAAAATGCTTGCAGATATCATCATGTTGCTATTGTGCATTCAGGCGAGTACAGAGTAGACTGCATAACAAAACACTTATTCATTTGTTAGACATCCAAAATAAGCCATCATATGTCATAGCTGGAACATTGTACACTGTTTGCAATGTCCTGAGTGACTGTGCGTGTGTGTTTTTGGATTAAGGCCCTAGACATGTTCTGACGAATTCTCTGCTAAATCTTCGAGAGCACATTTATTCAAAAAGTCAGTAAGTGTTTACTTCACCTGACTTGT
This sequence comes from Paratrypauchen microcephalus, assembly GCA_036785185.1. Classification (NCBI taxonomy): domain Eukaryota; kingdom Metazoa; phylum Chordata; class Actinopteri; order Gobiiformes; family Gobiidae; genus Paratrypauchen; species Paratrypauchen microcephalus. The sequence goes on along the minus strand of JAVJIX010000052.1, from coordinate 3,103,713 downwards.
AAATAGACACCCACATACCTAGCGTGTAAGATGAGTGAAACAACTCAAACCTTCTGGAAGCTGTAACAGTGAGACTAATTCATGCTAGCTTGGCTTCCCCTGCATAATTCTCATTTAAGCATAACACCAGCAGTTTCAGGCAGCAGATTCTTATCACTACCCACCTACATTTTTATGCATGTATTAACCTTCCCAAGAAGCTTAAATTAACATATCTTGATAAGGACAGATAGAAGGAGATATGGGCTTTGGGCCATACAGTACAGTCCATTATTTTCTTCTAAAAATAAGGACTTAAAGGTTGTATAAAGGATTTTCCAAGGAACGGGAAATCCAGTGACTGTTTGTCCTTTTTCAAATGCTGCGCATGCGTGAACCTCAATAGATAACGAGTTAGCCTCATTATCTGTTGGTTAATGTTTAATGTTATCTGGCCCTACCACAACCACAGTTGATGGATTTTCATTCTTTTTAAAAAATTTTTTATCATAATTACAAGGCTGCTGCTTCTCGATAATGCTATCATTGACAAAAAAAAAAAAAAAATAGCCTCCATACAACCTTTAACGTGATGGCTTTGATGTGTAGCGCTCTCTAGTGGACAGTCATGCCGAGAATGATTTACAGTCCCGGCATCAAAGGACAAACTTGACTTTGTGGCCTCAAGCATTTAGTTGCACTCTGCACTTTGTTCTATAAAACACTTTTCAGCTTCAGTCAAACACCATACTTTGTCACTGAAACTGTGTTAGTGAAGGGCAGCCATCACATTTGTGAACATTAAAGGACATTAAAATTACTCAACAATATTTTACAGCATATGTTCAAAAGTTCAAAGTTCAAATATGAAGTATGAAATATGAAGTTCAAATATGAAGTAAGCAATAGAGTAATAATGCTACTGCTATACTACTCATATATTTTCCTACAATAAAGCATGAAATAGTAGTAGGATTATGCATTCATGGAAATGGTACAGAACAGGAAAATACAAGCACAGAAAATGTTTATTATGTATTTTCTTTAAATAGAATCATCAAATGTGAGCTGCCAGCTTTTGTATAATAATAATAATAATAATAATAATTCATTGCATTTATATAGCACCTTTCATGACACCCAAAGTGCTTTACAGTTCATTGTTAATTCACTCCACACTTGGTGGTGGTAAGCTACTTTCTGTAGCCACAGCTGCCCTGGGGCAGACTGACGGAAGTGAGGCTGCCAATCTGCGCCATCGGCCCCTCCGACCACCTCCAACACTCACCTCCAACACTCACCTCCAACACTCACGCGCACACCACTTTCATACTAGGTAAACGTGGGTAAAGTGTCTTGCCTAAGGACACAGCAACAGTCTTTTGCAACTGGCGCCCCACTGTGGCACCTGGAATTCCCAGCGGTCTCCCATCCAAGTACCAACCAGGCCCTGCCTTGCTTAGCTTCTGAGATCTGACGGGATCAGGCTTTGACAGGCAGGCAGGCCACATATAGGTACTTACTCTACTTACTCTAATATACACAGACAATAGTATGTTATAAGTTACATGAAAAATGCTTAAGGAAGACCATTTCTCACAATTAGTGGGACATGGCATTTCTAACTTCTGACTTTTCAAAGTGTCAAAACTCCTTGTATAATCCCCTTACGGTGTGCTTATGAGCATAGGTATAAATCCACAGAGACATGTGAGTCAAAGGAATGCTGCTTTTATGGGCCGCACTGCTTAATCCTCTGAATAACCGGAGGCAATGAAGTGTAAGCCTGCATCAGGAGAAAGAACCAACCCCACAGCCCTTAACCATGAAAAAACATTTGAAATTATACTCATGACTATAGGTGCACTATGTAGCTTTTCAGATTTAAGATTTAAGATTAAGATTTAAGATTAAGATTAGGCTTAAGCCTTTATTGGTCTCACACACAATGACACACAGTGACACACGGGAGAAATTTGACTTCTGCATTTGACCCATCCTTTTCAGGAGCAGTGAGCAGCCATCTTTTTTTTTTTTTCGGCGCCCGGGGGGCAGTACCGTGAAGGGTCTTGCCCAAGGACCCACACTGGTTAGCTCATTGCCCGGGGGGGGTTTGAACCTACAACCCCCAGGGGGAAAGTCCATAACTTACCAGGTGGAGGGTCCATCACTTGCTTGTCATTTTGAAGCCTTTATTGCTTTAATTTATATAATATCCCACTGTCCAAGTTGTGTAGAGCAGTGTTTCCCAACCAGGGGTACAAGTACCCCTATAGGGTATGTGAGCACACTGCAGGGGGTACTCGGCAGTGTCGCTGCCAGGCGCAGAGGGAGATTTTTTTTAATTTTTTTAAAATTCTAATTTGAGTAAATTTAAGTTAAAGAAAAGAGAAAATGCCTGAAAATTAAATTTTCAAATTAAGGAGATGAAATAAAATGAAATAAAATTTTCATTTAATAATCCATTGTGTCACGTTTACTTTAGGAGAATTATGAGTGAGGGGGTACTCGAGGTATGACAAAAAGGCTCAGGGGGTACACAAGACAAAAAGGTTGGGAAACACTGGTGTAGAGGTGTGTAGAGAATGGACATGCAAGTCTGATCACAGTAGTATACAGTTTTTTATGTTATTTTTCCTTTTCTTTTGTTTCAATAAAATGCCTATCGTCTAGTCCTACTTAAATATGAATCTGTCTATGGATGAGCCAGACCTCTGATCCTGTGCATGTGTCATGTAAAAAGAAGCACAGTAGCCTAAGGCTGCAAAGGAATACTCTTTGCAAAAAGAGCAAATTTTCATTCTGTCCTGTCTTCCAGTCTGACTGTAGTTTATCATCCCACATCCGACACTCAAATGAATTGGCTATTGGTGTAAGGGCTCTGGCACAGCTGTGCACATGCCCTGTACCCACACTCACTCCATCACCTTGGAGGAATCGTCCCGAAAGAAGAGAGGAATGCTGCAAGAATCTAGATGGACATTTGGACATATGGCCAGCTATCCATTACACAAGAAACACCATATGAAAGCACACATCAGCAGTGAATTATCTGTGGGCCCTGGCTGATGGTAAATGCTGAAGTCTTTATAAGCCAGTTATTTTAGTGGCACAGGTCTCCTCTCACTGCTTATGAAATAGTCTGGCAATCCCATTTGGTAGCACAAGTTAATGTTAATGTGCAAACAGCCATCCTCCGAGCTCTCAGGAGCAGCTAATGGTGTCGCAGTGAGGGGCTAGTGCAGTCTGCTGTGTCTGTCTCTGCCTGTGTGAGTGAGTGCCTTTGAGGCCAGTGCCTGTATGACTTAAAATAAAGTACCAGCTTAGATTTCAACATTTCAGATTCTCACATTTAAACCAGGAACCAGGAAGTACAGATTTCTTTTCATATGAGCTTGCTTGAACTTTAAATGTATTATATTCTTCAATGGACAGCAACAAAACTAAACCTTTACTAACTTACCTTGGCAATATTAGGGGAAAATATCCAATAGACTGTGGTTGAGTTTGCCCTTTTATAGCAGGCTTGAACAGACACTAAAGTGGGACAAAATGACTCCTTAATACAACTAGACAATTCCAGTGTCCCAAAAGTCACCCCACTGCCTCATTTTATAATCCTCAGGGAAAGCCAGTGTTGAGGTTTTGTTATTAAATCTCCCCTCACACATATTTATGCACACAGCCAGAGCAGGTTTTCTTGGTATTTAGAGCCAACAGTTCCTCAGATATTTCAAAGCACTCACTCCCATCCACATTGATAAAATAAATTATGAACAGTGTACAGTTAATCACTAAAGCTGTTGCCTGGCACAAACTTAAATATGCCAGAAGTATTTGTTGCTTGTTGTTATTCATTATGCTAATTTCAGTTGGATCCTGTTTCTATCAAAATACTGAGGTAATGGCCCACTGGCAGTTCTGTCTACACAGTAGGATGACATAGCTCCTCTCTCCAGGGACCCACGTGGATGACAGGTGGACTAGTTTATGGGGCAGTAGAGACAGGAGTTGGCAAATTGGCTGTGAGCTTTTCTGCTGTTAACAGGCCTGGCACATCTGTGTGTCCAGCTCTGCCAGCCTCATCTCCCATTGTTCTCCTCTGAATGCACCCAATGCATATGGGAGCTGGAGAGATGCAACCTACACAGCCTGTTAGATAATCTGACCACATGAAAGACTCCGTTAGCCTAGATTTGAGCTTTTCTCTGAAAGGAAAATGCTCCCACTTGAGATTTGTATGATTCTGTTTGTTCACAATAACCTTACCTCCTGTGATAAAGTGTGTTGTTTGTTGGTGTATCCATCCAAAACTGAGAAAGGACTCAAAAATTCAAAACAACGTTTTTAGGTGTCTCTCAAGCCAATGTACCATTTTGGCTGGAAAGAAAGAAAGGTGAGAAAATAGAATTTTTAAATAGAAACAAATTTATTGGCAATGTAAAGCAAAGTAACCGCTAGAATTCACTAACGCTAGCTGCAGCACGTAAGATATCCAGTCAGTGTAAAAATGCTATATGCTTCAGATATTATGCTGTTGTGACCTTGTACTTAGACAAAATCTGTTATAGTTTTATTCTTTGCTTGATCATTTAAAAGTCCTTGAGTACCATAGAGTTTGCCCACAACCTAGAGGCTATAACAAAAAAGTGACCAGACCAAGCACAGAGCCATATTGACTGTATATGTTATTTACACTTGTGGCTTATGTGCCTGCTCTAATTTAACTCTGAACACACACAAACGGGAGTGCTGGGGTTTGTCCCGCAGAAAATAGGATTTGGAAGCATTGATTTGTGTGTGTGTGTGTGTGTGTGTGTGTGTGTGTGTGTGTGTGTGTGTGTGTGTGTGTGTGTGTGTGTGTGTGTGTGTGTGTGTGTGTGTGTGTGTGTGTGTGTGTGTGTGTGTGTGTGTGTGTGTGTAGTTTATGTGTGGAGTCACAGGACGTAGCCAATGGCACATTTATCAGGGGCATACAGACTGCAGAATTATTCCAGATAGGAGAACTACTCTGGCTTTGATCTTACTTCTCTCTAATTTTAAACCAGCCTTCATTTCCTCTCCACTCTGCTACAGCTGCAATGTGGAAGTAGTTTGCTTGAATCTATTTATAAAAGCTTTATAATCGCCTTGGCTTTCAACCTCACCATCATGACTATAAGCATATTCCAAAAAATACCACCTAAGTGATCGTTTAACCCTGAAATATTCTCTAATTGGTTCTAAAGTCGAAATAGAAACTGACTTTTATAACTTAGCTGCTATGGAGTCCAGTTGCAATATCGTCCAGGCTGTTTATGACTCCTGATTATGGAGCTATGATCGGGGGGGATTCCTGGAGTGTCATACAGTTTGACAACATATCTGACAGTGTGAGGAGCAGTCTGGAGCAGTCTAACCCATCTGTCAGTCACACTCTCACACAGCTCCAGCCACTGGGCGTCGAGATTTATATTTGCACTGCTGTTATGGATATTGTTTTATGATTCTGTTGTGCTCTTGCGTTTTGGTAGACTCAGGTTTAAACATGCTAGCACTGACAAACTATCATTCTTCTTAGATACATGTGGTCACAACTTATTTTCTCCTCAAGCCTTATTCTGGGACCACACAAATGTCTGAAAGAAATAACTTTGATTTCTGCTGTTTCATATATTTATATGAAACAGTGACGTGCAGTCAGGGGAGGCAGGTGAGGCACGGCCTCACCTGTCATCATAGAGAAAAAAATAAAGAAAAAAATAAATGGTTTTATTTATCCAATGACTTGTACTATAAAGTTATTTTCTATTTAACTTCACCATTGTAATTCTTTTTTAAATTAGAAATCACAGAATTTTCACTTTTACCGTTCAAATGCTGAGAAGAGACGTGCGGAGAGGCACCAGCCATTTGTGCCTCACATGGACTGACTGCTGTAGCTCAGCAGTGACAGATACTGCGCTAAAGCGGCTGTGAAAAGGCGCCAGATGAGGCATGTAGTTACCTGGCCTCATGGTAGAGGTACTCGCAAGTCCAGGGATTCTTCTTGCAACTCCTGGGGCAGCAGATTAGAATAAGTGACAGCAAGATACAATTTAGAGTTAGCAAGTCAAGTTTAGCAATCCGTTCACTTTTTTCTTCTTGTCTGGCCCGACTTTTTAAATGGAGGAAGATTTCATATTAAAGCTCAAGCAGTTTTCTAAACTGGACTTTCGGTCGAAGCAGGAGGTTAGAATTAAAGGAAGACCAATGCCGGAGCTAAAGGGTTTGCTCTAGACTACGGGAAGAAAGACTTGCTCTTTACAAACAGAGTGGTTTACACGAAAAGGCTGGCTGTGTGGATGTCCAATAAGAAATAGTCTTTTCTGTTTTTCCTGCCATCTTTTTTCAACCTGCTGTGACAATGTCTAGACTCAGATGGGATATTGTGTCCTGAAAAATTTGCAAAGAAGCCTCATTAAACATGAGCGCTCCACCACTCACATTCAGAGTCAGATTGCGCTAAAAACGTTGCTATTTTAATTTATGACGCTACTTGGTGCGCTCTGGAAAATGCACTGAACAATAATTATTAATTTTTAGCTTCACATCAAAAATATTACGAGCTCCAGTCACTTACAGGGAGAGAAATTGGCCCGGGGCCAAATTTACTTGCTGACACCTGGTTTACATATTTGTAAATCTGATTGTGATGACATCAGTGCCTCACCAGCCGTGACCCTCATCACATGTCACTGAAAATCATATGGTGGATGGTCAGTCCACCAGTAATATCTCCCTGGAAATATTACTGATTTGCTTTGGATGTTAAACAGTATGGCATTAATCAGTATCCATGGAGACAAGCTGGTGATGCCTCCAGGCCAAGTTACAGATCAGATCTGTGGAGAGGTAAGCCTATTCAGTCATTCAACTTCATTGTCATAGAGTGGAGCATTCTGAGAAAACAATAGCATATCCATGGTAACAAGCAGATGGCACATCCCTCACTAGGAAGTTACTAGGCACGTCACGATAATTTTGAAGTGCGATATATTGCTGAAATAAAAATATAGCCAATATATTGAAATCAAACCATGAAGCAGATTCATCTCCCAAAAACAAATCTAAATGTAACAAATATTGTTAAAAAATATGAGCTGCAATAAATAAATAAATATCAGAATGCAACATTTAAGTAGTTTGTTTGCATCTATAATCAGTCATAGAAGTTCAATCCTTTCCAGCTCAAATTTCATTTGACAAAAATTTCCCCACAAGTGCAATGAAAAATTACCTAAGGTAAATATTAACCACCAAATATGATTGTTCCATCTATCATGTATATATATATATATTATTTATTGTGACAGGCCTACAACTTACTATCGCTAAATGTCAACAATAAGAATTTTGGCAGACATGACAAAGACATCGAATAACAAGGGCAGAAGTTTAATTCCAAGTTAATTCTGACAGATAATCCTCAAATAATCAGTGTCTGCTGCAAAGTGCAAAGAGAAACTAATGAACGGGAAGAGAAATGACTGCACATGAATACTGCAAAAGCCACATCAGTCCTTCTGCACAGCCAGTACCACAGATACCCATATACCAGATTTAAAATGCACATATTGACTTGTGGTCAATAACACGCTGCGTTGGAGCATATAGAGGTCATAAAAGCACATTAAAGTCTTTTAGTGATTTACTTTGTGTGGGAGGTCTCTCTAGAGATGTTCAAATTAATGGTGTAATTATACAGTGGTATGGGATGGGAGACATTATGATTTATAGTCGTAGAGAGACACGCATATACCCAATACAACACACACACACACATACACATACATACACACACTCACAACAGGGAGTGCGCCTCTTGGGACGAGCTCTGTCTTTGCTTCAAGGACAACTGTCTCTCCACTGTCTCCTCTCCCCTTTATCTGCACACATTTTAGCTTATCCTCTACACAAACTGCTGGGTTTCTGGCAATTTTTCATATAGATAGTTTATTAAAGATGCACTTTTCCTTTTATTTTAAGGAAAATAATGATTCAATTCATTGCTTTCTGATGACTTAAGCTGAACAATTTACACATGTCTGAAGTATAAACTGCTATACATTGAATTCCAATGTATATCAAAACGTGTATGTTGTTCTAAACATACATACATACATGCCATGCAGTACGTCTGTACAACACATCGTTATACATGATAGGATTGGCTGTTATATCAATAAAGTATCTATCTAGCTATCTAGCAATCTAGCTATTGTGTTGGCAAGATTTTTTTTTAATTTATTTTACCTTTATTTAACCAGGATAAAAACTCATTGAGATTAAAAATCTCTTTTACAAGAGTGTCCTGGCCAAGAGGCAGCATCGGCACAGAGACAAAACAATAACACAAAATGTTCACATTTTCACACACACAAAAGTATCATAAAAACGAGTCTTATGTAAAACATTTACAAATTGATAATTTTGTTTTAAGTTCAGTTAAAAGTGACTTAAAAGAGTTCAATGACACCAGATCTTTCAGTTTAAAATCCCTCTGGAGTTAATTCCAGGAATGAGCTGCAGCAAAAGAAAAGTTGTGTGCGAGCTCTGGGCACAGAGAGCAGGAGCAGCTCCTGAGAGCGGAGACTGTAAGTGCTGCTGCTCCTCACCTCTATGAGCTGCTGGAGATAGGACGGCACCAGCCCAACAAGACATTTATAAATAAAAAGATACCAATGCTTCAGTCTACGATTGGTCATGGAAGGCCAGCCCATACGGGCGTACAAGACACAATGATGGGTCAGGGACCTCATGTTTGTAATGAAACGTAGTGCACCATGATACACAGTGTCAAGAGCATGCAGACAGTCTACAGAGGCATTCATATAAATTACATCACCAAAATCAAGAACAGACAGAAAAGTAGCGCTTACAAGTTTTTTACGAGCCTCAAATGACAAACAAGATTTAATTCTAAAATAGAAGCGCAACTTCAATTTCAGTCTGTGAATCAATTTTTGAATAAGTGGTTTAAAGGAAAAGCTCATCAATCAAAATCCCAAGATATTTATATTCTGACACTTTTTCAATTGGTTTGCCTTCATTTGTGGTGATTTGGGGGAGATGTTGAGGTGTTGTTTTAGATTTGGACAAAAAACATGTATATAGTTTTATCTGAGTTTAAAACAAGCTTGTAACTGATCAAAGGCCCCTTGGAGTTTGGACAGTGCGAGCTCTGCTGAGGGGGCTGAAGTGTATAGAATGGTGTCATCGGCATAAAGGTGTAGGTTTGCATTTGTGATGTTATTGTCAAGATTGTTTATGTAGATAATAAAAAGAAGAGGCCCGAGAATAGAGCCCTGCGGGACTCCTGTGGACACTCTTTGCAGACTGGATCTATGATTCTGAACCTTGACACACTGAGTCCTCTCAGACAGATAGTTTGAAAACCAACCAACTGTGTGATCTGAAAGCCCGATGCTGTGCAGTTTTTGTTCAACCACAGTGTGATCTACAGTATCGAAGGCTTTGGAGAGGTCAACAAAAAGAGCTGCACAATGCTGTTTTTCGTCCATGAATTGCAAGATGTCATTAATTACTTTGATAGCTGCTGTTGTTGTACTGTGCTGTTTTCTGAAGCCGGACTGAGAGGGACATAAAATATTTGCAGAGGTAAGAAATTCTTTTAATTGCATGTGAATGAGATTTTCTAACACCTTAGCTAGGACTGACAATTTGGAAATTGGACGATAATTGTTTAAATTTGTTGGATTTTGGGACATGCCCGGAACACCTCCCGAGGGAGGCGTCCAGGAGGCATCCGAAACAGATGCCCGAGCCACCTCAGCTGGCTCCTCTCGACGTGGAGAAGCAGCGGCTCTACTCCGAGCTCCTCCCGCGTGACTGAGCTCCTCACCCTATCTCTAAGGGTGCGCCCAGCCACTCTACGGAGGAAACTCATTTCGGCCGCTTGTATCCGCGATCTCGTCCTTTCGGTCATTACCCAGAGCTCATGACCATAGGTGAGGGTAGGAACGTAGATTGACCGGTAAATTGAGAGCTTCGCCTTTCGGCTCAGCTCCCTCTTCACCACAACGGTCTGGTACAGCGACCGCATCACTGCCAACGCTGCACCGATCCGCCTGTCAATCTCACGCTCCATCCTCCCCTCACTCGTGAACAAGACCCCGAGATACTTGAACTCCTCCACTTGAGGCAAGGACTCCCCACCCACCCAGAGAGGGCAAGCCACCTTTTTCCGGTTGAGAACCATGGCCTCAGATTTGGAGGAGCTGATCCTCATCCCAGCCGCTTCACACTCGGCTGCAAACCGTCCCAGTGCACATTGGAGGTCCCGGTTCGATGAAGCCATCAGGACAACATCATCTGCAAACAGCAGAGATGAGATCCTGTGGTTCCCAAACCGGATCCCCTCCGGCCCCTGACTGCGCCTAGAAATTCTGTCCATAAATATAATGAACAGAACCGGTGACAAAGGGCAGCCCTGGCGGAGTCCTCGCGGAAACAGGTCCGACTTACTACCGGCAATGCGAACACAGCTCCTGCTCCGGTCATACAGGGACCGAACAGCCCTTAGCAAAGGGCCCCGAACCCCGTACTCCCAGAGCACTCTCCACAGGACCCCACGAGGGACACGGTCGAATGCCTTCTCCAGATCCACAAAGCACATGTGGACTGGTTGGGCAAACTCCCATGCACCCTCGAGCACCCGATGGAGAGTATAGAGCTGGTCCAGTGTTCCCCGGCCGGGACGAAAACCACACTGCTCCTCCTGAATCCGAGGTTCGACTATCGGTCGAATTCTCCTCTCTAGCACCCTGGAATAGACCTTACCGGGAAGGCTCAGGAGTGTGATTCCCCGATAGTTGGAACACACCCTCCGGTCCCCCTTCTTGAACAGAGGGACCACCACCCCGGTCTGCCAATCCAGAGGTACTGTCCCTGACCGCCACGCAATGTTGCAGAGACGTGTCAGCCAAGACAGCCCTACAACATCCAGAGACTTAAGATACTCAGGACGGATCTCATCCATCCCCGGGGCCTTGCCACCGAGGAGCTTTCCAACCACCTCAGTGACTTCGGCCAGGGTGATGAACGAGTCCGCCTCCATGTCTCCAGCCTCTGCTTCCTCCTCGGAAGACCTGACAGCGGGATTGAGGAGATCCTCAAAGTATTCCTTCCACCGTCCGATAACATCCCCAGTCGAGGTCAACAGCTCCCCACCTCCACCATAAACAGTGTTGGTGAAGCACTGCTTCCCCCTCCTGAGGTGCCAAACGGTTTGCCAGAATTTCTTTGAGGCCGTTTGATAGTCCTCCTCCATGGCCTCTCCGAACTCCTCCCAAACCCGAGTTTTTGCCTCTGCGACCACCCGGGCTGCAGCACGCTTGGCCCGCCGGTACCCGTCAGCTGCCTCAGGAGTCCCATGAGCCAACAAGGCCCGATAGGACTCCTTCTTCAGCCTGACGGCATCCCTTCTTCCGTGTCCACCACCGGGTTCGGGGATTGCCGCCGCGACAGGCACCACAGACCTTACGACCACAGCTATGGGCGGCCGCATCAACAATAGAGGCCGAGAAAAGAGCCCATTCGGACTCTATGTCCCCAGCCTCCTCCGGAATCCGGGAGAAGCTCTCCCGGAGGTGTGAGTTGAAGGTGCCCCTGACAGAGGGCTCTGACAGACGTTCCCAACAGACCTTCACGATACGCTTGGGCCTGCCAGGTCTCTCCGGCTTCCTCCCTCGCCAGCGGACCCAACTCACAACCAGGTGGTGATCGGTTGACAGCTCTGCCCCTCTCTTCACCCGAGTGTCCAAGACACGCGGCCGGAGGTCAGATGACACGACAACAAAGTCGATCATCGACCTCCGTTCTAGGGTGTCCTGGCGCCACGTGCACTGATGGACTCCCTTGTGCTCGAACATGGTGTTCGTTATGGACAAACTGTGGCTAGCACAGAACTCCAATAACAGAACACCGCTCGGGTTCAGATCAGGGAGGCCGTTCCTCCCAATCACCCCTCTCCAGGTGTCACTGTCGTTGCCCACGTGGGCGTTGAAGTCCCCCAGGAGAACAGCGGAGTCCCCGGTCGGTGCACTGTTCAGTACCCCTCCCAGGCACTCCAAGAAGGCCGGGTACTCTGCACTGCTGTTCAGCCCATAGGCCGACACAACAGTGAGAGACCTGTCCCCGACCCAAAGGCGCAGGGACGCGACCCTTTCGTTCACCGGGGTGAACTCCAACACTCAGCGGCTGAGCTGTGGGGCAATGAGCAGGCCCACACCAGCCCGCCGCCGTTCCCCGCGGGCAACGCCAGAGAAATGGAGGGTCTAGCCCCCCTCAAGGAGTTGGGTTCCAGAGCCCAAGCTGTGCGTGGAGGTGAGGCCGACTATATCTAGTCGGTAACGCTCAACCTCCCGCACAAGCTCAGGCTCCTTCCCCCCCAGCGAGGTGACATTCCATGTCCCCAGAGCTAGTCTCCATGTCTGGAGATCCGACCGTCGAGGCCCCCGCCTTCGACTGCCGCCCAGATCTCTCTGCACCCGGCCTTTATGGATCCTCCTGCGGGTGGTGGGTCCAGAGGAGGACGGCCCCACGTTGCTTCTTCGGGCTTCGCCCGGCCGGGCCCTGTGGGGAAAGGCCCGGCCACCAGACGCTCGCTGGCGCGCACCCACCCCAGGTCTGGCTCCAGGGTGGGGCCCCGGTGACGCCACCGTCCGGGCGACGCATCTGGCCTTGTTATTGAACTCATCATAAGGGCTTCTGAACTGCTCTTAGTCTGACCCGTCCCCCAGGACCTGTTTGCCTTGGGTGACCCTACAAGAGGCCCCTGACAACATAGCTCCCGGGATCATTCGGGCACTCAAACCCCACCACCACATTAAGGTGGCGGCTCAAGGTGGCGGCTCTACGTTTAGTATTGTAAAATATTTTTTTACAAAGAGGAAATCAAACACAAACCTATTTGAGCTATGTTGTTAAAGAAGTTGCTATATCCAACTACATGAAAAGTCAGAAAGCTACTTCTTCATCTATTTTTGCCATGTTTTCTGTCCAAACATCTGCAATGTGTTGCTGTGGTCACTGTAGACATCACGACGCCGCAAACATCACAAGTGCACCATTTCCACTTTGAGCCTGTCTCTCTCCCCTGTACAAAGAGTAGGAAGCCATGTGTCAACTACTACATGTGCTGTAATGGCATGATGAATGCAGTGGAGAGGTGTAGTATTCGTCATGGTGTTAGTGTCCGGGCCCCAGAGGAGGAGCTGCAGTCATCACTCACTCTGGGGGTAAAGGTGGAGGAGAGCAGGCCTCACATCCTCTCACATTTCTGCACACTGCATAAGGGAGGAGCACACTAGACACCAACTATGTGGATACTCTATTTACTGTTATTTTATCATACAAATCCACTGTATAGTTCTCAGCTTTATTCGGATATTAGCTGAGTCACGGATACTTAATCATCAATATCCTAAGAAAGCTAGAAATACAGTCAGTCACTGCAGATGTCATGATAAATGACATCTGCGGCAGTAGCTCCAAAGGTTGGCGGTTCAAATCCCGCTCTTGACATAAGAAACATCAGTCAGATCCACTGACCCACAGGTTGGTTGGTACGATTCCAGCTCCCACAGATGAATGCTGCTGTTGTGTCCTTGGGCAAGACACTTAACCCTCCTCACCCCCAGTGTCTGCGTACACTGGTGTGTGAATGTGTGTGTGAATGGGTGATTGGTTCCTTGTTGTAAAGCGCTTTGGGTGCATTGAAGGTGGAAAAGCGCTATATAAAGATGTGACCATAAATACTATATCGACTTATCATTCAATACATGACAGATGCAACAAAAGTTTTTTAGGGTGTGTAAATTTTTGCACCAGTGGGAAATGTTTTGTTATTTTTAGGCTATGCACTGAGATTTGAGCCATAGAAGCTTGAATTAATACATTTTATGACCCATTACAGATGCAAACTAATGTGTTTATTCTGCTATTTATTTATTGCAGCATTTTCTTTATTTTAAGCAGTGATTTTTAATTATGTAGTTTTCAATTTGCTTTTGTGGTTTAAATCTGCTCTTGGATTACTGGGTTACTGTGTCAGTGGCGTACATTAGTTTCAATATTATCATTTATATCTTCTTCAGTAATATATATCTACTTCAAAGAGAAGATCTTTATGAGCTCAAAGTCTCATAGTACATAGTAAACTAAACGAATACATCTGAAAGTGCATGATTTTAAAACTCCACTGAAAAAGAAATGAAACAAAGAGTACATGGTACAAACTGCATCAAAAAGACCATTCATCATAAAACATAGATAGTCTCAGCACAACAGAAGACAGGCGATTTGATTCATTTTTGTCACTACAGTATAGTCTTTGAAATATTGAAATATACTAGGAATTCATTTTTTGGACAGAAGCAGTATTGTCCAGGCATAGACCTTGTGTAAACAATGTTAACACTGTAAACAATGTTAAATCTATGGTGTTAATTCCCTTTATTGCTTCCATATGTGTCCTATTCCTCCCCTCTTCCTCTTGTCTTGCCCCCCCCTCCTCTTATTCCCCACATCGACTCCTTAACTTCTGTCAAGGATGATAGTGATGGGGCCCATACAGCAAACCTCAGCCTCAGCAAGCTCCCAGATTAAGCTTCTTAATATCCGCAACTGGATTTCTGTGGCTTTCAGATTCCCCCGAGACTTAAAGCTTTGCTACGCTCTTTTTGGGATTGCTCATAAGCTGCTCTCTCCCTCGCTGTCCTTCATTCTGCAATCTGTTTTCCTCCCTACCTGTTCGGTGCTTTCACATGCTAATTTTGTGCTTTATTTGACAGCTCTGCTTTCCAGGCTCGGAATGTGATCATTGGCAATAATGGGGGAAATATGGTGTTTGCAGAGGGATGCTAGCTCTAAAGTTTGGATCATGCAAAACGGGAGATGAGAGCTATATAGTGAGGCAGACTGTCATACTGTAGTGAAAGTGCCATCTCAGCTCAAGCCTGCTGCCTTCTGCTGAGCATCTGTGAGCTCCGTGATTGAAGAATGAGATTCATTTTCCACACAATAAAACATAATTGCAAAAACAAACTCAGGTTCTCAGCCTGACTATACAGAGTGTTACAGTACATTTCTCAGAATCTGTATTTTATGCAATACACTACAATGAGGTAAAACAGTTTACAGTTAGACCACAAATCAATTTTGTTTTTAAAAGTGCACTATGTAGCTTTTCTGGTGGGGGCTCACCTGGTTGTCTCCATGCTTTCCATAGTAATGCATGTCCCACAGCATATTATTAAACTGATCTATTATGCATTTACAAAATTATTACACATCTTTACTGCTAAAACATGTATTCTTGCTGTGTATGGGGTCACCTCCACAGATCTGAACAGTAACTTGGTCTGCTTGCATCACCTACTTTTCATACTGTAGAACATGCCAGGCAAAGCAATAACATCTTTACAGTTTCAAGTAGGTAGTAGACCCTCCCCGCTGAGCCAGAAAAATATAGTGCACCTTTAATGCAATTCCTTGCTATAAAACACTGCAAGATAACAAGGGCAATGGGACATCATCTCTATTGCTATTTGTGCTGTTGACATGATATTGTGTTCATACTGACTACTCTTCTGTTTATTTTCCTCATGCTACAGTTTTACACATGAGCTGTTGAAAGGAAGCAAGGAATTCCAGGGAAAGTTTATCTCGGCGTGTGCAATCCTCTCAAACAGCATGTCGGATACAGTTTAAGCTCTGCTGCATGTGTCGAGCTTTTAGTCTAGTCTGCCTCGGACTCATTCCCTTCATAATTAAACACAACCCCGGGATTCCTCCACAGCTCCTTTACACAACACATCCAGATATGAGGCCATTGTCACAGGGCTGCACACAGAGGCAGGGAGGGCTGTGTAGGTAGACTGGTCCAAGATTTTCTGCAGGTGGCATTCCTGCTTCATTTCATCTCAGAAATGAATGAAATTCCAGTACAAAGGCCACAAATTCATCAGTGCTGTTTCATTCTTGCCTTTTTGTCTAGCTGAGCCGAATTTGCGATTATTCAAGAATCGTCTTCAGCCTTTCTCTGCCTGCTGAGAAATAATTGCTTTTGCAGTGCAATCATGGCACACAATGCAACAAGAGCCAGTTGGTTATAAGGTAATAATGTGAATTTATTGACCGTGACTCCATTTTATTACGTGCCAAACAAAGCCAAGTAAACCATTGATGTTATTTAAATTAGCTTCAGAGCATGCACCATTTAACCTTTCCGTGTTGAATTTTGTTGCAGGAGGAATAAACCGGGCAGGGGCGGCCGTGCCCACGTTCCTGAGGACCCCCACTGTAATCCAGCCGCACCTGGAAATGAAGCCCTTCCTGCAGTTCCCCATGGAGACGGCCCCCCCTCCACACAGCATGAGCCTCTTCCACAACTTCAACACGGTATGAAACAATATGCAAATACATGTCACAATACAGGATATATACTCAACAAAAATATAAACGCAACACTTTTGTTTTTGCTCCCATTTTTCCTGAGATGGACCCAAAGATCCAAAATTCACTCCAGATACACAACACTACCATTTCTCTCAAACATTGTTCACAAATCTGTCCAAATGTGTGACAGCGAGCACCTCTGCCCCGCCGAGACAATCCACCCCACCTCACAGGTGCGCCACATCAAGATGCCGATCCAACATCATGACCAGTGCACAGGTGCGCCCCAGACTGCCCACAATAAAAGGCCACCCTGAAATGTGCATTTTTTTTTTTTTTGCTTTATTGGGGGTCTGGGGACTCAGAACCAGTCAGTATCTGGTGTGACCACCATTTGCCTCATGCAGTGCAACACATCTTCTTCGCATAGAGTTTATCAGATTGTCAATTGTGGCCTGTGGAATGTTGCTCCACTCCTCTTCAATGGCTGTGCGAAGTTGCTGGATATTAGTGGGAGCTGGTACACGCTGTCGTATACACCGGTCAAGCACATCCCAAACATGCTCAATGGGTGACATGTCCAGTGAGTATGCTGGCCATGCAAGAACTGGGACATTTTCAGCTTCCAAGAATTGTGTACAGATCCTTGCAACATGGGGCCGTGCATTATCTTGCTGAAACATGAGGTGATGTTCATTGATGTATGGCTCAACAATGGGCCTCAGGATCTCATCACGGTATCTCTGTGCATTCAAAATGCCATCAATAAAATGCACCTGTGTTCTTCGTCCATAACAGCCTTTGAAGAGGAGTGGACCAACATTCCACAGGCCACAATTGACAATCTGATAAACTCTATGTGAAGAAGA
The DNA here is from genome assembly GCA_036785185.1 of Paratrypauchen microcephalus. NCBI lineage: Eukaryota > Metazoa > Chordata > Actinopteri > Gobiiformes > Gobiidae > Paratrypauchen > Paratrypauchen microcephalus. The sequence continues at coordinate 3,086,425 of JAVJIX010000052.1, read as the reverse complement.
TGTGTTGCACTGCATGAGGTAAATGGTGACTGACCAGATACTGACTGGTTCTGAGTCCCCATACCCCCAATAAAGCAAAAAAAAAAAAAATGCACATTTCGGGGTGGCCTTTTATTGTGGGCAGTCTGGGGCGCACCTGTGCACTGGTCATGATGTCGGATCGGCATCTTGATGTGGTGCACCTGTGAGGTGGGGTGGATTGTCTCGGCGGGGCAGAGGTGCTCGCTGTCACACATTTGGACAGATTTGTGAACAATGTTTGAGAGAAATGGTAGTGTTGTGTATCTGGAGTGAATTTTGGATATTTGGGTCCATCTCAGGAAAAATGGGAGCAAAAGCAAAAGTGTTGCGTTTATATTTTTGTTGAGTGTATATAAGGAGGTGGAGGCAAATAATGACAAACAAATTTAACAAAGGTTTTAGGAAATGTTTTTGATAAGGCCAAGCTATCCATTTTTAAGATGAAAACTTTATATTTATATATAGATAATTAAATAACTACTAAAAATATAGTAAGATTACAACATTACACAATTTTGAGTGGTGCAAAAATGATTAGGCTATTTCTACTTTTAGTCCCAAGAGTTCACAGCAGTTTTCATTTTAAGTTTGTAGTTATTGATCAAAAACGGTGTGCCTCTTCTGTAGGAGTTCTGCCACAGCTAACAAGTATGAATGCATGACGCTGTTCATCAAAAACATGCCTTAAGAGGTTTTAGATGTCATCCATGCATGTTTGAGTATGTTAGCAAAATGTCCGGGGCACTATTCAAACTCTCCGTATGTTTAAAAGTAAGATTCTGTGCAATGCTTAGTCAGCAAACCAATATCCATACTCCCACACAACAATTCTCAGTAAAAATACAAAAACATGATGCAAAACAGCACACATAACTTGACAAATAACTATGCAATGTGCACTAGTTTCATTAGCGGGATGCACGCTGATTGTGTTGTGATAGCGCTCTGAAGGGGAAGTGTCATGGAGAGTAAAAGGAGGGGAGACTCAAAAATGAAAGTGAAGTGGGCAATCTAAAAATGTGTTGGCAGTTCATATCCTACAGAAGTAAAATACCCCCTTTAAGAAATAATGAATAAATGGTCATTAAAAATAAATAAATAAATAAATTGAAGATCATTTCTGTTTTTTCTGTTTCTACATCCTTTTATACCATCTTATCATGGGGATTGTACCTTTAGACTCCAGAAGGACCATGAAGTGGGCCTGGCCTAGCACTATTATTGGACTATAGAGGTTCCTTGAATCCTCTGCATTTCAGCTGGTGTATATTTGGTTTTGCAATTTGCTACGGATCTGTGTGTTAGCCTCCTTTGGTTAATTGGAAGTCATTCTCACTATGGCACTACAGACAGTGTAACGGGAGTCTGAGCGCTGTTAAGCACATTAGAAGTTGTATAGTGAGTTAAGAGCCCTCCTTGGACCATGACAGGAATACCCACTGATGTCAAACACCGTGCCAACACACACGGATTAATAGACACACTGACATTATCCAGGCTCTGTACTTTTCATTCCTGCATCTATTGCACAGACTGTTTCTCTTCTCTTGTTTGGTCTCTGTAACATTCTCCAAAAATCCCCACTGTCTTTCTTTCGGTTTGTTCAGTAATCTGTACCAGCCTGCCACACTCCTCCTCCTCACAGAAACTGATCAAAGCCTGCTGTAGTCTTGGTATAAACTTGGTCTAGTTTCGATTTTGTCTTGTTTTATTCATGTACTTCTCCTTTATAGCTTAGTTAAGGTGCACTGTGTAACTTTCTGATAGGGGGTCCGTCACCTTCTTGTCGCCATGATGTTTTGCTTGGAATGTGTTGTAGTATGGCGTTAAATGTAACATTTATGGAATTACATGTGTTTTCATAGCTCTAACATACCTTGAAAAAAATTCTTATTGTGAGTGTAGTCCTTTCTCTGCCTGTAACTTGGCCTGGTGGTGTAACTTGCTTGTCTCCATGGAGATAGGTAAGTTTACTGCCGCATTGTGGAAGATTCCAGGCAAACAAATAACAGACAAGCAGCGAGAAAAGTGACATAGTGCACCTTTATCACTGTCGCTATGGTCCCAACTATGGTCCATTACTCATTTTAATGATTGATTTTGATTTTAGATCTGCCCTCCTCTAACACAACTGACCTGGTTTGAATCTGGAATATATTAGTCTCTCCTGATCTGGTTCTACTGCTCAAGTCCCAGTTAAATTCTGGTTAAGAACTGGTTCAATCCTGACCCTTGTTTTTATTTTATTTTGATGAACTTCATATTTACTGATGGTTTTAATTTCTTCATAAATCAAGACTGACTTTCTCTGTTGCTCATAAATATTAACATACCTTGTTTGCATATCCCCCACGTGTTTGAAAGCTGAGGCTGGCAAGTTGTGGTGCTCTTCAGGCTTGTGGCCAGAAGAGGGGGCCAGAGGAGAGGCTCGGAGGACACACTGACCTTTCTTTTTCTGTAGCAGCCCTGGCTCATTCTCTCAACACTGGCACATTTGCAGTATAATAACAGGCCTGGACAGATGATAGGTGCTGTAATGATCCCAACTGGCATCCTGTATGAAAGAAACTGGAGGGAGAACTGTGACTGTGTAACTCATGGAATGCAGACTGATTTGGGTCATTTAGATTATGTTATTTTTATTTGTTTTGCTTTTGTCCTGGATGATTTTTTTTTTCTTATGACTTCCAAAGTTTTTCAGTTTATTCTGGCTAAATATGCTTTTATTTTATGCCATTTTGGGAGTCTTCTGTTCTTGAATTAAACTGAAGTTTACAGTTTGTTTAGTTAGTTGTTTAGTTGTGTAGGTTGTATTTAGTCTCTTCTGTCCTTAAATAGTAATCTACATTTCAGCTGTACTACATTATGTAAAATCACTGGCGTAGCACAGTCCCTTTTGTTTTGAATGCACGCAGTGTAAAGGGCTGCTTAGCGAGGCACTTCGAGACATTAAAAATGCAGAAAAAGAAGACATTGCGAGTGTCTTCTGTTAACCAAACTGTATTGACGCTTTCTCACAGAATCAGTGAAGCCCCCAGCTCTGACCGCCCTGCTTTATATTTAATTTAGTCATGTGCATTTGTAAAAGGAAGATTCCCAGTTTCAGCAAGCATTTCTGTTTACATCTTTGACTCCGCTTTATGGTTTGTTTCACTTTTAAGCAGAAGAATCTTTAAACACTGCAAAGGAAGCACTCGAGATGAACCTCTGTTAATTTACATTTACAAGATATCGTTTAATCTCTCTCATGCCTTCTGGTTTATGTCTGTGAGGGATCCGTGCCATATATGTAGAAATAAAGCTTTTATAACTGAGTGTAGCTGTACCCTCTAGAGTGGCATTACTGAGCTAAGCTGCTGGCGAGCTCTTGCACCGCTCCTGTTAAGTGATGAGTCCCGAGTTTGTACAGCCCTAATGAGACTTCCAATGGAGGGTTATTATCTGTATTATAACAGAGGAATGGCCCTATCCTGAAGTCCTACACAAGCATAATGGTTTTCTAATGTGATTTGCCCTCTACCTGGATGTCTGGCCCAATGCACCTTAAGACAGTGACATGGTTAAATTATTTATTGGCAGTTGCTCCTGATATAGAAACATCTTCTGCGTAGTACATCATCATTCTATACAGTGCTCAGATTCACGCCACATAAAGCCAGATTTAAATGCGTATTGCTTGATGCATGTTGTTCCTATTCAAAACTGGTTTGATCTAAGTTTAATCTACATGACAAATATTACATGATTACATCACTTCCAAATCATGTCCAAGTCTTGGAGGAACTTTTGAAAGCTGAATTTAGTCTTTTGAAGTGGATTCTCTCAGACGAACCAACAGACTGATGTCTTCTGCTGATTATGCTCTTGAGACCATTCATTATACTATTGTTTTTTTTTTCATTTTACTTTTCTCTATCTGAAATCTTCACAGAAAATGACTTGTATATTTAAGCAGGTCAGTGTGACTTTGTTTGGGACTGCCTAGACCCACTTTGTACTTATAATTAACCCAAAACAAATGTTGTTGCAATTTAATTTCTATTAATTACTATTACTATTTAACTTTAATTTCTATTATATATGTCAGCATCCGTTTTCGGAGAATACAAGAAAGCCCCACAGTACTTCATAAATATACTTTCTATTCATTTGACACAGATTTTTCCTAAAGCCTTTTCCTTGCAGGTCACAGTCAAATTGTTTTCTCCTAGCATGTTGTTGTTTAGATTATCCTGCTTGTATACAGACTGTTGATTCACAAATTAATAAATTAGATTTTGGGTGTTTGTTCTGGATTAGGGTTAGGGTTAGTTAAAAGTCCTATATTATGCCAAATTGACTCTTTTGAGCTTTAAGCCATCTTATGTTACCACATCAAAAACATGTCTGGAGTTGTGTTTTGTTTCATTCTCACGTGTTTGAATAACCCTGCATTATTAGTCTGTCTACATCTCCAAACCTCAAAATACTCTATTCCACCTTGTGATGTCTTGAAGCTTTCAAGTTAACAGCTACCTATGGAGATTAGTGTCTTTATTTCAAATAAATATCACGCCATTCGCAAATATATTTCTTGGTCTAGAAACAAATATAATGACATTCACAAATATAATTCATGGCTTACAAATAAATGAAGCAACATTCACAAAAGCATTTCTTGACTCAAAATGTTACGTGATTCACAAATATCAGTGCAGTTACATATTTGCAAACCAATGAACCTGCATTTACAAACCATACGTACGTATTTGTGACTGCATTGATTTCATTTATTTGTAGATTTTTGAGACCTTCCTGACAGCTTTCAATGCACAAATGTGTTGTTGTTTTCTTAAATAGCCAATCACATCAACTGAAGTTCGAGCGTATAATTTGTTCATTTGTTCAACAACATTCCACTACTATTGCACATATTAGGAGTAGTTAGGTCCATAGGTTCCAGATAATTTTCAGGTTAACTGGCGAAAATGGCGGGGGAAGGTAGTTTATCAACTGTAAGTATTACTTGTTTAGCTCCTCGTAATTTAACTTGTTTAAAATCTTTTATTCGTGACTGAATTTAAAAGGGAAAAAATATTTATGCATCAAACGGTGTCAGGAAGGTCTCAAAAATCCACTAATACAGTATGTACGGTGGTTTGTAAATGCAGGTTGCATCGGTTTGCAAATAAATGTAACTGCACTGACATTTGTAAATCAAGTAACATTTTCTTTTGAGTCGAGAAATGCTTTCGTGAATGTTGTTACATGTATTTGTAAGTCATGAATTATATTTGTGAATGTCGTTATACTGTATTTGTTTCTGGACCAAGAAATATATTTGTGAATGGCGAGATATTTATTTGATAATAAAGAGACTATCTCCATAGCTATCTCTTACCTTTAGTTCAGTAGAGATTGGCAATTCTAAAGTGAAATTATCCAAATGACTCTAGTAAAGATGTATGGAGTTTAAAAAGCATACTTCCTGCATTTCCACATGACATCACAAGGTGGAACCGAGTGCTTTCTCTCTGAGAGAAGAACTCAGCTTAAATATGCAGGGTTTACGTATTGTTAAACATGTATGGATGAAACAAAACACAACTCCAGGTATGTTTTTGATTAGGAAACAACATTACAACACCCTAATACAGCATAATATATGCCCTTTAATAAATCAGATAAGCGGTAATGAAACATTGTAGTTTTGATGTGTTTTCGAATAAAACAGCTCCTTAAAATTATATCCATGTAACAAATAGATTTAGCTCCCACGGGACCTCATCATCATTTATGTGGAATTGGCCAAGGCTTGAGGCAAAAAGTTCAGCGTGTGTAACTGTAGTTAGGGACTTTTTACTGGGAGGGGGTGTTGTAGCATGGGTGAGGCTCAAATCTCCAGTTTCTTTTGATGACATATGATAGATGGTGTGAACATGCACAGGGGGGCGTGGGGGTTGACTTGCAGGACCCTGTACATCTGGATGCATTGAGTATGCATGAGGAATGGGGCGCGATAGGCTCCAGCAGAAGGGGGAGGAGACAAGCACAGAACTGTGCTGGAGAACATACCCTTTACAGGGATAGAGCCGGATAGAAGGAGAGAGCTTAGACACACTTGTTTGATGATGTGTTAGCTATAGCATTAGTTTCTGTTTTGTTTCAGCTGGAGGTAAGAAAAAAGAGAAAGAAACTCTTATACTTAAAATGTATCTCTAGGCTAGATCTTTTGAGTTAGTATTCTGAGTTGGTATTTGACCAGTGCCGCTGAATGAGTGAATGCAGCATAGCCAGTCTCACACATGCTGAGACCCAAACAGGAGCACCAATGCAGCTAGAAACCTCCACAGAGACAGAGGAGAAGAAGGTGAGTTTGAGAAAGAACTTTAAGATGATTTTTCCAGCTTTGTTGTAATCTGGCACAAGTCAAAAGAACTGAGGAACTTGTCTTCAAAGGGGGTTATTATCTCACTCTGTGCAGAGTGTGTCTCATAGTGTATTATAGTGACTGGAATTCAATGTTTTGTTGAAGTGATCAAACATAGACGATGAAGAGAACAATGAAATGTGTTCACGTAAACAGTTAAGATGAAAAATGGGAAGTCAATTTTCATTCAGCTCAAGTGGCATTGTCAACACTAGAAGCATTTTGGATTATTTCTGAGTTGTTGACATGAACGCTGTGATGCTGAACTCTGTGGTTTGTATGGTTTAGTTGTCTTCCATAGCTTTTACTGCTTTCACTAAGTACTTAGACTAACTGTAGACTCTTCAAATAGCTGGATTTATCTCATACAACTTATGTATAACTTAACAGTCTAATAAATGAGTGTCACTTTAGACCACAATGTTTTAGAAAAAATTTCCTCCAGTCCATGAGGCTAAGTTTTGGCTAATGTTTAGGCAAAGGGGTTATGACTATAGCTCTCTGAAAGGCTTCCTGGCAGAGCAAATGTTTTCTTCATTTCATTAGTATTATTTTTCAGTGCAGTCCAGTTCAATAGATCATAGCCGACCCACACCCAGTCTTTGGACTCACTGCGACTTTAAGGAGAGTGAAGCATTTCCACATTCACAGTCCCATAGAGTTACATACATTTTTTTATAGCATTTGACATTTATTATAGCACTAGTTGTTTTGTTTTTTTTAATCAATAATAACCATTTATTTGGCCTGTTTAAGGGTCCATAGGTGAATAATTTTAGTCTAAGGTGACATGAATAATGACGGCTTGAATCATAACGCCTTTAAGGATATCAAAAATATTTGCATGTTGTATTATTAATTGACTCCTCAAAATGTAGAAATTGTGAAAATGTAATTGAAAGTAGGTCATGTCTATGAGAAGGATAGTTCTGAGATTATGATATAATAGTATTATAATGCGTCATTTATTCCATCTTCAATACACTACCGCTGATGTTTGGGATTTTGTTCTAATTTCATTAGCAGGCCTTCATTGTAAGTACAAAACTGAGAAGAGAAATAAGCCAACTCCTAATTTGCTTATTAACACAAATGTACCAAATGCATTATTATCATTAATTGCAGTAATATAATATATATTATTTGACCAGTTATTACAGATGATGTTTTTTCTTTTGAGGGAAGGTTCAGGGACTTGTGGAGGTCTGTGGTTGAGAAACAGCCAGATGCGATAAGAGAGTGTGATGGGAGGACGTCCGGACTGGGCCCCAAACTCCCTTTCACTTCTCTGCTTTTCTTCCTCATCACTTCCTCCCATCCGTCCATCTCCCCCTGATTCATACAGCCCTCCAGATGGCGTGTTTCTGTACCATCCTGTCAGGACCACATGCCTGAGCTCTCTTGGGCTCTGTTTGCCGTGTTTCCTCACGGTTGCTGAGTAACATTTCCACAGAAACTTGAATAGTTTAGTCTTTCTTTTGGTCCCTCCTTCAGCCAAATTCTTCAGTTTGTTTATAAGATGACACTCTCTACACGTGGAGTAGCCTTGAGTTATAAACCTAGTCATTAGCCAAATTAATCTACAGCAGTAAGCCAAAATTTTACTAATTTTTCCATTAAAGAATTCGACTTGGACATGTTTTTGGAATATTTTTACGAAGCATTAACATAACATGATATGCGTTTACATTGAATAATTTTATAGTTCCTTGTTGACTTCTATTTGAACAGTGCCACAACTAAACTTGTCTGCATTTGGAGACTTTCTCCAGCCATTGACGCCAGGCTATGATCTATGAGCTATCATCATTAAGATAGTGTCATTTTCAAACATAAGTAACTGGAATGATGCCTATCTGATCAGTGTTAAAACAGAGGGATTAGCCACTGACATGCTAAAGCTAGCCAGTTAAATTTAAACAAGGTGCTTAAGTTGCCACCAATGATTGACAATGCAGCTGAGACTATTAACACTCTCCAAGGACTATTTGGATTGGAAACTGATCTGGGATTAACATGTTGTGAACACCTAATAACAATACACACAGCATAAAGGTTAAATAAAAAAAACATGTGTTACTACTTGGAACTGTAACTTATGATAAAAGGAGAAGTTCAATTTGTCAACTGGACAAAGTTTGTTTGGTTGAAAACGTTTCGCCGCTCATCCGAGAGGCTTCGTCAGCTCTGGCCCTCATGCTGGTTAGACCCCGTTTAAATCTAGCTGCAAAGGGAGGAGCTACCTACCCTGAACAAAGCTCTGAACCTATCCCAGCTACTCTAACTTTGTCCAAACAAACTTTGTCCAGTTGACAAATTGAACTTCTCCTTTTATCATGGATTCTACCTGGACGACTGAGGGACTTTTCACGAACTGTAACTTATGTTTTTCGGAATGACTGGGGCAGTTTGTTTGTTTCAGTATCTTATTAGTCATTTTAAGCAATTTCTGTTGCTTTTCACGAATGGGGGTACGAGTGACTCTTTTTCGCTGAAAACGCGCGGTGCCTGCATTATCTAACCGATTTTCTGGGCACAGAAACGCTGTGACTCAAATTGCTTTAATTGCGTAACTACGTCGAATTGCGTGTGTCACACTCTCAATGCGTGAGACTAGAGAGCCCTGATTGTATGAAATATGGCCGCCAGACATTTTCTTGTTCTTATTCTCTTTCTATGTTTCTCTTCTGTGCTTCAGATGGATCCGGTGCAGAAAGCCGTGATCAACCACACTTTTGGAGTCCCTCTGGTCAAAAACAAGAGGCCAATCATCTCCTGTAACGTCTGTCAAATCCGCTTCAACTCCGAGGTACTGTCCCGTAAAGAAACACTACACTTCGCCATCACATTTTGACATTCTTTGATAATCCAGGCATTTCTCCACTGTGTTCATAAGGCCCCACATCCTGTTTGCTCTCCCGAGGATATGCTACATTTGTTTATGTTACGTTTCAGCTGTCCAGAGTCTGGTGGAATTTAATTTGCTTTAAGACTACAGTTAAATAATCACAAGAGCACAGAAACAGTTGTAGCTGAGTGCAAAAGAAATGTGCAAAATCATACATTTACAGCAATTAACAATCCAAAGCAGCAGAGATTGCCAAGACTAGTAAGTAAAATGGTATTGTTGGTCCATAACTCAGAATGCAGAAATCAACAAATTAATGTAACTGAAAACAGTGATGTTTTGGCTTTAAACATGGAATTTCCTCCAGCTTGTCAAAACTGGATGATGTAACTGATAGTGAACACATGTATGAGGTATTTTTAATGAGTCAGTAAGTCAACAATATCAAATTAATCCTGCTTGCTTCATTTTCGTTCGCTATTTTAATCTTTCTGGCCATATGGTTCAGTTTATTGTCATCATAAACCTGTAATGCAAGTTTAATCACACATTGTACCCATGGGCGACCTGCACAGATGAGTAATGGCAAATTAAACTAAACATCATGTGAACGTTTCCTGGTCTTGCACCAGTCTAGTCCTTTCTCTCAGTTTTTCCTCTATGGACCAATAGGACAGACAGTGGTGTCGTGTGTGCACTTTATAATTTGGCTCTACTCAGACCCAGGCCAAAGCATGCACCAGCACTCAGCATAAGGGTGTGGACTAGGGCTATATATACTCGTCAGGTCTACAATCAAGGCTTCCATGTGGCCACAAAAGCACAAGCCTATAATCTGTCTCACTGTAAATCTTCAGTCGACAGGAAGCAGTTTTATAGAAGAGACGCTGCAATGGGAGGTTTTGATCCATGTGGTTCAATATAGCAAGGCTCTTAAATCTTATATGCATCATGTATATTGTGAATGGAGGTGTTATTTGACATATGGCCAAGTTATCAAATTATGTAAAATTGTTTAAAAGTTAAGAGCAACTTTTTGTAAAAAGGCCATTGCTTATTAGAATTGGGCCTGGTCTGTAGCCAGACTACTGAAGCCTCTATATTATTTTATTTTAAATCATGTCTAATAAAAAATGCAGGATCTAATGCATATTAATACAGGGATTCTCAAGCTAGGGGTTGCAGTTCCCAAATGCTTAACAGTGGGTCGGTAGGGGTTCCTAAAACAAGGTCCTAGACTTCAATAGGCATGTTAAATTACTCATATAGCATATTTTACCATGATAAATTGTTGTTCCATAACATCTTCATAAATCATATCTTCCTTATAAGTAGTTTGTCAGGTAGGAGATAGATTTTGGGCTCCCCAGCATAGCTAATGGTAAAAGACAGCACCCACTGCATTAGCTTAACAAAAGCCTAATAATAACAACCATCATGAGAGATGCTTGAAAACATTACTGATATTGCTTCATTTGGTACAAAAATTATTTCACAAAATCGTAATTAATTCATAAGTCAGTGATGTGAGTCTGCATGTTGTCTATTGTCAAAGCCAAAACATAAAAATGCCCCTTCTTTAAGCATATATTTCTGGTGGTATGCATGTTGAGGAGCACATGGACATTTGTTGACATGTTTAGTACTCAGGTTTAGGCCCATGCTTTCTATCAGCGGACATGTGACTTTGTGAATGTGGCATGTGTACGTATAGCCCCTCCTTGTCACTGCTGTATCACTGCAGTAGATCAGCTATTGTGAATGTATGACAGCTCATGTATGGTTTGTGCTGCTGCACTAAGCTACCTCCCCCAGAACGCTTCAGACAGACTCCCTACCCCCTCTTCTCTTTTTACATAATGCCACATCAACCCGAATTTTTCATGGACTGAAATAAAACAGCGGGAAACTGTGCAGATTAAAGACTTTTGCAGCTCCAGTGTTGATGAAAGTCCTTCTCTCCTTCCTTGATATTTTTGGTGCGCTCCGCCTGTATACACTGTTATTTAAGTCAGAACATTTGAAATGGGCTTGCTGTTTAATCTGTGTAATGATCAGAGGAGGTTCTTCCTGCCCTAACTGTGCACTCACTATTTCACTCTTCATTTTATCTGTAATTCACACAACACATTTGATCATTCTCTAGGCACTCCTGTCCTCATCTCTGGCTGTATCCTCTTTAGCTATTATTCTTGTCTGTCTTTCCCTTTTTTATTTACAGTGTGGAAATACCTAAAAATGCCTGCCACTACGTATTATATGATGAATCCGTCATGGCCATGTCTTAGTGTCTGGGTCTGACAGCCCCATTGCATCTTGGGATTGCGGCAGGTATGCTTGTCCTGTGAGGTGCTAAAGGCTTTATGCTCTATGCAGAATAACCTTGTGGCTGCTGCTGCTGCATTAGTGACATCACAGCTCTGTGGCGCTGCATTGACCAATGTCACTGTTGCTGCAGTGAGCTCCGTCCTCTTCTCCTCAGTCTCCTTCACGCGCTCTCTTTCACCCACAGCTTGGGTTCTCCCTCACTTTTCACTTCCTCTTTGCCTTCCTCTGCTTTGATCTGAAGCTGCAGCTGCTACACTCCAAAATCACAGTAGTCGCTCTCAGAAAGATAGTTGTGCTTGCCACTTGCCACTGAGTTCAGGGAAGACATGCACGCACACACACACACACATCCAACATCAGTATTTGAATGGGAAAAAATGAAATGTATAGCTATAATTTCAGTTAAGGATGGGTGATATGGTGATAAAACTCTAATCGTGATCTCATCCCTATGACAATCTTCAATGTTGGTAAAATTGTGATTCACTGTTTCTCAATTGAACGCATTTAGTTCTCCAACCAATCACTGTGAGGCGTGAGCTTTCAGAAGAAGCAGATGACTTTATTCATCTCAAAAGCAACAGAAAAATACAAAGTGTAAATGAACCATGATAAAATAGAAATCAGCATCAGGCCCCAAAGAAAACGTCATATTAATTTTTTCTACCACATTGTCTTCTCTTAATTTCAGTAGATCACATTATAATATAATTATAATCACTATTACCATCTCCTGCAAATATTGTTTTGATTACGAGCACCACACTTTTGCTTTTATCTATTTTGATTACCAATAGTGAATTTGGCCAGTAGCGTTGTTGCAAAAATCAGTTATCATCAATGTTTTTCTCACAGTGTACAGCTTCCTTAGTAGCAATACGCCCTTCCATCTCCCTGTTCTTTATTCAGGCATGTTCTCAACAGCTGTTGGCCAGTTGATCCCTTTGGCCTGCAGACGTGGGTTAAGCAAACTTCTGGAGCTGCCTGTCCACACTGCATCATACATCTTTGGATCCCTCTCAGATCTCTGACATCATTGACCTTTTCTTATGTCTGAGTTTTTGTCCATCTTGATCTCGGGACATTTGCGGAACTCTTTCTTAAGACCCCCCTGTTTGGATACAGCAGGGATAGCTAAACTAAGAAACAATTTATATTTACAAGAAGCATGCCAGATACTAATTCAAGTGGAAGCCATCACAGACACATACAGCGTGGGTACAGTACAGTTGGGCTCATAGGCATTACCCTTCAGCCCCGGCTTCTTTTGTTAGGTCATCTCGCTGTGATCCTGTGGTCAGTGCAATGTCCTAAGTGTCACTCAAAATATTCCCGGCTTTCAGCACAAACGGCAGCTGTCAGCCCCTCTTCAAGACACACTGATCCAACCACTTTACACTAATCTTATCATAGCCTCTTTTTTATACTTTTTATGTGGCCAAACACAACACATGGTAGGACACATGGAGTTGATTAAAAAGGGAAACTATTTGACTATGAGCCTTAAAGAAGATAGCAATCAGTCTAGTTTTATCTTATATATTACTGTCACATGTCTGATATTTGAAAAAGAACCTTTATTTGTCCCACAATGGAGAAATTCCAGTGTTCAAAAACAGCAGGAGAATAGAAATATGCAAGCAAAATTCTAAATAAATGACTATTAAAAATAAACTTACAATGTGCAAATAGAGTAACAATACAACATTATTATGTACAATAAGTGGCATTGTCTATGATTATGTACAGTTCAAAAGTTCAAGTTCAAAGTCAGCTTTATTGTCAATTCTGCCATATGTGTTCAACATACAGTTAATCGAAATACACTATGCTGTTTTACCAGGACTAGTGCACAGGCCAGTGTACAAAATACAATATGAAGACAACACAACAAAAACTATCTAAGACAGAGATCTAAGTTAAAACTAAAGTCTACGGTCTAAAATCTTAAAACAGTGCAACATAATAAATAACAAATAACCTATACTATATACAGATTTCCAAAGTGTGCAGTGTGCATCAAAATGTGCAATGGAAGATACAGCAGTGAATTGGTCATGTGCAGTAGAATGTGCATTGGAGTTAAGATAAATAAAAATAAGTGTGCAACAGTAGTAATTCTAGTGCAACAGGAGTAAACAACAGTACTAAAAATTCCAGTAGTAAATGTGCAATAACAGTAGTAAACAGCAGTGCAACAGGAGTAAAATCCATATGCAGCTCATTTGGTTGTATTAATTAAACTCATTGTCGGTTAAACGCGCTTTTTTAAAGTGTCTAGAGTGATATGTCTTTTATGGAATACAGGTTATGCCAATATGGGGGGTGGGGGTGGGAGATGGGTAAGGTGAGAGTTCGGGTGTGAGTGCACCCTCCTGACAGCCTGGTGGATGAAGCTGTTTGAAAGCCTGGTGGAGTGGGCCCGGAGCCTCCGGTACCTTCTCCCCGAGGGCAGGAGGCTGAACAGGCTATGTGCGGGGTGGCTCGGGTCACCCACAATGCTGGGCGCTCTGCGGGTGAGCCGGGTGTTAAAAATGTCTAGGAGGGAGGGGAGAGAGACACCAGCGATCCTCCCAGCTGCATATGCGCTGCAGGGCTATGCAGCTGCAGGATGCTTTTTCCTTTCTCTGCACTTTTTTGAAATAAAACAAATGGTGAGAAATACTTTGCATTGTGAGTTTGCGGAGGAAATAGAGGCACTTCTGAGCCCTCTTTGCTCAGAGCAGCATAAGCAATATTCCTATATACAGTATAATCAAATACACTATGCTGTTTTACCAGGACTAGCACAGGCCTGTCACGATAATTACTATACTGACTTATCGTTCAATATATGAAAATTGGAACAATATTTTTGGGTCAATATGTATTTATACATTTTCGTTGCACTACTGGGAAATTCGTGGTTGTTTTGGTATGTTTTTTATTTGTACAGGGACAGTGCACAACAATACATTAACCAAGATAGAAGTTACAGGAGAGATGCTGGTGCCAGGTTATAGCATGGATGCTCATTTACACCTGTAGGCCCTGAGCAGGTTTTTGGCTATATGATAAGATTTGAGCCGTAGAAGGTTGACTTAATAATAAAGTGTTTCATTCTTCTGTTTGTTTATTTATTGGTGCTCATGATTTTTAAGTGATATTGTACATTTAGAATAGTTTTTGTGGTATAAATCTGCTCTTGGGTTTTGAGTCAGTGTCATTTTCTTCAGTAATATAGCGCCCGTTATTGTGACAGGTCTACTAGCATTTATTTCTGTCTTTGAAGCTGATACCTTTTGTTTAAACATTGTCCATATATAATTCAAACCAACCTTATACTTGTCAGTCTTCTTGCTCTTAACATTTAATCTCCAAGGTCAAGTGTTTGTTTTATTGTTTCCACACAACCTCTATGAAGATATTGTCTCTCTCTTCACCTGTCATTGGTAAAATGTCTGATCAGAGTATAATCCCATGGTAAGCATTATGGCAGTATGGTATGGTACATAAAAGGTTATATAAATATCCCATGATCCAGGCCTGTGTTTATGTACCATTGTAACACATGGACACTAAAGCTAGACTTGTGGCGGCATCTCTTTATAGCAACATATGCCCCTTCCACCATATTGTTTTGAATGTATTCTGTAACTCGACTGAGCTATCTAGATAGATTACTCTTTTGTTTACTGCCTAGACAAATGTATAAGCCAGTAGCAAGTCACTCAGTGAAGCTTCTGCAATACATTTCTCACTACAGTAATGCCCTTCAAATCCCAATATAATCTAGATCTTGAGTTATTTTTCCCAGCTGCTAGTTTTTTATTGTTGAAGGTTTGTTATAATGGTAATCTGTCCAGTGTAATAATAATACAGTGTGCATGTTTTGAAGGCAGGTCGAAATGAAGCAGATGAGTGCAGCAAGCAAATAGTTCAGGCATCCCGCTGACCCCAAGCTCAACCCTCACTGACATGTCAGTCAATGTGGCTCCAATAATGAAGGCTGGGACCTTGCTTTGGCAGTCACAGTGTCTACTCTGCATCCTCTACTGCCAAACTTATGAATTTGTACTGATATTTCAGTAAATCACAATGCTTATTGGCTTTGAAAAATAAATACAAATAAATACAATCAGAGTTTTCTTTCCCTTTTATTGTGATTATTATTATTATGATGAATTGTAAATCTATAAATGTATTTATATTTTATTCAATCCTTAATTCTTGTTTTGTATTTTGTTTTTTTTATTCTAATTCAAAATTTGTTCCATTTACTTTAATACTGCTCTAATTTCTAAATTAAGATATTGCACGTTATTACATAAAGCATATTGCACGATATATTGCACATAATGTAAACTAAATGAAATAATGTTCATGTAAGCATTCTTCTTGTTTCTTCTGTGGATAGCATGCTAGTGTAAACGATAGCAACCACGTGTTATTGCTGGGGCAGACACCCCATACTCAAGAAGTGTATGAAAAATTTAGGCTGACCGAAAGTAGAGTCCGTTTGGCCCTTGAATGTGTCTGGTATTACATCACTGTATACCGGTAATCCACCCATCTCTTCACTGTAAAGCTGCCTGCAGTCTGCGACTGTGTCCCCAGTGTATATTGAATAACATGCTGTCATAAAGACATGCAAACATGTGTGTGTGCTACACTCCACTGCTTTATTCACCTGTGGCTGTTGCTGTTCCTTTCATGTGTTCTGTGCAGAGCCAGGCAGAAGCACATTACAAAGGCAACCGCCACGCCCGGAGAGTCAAAGGCATCGAGACCTCCAAGAGTCGTCCTCAAGACGGGGACAAACCTCCTACTGTGCCCCCCACCTCCTCTCCATCACCACCTGGAGTCCACAGCAGTACCTCTGACAGTGAGCCAACCAGCAAACCAGGTGAGTGCACCAAGAATCAAGAAGACTCAAATTTCTTTCATGAAATTTGGGGAATCATGTCTTCTTTTGTTGTAAGTGAAGAAAGTCAGAACTTACAAAGCACTTTTAACGTTGATCCCTGGAGAGGCCCTGCCACACACATGTTACACTTATCCTGAAAAATATGACAACCCTCCAGTTGTTGTTATTATTACTGCTCTGATAATGTTATTTTCCTGAGTTGGCCCTAGATGGGGAAAGCCAAAGAGAAAAAAGAAAACACACATACAAACACATGGAAATATGTAATTATACTTTCTGAGTCACCCATTCTATGCAAACATATCAGGTCATTGTGTGGTCACCAGTGGCTCTAGCCGACACAACCTCAGCCAAAGCAAAAATACTTAACAGGAACTATAGGCCATATTTCTAACTCAGAAAAACAGACTTTTATTATAATTGCATCATGCTGGACATTTGAGAATGGTAATGAAACACAGATAAATTAAACATAGGCAATTAATTTTTATTGAACATAAAATTCTGGAATTGTTGGAAAAGTGTTCCAAATTCTGGCAAATGCTTGATGAAAACAGATGATCGTCAGATGACTGAAGGAAAACAGGGCTCAATTCAAAACAGAATAAATCTATTCATTAAAGCCAAAACTCAAGTCTCTTCTTAAAGGGATAGTGCGTTGTTGGTGTTTTTTCATGTTAATCTGTATGCGTTTCTTTCTAAAAGTTACGTGTGTTGACACCGGCTTACCTCTGACACTCTCAGCTGATCCCGGTTCGGCTCGCTTTCTGGAGCCCACGTAAGTAGGTCCGGTAACTTCCCTGGAACATGAAATAAAGCTTGTTTTTCTTCTCAAAATTGTCCGAAAGGTGATGTATTTGCATCCCAAACAGTTGTCCACGAAACATCCATCAGCGTAGATTGCGTTTGCGTATCGTATCTCTCGACTCATATCACTGTGCGCATATTAGCTGTATTAGCCTGTTAACCTTTAGCCGAAGTGTACAGCAGATGCGGTCCGCCGTAAGGGGAAGTTTACAAGTGAACAGGTCAGAGGTAAGCTGGTGTCAACACACGTAACTTTTAGAAGGAAACCCATACAGATTAACATAAAAAAAAAACACACACACACTATCCCTTTAAGCCAATACATCATCATATAAAATGTATTGCGCCTACTAGTGACATTACAAGTTCATTACAAGTTATTCTAGTGTGGGTCAACATGTGATTTTCTGGAAGGGAAGGGTCTGCTCAAAGCCAATGCAGATTAAATGGGACTACTTAAAATTCAAGACAGATTGTGGGTTTGGATAGTTTGATTTTTCCACTAAATTTAAAGGAAGCTAAATGTGCTCTTTAATTAATCTTCTGGTCAGAAAAGGACTACAAATCAGGCCTCCCCTTTCTCTCTCTCTTTCTCTCTCTCTCTTCTCTCTCTGCCTCTGTCTCTCTATCTCTCTGCATGCTATCTAAGACTAAGTGACAGGCTGATGACATTATTATTGCAGCGCATTGAAACAATCCTTGTCATTAGTCCGACCCTGGCCACAGCAATGCTTTGTTCACTTCAAATATGTGTCCCTAGTTAGGAGCGTGTTTAGCCTCAGAGCAAGTGAATGGCACGCTTTCAAAGATCCTCACAATGCTGTCGATGTGCTTATGTCAGTTTAATACGTCTTAATGGGGCATCTGCAATAGGCCAATGATAAAGGTCGTTGGACTCTTGTTACTCACTCAACATCAGATCATATTATCATCATCATATTATCTAATAAGGAGCCATCCTTTAAGGGGCACTTGTGTAAATCATGTGCAACTTAATATTGATGTGTTTCAGTTTGCTTTTGAAAAGCAACATTTTGTGGGCGTTTGGCCATTCAAAAGATAGTTTTCTTTAGAATTGTTAATTTTTCACTTTTTATCACCCTACAACCTGTGGATGCAGTGAGTGGGATTATATTTTATTACAAATTTTGATTTTCATTGATACATCTCACTGTATAATAATTGTTAGATTGCTAGTGATTTACAGTTCAGAATAGTATTAGTTTTAACTGTAGTGTGTACACTACCATGTTTCTTCTTTATTTCCATCATTATTTACATTGTAGATTCTCACTGAAGGCATCATAACTATGAATGGACACATACAGAATGCGGTAAACATAAAATAAACTTTAAACTTTTATTTTAATATATATAGCCACACTTTGCTTTGATCACTGCTTTGCACTTTTGGCATTTCTTGACCCTGACATGGCACACCTGTGAAGTGAAAACTGTTTCAGGGGACTTCACCAAGAAGATCATTGAGAGGAGGCCAAGGGTTTGCAGTGTAGTCCATAAAGCTACTAAGGAACTGAAATAAAAATAAATTAAAAAAAAAAAGTTTAGTTTAGTTATTTAAAGTTTAAAGTTTAGTTATTTCACTTTTTTTCTTTGCTACTTAATTCCCTATATCTTGCTTCATATATTCAATGTCTTCTGTGTGTATATAAAATGTAGAAAGTATGTAGAAAGTAATTAAAAAAAGAAGAAAAAGAAGGTCTGTCAAAACTTTCGACTGCTAGTATATGAAAGATAAATGTAGAAAATCACAGAAATAACAGACTTGACAATTGCATCATCAACATTAAAAAAGTAGTTCTCAGTTCTCTATTTTGAGCCATTTCTGAAAGTCTAGCATTAAATTATTATGCTATTTGTTAAAAAACAAAAAAGACAACTTCCTTGGCAGATATAATTAAGTCTTTTTCTTAAGTAAAAGAGAGTAATTTATTGTTGACTACAATTATTTACCAGTTGCTAAGAGCCGAGTTTTAATCCTCATCTTTAGCGGGATGTCATTAGGTTTGCACTGTGCTCTGATCATCCTACTTCCAGTTTTCTGTTCTGTTGAGCCTCTGCCCTTCTCCTTCCTTCTATGATTTTCCATTCTCTCAGTGTTACTCCACCATCTTTTCAGTGACATTTGCTGAGGTTACAGTAGTCGACAGAGAGCCAAGATGAAGAAACGAACCCATTATAGTTGGCCAATATGGAGCAAATGACCAGCACAAAGGTCACAGCATGTCCCAGCATGTGCCAGTCCCAAGCTCTGACAAACTAGGGGGAAAATCTAAGGGCAGCTTTTGTAGGGCTATACATATGACAAAGAGAATACATTTTCTCCCTCATATTGATCAAGATTTAATTTTGTCTTATTGAAAACAGATATATTATTTATAAATGATAATGTCCTGAACATAAACAGACTTTTAATTATTGCAGTTTAAACCAAAAGCTTTATGACAGAGGGTTTACTGTGAGTTAAAAAGACAGCAAACTGATAATTGACCATTAGAAATGACAAATATCAATTATATTCTTGGACTTTGGTCACTTTTGGCCAAGTTTACATGATTATTATTACGGTTAGAATTTTAACACTGAATGCTGTTTAAAGTTATGCAATTAGCTTCTCTCACCTTTCTCCATATTACTTGGATTCTACTGCAGACTGGGCATCTACTAACAACACTACTGCTCTATGTGATTTTCTGTGGCAACTTCTGAAATGGAGCCAGCAATTTGTCCATGATTGTTCCTGTGCCCTAACCCCTTCCCCCACAGAGTCATGGTTAGAGCGCACTGCCTGAGCCAAAACAAGCCTGACGTGATTGAGATCCGAGAGTAGTAACATGTGAAAGAATGCTGTTTTGTATCCATGCCACGTTCTCGTGACCCCACAGCTCATCTCATCTCCCTCTGCGTCTCTGGTGCAGTGGATGTGCCTGTTAGTGGTGTGGGCCAGTCCACATGTGTGTATCCCCCATTGGGAAAGATTGTGTCTGAGAGGTGGACTGAGATTTGCAGAGGCCACTTTAGGGCAGCGAGGAAAAAAAACATTGTACAAAGGAGACTAGGGACTGCTCAGTGTAACCATGCAGGCTTTAAAAAGGAATGATGTGGAAGATTTCCCATAGTGCAACTTTCAGACAGCACAGAGGCAGTAATGTTTTTTCTGTTTTGAATAAAAGTGCTGTGGAGTTATTCCACTCCATTTTAATTCAAAATGCAGCTATTGTCACTAAGCTGCTCATGAAAAAAGTGAATTTTGTTACTGTATCAACAATTAGAAAAAACAGTTTAAACAATCACAAAAGGCCTAAGTATGTATTCACTTTATTTATTAGGAATAGTGGTACCTCACCTTACGAAAGACTCTACAAACGAAAAATCCGAAACGCCCTCACGTTAAATTTTGGTCTCTAGATACAAAAGAAAATTCAAGTTACGAAATGCGAAATCTCAAAAATTCAGTTAATGCGCGCTCAGATGTGCGCTCAGATGCACGCCCCGAAACGTAAATACACTTTATCAACACACACGGGGTTAGGTTCCAGAGATGGCCCGCAGTGGGAGAGGTCCGCGAGGTAGGACAACTTTGTATTTTGCAATTGTTCAACATGTTTTAGGGCCGTAAATGCCTCACCACACAAATTCTACGCTTTTCTCAGCTAGGAGTTGGGCTTTTCTCGCATTTCTCTCTCGTTTGAACACTCGAACTTGATAGTGAAGCGTGTGGGGGGGGGCACGGGATGGAGCCGCAGCGCCCGGGCTGTGCCTCCCCCTCGGGGCCGAGCATGCGCGGGCGAGCACGGGGTGATTTAATCCTGGTCTGGTCCCGGTTTGGTCCGGGTCTGGACCTGGTCCGGTCCTGGTCTAGACCTGGTTTAGACCTGGTCTAGACCTGGTTTAGTTCTGGTCTAGACCTGGAAGTCACATAGAACCAGAGCCCGCCCCAAGCGAGACCCCGCAGTCTTGCCCGCCGATAGAGCACCTTTCTCGGCCTCTTAGCTCACAGTGTCAGCGCCCCGGCTCTGGAGGTCAGATAGAACCAGAGCCCGCCCCGCCCCGCTCTTATTCCCGCTGAAAGAGCGTCTTTCTTGGTCTCTTAGCTCTAGCGTGGAACGCGCAAGGAGCGCAGAGACATGAGCAGCGCGCTCATCCAACGGCACTGCCATGTCCTGGGATAATCCTGGTTTAGTCCAGGTCCAGTTCAGGTTTAGACCTGGTCTAGACCTGGTTTAGTTCTGATCTAGACCTGGTTTATTCCACGTTTAGTCCTGGGTCTACAGTCTCTTAGCCAATCAGGACGCAGAACACAAATGTTACGCTATAAAAAAAATGTTACACTATAAAAAAAAAAAACTTGGAACGGATCAGGCCTTTTTGATTGAAATAGCTACTAGCTTACGAAAAATTCACGTTACGAAACCACTTCTGGAACGAATGAATTTCGTAAGGTGAGGTACCACTGTATTTCTAATAAAAATAGTTTTTAATGTTATCAATCAAGCATATTGAATACCATTGGTGAGTCATGCTTGCAGTGATCAAAATAGCCCATGGTCTTCCAGAATGTCAGTGGTGAGCTTGGCCCCTAAAGAGGAGGCCACTGTGGCTTTGTGGGATTTGGTGTGTTGAAGGAAGGGTTTGGCCGGAGCAGTGGGAGATGTTGAGGCAGCTGTTTACTCCGTTCTTGTCTCCTCCCTCAGCTCATCTGTGCAGTGTGACACCCCCCCCCCCCCCTACACATACGCACACACACACACGCACACACACACGCACACACACACACACACAGACATGCACACACACACAGACACGCACACACACATGCGCACACACGCACACACACAGACACGCACACACACACACACACACAGACATGCACACACGCACACACACAGACATGCACACACGCACACATACAGACACGCACACACACATACACACACACAGACATGCACACACAGACACGCACATACACGCACACACACACTCAAGGTCAATTAAACAGATGACTTTCATGTGAAGGCTAGAATTACCCTGTTGACTTTGGGATTACGTTACAAAAGCTGATATGCTCTTATAGTGTGTCTATATAGGTGCCAATGTTTCCATTCTTGTATATGAAGTCCTTGAATGCTAACAGTACTTCAAATGCCATCAGCATGGTTAGGCTGTGAGTGGTTAGGAGACCTTTATTAAAGAGGCCAAACAGTTAGTTAAAATGAGTTAAAATGCACAGCACTGAATTATATATGAATTTGTAAAGCTAGCATTGGGTTTCTTGTAGCTTGTTAATGATTAAGTCCAGGCATTAGGGGGTACCAGTGGCAGACTGGCTAATCCTGCCTCAGCGACTTCTGTATCACAGCTCACTTTGCTAACACAGAGCTGCACACAGCACAGTGTTTTCATTCATTTTCAGTGATTATGTAATTCCATTCCTTTGTGTACAGTATTTATATATTTTATGTTTACGTTAAGCACCACCAAGCAATAGCGTTCTTGGATACTGAACATGCTCTCCATACACTGAAAAGGAGAAATGCCTGCTTTGCATCAACCATTTCCATTCTCAGCAAACTAGCTTACATCTAAAGTCTACATCTAAAAAATTTAAGGTGGCATTTACTTGTATGTTTTGGTATGGCTTTGTCTCTTTTTATTTCAACCTAGCCTACCAATTTTAATTTACTGTAAAATCTCTGATATCATACCAGCTTAGTATTTTCAATCAATATCCTCTTTCCTCTTTTGGCCGTACATCTTTTAAAGTATATATACACTCTACTTGCGGTGAACTGGCATAGATATGACCTTCCCAACACAACCTTCTCAGTTAATCTTAACATGAGAACTATAGTTAAGTAATTTAGATAGTTTCCATATGGAATCACTAATGTAGGTGTCCCATCCTAAAGAGAACAATAAAAACATAAATAAATCAGACATATTATAGTAGCAAGTCTGAAATCCCCACATGGGTTTAGATGGTTTATGGACTGCTTTTTCACCTCTCTCAGTACTGTACAATGCTTTAATTTCCTGATAGGATTAAGTGGATGTGGATACCCCGGCGCAGCTAACACATCTGGATTGTTATTCTTATACTGACCTGCACTCCAGATAGCATAATTCTTGGTACCTGTGAGGTTGGTGCATGGAGGGAGAGCAGCTAACTGCCTTATCAAAGTTTAATTAGAGCATATCCCACAGCAGGCACAGCCAAGTACCTGAGTATGGCTTTATTCAGGGCAATCAGGGAAGAAGTATTACAATTCACCCCTGCTTGTGTCAGAGTTTTTCTTTTGATTGTGCAAATATGAGGAAGAGGTCTTGTGAGTGAGTCCTGATTGAGGAGAATGACAGTGAATGAGCAGAGCGGTGCACAGGTCCTCAAACTAAGCTTGTTCAAACACCCTTGAGGACTGACTTGGCTGTGTCAGGATGGACTAGATCTGATGGTTTGCTATGGCACATCTCCAGCACTTCTTGCATCTTCTATTTGGCCAATGGTGTCTCTGCTTAAACTCAAACCACATGGGTTGTGCAGTTGGGATAATGATTCTTGTTATGATAGTGAAGTCATGTATGTTTGCGTGAATGTGTGTGGGCATTCAGAAATAAAACTATTATAAGACTGTACTATTTCTGTCTTTACCCACTCACTGATTACACTTGGGTAAAGCCTCTAAAGGCTAGACCAGTCCAGACTGTGCCCTGGCAGAGCAGGTAGGCACATTAAGAGCCACAAATCTCCTCTCACAGTTCTCTGCCTTACAGACTACTTTGATCTCAGTCCAGTTTATAGACTCCTCACTGTCAGAAATATATATTTCTTTCTTATAAAAAAAACATCTGCCTGACAGCAGCAGTGGAAGCTTCCAATGTGGAAAGAGAACAGATCTCGATCTAGGAAAGCAGTGGAATGGAAAGCATTCAGATGGCATCTAACTCTGAATGATGCAACGGAGCAGCTACAGGAAATCTGCTGTCATCTCTCATGAAAGACAGAATAATATAATAATAATATAATATAAAACTGCTATCAAAAGTATAAAGTCCCTTATGGACTATCATATGAAAATCCGTAAAAGGAAATTGAGCAGTTAATGTCAATTTTTTTTTTTTTTTTTGGCTCCCAGAAAGACTCTTTTGCTCTAATACAATAATCCATTGGGCTTTCTCATGGTCTGCCCTCAATGCCTCATCCTTCGGGGTTTGGACCAAGGCCCACTCCCTCCTTATGGAGGGGGTTCTGCATATCCCACCCAAAATTAGGGGGTCTTATTCAGCCCACACCCACTGCTTAGGGAATACCAGAGTCATTGCGTAGGGAGTGGTTGACCAGAAACATGTGTGCTCAAATATATGTACAAACATACATCCTCTTATTTAAAAAGCACCATGTGACCACAACAATGACAATCCGCCTGGGGCTAATGGCACTGAAATGCTAGACGCCTGTGAGGCCCCCTTTAATGATATTTACTTTGGACTTTGTGTAATGCTCTGTGACAAAGCAAGTGGCATTTGGTTTCGACCCCAGTTAAAAACAACAGGTGTGTGGGAAGGCGCCAAGTCAGTGGGCCCTAGTTTTCCTTTTGGCTGTGTAACATTTAATATGAAGAGACCACATCACGGCCAGATCACAGTCAGCACTTCAAAAGCCCCAAACATATTAAACAGTTGCCCATACTAGAGCACATGCTTGGTTCTATAAAATGAGTGTGTGCACTATAACCAATGGTGCCATGTTTAGTGGGAACTCACTGTTTATTCTGTTTTGTCTGCAGGCTGAGATTTCCACATTTAACTGGGAGTGGTCAAGACATATTTTATAATGCAGTCCATAAAGTCAATAGTAATTCATCAAAGTGTAGCTCATGTATCTAATCCTATTCTTACAGTTTTATTGTATTATTTCTTGTCTTTCTAGATGAAACTCATCCCATACCCCAGATTAACGGACCTCTGCTTCCTCCACTGAGCGACCCAACGACACCACCTCTAGACTCTCCCATTCCCTCTGTCTGCCCCCCCATGCTGTCTGCCCCCACTCCACCCCTCATGCCCCCTGCCTCGTCCTCTCCTGGCTGTGGGGGCACCAGCAGTGGTAGCAGCACTGGCAGCTCCAGCTCTGAGCAGGCTGTGTCTGGACCCTCTGCCCCCAACGTGACGTCCATTCCAGAGACAGAGGAGGACAAGGCCAAGAAGCTTCTGTACTGCTCACTTTGCAAAGTGGCTGTAAACTCATTGTCACAACTGGAGGCTCACAATAAAGGTAAAACATGATAAATATTTGCAACTAAACAATTCAAATTAGACTGACTGCCTTTTGGCCACAGTGAGTACATTTGAATGGCAGTAAAAATCAGAATAATCAGATTACCCATTAATTAGATCTAATAATTGCTATGTGCTTACATGCTCAAGAGAAATCTGATCATTGAACTCCCTGGAAACAGATAAACAGTGTGTTTTGGAAGACAAAACACAATGCATTTTGAAAAATCAATCTTAAACATTTTGCCCTTTTTGCATTTTCTTTGTCAATCCCTGCATATAACAATGTGTGTGAACAATCCAAATGTAAACATATTAACTGTTTACATAACATTTCAATAATCTGATAACGCCAGAAATCAGATAACGATCAGATTTCTGGTGTGCACCAGTGTGGTTGTTGGGCTGCTTTTGATTGTGTGAGGAAATATTCATGACCAAGTGTGACGACCAAGTGTGCAAGCGTCAACATCCAGATGTTGTTTTGGTAGACATTCCATAGCAATATAAAAAAAACAGAATTGCTACAAAACAGCCAACAAAACAAAGATTTACTGCATATGCAGGAGGTTTAGTCCCAATCATTTCTCACATTTCAAGTGTCTCAGTGCTACTGTGCGCTTGGATCATTGCATGTTTTACAGTCTAATTAAACACAGCTTCTTCTGAATAGGCTCCACACACTTGCAAACAAACAATAAATAACAACTCTAATGCTGCTGTTTCTCTCTGCGTTCTCGGCTTTTGATTAAAATCTGCCCTTAAGTGTTGGGGCTGGAGTGTAGTGCTGCAGAGGACGCACACACACTGATCATCAGATAACTGATCTGTCTGACAATGAGCACTGGGCTTCTATGTTACACCATCACCGACACAGACACCAGACCACAGCAAAACTCTGTCATAGGAACCCACTGCAGAGGTCAGAAACAGCCATGTGTCTTGGTATGAGTGGCATTCAGCAAAGGAATTCTGCCAATGTACTTATGCAACCACTTTAAGGAGGTGTTTATTAGTGGATAAACATATTTGACGACTCAAGTGTAAAATATGTTCTACATAATTAGTTTCTTAGTCTAACTAGTGAGCCCTAAAAACAGGATGTTTATTCCATTGTATTCATAGCTTTAAATGTCTCAGTGTTGTCCATGCTTGTGTACACTGTTATTAAAATGTCTATGAACAGTAAAACTATTAGTTATGGCTATTGTGAGAGAAATATTATGATTTTACAATTATTTACACTTTGACTAAACAACCATGAAATGATAGCTTTATGAAATTAATCTTTGACATTGGAGTCACATGAGAGTATAGATTAAATTGACATTACTGATTGTTGCTTCTGAAATGGTCACAATTATTCTTTTTAGTTCTTACAAATGTATAGCGTAGGAAAATGATCATTGCAATGTTGAGATCGCTCATAGATGTAGTCTTCAAGGCAGTAATAACTCCTGGGCATAATTGGACAAAGTCTTTCATCCGTCTTGCAATGAACAGTTCTGAGGTCCAGAGAGGTGATTCTTTTGAAGGCAGCTTTGCACCGTGCCACTCTATAATTCTTCTTTCATGAGAGGTGACAGCAGAGTCTGAGTAGCTCTCTGGGATGAGGGATCATATGAATGAATATGCCATATGATAACATGAAGGACAGAAAAATGTAATACTGTAATATCAGTAATACCCCATAAGATAACATTAGAACAAAAGGATTTCAAACATGCTATAACCTTATCTTAAAACATATACCTTACCTAGTTACTTAGCCTAATCCTATATTGAAGAATGAAACATGTACAATATATTTTTAGTGCTGCCTAAGTATGTTTCATAAATAATATCGGTGGCCAGCAGCTTAGCTGGTGTTCATTATTTTTACTTGTGCTTGATCCCTGTTTAGGTTTTCTGGATTTCCATCACATTGGACACATCTTTCTTTCTGCAACTATTACAACATTTTCCTGGCAGTTAACCAGCTAAACATGTCACTTCCACATATACTGACATTGTAATGGAAACATTTTAGGTGGAAAATGTACACCTAAGTCTAGTCAAATTTCAAGCAGGAAAATGACTGAGATTTGGGTACTGCACTGCTTTCACGTAGCAGCACTGTTACCATGCTGTGAATCTCTCAGAGGAGCTGGTACTCGCTCTAATCTCTTCTGCTTTTGTGTCTCTGCCCTGCATGAATGGCTGTGTCACTGGGACCTCCACTCTTTGCATAGCTCTTAATTTCATACAAAGAGCATCTGGCAGACATTTTTATTGACAGTAGAGTAATTGAAATTCAGAACACTATGGCTATATTTCCTTTAATGCTGCCAGGCAAGAAGAAAAATCAGTGCTTGTTGTAGAACAAATCAACACCACCATAATCACCACCATAACTATTGGATTAATGCCTGCTATGCATCCATAAATCAAGCTTCTTATTGATTTTAGTTGTCAACAACAATGTGTGCTTTGTTGTTCTGCCTACTAGGATGTTTTTATGTTTGCATATATGTAAGAACAGCTTTAAGACAGATCTAAACAATCCTTGAATGCTCCTCATGCCCACTGGCTACAAATTTGACCTTCAAATGGTTTAAAGATCTTAAAATAATAAATCATCCTTAAAACAGTGTATGCCTATAGAAATGAAATCATATGGCATGCACATGTTGAAATATGGGGTGCAATAGGAAGACAAAAAACAGAAATTATTTTAATTTATTGTCTATGCAAATGCCTCTTATTTTTGTGTGTTTCTATGTTTTAGTGTACACTTGGAGTCAACTTTTCAAAGGCAGAAAATCCACTGGGCCTTGCTTTGTCATTGACTAGAACAGAACAAAGGGGAAAGTAGAGCCCCAAAGAGCACATTTCTGGCTTCAAGCAAAATCATTCATTCCCCTCAAATAGCCCCTCTCCCTGACCCCAGCATACCCTCTGTCTCCAGTAGTCTTTGCTTCTCTTAAAGGGACAGATTAAAATAATGAGATGGTTCAGTCAGTATATCCAGAAATATTCTATGCACAAACAATATTCAGTAGCCTACATGAACATTGCTATATATCAGTTAGCTTATATCAGTTGCTAATGAAAATGGAAATGCTTTGCTCCTGCCTACCTCAACAAAAATAGCCTCTCATTAAAATATATCCTTATATTTCTTTGACATTTACAATAGTACATATTTATCCTTGCAGTTTACCTTTGCTTGCTAAATTGGCACACGCATACAGTCATATCATTTTGTTGGAAATCTTGTTTATTGCAATTTACTGCTGATGGTGCGATTTGATTACTTATAATTTTGCTGTCTCTTTTCTTCTTCACAGCTGTTTGAAGGGTGTCCTCTAGTGGCTATAGCAAAACACTGCAACTTTATATCTGAACTAATTCAGATGTGTCATTTTAACTGTATATTGCCAGCTGTAAATCCTCAGTTTTGTGTTTCAGACAGACTGAATTATCACTAATGTTAATCCTATTACTTCATTCTTTATTAGCTCCAAATTTGTAATTTCAGTATTGACCCTGCTGACCTGTTTGTGTCTATCAGGTACCAAACACAAAACCATCCTGGAGGCACGCAGTGGGCTGGGCCCCATCAAGGCGTACCCACGACTGGGCCCCAAACCCAGTGGAGAGCAAGGAGGAGGGCCAGTGGACCCCAACACTCAGGAACGCACCTTCCACTGTGAGATCTGCAATGTGCGGGTCAACTCAGAACTACAACTTAAACAGGTACAAAAAAATATTATTACAAATATTTGTATATAGGATTGATTTATATATTTATATATATATATATATATATATATATGTATGTATGTATGTATGTATATATATATATATATATATATATATATATATATATATATATATATATATATATATATATATATATATAATTTATTTATTTATTTTTAATTTTTTTTTTACCTTTTTTTACCTTCATCTGTCTGTAGCACATATCAAGTAGAAGGCACCGGGATGGTATGGCTGGAAAGCCTAACCCTCTCCTCAGTAGACACAAGAAGCACAGGGGAGCCGATCTAACGGTGAGTGTTATCTTATTGGATATCTTTCTACTCTAAATTAATCAACTGAGCCATCATTCTTTTTTGTCTATTTTTAGTCTTCTTTGGCCTTCTCCAAGGATCTCACCAAAGCGTTGGGTGCAGGGTTGTTGCCCAGCCCATTGGCAGTTGCTGCAGCAATGGCTGCTGCTGCGTCCTCTAACCCACTGGCTCTAAGAGCAGCAGCTCCTGCACCCCACCATCACCACCTCCTGCAGGGCCCCCCTCTGAGCCACGCCATCCTGAGACCGGCCCCGGGGCCTATCCGCACCACACATGGGCCCATCCTCTTTTCTCCATACTGACACATCAGCCTGACTGCAGTCGCAGAAACAGCCACTCAAAAGCACACTGTGAAGATACAAACAACAAACAGCAATTGGGGAAATTCTGAGGGAGATTTGTCTGAGAGAGCTAGAGGAGTTGATGCCAGTTTTCCCTTTATCTGAACTCTCCCTCCTTTTCAAAGACTTCTGAGATTCACCAGAGAAATGAGCAGAGGAGAGATATCCATTATGCATTGAACTCCCTGGTACATCTCTCGCCTCCCTGTGTGGTGGACCTGTTGAGTCGCTACAATAGCTACAGAATAAACCCATGCAAACCATTTTCCAAACATTAAGCTACATGTAGTGTTACCTAACAACTCTGGGCAGGGTGTTTTTCATGGCTCAGTGTTGTCTCATCCTATGCACCTCAAAGACAATAATGTTATGTCAGTAGCGTAGCTGCTTCCATTGGTCTTAGCTGTATTGGCCTGTGGACACTTCTGCCCCATAGTGACAGTAGGTCCCTGTAGCTACAAACAAGACTTAAGATGACAGGCAGTTGGCCACCACATCTGAACAAGAGGCATGCATGGCTATGGGGCACTGTGCTCCCTTGTCATCTCCTGAGAGGTCTAGGTGAGAGGAGAGCTGGCATGGGTCAGCGGATGGATGGACTTCAGGCAGCATGCTAACACGTACACAGAAGCCTGAACAAATCTGTGTTTCAAAATAGATTTACCAACGGAAACCGCTTCAGGGCACATCTGCCAACCTTTATAACAGTCAGACAGAGGCTTCTCTGAAGGCAAAAAACTGGTCAAAACACACTGAATTGCAGTACTTAGATTATATAGTAGTTTGTATGACTCATTCAGTGCTAATGAAATCATCAATATTGAAGCAATTTCCCCATCATAATGTAAGCCTGTGCAATCATCTTGTTGCATGTGCACTAAAATGGTCCTGTAAGTTCTACCTTCTGCATGACTACGTTGACCTCTAGTGCAATGCCATGCCCTCCTCCTCCAACCTGCTCTCTTCTTTCATATCCAAAGGCACAAATGAACAAAAAGCAGAGTGGGGGCCATAATGCTAGAAGGGAACAATTGGGAGAGAAGAAAATGAAAGCCAAATACATTCTTGAGAAATGATGCTGAGTGGCAGTGACAGGCAAGCGTGAAGCCCATAGAGGCTGCCCTGAGCTCGGACACAGCCCTGGGCTTCTATATATACTTTATCTCCTCTAACTGAAAGCCATGAAGCGCACCATGATTAGCTTTCTTTTACAATGACTGGTGAGCACTTTGTTTTCTTTGGGGTTAAATTGTTGTTTTTGCATTTATATTGCATAATATATAAAAGCAGAAAACACAAACTATTTTTGTAGGTAGCAAATGTGTTATCAATGCATCCATTGACTAGAGAGAGAATATTATTGTGGATAAATAGTACTGTTATCATTGAACCCAGACACACTGGTATGCAGATAGAGGAAGTGGCTAAGCAGCAGAAGCAGAGCTAAACCGTTTTTCTGAATTAAGATATTTACACTGTGCCCTTCATTGAGAAGCAATGAGCTCTAATGTCTTACCTTTGTCTAAATATTGCAATGCAATGGGAGTGACTTGTGTAACATGTTGTGACATGTTGTGGAGTGAGTGTGAACTGGGAGTGAGCCAGCTGACAGACTTCAGTGTTCTTCCATGCCCTTTGAGGGCGCATTGGGACATGATGTAGACAGACTGACAGAGGTTATAGCTGGGCCTTTCATATTAAAGGGCCATCTTCAATGATAATCTCTGCTTGGAGAACAGGGTACAAAGCCAGGGATCAGAGGATTAGAGCTAGACTTGTTTATCACCATTTTTTGTCATGTGTTTATGTTTGTGTGAAACCAGACAGATTTTCATTGCCATTACTTAAACAGAAGCTGGACTTGGCTTCCACCGTTGTGCTATTTTTGTTGATTTTGAGTGAGAAACTCAACTGCTGGTGTGTGTAATATGTATTCTAGTGTGTGTTGGGACCCACTTCCATGAATCAGAGATGATAAACCTGGAGCTATAAGTAACCTAACTGTAAATCAGAGACAAAAACCTACATGTGTGACTGGAAACACCACACATTCTTCTGGAGACCATCCAACAGACCTGAGTACTGCTCCTGTCACTGATAGATAAAGCTAGCAGTAGCAACAGAGAAGTGTTCATACAATTCTTCATGAGTCCATAATGTGGAGATCCACCCATTTCATCGTCACTATTCTCTAAATGGGATGTAAATGTTAGATTCAAGGCAGGTATTTCATGTTAGCTGTATTTAGGCTACTAGCCTTAGCCTTATTCTGCCCTCACATGGAGAGGCTTTGGTGTAATTTTGTCTTGCCAATAAAGTTATTTTTGAATTTCATTGCTGGAGGGACAAAGTTTGTATGACGAACTGTAGCAATACCTGACTCATTCTGGCTACTCTTGTTTATTGCAATAAGAAAATGAAATAATAAATGTGTATGTGAGTAAAGCATTATAAATGTAATTTAATGAAAAGAAACTTTATGGTAAACACTACTGGTATTCAGAGAAACCATGGTGCAAAACTGTACATGTCAATAAAATCATTTAATGAAACCAAGACCTGCTTTGTTTGTCTTTCCCAAAACAGACAGAAGATTCTTGTTATGTGCTAAGACTCACCACTCATAATAAAATGACTTGGTATTTATTATTATTACATAATGCAGCATTTATACAGCACACCATAGCATCATGCAGTTAGTTATAATGAGTCACTAGTAAATGAACGTTATTATCAGTCTTTTTGCACAGAATCATAAATGGCAGACTGTTATTAAAGCTTAATGAGAACACAGTCTCTATCTCCACAATCCTGTCTATGTAAAACCACTACAACGAAATACAAATATCCATCCATCTGTTTTCTTCCGCTTATCCGGGGCCGGGTCGCGGGGGCAACAGTCTAAGCAGGGACGCCCAGACCTCCTTCACCCCGGACACTTCCTCCAGCTCCTCCGGGGGGACCCCAAGGCGTTCCCAGGCCAGCCGGGACACATAGTCCCGCCAGCGCGTCCTGGGTCTTCCCCGGGGCCTCCTCCCAGTGGGACATGCCCAGAACACCTCCCGAGGGAGGCGTCCAGGAGGCATCCGAAACAGATGCCCGAGCCACCTCAGCTGGCTCCTCTCGACGTGGAGAAGCAGCGGCTCTACTCCGAGCTTCTCCCGTGTGACTGAGCTCCTCGCCCTATCTCTAAGGGTGCGCCCAGCCACTCTGCGGAGGAAACTCATTTCGGCCGCTTGTATCCGCGATCTCGTCCTTTCGGTCATTACCCAGAGCTCATGACCATAGGTGAGGGTAGGAACGTAGATTGACCGGTAAATTGAGAGCTTCGCCTTTCGGCTCAGCTCCCTCTTCACCACAACGGTCCGGTACAACGACCGCATCACTGCCGACGCTGCACCGATCCGCCTGTCAATCTCACGCTCCATCCTCCCCTCACTCGTGAACAAGACCCCAAGATACTTGAACTCCTCCACTTGAGGCAAGGACTCCCCACCCACCCAGAGAGGGCAAGCCACCTTTTTCCGGTCGAGAACCATGGCCTCGGATTTGGAGCGGTTTGCAGCCGAGTGTGAAGCGGCTGGGATGAGGATCAGCTCCTCCAAATCCGAAATACAAATACACTGCAGAAATTCACTTTACTTTTTCCACAACATTATCCAGAGAAAAATAATGCTTCACCAACATCTTAAAATACAAATCATATAGAATACACTTTGTATTCCGTCTCTTTGTACTGTCTAGACCAGTATGGATTTTGACAAACTGAACACTTCTCACGCACAAATGCAATACTTAGAGCAACCACAAGATGGTGCTGCTATTTTATCTGTATCTTACAGTCCCTCGTGTAGCGTGTAGTGTCAAACCAAACCAAACAACATTTAATGCATATAGTCCCCTTGAGGATCATAACAGAATTTCACTGTGTGTATTTATCTGTGTGAAGACAGGCTGTGCTGTAGTATGTAATAATTGTGTACCACACAGGGGTGTTTTTACATCTACTGTATCTTTCCCTCTGGAGAAGCTACGTGGCCTTTATGCTTGCCATATGGACTTGTATTAAAACAGATTAAGGTGATAATGTAAAATATGTAGTCTGTAGCACACGACGCAAGAAGAACACACAGTGTCTAGAACTCGCATAGGATGAGCAGCAGGCCCGGATCTAGACTGCACAGATTGGGGGGGCATTTCAACATTTTGGTGGGGCATAGTATGGAGTTTCATGTGGAACATTTTTCTTCTAATGCAGAGGTTCTTAACCTGTTTGATGTTGAGGCCCAGTTTTCCCAGTGCAGAGTGGCTTGGGGCCCATTAAGTATTAACAGTGTATCAGAGGTGGAGGGGGAGGTGGTGAACATAAGTGGCTTAGCCCAGGGGGGGGGTCCTCCCCCAGAAAATTTTGGATTTCTTAGATGCAATTTCCTGCATTCTAGTGCATTTTAGATTGACCATAGCCTATCTCTGGTGTGTTCAGTTGATATCCTACACAGTCCCACGGCCCTCGCAGCCCACTAGTGCAAAACAGAACGTTTTTTGCGGCCCTCAAGGTGGCACTTACGGCCTAAGTTTGGGCCGCGGCCCTGTGGTTAAGAAGCTGTTCTAATGTATTGCCAGCAGAGCATTAACCTATCAAAGGTATGGCCAGGCTATTACTACTAACCAATTACTATGCCCAGCGTTCTATATGACAATTACAAATACCAAATAACCAGGACCTTGGACCTTGGAGTGATGATGAAATAAAAATGAAATGATAAAAAAAAAAATTATCAGGGAAAACATTTGTGGATGTGACCTGCGGAGATGATTCAGACTCCAGAGAATGACAGAGAATGAATAAAAAACACATTTTATTTTGGAAAAATTATTGTGCTTTTATTGTGGAGGTAGATGTGCGTGCGGTGTGTGGTACGTGCGGCTTGACGCGGAGCTCCGTGATATGAAATGATTAAAAAAATGAATTGATCGGGGAAAAAATTTCACTCACACACACGCACAGTCACACACACACACGCACACACACACACACACACACACCGAGAACCGGAGCAAACGGGTCGGACAGCGGGCTGCTTCCACTGCGCTTTCACGTGGAGCCTGCTACACGGCCCGGAGCGGAGGAGCACCGTGCGTGTTCATGCAGACAGCGGGACGCAGAGCAGACCAAGCGCTAAAAATTGGGTGGGCAGGAGAACATTTTGCCCACTTCTAGAGTCTGCTGCGATGAGCAGTAAACGTTAGAAAGTGGTATGTGCGTGAGTGTTGGTGGTGGTTGGAGGGACTGATGGTGCAGATTGGTAGCCTTGCTTTCGTCAGTCTGCCCAAGGGCAGCTGTGGCTACAATAGTAGCTTACCACCACTGAGTATAGTGTGAATGAACAATGAACTGTAAATCACTTTGGGTGTCTTGAAAGCAGCTATATAAATGGAATGATTAATCATTAATCATTAATAAAATAAAATAAATTATTAATCATTTATTAAAGATCCCATGACATGGTACTTCTTGATGCTTTTATATGGCTCCTTAATGGTTCCCTAATACTGTAAATGAATCCTTCTTCAAAATCAACACTTAGTGCATGGGAAAGACACATGTACAGAGTCAGAGTCAAAAAATAACTCTCTGAACGACTCATTCTGCGCCTTGTTGCTTGAATGCAAATGAGAAGAACACAGATTGGTAAGAGGAAGGGGGTGGGGGGGGGCAAATGCGCCGCTGGTTCCCTGTTTTAGCGGTGCGCTGTGCCTGGCCCCACTTCCGCGTGTGTAAGCGCGAAGGAGGAGAGGAGAGCCTTTTCAATGAAAAAAAAACACATTTGTACAGAAAATAAAATTAAACCACTGCTGTTTCAGAGGTCCAGAGGGTTGGGTAAAGGACTTCCAAGCCTAGAAACACTCGCACGTGCCTCCAGGCAAATAAAAAAACACATTTCGCATTGCGTAGCTCCTCCGCGGTCCAAACTCTCTGGGCGTGATTTCCAGAGACAGGGGGTGGAGATCCAGACGATGGTGGAACTGCATTTGCATTTCTTTTTTCGATCTGACGTCAATAAGGTGCCTTGTCCAGAATCGCCCATTTGAGCTGTGTTTTTTTCAAACGCAGAAAAGGATCGCAAATGCTCAGTTTAGACATTACACAACTTTTAGCCATTGGTGGGGGGCTAAACAGGGTAGGGGAGCTCAGATTAACGTTCAAAAACCTCAGAAAGTGAAAATTTCATGCCATGGGACCTTTAAATGGAATGTGATCAATATCAGCTGATTAGTATTCTTATTAGTATTCTTATTGGCAATTAGGGATTTATAATATATAACACACACACACACACATATATATATATAAAATCTAGTGGCATGGTTATTTTTTTAGCATGTGCCTATCCATTATACACTATGTGCTATTATCCACTTAGTGCTTTAAACATGCCCTGTTTAAAGCACCATTTTGGTTTGGAGTCCGTCATCTGCTTGTTTCTATGGATCATTGGGTCATTGCTCTACCTGGAATGTTCCACAGTATGACATTAAACTTGCCTGGAAAAATCCAGACTCATCGCTGTACCAGCGTCTGTATAACAAATACAGAGAGATATCCTTCTGGATATCCAGGCAAACATTAAACACTTCTGCCTATTAAATTACAGCTGATTTTACAGCTCAAAAATACCTAGGAAAAACAAGATTTCTAACTTTGAGCAGGGTTGCCTATCCACAGACCAGGTCTGTGACTTGGTCTGGTTTGGTCTCCATTAAGATAGAACGGTTTAATATCATACTGTGAAACACTCCAGGCAAAGCAATAACATCTCCATGGAGAAAGCATTGACTGATCCTCCACTAGAAAAGTTACACAATGCATCTTTAAGGTTTGGGTCATCATGACGTGACTGTCTGCTTTACATGCTAAGCTCCTCTGGCATAACAAGACCTACTGTATGTAAACAAGATGATTCATCAACAAACAACCATACAACCTCAAACGCCTTTAAAAGCATTTCACAGACATCAGCTAAACACTTCACATTTCTCATATGCCCCTTTAAATATTTTTAGCTATAAATTTGTAGATTTCTTCCTATAAGTCAGGACTTGTGAGAGCCAGTGTAATGGCTCGGTGCTTCTTTTGCTATGAACCACTCTACAGTTGAGAGCAGCACACATCACACTGTGCCAATAACATCAGAACAGGCAGCAGACAGCCAGACGAGGAGGGGTGTTCAAATGGGATCTGAAGAGGCCCATGTAGCAGCACTTTCTCTAAATGAAAGTCTGCATCTGAGAGGTAAGAAAGGCCCTGTGTTTTGGTCACACTATTACTGTGTCACCAACAGCCACTGCCTTTACGCACTCTGAGACTTACTATGCAGTGAGAACGATTTTTTTGCTTTCTATTTCTCCTCAGAGTGCTTGTGCGAGTTGAGAGAGGCTTTGCAATCAACAATGTGCACATGAGTGAATAACTTTTCTTCAAACAGTACAAGGGTGTGGGTTGTATCTAGATTGTGTTATTATGACATCTTGGACTCAGCTCTGTGTGTGATTGAATGACTAAATGATTAAAGATCACACAAAAAGTTACGCACAAAGGAATATATGCTCAAATAAGCATATAAGCATATAATACAATGAAAATACTAAAATGGTATATTGGCATGCATGGGTTTGTGAAATATAGCATACAAATTGCAATTCAAGTTTTGTTGTTGTCTGTCAAATAGAAGCATAATTATGTGACATTTCCATGCAGCCTACTCACCAAATGCTATTATATATCTATATTATAATTACTACCATTCAATTTGCTATGTGGGCGTATGACAGCTGAAAGAACATTGACATGAGGCTAGAAAATTCAGAACCTGTGCCTAAAAAGAATGAATCATTTAATATTGATCAGTGTTTGAATAGGGTATGTGTGAGGTGAAGGTAATTCTATTTTTCTGTTGTTATATAGTTTACTTTTTTTTTTTTTTTTTTACTTTTTTTATCATGAGAAATGTCAGCAAATTCTTAATCCATGTTATTATTTACATTGACCCAATTCTCAGAATGCAGTGTGCTGTACAAAAATTAATTTTTTATTATTTTCAGATTAATCTTGGTATATTGCCAACCAGGACTGGCAGGTTCAGGTGTCTCACTGATGAGATAATTCCTCTAGAGACAGTACAGCATTATATTGTGAGGTGAGACGAGCAGCCAGTGTTGTTTGATTATGTTTCTGCAACAGCTTTGAGATGTCATGTATACAAGTATTGAAGGATGTTGGTAATTATATGCCACTATTCACATTATTAAATATTAGAAAACTTCAAAAGAGTTGGTTTCTTTATAGTCGGGACTGTAATACTGGCATCCGTCACAGTGGGAACATAATAGAGCTACGTACTAGAGCTAATATGAGCTTCTCTTCAGGGAAATTAAGTCTCGACTCCACCCGAACCATAACCACTGCACCACGCACCACTTAGGGTCACGCCAAAGCCACACTCATACAAGATTCATTTAGCTCAACCCTCTAAATGAAATACTATCACTGAAGCTCTGCTCAAAGTTAAGTCTTGTGATTTATTTCCATATTTGGTGATTTGGTGCCTTAAAAGTGGCTTAAGGGCATATAGTGTATGAATGGTCAATTTCTGAAAATAAAAATAAAACATTGACTTACTTTTTACATTTATAATAAAAAGTACTTTTACTTGAGTACAGCTGTTGCCTACTTTATTTGCTCTGAGATGGCAGTGGTCCACTTTAAGCCTCAGATGACTTCTCACCACCATCTCACAACTTTAGGCTGAGAACATCATGGGGCACGTTGGCATGGCAGCGGCGGTCTGAGACAAAAGCTCAGATTGTTGTGACCGTGGAAGAGAGAGAGGGGGGCGAAGGTCTGAAGGGGGCAGTCCTCTGAGTCAGTACAGGCCACAGCAGAGTGAATCTAATTAGCCCTTTTCAACCACTAGATACATAGCCCTCAATGATATGTGTGCCTGATCAAAGATGATTTTTGGTCCAGGGCAGGAACTTAAACAGGAAATTGAATCAAATGTATCATAAATTACAGCATTTGTTTGGTTAACTGTCAAATTTACAGTGTAATGGGGATAAGATACTGGAAACACCCAGCTGTGTGACCAGTGCGTGTTTGTAAAATAGATTTTTTTTTAAAAACACAGACAGTACCAGTCTAAAAAGTCATGACAGACTTTGCAGATAATAGACAATGGCATTTACTTTCAGTGCATAATCAAATGAGATGTTTTCATAATGACATTTATAGCATCTATATTAAATTGAATTTAAAAAGGCCTTTGGATGTGGTCAGAATGATTCAGCACATTTCTTGGTTGACTGTCTTTATACTAGTATGTATGCATCTGTCCAGACTGCCCATACAATAGCACTTTAGCAAGAGGTTTTTGTTATAATTATGCAACTTTTTCAACACTGGCACAAAGCATTCAACACTTATTATAGTGATATTTGTATCCTTTTTTTTTTTTTTTTTTTTACCTTGGCCTCCAGGGCTCGCAATGCTGAATCATCTGCATCCATTTAGACCTACATTCTGAATCCATCATTTCACATCATGATCTCGTTCACTTCACTTATATTTTTAAGATAACTACGTGTGCTACAACATTATATCCTCAGCTCACTACAGTGCTCCCTATTGCACTGATGTTGGCTCTTGCTCTAAAAGGCACAGTGAGTCACAGGTGTCCGAACTGTCTATTTTCATCTGGTGCATTTTGCACTGTAACCCCTGGAGTATGAGTGCGGGTGTAGATGACAGGAGCTGAGCGTGTGGCTGGGGAGGGACGCTGACACTTTGGTTTTCATGTGGCGCTGGTTGTAATGAGAAAGATCAGATGCCACCTTTAATTATGTGACAAGCTGCTGACGAAGAGAACAAATGATGTTGTCATTCAGTTTCCTGTTGTCGCAGAGGCACACTAATTACCTCTCCCTTATACTGATGCATGTGTTGTTTGGATTTTCAGCCCTAAAGTGAAAGACTCCAGTGAGGAGTTTTATCACGGTACTTATGCAATCAAACACTTAGCTTTTAAAAACAACTAAATGCCACTAAATATACTTTGTCATAGAAAATGCACCAATCTTTGAGGATTTTGTAAATGTTTGATGCCCAACACTGGTCAAATTTCATTTAGTTATGTCACATGTGTACGTAGAGCTAGATCCTCAATACTACTATGACTGTGATGAGCGTATAGTCATGAGTGTTCATTTGAAAAGCCAAGTGTCACAAAAGAGTTAAAGGGGTGTTACTGTGTGGTCTCTCATCTTTGTCTGGCTGTTGTCTCTCTCTCTCTTTAATAGTGCGCCCACACAGTGCTCC
Source organism: Paratrypauchen microcephalus (assembly GCA_036785185.1). Taxonomy (NCBI): domain Eukaryota; kingdom Metazoa; phylum Chordata; class Actinopteri; order Gobiiformes; family Gobiidae; genus Paratrypauchen; species Paratrypauchen microcephalus. The sequence continues at coordinate 3,046,019 of JAVJIX010000052.1, read as the reverse complement.
AGCTCTCATCGTCACGAGTGGACTTGTACTTCTGACACTGACTCACAGCTATTTGGTATAGCAGCTATGGGATTACACGATCTGTACTGTATTTTCACTCTGCCCTGTAGTGACCCTTAATATGTCTTCAATATAAACCTACACATGGGGTTGCCTTTGTTCAATCAAATCTTACATTGTTGGGTTGCTTCACAATAAAGCCTACATTTACAGGAAGAATGGGTTTGGCAGCTCTTTGGATCAGCTCGATTAACCCTTTTATGTACAACTTACTGATTCCCCCCTTAACATATAGGTGCCTTTAATTTCCCATGATATATACTCAAAAAAAATAACCGCAACACTTTTGTTTTTGCTCCCATTTTTCCTGAGATGGACCCAAAGATCCAAAATTCACTCCAGATACACAATATTACAATTTCTCTCAAACATTGTTCACAAATCTGTCCAAATGTGTGACAGCGAGCACCTCTGCCCCGCCGAGACAATCCACCCCACCTCACAGGTGCGCCACATCAAGATGCCGATCCGACATCATGACCAGTGCACAGGTGCACCCCAGACTGCCCACAATAAAAGGCCACCCCGAAATGTGCATTTTTTTTGCTTTATTGGGGGTCTGGGGACTCAGAACCAGTCAGTATCTGGTGTGACCACCATTTGCCTCATGCAGTGCAACACATCTTCTTCACATAGAGTTTATCAGATTGTCAATTGTGGCCTGTGGAATGTTGGTCCACTCCTCTTCAGTGGCTGTGCGAAGTTGCTGGATATTAGTGGGAGCAGGTACACGCTGTCGTATACACCGGTCAAGCACATCCCAAACATGCTCAATGGGTGACATGTCCGGTGAGTATGCTGGCCATGCAAGAACTGGGACATTTTCAGCTTCCAAGAATTGTGTACAGATCCTTGCAACATGGGGCCGTGCATTATCTTGCTGAAACATGAGGTGATGTTCATGGATGTATGGCACAACAATGGGCCTCAGGATCTCATCACGGTATCTCTGTGCATTCAAAATGCCATCAATAAAATGCACCTGTGTTCTTCGTCCATAACAGCCTTTGAAGAGGAGTGGACCAACATTCCACAGGCCACAATTGACAATCTGATAAACTCTATGCGAAGAAGATGTGTTGCACTGCATGAGGCAAATGGTGGTCACACCAGATACTGACTGGTTCTGAGTCCCCAGACCCCCAATAAAGCAAAAAAAAAAAAATGCACATTTCGGGGTGGCCTTTTATTGTGGGCAGTCTGGGGCGCACCTGTGCACTGGTCATGATGTCGGATCGGCATCTTGATGTGGCGCACCTGTGAGGTGGGGTGGATTGTCTCGGCGGGGCAGAGGTGCTCGCTGTCACACATTTGGACAGATTTGTGAACAATGTTTGAGAGAAATGGTAGTGTTGTGTATCTGGAGTGAATTTTGGATCTTTGGGTCCATCTCAGGAAAAATGGGAGCAAAAACAAAAGTGTTGCATTTATATTTTTGTTGAGTGTACATGCAAAATGTTTTTTTTTTCTTAGTCTTTGTTTTTGAATGTGTTGTTATGCTTATAAATATAATTATTCTCTTTATATCACACCATTCATTTTACTCCCAGGTTTTAAAAAATCAATTTAAAAATACTAATACTTTGCAAGAGATGATCTTGGCAATAACTGGAGATGACATAGACCTCTCTCTCCCAAAAACAGTTCTTTTAGGGGTTTAGCTAAGTTTGCTGGTACCCTCTTCTGAGTCTAGAACCAAGATGGACTCCTGTTACTGAACATCATACAAATCTTTTGATAGCACTTAGTCATGAAAAATTCTAATAAAAGGTTCCCATCCTACAGATTTGAGTTTCTGGACTGTATCTTTGCCAAATCACAGTATCATCATTACCGACAGGACATGGGTTCATGTGATAAACATCTCATTTGTATCAGATTTATAATGAACTACAGTGCGTGTAACTGATTGCCCTATAACGACTTTATATTACGCGTCATGCTCACAACAGGCTTAAGTGTTGACTATCCAATGATTTTATCAGTCTTATCACACTGCTCTGGTCAGTCAGGGGGAATAAAGATGGAGTCTGTCTGCGTCTGTGTCAACTCCATCCCAAGAGGGTGTGTAAACTTCCAAAACGCAATCCATAATTTTGTACGACCTGAACAATTTGCCTGAGTACAGAGAGCAGAGACTACTTTGTTTCCGACCTGCATTATGAACGCAATCACTTCAGCAGCCCTTGGCCTGTTATGGATGGCACTTGTCATTTCCACAGAAGGGCCCGGGGCGATCAGTCATCTAGATGTGAGAGCGCAGCCTCTATGGGAGCATATACGGGGGTTTGTGTCTGACAGGGGGTTCAGTGGGTTTGGAGCTGAAGACACAACAGGAAAATATTCTCACATGTAATCACTCAACATTACTGTTTTCTTTTCTTAGTCCATAAATATGCAAACGATAATCTCTGTGTATCACTGTGCAGAATGAACAACTATCACAGACCAGAACAGGCCAAATAGAAATAGAAATAGTCTATTCAAACAAGAATGGATAAGAAATGTTTGCATGGTAAGATCTGAAAGGATGTTGTTGCAAGTTTGGTGCATGTTTATTGAATGCAAATGATCGGATTCAAGTTAACTACTAAACAATTAAAGCCTACCCAAAGCAGACTTATAAAACTCAGTTAAAACATGTTAGTTGAGAGAATAAAAGTGCATTTTACATTGGGGAAAGGTGTGGGCTAAGGTCACTGAAGCTAATAATGATTTTTTTAAGCAATCATGTTTTTTAATAAACAGCAGAGAGCGTATCTATGCTAACTTCATTACACAAAATGAGCAGCTTAGCTGTTAAATCTTCTATCAACATATGCAGACACCTCCTCTGTGAGAGCCAGCACTAGCTTGATGTGTCACAAATGATCAATACCTGGACCTTCATACTGTGAAAGCAATAAAAGCTGTTTCTTCAAGGTAACTCAGCAGCAAATTAGCCCAGTGCTCCATGAATAATGCCTTTCATTGACTCAGTCTCCTTCGAGAGAACACAGTTCATGCCAGCGGACATTCACCTCCAACTTTGTATTGTTTTGAGAGGATTTTTATGCACAATATCACTTTGGTTTGGGTATTTGTCTGTCAACAATTTATTTCTAAATACACTTCGCCAAATGTGAGACACAAGATAACACCTATTACAAAAGTTTTAGTATATGTCCTTGCACAAATGAATGGAGGCAGAATTTTCATGGGAGCTGTATCACTCTCTTATATTATCTCACGATATGCTTATAGCTTGTTGACTTATAGCAAGGCTTTCAAGATTAGCTTATACTATTTAATAAATTTCACTGATTCGTGTCAGATTCTCCCCCTGCATACGTTGTGGATAATGGTTAAATTATTTGCAGTAGCACACATTTAAGAACAGGTTCATGCTGTTAAATGAGAAGAAGAAGGGGTTAAGACAAGGTCATCCTCTCAGAGAGTATTGCTTGTATTCACAGTGAAGTAATGAGCAAGGGGTCAGGGTTATTTCTCTATTTTGACACTTTTCGACATCTCTCTGTATGCAGAGCACTCAGGAAATGCTTTGTGAAAGCTAAGACCATTGTATTTTGTCTCTCTCTGGGCTGGAATCATGTGAGAATGATGTAAATGTAGACATCTTAAAAATGTTTATTATTACTTTGTAATTGTGAAAACATCTATTTGTGTGTAATCCCATTAGTGCAGGTCATCGCCTTTTCCTCTCCTCATGAAAAGCTGAATTTCTCATCAACGAATTTGTCAACATCGTAAGGGTCAAGGCTGCAAATCAGGTGTTGTTATTTGTTCCTGTACACAGCTTAACAGAAGTCAGTGTAGCTGGTGTGCAATACGAAATCCACATGCAACACTTATACTACACCATATTATGTGAAATACTCTACTTACACCTTATTTAATCCTGTCTGCACCTTTGTACATTGTACTTTCTATTTTTATTACATTTTATTACATATTTTTATTATATTGTTTACTTCTTCCCCTGCACTTTTTGCAACACTTTTTTACCATGTACTATTATTGCATGTTATTAGTACTTCTGACTATCTTAGCAAGTCAACGGTTCTTGTGATCCTAAGCATTTCATTGCATTGTTGACCCTGTGTTGATTCTGCATATGCCAAATAAACAATCTTGAATCTTGAATCTCTTGGTGTAACTTCTGCACGTGTCCTATTTTGTAAATAAAGATATAAGGCTATTTTAACATCTATTAAACAAGACTTTTACTTTTAAGAATAAAGGTATAAGTAATAAATTATTATTATAAGTCATCATGTCCACATTAAGTCATGCCTTGTATCATGTTGGCTTCTTTTTTATGACTGTGGTGGCCTCTGCTCTCCTCTACACTGTCGTCTGCTGGGCCCCGAGCAGCACAGAGCAGGACAGGAAGAGACAGTCGCGTTTTTCGCCGCCCATGCGACAACGCGACCCCCGGCGTTCTCCGACTTCTCCACTCTGGAACCCGTTTTTGAAAAACACAGTTTTCACCCCCCAAAAACGCCGGCGCCGTGTGGACGACAGGCCCAAACGAAGACAAACTTCCCCGTTTCCACCAAAAAACGTTGTCGTGGGGATAGGGCCTGAGAGGAGGATGTTGGCCAAACTTACGTCCATAATGGATGACACCTCTCACCCTCTGCACTGGACTGTAGAGAAGCTGAGCAGCTCCTTCAGCAGGCAACTGAGGCACCCCCAGTGCAAGAAGGCGCGCTACCGCAGATCCTTCATTCCCACTGCTATCAGACTGTATAACTCCAATATATAGTCCAAACGTGAAATATTTTTCCATGCTCTCTCAGTTACAGTTTTATTATAATTACTGTATTTTATTATTACTTATTTTAGTACTTTAGAATTTTTAGTACTGTTGTTTACTCCTGAATTCTGTTGCACTAGAATTACTACTGTTGCACACTTATTTTTATTTATCTTAACTCCAATGCACATTCTACTGCACATGACCAATTCACTGCTGTATCTTCCATTGCACATTTTGATGCACACTGCACACTTTGGAAATCTGTATATAGTATAGGTTATTTATTATGTTGCACTGTTTTAAGATTTTAGACTGTAGACTTTAGTTTTAACTTTAGATCTCTGTCTTAGATAGTTTTTGTTGTGTTTTGTCTTCATGTTGTATTCTGTACACTGTCTTTTTGCACTACCTGGCCAGAGAGAAACGAAATTTCGATTCACTGTATGTTGAACACATATGGCAGAATTGACAATAAAGCTGACTTTGAACTTTGAACTTGAACTTATTTTTTGGCCTGCATGCACTTTCTTGCTCAAACTTTCTCTTGCACTAAACTGCCTGGAGCTATTGTGGCAAGTGAATTTCTCCTATGTGAGATCAATAAAGTCTTATCTTATCTTATCTTGAAGTCAGGCTTACTCAACCGGGGCTTTTAGTAAAACCTGACCATACACTACAGTAAACCTGACTATTATAGCCTTTTTTATTATTATCCTTTTTTTTTTTTTTTATCCCTGTAGAGAGATTATTTCTCTGCATTTGACCCATCCTTTCAGGAGCAGTGGGCAGCTCATCTTTCAGGCGCCTGGGGACCCATATCCATGATCTTATTGCTGGGCTTAGTCAGGACCTCAGCTGGAGGATTTTACCTATGGAGCATGTTTTTGGGTTGATGGGGGAAACCGGAGTGCCCAGAGAAAACCCACCCAGACACGGGAAGAACATGCAAACTGCTGTGAGGTGTGAGTGCTAGCCACTCAGCCACCGTGTTTAAGGCTGCAGACTAGCACAAAGTTCTAAGACCACATTAGGCTTACATAGTGTATTTTTTCAATGTAGCCAACACTTTGCAGAAGAATCAAAAGCTTGGATTTGTTCTGGTGATTGACTTGATTGCTGGATGTCAGATTGTATATGAGTCAGAGCCTAGGTTTCATGGCTAACTCTTGACTACACCTATTTTATGTGAAGTGAGACAGTGAACACTGCAGGGATGACTTGCAGACGCTCACCCTCAGAGCACAAAAAGATGCATTACTGCATGGTGATATTGTTATGCACAAATTATCTGTGTTTTCATCTTTTGAATTTCTTGTCCTGGAGAGGGAGAATTTGACAAGGAACAAAATACCAAATGTGTCCAAACTAGTTTTTCAAGTCTGGACAATAAAACGTTGTCGAAGAGGTATCATTCTTTTAAGAGGGGCAGATCTGAGGCTTGCTTTAAAACAGAAGTACTTATAAATTCCATGTTCAAGTTACTGTAATCCTAATAGACTTAGAGAGCATATCAATGTTTGTACGAAACACTCTTCAGATTAACATTTAGATTGAAGTGACATTTACAGACTTCAGCAGTCAAATTAGGCCTGAGTGGGAGGATTCACAAACACACCCATCATAGTCATTCTCCATGCCCTGAGGAGGACTCTGTGTAAATGTGAAGTGGACCCTCTCACTTATACACTCCTCAATTAGATTAGCGCCCATTAACTCAATTATTGACAGGTATGTCTTATGATTTGGTATCACCAAGCCGGGAAGCACACTTTTTTAGCCATGCATCGCCACCAGCAACAGCCAAACAGCAGGACCTAGTCGTGTGAAAAAAGGTGTCGTTCCATATAGTTCACACTTGTGCAGTTCCCTTCGGACAAACTGATATTAGATGGAACCTATCTCAAAATTTACACCTTCCAAATTTTACTCTCACCATCACACATCTATATTAAGTCCATTTATTGATGTATCGTCTTTCAGAGCATGTTTTAAAGAAATGTTTATTTTTATTTGATTTGTGAATGGAGCAGGGTTTATAAGATTTATCTTCTTCCAGTTCCTTTTGTTCATTCCAGCAATGACAAGGCACGTACTAGTTGAAAAAATTATTTATGTTAATTGTTAACTGCATGAGCAATAAATGAATAAATAAATAAATGAATAAATAAATGTTCTACCTATAAGAATGGCTGTGACATCACCCCTCTCAGCTGCAGGATGACACTGTCTTCCTACACACAGGCACAGGACTAGCAGCCATATACTGTACAGTACAGTCAACTAGAGCCATAGCAAAGCCAAATTATATTTTTTTTCTGACAGTCTGTCAAAATGTGAATGCTTCTAAAAGTCAAACATTTCATGCGCAGCATATTGAATCAGGAGGGCATTTGGTGAAAAATGGTAGGACAAAAGTTTTAAAAAATTTGCTAACTGCACACGTTTTTTCAGGTTAAGATATTTTGGTTTCAGAAACTCTTTTGAATTCTATGGCAATTCGCCATTGAAATAATATTAATGTACTATAGCTTTTATCAGCTATCCTATTTAATTCCTAGTTATTGTACATCTTTAGTGCTACAATTTTCAAGGTTAACTCAGTGTTCCAGGTCATGAACTAGATTTTAGTGCCTCCAGCTCAGTTATAAAGGGTTACTTGTAGTTTGTTGACACTCCAAGCTGTGGGAGTTGTGTTGTTGTCCAAAATCTAAATGTGATGTTGTATGAGTTTTATTTTGGCAATCAAACAGCACTGAAATCCAACTCAAGCAGAACAGCACACTGTTTAGAAAACCAGTAGCTATATATGTCTGTGATAAATTGTAGGAAGTTTTGTCCATCCCCTGTGGTGTATCTTTTGGATTTGAAATGTACCTCCTCTGTCATGGTATATTGTAGCTAAACAAGTAGCTAAACAACAAGTGGCATGTGGCTGTCCAAAAAAGATGGTACAGTCTTGATTACCAATGCACATACAAACAACTCATTAATAATGTAATATGCAATTAGTGACTTCCCCACTTCAGAGCCAGATCTCCCATCACTAGACCCCCACCCTCTGTACAGGAACTGGACAAATATGGAAATGGGAAGTCATTACTAAAACATGCCACATATTAGCTTTTGTGAAATGCACTGCTTGGACTGATGCGGAGTACTTTGTTGTGGGTGTCACATCCTGTAAAGTGAGCTCTTGGTCATAACATCCCCCACCTTTTTACATCCATGATCTAAAAGTTAGCTCTACTAAAATATTCATGGTTTACTGTTTGTATTTAAGTGTAATTGCTTGTGAAAATCATAGGTTTCCATTGAGGAATTAAGCATTCCTGCAGGGGGTATGTTCTTGCATATACATTTCAAACTCATAACATTGCTTTGCCAGCTAAATTCTTATCAGTATTATTATCCATATAACAGATATATAACACAATGTTAAGTCCCACCACTTGTCACAGCAGTTTAGGAAGAATCCATCACCAGTGAAAGTGGCATGTTAATCATATATCTGCTGTCAAAGCCTGCCATCAGATGTTAGGTAATGGTACACTTCAAATTTACAAAATCCACCAAAGAGATGTTACTCTTTAAAAAGTTTTCACATTAGACAGGTATTTTTAAAATTAGATATCAACGGTGTTGTATAAAAAGCTTTATATTCCATTAACTTTAAGAGTTTATATTGCCAATTTTCTGTGTGAATGGATACTGTGTAAAGAATTTCAATCACTGGGCTGTGTATGGACTACATTAGAAGCAGCTGCTATCTGTATAATTACTTCCTAAAAAGATTAGTGCGTTGACCATGTTGACTAGAGTGACAAGAAAAAATACACTAGACTAGAGCCGCACAAACCAACAAGGTCAGATTCAACTTGACATTCAGTCCATTAACTCGGATAAGTTGCACCGAATACTAACGTCAAAACTAAAGTGCTAGAGTTGGGTCCATGGACGTAGAACGTGACGACACAAATACCTTTTGCCCGTTTTTGTGGAAGGCGTGTGAGTGGCGGTGATGGTGGGACTTCGTATTGGTCATCAATGAGTGAGGCTGCGTAAATCTGAGCACAACGCGATATAAGCACTTCTGGTCCCACCTACGCTCCAGTCGCTGATTGGCACCAGGCAGGTATCCAGCTGTTCAGTCTCGCTTTTCCAGAAGACACCAAGAGCAGGGCAGGTCAGACTACACCTGCGGCTGGATCTAAAGCACAGGGACTTTTTAAACAGGTAGACTTTTGCCATTTTGTCTTTCTAGTATTTCCTCTATACCAGTAGGTTATTTGGAAAGAAATCGTTGTTTTAACGCTCCAGTGTACTTTTACGCACAGATTACGCACGACTTTTAGGCGCATTGATGGTTACCTCTTTTACATTAATAATGTTCTTTTTTTTTCCACACAGGTCGTTGTTAAAATGAGGGCGGGTTTGTTTTTAGTTGCGCTTTTTCTCGTCATGAAACTTCGGTACAGCCAGTCCAGATGTGACGAGCCAGACGCACGAACATCAAGTTCAGAAGTAGGCTCTTTTCTTTTTATAGCTGGCCTGTGATGTTTCCCTTTTTTATTTTTTAACTTGAATTACAAGTGTGTGTCTTTATAGCAGACCATTGACCGCTTGGATAATCTTAAAAGAAACATTCTGAAGAGATATAGCGATTTGGATTATGACAGCTTTGTGGGTTTGATGGGTAGAAGAAGCGCCGGTAAGGGTGATTTGTTGTTGAAATTTACTGTTTTAGATTGGCGTGTTTTGAAATAGCCTTCATTGATGGCGTTTTAATATTCGTTTTATTGTTTCCACAGAACAAAACCCAATTCAGCCCCCAAATAAAAGTAAGATCAGAGATACAGAAATATTTTCTCTCTACAAAGGCTGTAAGTCTTAAGTTAAATTATTTTCCACTCCTTTTACCAGGGGAAATGCATGACATCTTTGTTGGTCTAATGGGGAGGAGAAACTCAGAGCCTGGTAAGTGCTGTTTTCCCACTAATCTTATATTCCTTACCTGTGTTGAGTGTTCATGTATATTTTGATGGTACATTGCCCGTGCTGCTCATCTTCTGCACAATATATCTTTATGAGTCTGCCTGGTAATATGTGCTCTCACAGATAATGGCCCTTGGAGGAGAGAGAGCCCAGAGAGGAGAGGGATTTTTCTCAACAAATGCAGACTGAGGTGAGTGATTCAGTTTAATAATTTTCACCTGCAGAAATAGAAATTTTACTGGGTTAACCACACTGTTAATCACAGTTAGCCCACCATTATTTTATTTTTTTTGCTTTTGCGCAGCCCACAACTTCACTTTTTGTGGAAACATTCACATACATTAACTCACTCTTAAACCCCTTTTTGTTGCAGGTTTCTGCAGGGTCTGTAGCATCTTAATCACTATTCCTTGATTTATTATTTGAGACTATAAAAGGATTGTGAACACCACTATTCAGCAGGAAGCAACTCGGCTTGAAAAATGGGTGACCCAATACCCAATGAACTACAATGAAATTACATCTGAGATATAGTATGCCATTTTGCTAAAATGTAAAATAAAATATTTTTTTGTATACACTTGTTATTATTATTGTTTGTCATGTCTTTCCCTTGTCTGAAATGTTGAGTCACAATGTTACATAAAAAAGTCAGAAAAAGGTTTATTGAATCTTGTATTGTACATTTGTCAAACAGCAGTACTTCAGAGTAACTCATGTCACCTTAAAGTCAAATAAAAACATTTCTCAAAATGCACTTTTAAAAACAGTGTGCTTCAATGCTTTCTGTGCATTTTAATAAAACATGTTTAATAAAACAAACTGGAATAACCCATTGTTGCCTTAATATTTTTTCCTTTGATCAATTAGTGGATTAGAAAGACTCGCTGTTAAAAGCTGAAATAGGCACTAGGATTTTTGTACAATAAAATATAAATATAAATTGTACCAATTAGACCATAACAAACATTTCCATAAGAGTTAAGTTGAAATCACATCACTTTAGTCATTGTCCTTTCTTTCTAAATACAGTCACAGAATAATCAATGTTGCTTTTCTTGTGTTAAAGTAGTTGTTGCATTCTCATTATGTCTATATTTTGGACTAGTTTCCTCACTTTTTGGTGTGGATTGGTTCATAGTGAGGATTTGGTCTGCTGTCGTAAGGTTCCTCTGGTCTGTTGTCCCATTCGTGCTTTCGTGAGCAGGTGAAAATGTGGGCGTGTGGGAGAGCGAGGCGGTGGGGAGGAGACCACGGATAAGGGGGGGTCTGTACCGAGGCCTGTATCCATACGCCCTCAGGTGGTATGTGTAGTACTCCAGTATGTACATGAGCTCCGCCCCCACGTAATGAAATGACACAGCTAGGTCAGAGCAGCACTGGGGACCCTGAAAAAAACACAGAATAACAGCATAAACAAATCAACTGAATAAATTCAAAATAAATGGTAATTGCAATGGTTATTGCATCTAGTTCATTTATCTTTCTGAGTCCAGTTAGGTTGAAAGCCATTATGACAGAATCAAACTAATAATATGTCTTTTTAACTGTTTTGAAAGATAAAATAAGTTGAAGCAGGCATACATTGCTCCTATGTAAATGTATGAATAGCAAATAATTGTATGTTGGTAATCCAATTATAAAATTACAAAAGCTTAATTGTGTAGTACCTGGACTAGAAATTCATTAGGAAAATAAGTTGTACAGTATTTTGTTTTAATCATTAAGTCTAGTGATGGCAGTAACTCACAAACTGTTTTGATTTAGTACAAAAATTCAGTTACTTTCATATAATGGCAACTTCAGGCCAGTCAAGCTCTGACAGTAATAGCTCTCATTTTAATTGCAAAGTACAGTAAATTAGCAGCAGCAGCAGCAGCAACAAATTGAGCAATTTTCCCCTTTGTTGATCGGACATTGTCTCTGCAGCAATCATGTACTCAGACTGTACTAGGATCTATTTTAACACGCTGCTTTATTTTCAAAAGGTCAGGAGCAGATTTAAAATGGGCAAACTAATCAATTATTAATTTGCTTAGTGGTTAGGATTAATCCTCGGACATGTAAAAAGACTCTTTTACAGTTGTTTGCTAACTTGTTTACTGCACAGAATGTGATGATGTGATACTCCTAGTTTAAAAGAATAAAAACATTCCAAATGGTTAATGACAGAAATACTGTAACTTAACATGTAATTTTGTATTGATACTTGCCTCAACAATTAGGTAGTAGGAGTAGCTCCAGTACCAAAAGCTCTTAGAGAATTTGCCTGTTAAATGATGCTCCGGTACAAAGGGATGAAAAGTCTCTCTCTGCAAAGTGTCTCTGGAATCCCCCGCCATGACCCCCATCTTCTCTAAGCACTGTCCTAGGGCAACATCCTCTACAGGGGTGGTATGTGTGCAAACTGTAGTGCGAAACCCCTCCACAAACCTCCGCAGGGCCTCTTTACTGAGCACGTACCCTGCCCCTCCACTCATGTAGCCCTGCTTGGCGTAAGGTTTAAAGCGTTTGCCAAAATATACAGGTTCTTCCGGAGTATGATTGGACAAGAGCCAGCGCAAGTTGTCCACGTTCACAAAAGTGTCATCGTCAGCTTTGAGGAACCAGTCTGCATCATTTAAATGGTGCTGGTGAACATAATGGAAAGCACGGATGGTTTTCCAGTAGAATTGGTCGCGGCCCTCCTTGGTGCCGAGGCCCACAGTGGGAAAGTAACTGTCCTCCTGAGAGCTCATGAAGATGACAAGGTTACAGTGGCGGCTCCAGGTGGCTCTGACGTGACGCGCTCGGATCTCCAGATTTGAAGGCCCAGTCATCACCCAGCAGAGGACTCGGACTTTCTGATATAAGACATCTGCTACCTGGCTATTGTCCTCTAAAAAGACAACATAAGAGTGTTTAGGTTTAGTTTTACACTAATAGCAAACGTTGTAATTGTTAATTTGTCAGAATATTCGTAAATACATAAACAACATTTTAACACCACTAGACTACCTGTATGATGAGGATGTATATGGTTGACAAGTGCCAAGCCATGTTTCTTCCAGTTGGTCATTTTATCTCTGAAGATTGTTCCTTTCTCCTGGGCCTCAGTCAGCACAGGGTAGCTCCTCTCGAACCACAAATGGCGCAGGTATAAGTATACATAGCAGGAACCAAACAGGAACCCCAGCATGAAGGCCCATCTGGAGCTGGATCCCTTCATCTTTGTTCAACTGGTTTCAGATAAGACGTGTCTACAATTCAATATACCACAAAATAAAGGAGTAGCCCATTAGTACCCTATAGCAGCAGTAGGCCTATGCACAAGAGATGACTAATTGGACAAAATAATAATAACATTAAGAGTTCTCAATAGGGTTTCAATCCTGCTTCTGGTTGTAGCCCTATTGTGCATATCTAATCTTTATTTTTATTTTTTTTTAATGCCAAAGCGTGTTTCAATTCCAAGCTTGATAGGTATGCTATTTGTTGATATTTAGTACTGTAGTATACACTGTGGAAAAGGCCCCCTTGTGGCCGCTGGGAGCCACCGACTTTAACACTAACTCTTCTCATTCGCCACTGTACCCTGATTGTGTCCTTTGTATAAGCAGGGCTCTCAAGTTTTGAGCGGGGTCGTGCGTGAGACTGTAATTTCCGAGGACGGGGGGGGTTGCGAGTGAACAATTTTTCCCGAGGAGCGGGGGGGGCTTGAATTGCGTGAGAAATGCCGCGTGAGCGTGTGAACACGTCGAATTGCGTGTTGAGAGTCCTGTTTGTCTAAAGAGCAAACTTAAACTACAAAGCAACTAATGAGAGTTACATAAATGAAGTTATTACCTGATGGTTCTCAGTTTGTTTTATCATCACCGCACTTTGTCAGTGCGCGCTGAGATGCACCGGGCCCGCGTCTCACCGCGTCTCACCGCGTCTCACCGCGTCTCACCGCGTCGCTCACCATGAGCAGTTCGGCTCTGGGATGCGCGTAAGCCGTCGGGGGGGACAGGTTGCGCACAGACGGAGACACCGGGACCGGAGTAGGTGCGTCTCAGAGGGACATGGCACCGGGACTGAGGCTCAGGACGTGCCCGGGGGACGGCGCGTCTGCTCCGGCCTCCGCTCGGACCGTGCGCCCGGAGCAGGGGGAGTTTTTTTCGCTGAAAACGCGCGGAGCCTGCATAAACTAAGCCACACAGACCGATTTTCTGGGCACAAAAAAAAGAAAAAAAAAAAAAAAGAAATCAGCGTGAGAAATGCCATGTGTGGCGTGTGAGCGTGTGAACACATCGAATTGCGTGTGTCACACTCTCAATGCGTGAGACTTGAGAGCCCTGCGAAGTGTTCGTGTGTTTGTGTCATTGAGAGTGAGTTGTATTGTACTTATCTGTTCTTGACTGTGCTCAGGATTAACGCTAGCCTGGGAATTCCCAGGCCGCTTCCGTTCGTTTCGAACTGGAAGGCGGCCTGGAAACTCGTCCAAGCGAGAGTCCCAGATTTAGGGCCCCAATCAGAGAGCGGGGGAGGTGTGGCAAGACGGTGACGCGTACTACATGACAAACGGAAGCTTGTAGTTTGAACTGACAACTGACATGATTGGCTATGGACTTACGTATACGCTCAATGATAGACATTCATAACGCCCAATAAACGGCCGTTGGCAATCGCTAACCACACCTCCACTACGGGATTTTTCGAAGCGAGTTTCCAGACCCATATCTCACTTGTGATATGGTCAGGTGTTAACCAGACTAGATTAACGCCGGCCTCCTTTTCCGATCAGAGTCAGTTTTAACGATCGATGTTACACTGAGTATTGAGCACGTGTGCGCGTTCTCTGGGGGCTACGTTTTGCATCCTTCGGCCACCGTGGAGTATGCCCAAACACACACGCGCACATACTCAGTCCGACACCATTCAATAAAGGTTCTTCAACCAAGTGAAGCGTCGTAGTGATTCTGACCGATCACCTGCTGTGGGTTCCACTTTTAACGATCCAATAAGTAAACTGAGTTAGGAAGCGCATCTTTCCTCACATACACACTCGGCTTTTATAGCAAATAGCCATGTAGAGCCCAAATGATCATGTAAATGGTCACATTCTTACCTTACCTCTGCCTTGTGCCTTTCATTCATGAAAGCGACGTAACTCCAGACGCGAATCACAACCGTCAAAGAGGCTCGATAACACATGGCACCTGCACCCCATTGTTTCTCCTCGTTGTATTCACGTTCACGGTTTGAAATAAAAGCCGTCTTTGTTGTGGATGAATAAGATAATTAGAAAGAGGAATAAACAGCAGATTCTTCAGCATCACAAGCTTAGCCTAAAAGCTGGCTTCTGATTGGCTATTGACGCGTTACCTAGGTGATAAGGAAGCCGCTTAACCGTTTAAGAAGCGACTTTATTGATCTCACACTGGAGAAATTTTTTTGGCCATGACACTGAATTTTTTGAATAAAAAGGCCTATTTTATATATTATTTGTGTGTGTGTTTAAAATATTTCCAATAATTAGTGTAAAGGACCATTAATGTAAAATGGGAAAAAAAGAAAAAGAAAAAAGTATAATAGTGCTTGCAACATGAAAAAATACATTTGCTACCCTTGGGCATGTTTGTGATTTAACCTAGTAATAGCTATTTTCTGTATATCTATTTTATAATGGAGAACAACCATGGAAGTAGTAGGCATATAAGATCAACACACGTGGCAATTTCAAATACTGACCTGTAGATGTCGCCCTCAGCTTACTCCAGTCTAGCAGTATTGTAAACGTAATGATATATTTGCACCTTCTTTATACAGACTATGGTTTGCACCAAGCAAACAATTCATTTGTTCGAACTTTTAAAAAGTTATCCCCAACAACAGTTGGACCAGTTAATTATATTATTCCGTTCGATCCCCAGGTCGCCCGAGCCTTACTGTGTGGAGTTTGCATGTTCTCCCCGTGTCTGGGTGGGTTTCCTCCGGGCACTCCGGTTTCCCCCACCAACCCAAAACATGCAACATGCATAGGTAAAATAGGTAAAATCCTCCAGCTTAGGTCCTGACCAAACCGAAGCAAGAAGATCATGGAGATGGTCCCCAGACGCAGTAATGTGCTGCCCACTGCTCCTAACAGGATGGGTTAAATGCAGAGAAGAATTTCTCCAGTGTGAAATCAATAAAGTAACTTATTATTATTATTAAGTTAAGTATTATTAAGTTATAACAGTTTATAATGATCAGTTTATTCATTGACAAATTGGCCTAATATTTTCAATCAAGAGAAACACTTTTAATACTACTGCATCAGCCAGTAGGCTATAGGAGAACTGTCACAAGATATTTGATCTGTAAACTCAACCATTTCTCTCTCTTTTCACACAGTGGAATCTTCTGTGACTGAAGCTCCAGAATCTCACTGCTCAAACTTCTGTCATTTCAAAGTAAAAGGACAAATACAAAATGGGCAATTTAAATTAACATTTTATTGCTGAATTAAAGGAAAAGTAACGTTATTTTACAATCTGAGCCTTCTTTCGGTAATAAAACAAGTCGTTTGACTCACCCATAGCACGTTCGTGTCATTTGGAGCTGTTTGGAGAAAGTTATGTTGTAGCGTATCCGTTAGCGTGAGTAATCAGGGCATTGCTTTGTGGTATCCAAATAACACAAACTTTAGCACTTTTCAAATCACAGAAGATCGCTTTTTCAGCGTTGGCTTTGAGTGGATCCCAAAACGGCCTGAAACCCGATATCCAGCTATAGTTTTATTTGATGACGTCATCAGAGGACAGCGCGCATGCGTGAACTCAGCTGTTGATAAACACCGCTAGTCCGAAAGAAGCTAACACCGCTCTGAACTTTACTTATCTGTTGCGAGACATGGCTGAAGATTCGGACTTTGAGATTGAAGAGGACTTATTTGAGTATGATGGCCGTCCCTACCTTTGTTTACAGAGGAAACAAAGGTAGTTTGTTTGAGTTTACAGAGGAAGAGATATTAGAAAGAAGGAAGCAAAGAGAGCTCGAGGAGCAGCGCACAAGAGAACAGCAAGAGACGGCCCGTCTACGAAAAGACAGTACCTCGTGGTGTTTATGTGGACATTGTATGTCAATGGCAACAGAGGAAGAATGCCTTTGCTGTGTCGAGTGGGATTTGCGTCCAGGAGATGAACGTCTGAACGTCCCGAGACCTGATAAAACCATTTTAGTGGCTAGACGTACCAGTCGATTTGGAAGCTCACGAGCTAACCCCTATTAGGCCCACATATTTTGGACTACTGTAGCAGTAGTATTTTCTGGTATTTTATTACGGTTGTACTGTTATTCCTATTACTGCTGTTTACTACTGTTGTGGCAATGGAATTATTAATGTTGCTCTTTTTTTTTTATCTTCAATGCACATTACCATTTCACAGCTGTATATTCCATTGCAAATTTTTGATGCACACTCCACATTTTGGACATCTGTAAATATGTATTTTTTAACACATTTTAGAATTTAGACTAGATTTTTGTCTTGGTTAGTTATTTTTTGTTTTGTCTTTATACTGTATTTTGTACACAGTCTTGCACTACTTGGCCAGAGTGAAACAAAATTTAGATTCACTGTATGTGGAAAACATGTCAGAATTGTCAATAAAACTGACTTTGATCTTTAAGATTATGGATGGTGATGTTTCAGGTTGCCAGATCATTTCCAAGCGAGTGTATATGATGGTGTTGTTATTGAGTGGCTGACACAAACATTTGATGTGTTGTCTGTCACATTATATTGTCATTTGAAATAACGTCAAAAAAGCACTGTTGGGTTTTCATTTCTTTATTGAAGGTAGTAAAGACAAGTCACAAATCTCTGTACAAAAGGTAAAAAAAAATCATTTGCATTGACTATCACAAGATATTGAGCAGCTCTGAATCTGTGAATCCAACATAGCTTCCAGTGGGGGATGGATACTTGCTTCTGATGAGATCCACAATGCAACTAGGAATTACTTTTCTGTGACCTGGTCCCAGTCGCTCCCCTCCTAGTGCCCAGTCCAGCACAATTCGATAGGCCACGAGCCTGCATTGCCTATAATAAAGTATTTATAGGAGGGAGAACAGTTAGTATTATCAAAATATGACTATATAGGCATAACAAACAAATTCAATGCAAACAAATAATTGTGTGTTGGCTACTTACTCAACTGAAAGTTGCCCATTTGGTCCCGCAGGCTTTGGCTGGCTCCTCCAATTCAACTTCGGAACACGGAAAAATGTTTCTATTACACCACGGTTCATCATGGCACGAATATCCTCCAGAGTTGACAGACACAGATTTCTGTTATCATCACCCAGACGTTCATCTCCTGGACGCAAATCCCACTCGACACAGCAAAGGCATTCTTCCTCTGTTGCCATTGACATACAATGTCCACATAAACACCACGAGGTACTGTCTTTTCGTAGACGGGCCGTCTCTTGCTGTTCTCTTGTGCGCTGCTCCTCGAGCTCTCTTTGCTTCCTTCTTTCTAATATCTCTTCCTCTGTAAACTCAGGCTCAAAAAGGTAGGGACGGCCATCATACTCAAATAAGTCCTCTTCAATCTCAAAGTCCGAATCTTCAGCCATGTCTCGCAACAGATAAGTAAAGTTCAGAGCGGTGTTAGCTTCTTTCGGACTAGCGGTGTTTATCAACAGCCGTGTTCACGCATGCGCGCTCTGATGACGTCATCAAATGAAACTATAGCTGGATATCGGGTTTCAGGCCGTTTTGGAATCCACTAAAAGCCAACGCTGAAACAGCGATCTTCTGTGATTTGAAAAGTGCTAAAGTTTGTGTTATTTGGATACCACAAAGCAATGCCCCGAGTACTCACGCTAACGGATACGCTACAACATAACTTTCTCCAAACAGCTCCAAATGACACGAACGTGCTATGGGTGAGTCAAACGACTTGTTTTATTACCGAAAGAAGGCTCAGATTGTAAAATAACGTTACTTTTCCTTTAATGTTGTGTTACTGTTTATGGTGTACCATATTTTGAATGTAATTGTTTATAAAAATGCTTTAAAAATCCTTTATGGCACCATTAACCCTTCCACCGTGATTATTTTGCTACCTTTCTCTCACTATGATTTTTCAATAGTGCATACTACTGAAAGTATAAAATGTTGTAATAAAATATAATAATTTACCACAAATAGCCAAAGCCTAGGAAGTTGTTATTTTCTGCTAGGTCTGATTTTGACCCACCTCCCTTTTAAACCCTCCAAAACTCAAACATTTTAAAAGATACTAAACTGAAATCTCACTTAGATCATATTTAATATATAAACATGAATTGTACCAAGTTTGAATAAAATCCATAAAAGTTAAGTTGAATTTTTATCTTGAAATCTGCCCCATATGCATTCTGTGACCAAATGACTAAGAATTTTATCTATGGGTTTATGGGTATGGAACATTATTTCTGTTATAGCAGATGATCTGTTGGAGACACAGAGCTCATCTTGGGCTTTACCCTCTTGCACTCCTGGGTACATTTTTGTACATCTCAATTTTTCTTTTTTGCATAACCTTGGCTATATTGCAACAAATAGCACCAAATTGGCCAGTTTGTGTATTTTGTGATGTATTTAATTTTTTATTTTTTATTTTTTTTTCCAAGATTACATTAATTGAACGGTCTATAATCAAAATAATCACACCCATGGTCCTTAGGTACATTTTTGTCCCATTGACTTCCATTTAAAATGTTTTTTTCTTATTGGCAAAACTTTGCCAGTGTAATTTTACTTTCTTATTTATTTTTCATTCTTTGGTGTTTAAAATCCTTCAAAATGTTTAGTTTAGGTGTGTTTTTTAATGTTTTTTTCTTTTTACTGTGTACATTTGTACATTTTCAGCTTTCTGTCATTGTTTACACCTCTACTGATAAAAACACAGAATTTATATTTATTTATTTTTTTAAAAAGCAGAGTAACTCCAATTTTATTTCACTTGATACAAATGTGTTCAAAATTTTACATTTGACTCCTTTTTGGGGGGTTTGGAGATTTTGTATGATTTTTAGGTTTACTATTTCAAGCATATTTACATTTTCAGTCATTTTTACACAGTGCAAATGTAACCTCCCCACCCCACCCCACCTTCACCCCCACACAAACCCATGTATGTGAACATACACATACACAAGACCTGTATACCTACAGACCTACACAAGGTGTAATAGCGTGAGTTGGGTTTGAATTGGGAAAAATCAGTAATTTTACCTTTTGTCAACAGGAGAAACCTGTAAAATCCACAATTTATGATTTCCTAGTGTTATGTCAGTGCAATCAAAAAATGTGCAGTTATAATGGAGGTAAAGCGGGCTTTAGGGGAAAACAGTATTTTATGACATCCCCACCCTCTGATAACCCCAACACAACAAATTAAAATTTGTTGGAAGTAATAGAAAGAATCTACTTTTATCATTTTTTCCTGCACATAATTTGATACTTTTGTCATCAAAAATGGCATTTAAGGGGTTAAAAAGTCAAAATAAATAATATATAATATTTGGTATGCATGATTAGAGCAGGAGTAAAGGACAATGATATATTTTTAAAAAATTGAATACAAATCTGTAGTGCATAAAAATATTGTGGTATTCTTTTTCGATATACATTTTTGTCACGAAGGACCACAGGTGTGACTACAGTAATCCCTCGTTTATCGCGGGGGTTAGGTTCCAGAAATAGCCCACAATAAGTGAAATCTGCGAAGTAGGACAACTTTATATTTTACATAAGATGCGTGAAAAGTCCCTCAGTCGTCCAGGTAGAATCCATGATAAAAGACGAAGCCTCTTGGATGAGCGGCAAAACGTTTTCAACCAAACAAACTTTGTCCAGTTGACAAATTGAACTTCTCCTTTTATCATTTATATTTTACAATTATTCTACATGTTTTAAAGTGATACTCCGGGATTTTTGACATAGGGTCCAATTTTCTAGTTAGCCAGCCTGTAGGATGTGTGTAGAGAAAGTTATTTTGCGATTTCATGCAGTCTTTGTAAAATCTGAGTTGGCTGTTGCTAAGCTAGCGAAAGTGAACGTCCTGCAGCTAGCCAGCCACTAAAATAGACATACCCAGTACAAAACAAACACCCAAACAAATCAGTTATTATGCCAGGGTATCGATTTAAATATCTGTGTTGATATAATAAGATTTTGAACGAAACGGACCTTGCTTCAAACGACTTAATTGACGCATATTGGGGGACTAGTTTCTAAGCAGCGGCGGAATTTTACTTCTCCCTCGTCAATTCATCAGCAGCAGTTGTCATTATTACAAAGAGTAGAGACTGGAGGCATGCATTACACACGTTGGTGAGTAACAGAAACAGGAGGCCTAACTTAGAAGATGTGAGTATAATCATCTCACTGATTTTGCAACTGGCCAAACGCTCCTACATTCAACATTTTTTTCTGGCACACCACTTACTGCATTGATAACTGGCCATTAGGTCCAGCAGGTCTAGGTCGTTTCTTCCAATTTATCTTTTCGACGCAGAAGAATGTCTCCAGTACGCCACGATTGAGATGGGGCAAGAAGTCCTGGTGCTCTGTTATGCAGACATCATTGGAAGTGCTATGGCCACCAGACACATCTAGACTTCGAAACGAAGTATCTAGCTCCAGCTCTTGCATTTGTGGGATAACTAAGTCCCACTCCCTGCAGCAAAAACATTCATCCTCGTTCTCCATAACTTCGCAATTTCGGCACTGACACCACCAATCCCCGGTTCTTCTGTCCCGGCTTTCTGCTGCAGCTTCGGCGGCGGCTGCATTTGCAGACGCGCTCTCTTGTTCTCTTGCTCTTTGTAAATCCATCTCTTTCAATTCTTCGTCCGTATACTCCGGCTCATACAAGTATGGTTCACTGGAAAAATGCAACTGCTCTTCCTCCTCATCAAAATAATCGGGCTCGCCAAACATTGCCATACTTTGAACAGGCTCCGTGTGCTCACTTTTACAGTTGCGAGGTTGCTAGTAAACAAACTATTAGAGCCGGTCGGATTGGGACATGCGGGTGATATCAATCCGCGGCTGTCAAGCTTTCAATGAGGAAGTACGAATTGCTGATGATGATCAAAGGAATACATGCTTGGTTTACTTCCTTAATCATTCTATCAACACAGATATGTACATCGATACCCTGGCATAATAACTGATTTGTTTGGGTGTTTGTTTTGTACTGGGTATGTCTATTTTAGTGGCTGGCTAGCTGCAGGACGTTCACTTTCGCTAGCTTAGCAACAGCCAACTCAGATTTTGCAAAGACTGCATGAAATCGCAAAATAACTTTCTCTACACATATCCTACACGCTGGCTAACTAGAAAATTGGACCCTATGTCAAAAATCCCGGAGTATCACTTTAAGGCTGTAAATGCCTCACCACACACATTATACACTTTTCTCAGACTGGAATTAACCTTTTCTCACATTTGTCTCTAGTTTAAACGCTCAAACTTTCATAGATTTTCAACAAAATGTATTAATAGTGACGCGTGGGGGAGACACGGCTCCGGAAGCCCCGCCAGACACACGAGGAGCACCGCCACGTCCCGGGACGAGACGCGCACCAATCCCTTGGAGAAGTGCGCGACACGTGCTGCTCTGTCACGGATTTGTCCACGATAAATCCCTCATCGTGGATGAGGGATGAGGGATGAGGGATTATCTACATGGAGGTTAAAATCACCGAGTCTCAAAACTCTCTCAAGTTTAATAATAGAAGACAACAAGTCTGCGAAATCATCCAAGAAAGTACGTGCAGGACCAGGCGGCCGATAGATTAAGATACAATAAAATGAAGTAATGTTCCCAACCTTAGTCATCTGCATCTCAAAGGAGTTGAACGCGACCGGATTCATTTGTCGTGTCCAGAAGCCATCCCGGTAAACAAGCGCGAGACCGCCGCCTCGCCGTGCAGCCCGCGTGGTTCCAGTCACAGAGCAGTCCGGGGGGCACAATTCATTAAGGTGGACAAAATCCTGTTCTCGTTGCCATGTCTCAGTCAGGAACATAAAATCCAAGTGTTCGTTGACAAACAAGTCGCTCAGTATAAAGGATTTATTCGATATGGAGCGTGCGTTAAGGAGCCATATAAAAGCATCAAGAAGTACCATGTCATGGGATCTTTAAAGGGATAGTTCAGATTTTTTGATGTGAATCTGTATGGCGTCCCCTTCAGCAGTGTCCTTCATTAACACTTATCGCTGACAGTGTCCTCTGTGCTGAGTTTCTGCCCGGTTCTGGAGCTGATGAAAGTAGGTCCGGCAAGTTAGCCAGGACAGTTAATAAAGCTTGTTTTTCTTCTCAAAACAATATTTGTCCAAAAAGTGATATATTTGCGTCACAAAACAGTTGCCCACGAAAAAGTCAGAAGTCATAATCGCTTGGTGCTATTTTCTCTCGAGTCGTATCACTGCGCGCCTATTATTATTATTAGTCTGTTCACTTGTAAACATCGCCACTTACAAGTGAACATGAGAAACAAACATGAGAAACAAGCCAAACACAGGGCAGTCACAGCATCTATGCCTACAGCGTCACCCACGCTTGATATTCGTACCATAGTTGCCCAAACAATTGCAGCAATACAGATGATTCCACCAGTGACACAATGTCATCCTAACCAACCCCCAACTCAAATCATCGTCCAATCAACACCGCAAGCAAATGGAGGATATTAAAGATGGGGACAAGGATAGAGCCAAGGAAAACAAAGAGGCAATGGACAATCAGTTCGAAACCGTAGAAGAAATTATTCCTGCTTTGGCTGTGGAGTGAATGATCACTGGGTGAGAGACTGTATTGAAAACCAACAATCCCAAGTGCAACTGCATTGGTGAGGCCCATGCCAACCAGCATACTATAAAGAAACAACAACTCGATCACATTTATCAGAAAAAGCAGATCATCCTGAAGCCCCAAAGGCCTTGGCACAAGTGCCTCCTCTACTATGGACGACGGATCCTTGCAACATGGGCAGCAGCTGTCATCATACAATCACAGTCTCAGGGTAGATCCTCGTACAAAACAAGATGGTACTGCAGACACAAATACTCAGGGTGGAACGTGATGCAAGATATTACAGTTACAAAATCAAGAAAAAGAAACTCCAGATCTGCAGAAGATGGATTATTTTCCTGGGAAGGAATATTTTGCACAGAATTTATAGACACCCAGAGGCAAGCCATTCCACAACATGGAAAACCAATGACAGTTCAGTAAATGGTCACATTTCTTGGCATGACCATATTCAGAAAAAGGAGAAACAGAAAACAAATACAAAGGAGGGTACAGATGAATTACATCTCCAAACTCAATCCAGTGCAACTGGACTATTGAAAAGCTTTTCACATCGTAATGTGCCACCAACTATGAATATCTGCCATGGAGTGGTGTCATTCATCAATTCAACATGATTCACACACAAGAAGGCTGCACAACTTAGCCAATTACAAATCATTTATTCAACCAAGACAATTAATCTAGTCTCTAGAAAGCCTCAGAGGTCTCCAGAGATAGGATACTGACTTTTTGATTGAACATATACAGGATTAGTTGGTGACAGTTATGCATATCAACTTTGTAAAAGGACATTTGAGCTGCCTAAGATTCACTGTTCAACTGTGCTAATAATTTTTCCCATGTACCACGATTTGTGAACTCACGTTTTCTCTTTTTATAGAACCAAATTCTTATCACTGTGCTTCTTCCCACCCAGATGGAGTTCACACCACCAACACCACAGGGCAGGCAAAGGGCCAGTACAAGGATGACTAACTCAGAGGAGAAAGACAACCCCTTGAAAGTCCAATTGGACAGTTGACAACAAGGACAGATGAGCAGGGTTTAAGTGTGGTGTAGGGGAAGATATTTGTAGAAGTGGATGAAAAGTTTTGGTGCTGTGTTCTCCATGAGTGAGATAAGAGTTTTCTAATTATTTGCAAAATGTACACATATTTAATCATTGTGCTTCATTACAGCTTTTGGTTGACACCTAAAAGGTGTCAAAGGAGAGAATTGTTAGGATAAATAACTAGGCTCATCTATTTTGTATAACCACTGCTATAGTTCATTATTGTACCGAGGTCATGTGAAGAAAAGGGCTACGATCACAGCTGTGATACTCAAAGATACTGTATATGTCAAGAGAAATGGATGATATTCTAATCTACTGAACTACTGATAGGGATGATGTCATGTCTTGTTGCCCAGATAACATTCCATATGGAATCTGATTGGATGTGCCAACGTATAGGGCACCGTTTGTAAAGCGGCTCATGCTGAAAAAACTTCAAAATCTAAATTTTTGTGACATTTAGCTTCAAACTATTTTCAAATTTTCAGTTACTTTTCAAATTTTCAGTTTCAGTTCAGTTTTTTGCACATTTAAAGCAATATTTGTCAACTTGGAGAAAATGTAAATAGTTAAATATAAGTATTAAATATTACACGTAAATGTTCATCTAAATGTAATATATATATATATATATATATATATATATATATATATATATTGCTTCAATATTATGCTGATGCAGAATATGATCTTAACTTCTGTACTCAGTATCAGTATCCTAGACCTTGTAAGCAAGATCAACAAACCCTTACATAATATATATATATATATATATATATATATAATGCCTTTTTTTGCCTGCATGCACTTGTCTTCTTGTTCAAACTGTCCCTACCTGGAGCTACTGTGACAAGTATATATATATATATATATCAATAAAGTCTTATATATATATATATATTAATGTAAGGGTTTGTTGATCTTGCTTACAAGGTCTAGGATACTGATACTGAGTACAGAAGTTAAGATCATATTCTGCATCAGCATAATATTGAAGTGAATACTGAGTGCTGTTCACCACAACATTGAACTGAAAGTCCAAACTGAGAACGAGTAAGGAAATAATCCAGCAGCAGCGTTAATTGTTACAACGTAGAATATAAGAAACAGGCATAATATGTTAACGTTATTTTCTCCACAAACGTGTTCATTTATGATTGTGAAAACGTTATTTTTCGGCCTAGTAAACAGCTGGCCTGAGCCTCGTATATGGTGTTCTAATTGAAGTGGAATACTTTCTCCCAATTAGTGAAATCCTCCTTGAGCTTTAAAGGGAAAACCCAAAGGGCAGTGTGTCTAGAGACCCCTTTGAAATATGGACTGGATACAAAAATTCACTTGCCCGTTCAACATCAAGAAAAGAAAATAATTACTTTTCCCTGGTTTTGTCCTAGTTTTGAACTCCAACGTTTAGCTGTCTTAGGTCAAGGTAAGACTAGTGTGAGGACAAGTGGTGTGACTGTTGGACAGCAGGGGGCAGCACAACAGCACACACTGCTCTACAGGCCCACAGCCAATCTGCAAGTGTAAAAACTACAATACTACAGTAGTATACTTTTGAAATAGAAACAATAACAAAAATCCGAGTTTAGTACTGAAGTTGTGATGCAGTTTCCGGTCTGTTCAATTTGAAACCATTACAGGTCTCTTCTTGACTGATCCGTTCTGCTGGGCCAAATGCTTTACATTCTTTAGTACGCTTTTGTCATTACAATCCCTGTTACATACAGCTCACATCCACAGAAACAGACTGCTCTGACTTTTCATTTGGCGTGATATATCACTGAAAAGTTTAACTATAATTGGAAAAACAATGCTGAACACATTTTGCCATGTGGCACAAAGCATGTTTTCAGAGTGTCCTTTCTGAAGCATAATATGAAGGCAACATACATACAAAAATGTAAAAGGCATTGTTGAAATTTATATAAATATTCAGCACACATACATCAAATATGAAATATAGAAATAAATACTACAACATTCAAACAACATCAGAATGTGTTGAATATATGTTTGAACACATTTTCCACACAAAAAAATCAAAATCAAAAATCTCATATGAACTACATACTTTACTTATTTTAAAACACTGCTTTATCCTGTTTATCACATGTACTCTTCACCAAAGCCCCACTGGCTCATACCCAAACTGTGGAGGTGTTTTCTTGGGGTTTCTCCTAATAGAAAATTAGGTGTCAGTACTACCAGTATTTAATAAATGGTCTTTAAATGATAGGTAATATTTTTTCTTACCCTCTGGTGTTGAATGTACATTACTGCATCATGGACTGTGACAAAAATGTGTTGTGCATTTATATAGTTCATTAAACCACTAGATGTGAGAATCCTTAGGACATTTTCTGTAAAAACAACTGGGATCAATACACAAAATGTGAATATAATTATATTTTTAATTTCTGTAGAACTCACCATTGCAGTTTGCTAAATATACACTCACTCCAACCATCTGGCATTCGGTGCACATCTGTTAAAGATACAAATGTAACAGTAAAGTAAACATAACAATAATAAATTAATGTAGATTTTCTAGAAACACAAATGCACAAACCTGTATGAAGAGTCTTGCTCCAGCTATATCCACAAATATGACACTACTGCAGTCGATCAGCACTGTCTGTACCTCATTTTCAGGAGTGTCTGCACAAAAGGGTTTCTAACAGTTAGTGAAACCCACAAAATAACACACAGTAACCCACAGAATGTGAGTTTCAGAAAAATGTTTTAATGGGATAATAATTATTAAAATCTCAAAGTCACATATTTTAATTCAATTAAATTGCTGAGAAATACTGAAAATATTTAAGGCTGCTGTATTTATAAAAAGTAAAAAAAGTAAAAAAAAATAAAATAAAAAATAATAAATTAAGAACATATCATGCACTTACCAGGTTTGAAAATCTCATTATTAGAGGAAAATAAATGGTTTGCAATGTCTCTCTCCTAAAACGAGCAGTAAAATTAACAAATTTGTGTATATTAACAAATAGTGTAGCAGCTATCACACACCACAGTGTTGACAGTGGTCTCCCTCTCCCTTTTCTCCAGGGCTTTCTGGGCCTTTTCTCGGCTGCAAATCTTTTCTGGGGTCAGGCCAAGAAGCTTACTGACTTCCTCACGAAAGAAACTGCGGTTCCCATAGTAGATTGGCCCGTTGTAAGTCAAGATTTTAACCCCTGGTACTTCATAACACTGAAGGCAACATAATAAACAAAAATTAAAAACAATGAACATTAGTGGAAACAGAAAACAAGCATTAAATACTGAGACAATAACTAAAGAATAATATATTAAAAACTTGGCACATGTAAAAATCATTATAGTTCTTATGTATTATTTTTGCAGTGCACAATAAAATCTACTACTACTACTTTTGCTCTGTGCAGGTAATAAATGGCAGGCATGTCAAACCTTGGGGTGTTTTTCCATAGGTCTGTAAATTTCTGTGTTGCTTGCCCGACCAAGGACAGAACAGCCAGCCCTGTAGACAACAATGCAACACTATAAAGAACAACAAAATCGATATTCTTAATATTTTTCTTCTTTCTCTAAAATATATATGAATAGCAAATTACATAAATTACAATTATCTTATACCTCTGTGTACGGCAGATAACAGTCATCATTGAAAACGCTACCCCAATGGCCAGACCCAAGTCCACATTCAGTACCACAACAGATAGCCAGGTCACCAACCAAACCATCTGCACAAAAATATAAATACTTGAATCCAAACTAAACAAGACATGGCAGACAAATAAACCAAAGAGGCTTAATCACAAGTACTTAACTGTCTTGAGCAAAATGCACTAAAACATTGCGACTAAAACATACAACATAACAGTAACAAGGTATTGTATGGCTATACTTAAAAACATTTTGTTTTCTGCTTTCTATTCAGATATAAACAATTGTAATGTTATGTAAGTTGTCACTGTCCTTACAAAGTCTATTTTGCTGATTCTCCAGAGTTCAGGAAGATCTTGGAACTGCACAAACATCTGCCTGAGGCTGGTGACATTGATGCATGCTAGGACAGCCTGAGAGAACAGAGACAGAGAGATTCAGTTACATTAGTTTGTTTTTCTTTCAGAACATGTTAAGGTAATCTGCGCATGCTTAATCACCTTAGGTAGGAAGTAGAAGAGAGGCCCAATCAGCAACAAAACTATAAGAACTACCAGACTGGTGAAAAAGCCAGACAGCTGGAGCAAATACAGAAAATACTGTTTAATTGTAATCTTGTACAAGCAGTATGATATTAATAATATCTCAATGAAGATTTAATAGTCAAGTATTAAATAAGTAAGAAAGTAAGTTTAATTTTTAGAAGGCTAAAGGATGTCTATTTAAAAGAAATACCTGAAAAAATAGTATCATATTCATATATTTAGAGTAGTTCATAGTTTATAATAGAACTATGATCCAACCTGGGTGTGTCCGCCAGCACTCTCGAGTATGTTGGTGGTGGCTAAAGTGGCTGAACTGGGGAAACAGGTGAAAAACGACGACACTGTGTTAGAGATGCCATGTGCCAGCAGCTCCTGTCACACAAAGACCTCAGTGAGTGACATCTCCAAAACAACAATGTGCTCAATTGCTGTTATTATTCACCTGGTTGGGATGTATTGAGTAACCATGTTTATCTGCATAAATCATAGCTAAAGACACAGATACAGCATAACCCACAAACGTTATGGCTATCGTATCTCCAGCGATATCAGGAAAAGCATGCACAGCAGGCATCCGTGGCCTTGGGAACCTGTGTACAAAAACAATATGAATGAGATATCCGGAAATGAGGATAGGAAAAGCACAACAGGGACTTTAATTTATTTTAATTATAGCGATCTCACCCAGCAGGGATGTGTCCAACTATCTGTATGTTGTAGGAGGAGTCCAAGGAGAAGCCGTATGCCACTGCTGTGGCTATGATCACCTGAGGAATAAATAAGTTATAACAAAATATTGGTAGACAAACAGAGAATAGTCTGTGTGGTTATCAAACAGGTACTTGAGAGTGTAGAAATTATGTACTTCACTCTGACTATGACCACAGCTATAACCTCTAGTACTACTGGCAATTATTGGTGTTGTTTACTGTTAATGTTAAGGTATTTGTTACTATGACTACCCAATAAAAACACATACAAATATTTTATGCACACGAGAACAGTACTAAACATTACTCTAAAAGTGTCTTTTGAAAATCTATGTAAAGTATACCTACTATAAGTATCTCCACAGGAATGGGTGTACGCAGTTTTTGTTTGTATCTCATATTGACTTCTTTGATGGCCACAAGAACAATAAGACACACCACAGAGATCAGCAGCTCTGCCATGTTGGTGTCACCAAGGTTCTCCATCACAGTTGCCAGAGTCTGAATATACAAACCACAATTATAGACATATTTTGAGATTATGTGAGAGTATCAATATTACCTTAAACAAAGAAAAGGTGCCCGTGTGGCGGGGAAGTCGCAATCCCAGCATGCTTTGCAACTGTGAGATGGTGACATGGAATGCAGCTGCACTAGTGAAGGCCTTAACAATTGGTTCTGAGAGATAGGTGGACAAGAAGCCCAGTTGAAGACCAAACATGCAGAGCTGGAGAAACATTTATAATCAGTTAATATAAAAGACCTTGTGATTTACTTGGATGGTTGTTGAGTGTGGTGCCGCACCATAATAATTCCTGAGAGGAGAGCCACAGCCGATGCCACAGCGATCCTCTGAGCCTCAAAATCAGTGGCTGCAGAGGAAGAAGAGTTAAGGTCCAGAGGAGTGGGCACAAGCTGCTCCACCACAGAGCCCGTCATCAGACTGATCACTGCAAAAGTGCCTGAACATCCACACAGCCAGGGTGAGACACAGCACTTACACATAATAAAATACATTAGAATGTTAATTTAATGTCACCTGTTGACACATGACGACCTGTGCCAAAGAACATATAGAGGACCACAGGGAAAAAAGATGTGTACAGACCAAATATTGGGGCCACAGATGTAAGTAAAGCAAAGGCCATCCCTGTTGAGAACAGTTTTCTTAGTTAATTCAGCCACTGTTTTAATTCAGAGATATGTTGACATGTAGAGCAAAAGATAATGCCATATAGTAAAATAGTAATCCAAAATGCCATAATAAATACAGAGAGTATGCAATGAATGAGCTTTTACAAGATAACACTTGTATTTGATGTGGATGAAGGATTATTTCTAAAAAGACAAATACTGGGCCCACGTTTAACTTGCATTTGCACCTGTCCTTCTGTTATGCAGTGGTAACTTACCTTGAGGAATATGCAAAATCCCAACAGTGAGTCCCGCCACAGTGTCTCCTAAAATCCAGTTTTTGAGCCTGTAGCTTGGCAGCCAACTGAAAATAGGCGCCCTCTCCTTGAGCAGGTGAACGCACGCTCGGCGTGAGCACCTGCACGTCCCAGTGAGCCTCTCGCGGAGCCGTGCGTCTCCCCTCGCGTCATCCTCCGCGCCGTAGGCCTGTTTGAAGCGGTCCTCCGTGTAGATGTTTCGGTACACGGCTACAGAAGCGCTCATGATGCCGCTAAAGTTGTTGATGATTGTGCATCATCATCCAGACAGTGTCGTTAAGTAAACTCTTGTCTTTTGCTTTGAATATATACGAGAGTCTGCCTTGGCCTCAAGAGCCATCGCACTTTCCTGTCGGACTCCTCTCAGCCAATGACAAGGCTCAGAGCCCTGTTTTTTTTTTCTTTTTGCTACAGTGTGAACAACTCTTTTTTTCAAACTCCTGTCTCCTGGACCAAAAGTGTGCATGTCCAGTTTGCCCCTTTTATTCCTCTGGGTCCTACTGCTCAACAGTGTTTGTATTGTTGTTCTATGGTAAATTTAGACTTGCTGAAATGTGCCTACACACTCACAGCACAGTCTTATCTGACCAAAGGATTATGTACTCTCCAGAGGGCTACGCTGGAGGTTCTGGCCAAATGAGCTACAATTGAGCTTCACAATGTGCAGCACTGTCAGAAGTCAGAGCAGATCAAAGTGCCATTGTTAGTGGCCCTGAGGTGTAACCTCAAACCAGCCTTGCTAGTAAGGAGTTCATTTCCGAAAAGGATGGATATCTGTTTAAACCGTTAAGGCATTAGCAAGAGTAGGGTCTAGAAAGACCCCCTTGAAACCCAATGACACAGAGTCCCCTGGTCCAGGGATCAAACCACAACTTGACTCTGATAAGGCACATCTCATGATGAGTGGAGTCAACGCATGGGACACTCTTATTAAGACATGGTTTACTTGTATCTGGAAAAAAAACTTAATTCTTTAACAAAGATTTACATAAACAAAGGTAAAATGTTTATAGGCAGCCCTTTGAATGAACCTGTCCTGACAGGCGTCGTAGGTCTCAGGAGGCAATGGAAGTCCCTGAAGTGCCGTTGTTTTCTATTGTTGCATCGACCAACTCCCAAGGACCTGGGTTTGAATAGGTGTAGACCTTGGCTTGAAACATCCATCCACATTGCATCCTATTTAATTTGTGTGTGTGTGTGTGCGAAACATGAGCAAAATAAAATAAAAATATGATCCAAGTAATAATACAAAATACATTTCTCCTGGCACAAACACTGTTATTTTAGAAGTTGACTAGTCAAACAATTATTTCTATTGTACTTTGAGACTTTTCAAACAGATAGAGGTAAAACATGCTGACAGATCATGATCAAAGTGTATTTACTGATAAAATCTGAAATAGTCTTTTCTTTACTTTGTCAATTTGATTGAATAATGGTGCTGTCTTATAGAACATCTTTTGACAAATGTTTTACAGTGTGTATAGTCCAGATAACCTTTAACACAATTAACTATTGTTTTAATAGTTGATTAGTCACAATTATTCTAAGTAACTGTTGCAGCCATATCTATAATATTTGACTAGAAGCAACGTTGCACCGCTCATGCTTAAATTCATTCAAATAAAACATGCTCAATAGGCTTGTCATTGTTCTTATGCAGCAACAGGTAGACCTGAACACTGGCCTGATGGACTCTAATGCAAAATATCTCCATATAAAGGATATAAGCTCATTTAGTTTGAGATCATGACTAGATGTGACATTAACAAACAAACACACAAGGCGGTTATTTGCGTTCTATTCCTAGAAGCCCTCTGTCTGTGTCTGTGCGGCAGTGGAGGAGATGCAGTGATATAAGGGACTTCCTCTAAATGCCAGGAATGTGGACCATTGTGTTGATCAGCTCTGGAGAATTTATGCACACACCGACAACATGGTGTGTCTGCACTCTGTTTAAACAAGATATTAATCTTTGGTAAAGGGAACAATGCTCTGAATACAGAGGATATGGAGTGTTCACCCACACTAGCCAAAACCCATCATAATGCAGACACACTTTATAAATCCAGACAATAAAAATGTTAATACTTGTGTGGCAGGACGCGACACAAGACAAGCTATAGAGTGTTGTTTATGTCACCAAAAGTGCTGCAGTCTTTGACATTTTAGGCAGAAACAATAGAGATGTCTATATTGTGACCTAAATATTTATTATTTTATATTAGGCCTACTAAAAAACAAAACAAAAAATCTCCCTGCTTCCTCGTCATTTATACTCAAAGTGTCTCCTGGACTCATGGGTGCACTGTTTTTGTGGACCAGGGAGAGGCTCAGTCATTATGTGGCCTATAGTTCCTGCAATTGTTCCTTATCTGCTTTATGGGATGCTTGTGCTGACCCCCCATGGCATGTTACTTTGACCTTGTCCATGAGACTGGCTCCTAGTGTCTCTGTCTCCTCTCCCATCCCTTTCCGCTGGCTGCTCTTTTCTGAACCCCACTGACAGCTTGATACAAGCATGAGTGCATCCATCTAGTCTTTTTGAAGAAATAGTGCCATTGGTTCAAGAATTTGCTGTAATTGTTCTTTTTGTCCTAAACAGCCTGGGGGGTTAAGAGTTCGACTGAAAAGTGTGTGATCCATGCATCTATCTGGCAGCCCTTTCAAGTGCATTGGATAGTGCATGTTTTAGAGTCTCGTATCTATTATTAGACAGTACAATACTGGAGTTTTATTACAGGCTGTTTATATGAGCATTTACAGGATCATAACAATGCTTTAAAGGCATTTTAACTGGAAACATTTTGAATAAATTAGCCTAGTGTAGTATTGTAGTATAGTGTCGTCTAAAATACTAAAAATGTGTTTGCAATTGCTGCATCGGAGGAGAGGCTGGCATTAAAACAAAGTGGTGTTGTGTCTCGTGTCTAATTAATAAAACTAATGTAACTACTTACTTCCAGATTCGCAGTGCTTCTAAGAACTAGAAGTTACCCACCATCTTTGAATAAATATTACCATGCCATTATAGTCAAGAGGCACACTTCCCTTTGCATTTCATTTACTTAAAATGCCAGGGTGTCCCAGGCCTTTTAGAGTTTGCATGTTTCTCCCTGTGTCTTCCTCCAAGCACTCCGGGTTCCCTCATTAACCCAAAACAAAACAGGTAAAATCCTCCAGCTAAGATTGTTCTGGTCTGAAGATGAAGCACTGGTTGCCCCAGCGGTATTGAAGGATGGGTCAAATGTAGGGGGAAAATTTCCCTACAGGGGTAATAAAGTACAGTGGTACCTCACCTTACAAAATTAATTCGTTCCAGAAGTGGTTTCGTAACGTGAATTTTTCGTAAGTTGAGTAGATATTTCAATGGAAAAGGCCTGATCCGTTCCATAGTGTAATAGTGTAACTTTTTTTTTTTATAGTGTAACATTTGTGTTCTGCGTCCTGATTGGAATAAACCAGGTCTAGACCAGAACTAAACCAGGTCTAAACCTGGACTGGACCTGGACTAAACCAGGATTATCCCGGGACATGGCAGTGCCGTTGGATGAGCGCGTTGCTCGTGTCTCCGCGCTCTTTGCGCGTTCCGCGCTAATAATAATAATAATTCATAGCATTTATATAGCGCCTTTCATGACACCCAAAGCGCTTTACAGTTCATTGTTCATTACCCCACACTTGGTGGTGGTAAGCTACTTTCTGTAGCTACAGCTGCCCTGGGGCAGACTGACGGAAAGTGAGGCTGCCAATCTGCGCCATCAGCCCATCCGACCACCTCCAACACTCACACACACTCCACTTTCATCCTAGGCAATGTGGGTGAAGTGTCTTGCCTAAGGACACAACGACAGTTTTTGCAACTGGCGCCCCACTGTGGCACCTGGAATTCCCAGCGGTCTCCCATCCAAGTACTAACCAGGCCCTGCCTTGCTTAGCTTCTGAGATCTGACGGGATCAGGCTTTGACAGGCAGGTATGGCCACGGCGCTAGAGCTAAGAGGCCGAGAAAGACGCTCTTTCAGCGGGAATAAGAGTGGGGCGGGGCGGGCTCTGGTTCTATGTGACTTGCAGAGCCGGGGGGCTGACACTGTGAGCTAACAGGCCGAGAAAGGTGCTCTATCGGCGGGCAAGACCGCGGGGTCTCGCTCGGGGTGGGCTCTGCTTCTATGTGACTTCCAGGTCTAGACCAGAACTAAACCAGGTCTAGACCAGGTCTAAACCAGGACCGGATCAGGTCCAGACCCGGACCAAACCGGGACCAGACCAGGATTAAATCACCCCGTGCTCGGCCTGCGCGGACGGGCCGTGCCTCCCCCTCGGTGCCGCGGGCCCGCTCGGCCCGCCCGCGCCATGTCGACGTCGCTTTTTGATCCTTCGATGTTGGCTCTTCTATCATTGTGAAGCAGAATTCACCAAGCGTTGGATTGTTCACTCACTAATAGGGAACGTGAGCTGGGTTTAGACCGTCGTGAGACAGGTGAGTTTTACCATACTGATGATGTGTTGTTGATAGTAATCCTGTGTCTCCGCTCCCCTCACGCGTTTGGCGCTATATTGAGCCGTGTCTACCCCCACGCTTCACTATCAACACATTCCATTGAAAATCTATGAAAGAGAAGAGAAATGCAGTCTGAGAAAAGTGTAGAATGTGTGTGATGAGCCCTAAAACATGTAGAACAATTACAAAATACAAAGTTGTCCTACCTCGTGGACCTCTCCCACCGCGGGCCACCTCTGGAACCTAACCCCGTGTGTGTTGATAAAGTGTATTTACGTTTTGGGGCGTGCATCTGAGCGCGCATTAATTGAATTTTTGAGATTTTGCGTTTCGTAACTTAAATTTTCTTTTTTATCTAGAGACCAAAATTTGACGTGAAGGCGTTTCGTAACTTGGATTTTTCGTATGTAGGGTCTTTCGTAAGGTGAGGTACCACTGTATACCTTAAAGCTCCTATATTACACAAAATTGATTCCTGTGAGCTTTAAGCCATGTTAGAACATTGTTACCAAATAAAAAAAACATACCTGGAGTTGTGTTTTGTTTCACTCACACATGTTTGAGTTATCCTTTGTTATTAGTCTGTCTACATCTCCAAAGCTCAAAATGCTCTTTTCCATCTTGTGATGTCATGCAGCGGTAGTTTTCAAATTAACAGCTACCTTTTACCTTTCTTTCAACAGAGATTGTCAATTCCAGGGCTGAAATTATCCAATTGATTCTAGTGAAGGATTATTCAGTTTAAAAACACAGTGGAGTGCTTCCTGTATTACTTTATGACACCACAATGTGGAACAGAGTCACAAACACTCCATGTATGTTTCTGATGAGGAAACAACATTAAAACATAGATCAGAATATAGCGTAATATGGGCCCTTTAAATCTTGTTGGTAAGGCAGACATCATATTTATTTACTTCAATTTTTGTAAAGCTGTGTCAATCTGATAGTACAATGTCAGGATAAATGGGAATGGTGTCACAGTGTAACATCTGGTAAGAGTAATAGTAGTAGTAGTTGCTTCTTTGGCAAAAAAAAAAAGGAGACAGCCAAAACAGTCCAAACATTATGACAAGGTTGCGTGCATCCAGTAATTCTTAGAGCATGGCTGATTTCCTGTCTTTTCTTGAAGAACCTGAACTGCACCACACCTCACCATCAGCCCATTTGTCAAACATCTGGGTCATGCATCTGGATCTGGATGTATTGGGGAATGGGTGTGCAGATAGTTTTGAGTGTGTCCAGCTCTATGTTAAGAATCTAAAGCACACAATAAAAACACATGGCCCGGTCAGAAAGGCTGATCCAGTCTGCGGAGAACAAAAGGCGATTTTGGATTCCCCTTTGACCTTCCTCTTTGTTGCTGATGTCCTGTCTGACCTCTGAGGAGACTATCAAAACACACGTCTGTCTAGACTGGTACATTTCTTGTGTATGCCTTTATTACAGACTGAGGGCAAATGCCTTTACAAAACCATATGCTCTGACTTTACTGTACCCATGTAGAAGAACATGAAAACTTTTTTTTTTTTTTCAGTTTTTCTTTCTTTTTTAAGCCAAATGAGCCTCCACACATGCATATTTTCTTGGTAATGTGGAAACAAATGCAAAAAGATGTATCCCACTTTTCATGCAACTATATCCTATCCGTTTACAGTACTACCCCATGCCAATGTGCTTAGTAAAATAAAACTTCACAAAAGCGATTATTAATACTAACTCCAAGTAGCACAAACCATTATTGGCAGTATGATAATGTAATAATCTCTCTTTGCTTGTAAATAGGTCAGCAGGCCCACCTTAATATGACATGTCGCTTCCTACCTCTTTCCAAAGCATTGTTTTTGTTAAAGTACACAACAGTGACACAGCCTTGAACTGTTTTGTGTCCAAACTTTCCCCTGCCCAGTGGCATTCTGTATGGCTGCAATCAATTTTTAGTATCAAGATAATGTTTTCATATCTGAACCTAACACTATAGTCTGTAAGACT
This sequence comes from Paratrypauchen microcephalus, assembly GCA_036785185.1. NCBI lineage: Eukaryota > Metazoa > Chordata > Actinopteri > Gobiiformes > Gobiidae > Paratrypauchen > Paratrypauchen microcephalus. Next base: position 3,008,482 of record JAVJIX010000052.1, on the reverse strand, counting down.
CATGAACACAAACAATTGGGACAATCTTTATTCAATGTTGTTGTTCTGCGTAAAATTCAAAGGGCCCTTGAAAGTCACTAGTGCAGCCAAACTCTTTCACGTATGTGTCCTCTTTGCTTAAAAAAGGTTGACTCAGCAACAAGAGAGCAATTCTTAAAGAAGCAGTCTCCATTTTAGGCATGAATTTGTTGGCTGAGAAAGGAGTGTGACATGGTAAAACATCCATGAATAAGGCAGATTCAAATCAAGTCCAGCAGTATTATTAATATTATATATTATATAATATATATAATAATTTTATATTAAAATTTTATCTGTTGTCCATCTGCCTTTCCAAACAGTTTCCAATAGTATTTTCAATAAGGACTAATTATATCCCTTTATCTGTTGTAACACATGGTTTGAATGCCACAGTGAAGAAAATAATCAAGTTTGTTAGCAGAAGGTTGGAAGGTTTGAATCCAGCTCTGATCAGTGCATACTTTCCTTGTGTCCTTGGGCAAGACAGTTCTTCCCTCTTGTTTGAATGTGGATGAAAGACTAAGTGGCCTTAGAGCAAGTTGATTCAGATGGATAGCCACAGTGCTGCATTGGCAGTAGTAGCAGCTTACCAAGGAGTGCAGAGAGTGAATGAAAAATATGATCTAAAGCGCTTTGGGTATCATGAAATGAGCTGAAAAAAAAAGCCAGGTTATAATTACTCTGGATGTTTTAGTGTTACAAAAGAGGGCATTACTCATATATTAGTGTTAAGATTAAACTTCTGGCATTGCCCCAGACACTTCACTCATCTATTTAATGAGCTCCACAAACTCCTGCGGCAGTGAACACAGAGAGAGGCACGTACCCGGCATGAAGCTGCAGGGTGGAGGCTGTAGACGGTGGGCTCACTGTGGTACCACTGACTTAGATACACAAAGAGATCTGAAACAAAAGCAGACTGAATTACCTCAGATGCAAAGCGAAAAATATTCAAATACAGTACAGTTTCTTGGTGCTCAAAATACTAAACTTTCATTCATTCACACGCATGTGATGGTAAAATCATGGAAACTCATCTGAGACATATAGGAACAGTTGCCATACCATGATTTTTGTTTGATTTAAACATCTTACATAATGACTAACATTCTGAATTAAACTGATAACATTACAGTTACTGACTCACTGCCCACTGTCTGAGTTTTGGTCAGTGGTACCTCGCTGGAAGATGACCCCATGCTGACCCTAGTGACTAAGGTAATACCTTAAAATCAGAAACTCGTGCTAATCACTTTGCACTATGTAGTGTATCATAGCAATATTGAGACATGTGAATTTCAGTCCTGTGCTTTTTCCCCTTCAGATGAACATATTGAATCAGTCTTCAAAGCGGAGGCCTGGCTCCAGCTGGGTGGCTGTTAGCTCCTGGTTTCCGGTGCTGCTCTGTGCCGCAGTGCACTCCGTCAGAGCTGAGGACACCCCAGGGAGGGACCAAAGGCTCCACCTCACCCACACCACTGCTTCCTGCCCATATCGGACAGGCATGATCTGGAGTGCCATTGTCCTGTGTGTTATCTGATGGCCCCACTCCACATGCACACAAAGTCCACAGCAATATTACACAAAATATTAAACTTTGTGTAGACCGTAGAAGAAATGACAGACTGGGAGGGCATTCATTCACACAGCTTGATCTTCTAAACTTGCAACACACTAGAGGAAAAATAACTAGATAAAGCATTATATAATCATTACACTATAATTAAGAAACTACCTCTTGTTATCTAAATGTGCCTCTAATGATGAGAGATATTTCCTGTGAATGTTCTCACTTGAGCATCTCCATTCACCAACATACTCTTACTGCACTTTGCCCATGAGGATAATTACTGTGGATTTAAAGGCAGCCTTTTTGTTCTCATATTTACAATGACAGATGCTTTGCATGAATAAAATATGAGGGGGGTTGATGGATTAGTCTGATAAAGCTAACCAAGTTGACATACTCTGTCCAGAATGATACATAGTAAAAAATAAAATTAAGGTTACTTTTTTGTTAAAATTTTGGTGTAATTGGACATTTGAAAACAGATATGGGTGCAGTAACATGTACAGTTTATTACTACTTTACTGTTTCAATCATTGTGGGACAAGAACAAAAAAGTTTTTGGTTAGCTCAGCTCAAAATGACAAATTATTTCTGCATATTAAAGTGTGTTATAAATATTATTGTTTTATAAAGTTTATTTCTTAAAACATACTATTTTCCTAGCTACAGTCTAATGGATTATTATAGTACATACTGCATTTTTTTTCTGAAATCAGCATCTCTACATGTATTACAGCCATTCCATTCCAGCGTCTGTTAAATTCCAACACAAACACAAAGCTGAGCTACTTCAGTTCTTGCACCAGGAGTAGAATAAAGTCACCCAAGAACAATGTGAAAGACTTGTGGAGGGCATGCCAAGACACATGAAAGCTGTGATTAAAAATAAGGGTTATTGCACCAAATATTGATTTCTGAACTCTTCTTAAGTGTAAACATTAGTATTATGTTGTTTTAAAATGAATTTGATCTTGTTTCTTTGCATTGTTTGAGGTCTGAAAACATGTATGTTTTTTGTTATTTTGACCATTTGTCATTTTCTGCAGATAAATGCTCTAAACGATAATATTTTTATTTGGAATTTGGGGGAAATGTTGTCAGTAGTTTATAGACTCAAACAAAAATGTTCCTTTTGCCCAAACATATACGTATAAGTAGTCAAATCAGAAAAACTGATAATTTTGCAGTGGTTTCTTATTTTTTTTCCAGAGCTGTATTTCTACTATATGGCCCAGCTAGGCCTACCTAGATGTATAACACAGAGAGCAGTGTCCTCTTGTGGATTGACAGGGTATAGTCCCCACACACATGCAAAGGCCGAAGTGGATTCCCATAGAGACACTATTGTGTGGTGTGAATCAAAGGGAGATCTGTAGCGAGGCCGTCTTTGGTGATCAGCGGTATCAGTAGCACATGAGTGAAGATGGACTGTGCAGGTGCCTAAAAAATGGGCTCCAGTTTCACTCATGCAGGATTTAGGATTTATGTGGGTAAACGTGAACAACTAATCATTTGACCAAAGCAAGGGAATTTTGTTGTCTTTTGATTTTTTTGTCCTTGCTCACTGCTCATTTTGACAAGGCTGTTAACTTAAAAACTACCACTACCATGATATCACAAAGTGGAACAGAGTTTTTGAGCTTTTGAGATGTAGTCAGACTAATCATGCAGCATTACTCAAATGTGTAAATGAAACAAAACGTCAAGGTATGTTTTTTGTTTTGTTTTGTTTTGTTTTTTTTATGCGATCACAACAGTCTAACATGGCTCAAAGCTCACAAGAGTAAATTTCGCCTAATATACTACCTTTAATGAATATGTTTTGGTTGCCATATTAGTGGATTATTTCATTTAAACACTAACAAAAATCCCCATTAAGTCTAAGTCTCTTAAGAGATTGAGTACACTAGATTAACAAGACAAAACTGAACCACCACACAAAGTAATCGCAGCGTATGATAAAATGCACACCCGCAAAATAACCAAAGAAATCAATTCATTCATCTAGATCATCCCTACTTTCTCCTCTTCTTTTTTGAAGATCAAGCAATGGCAAAAAGTTGAACAATTCTCACTCTTTGATCTGCGCACTAGTGAGACTTCATTTCCATTTTTGATTTTTTTCCCCCCTTTCCTTTCTGTAAGAGTGCCAGCATCAAGATTTACCTTGGTGTGCAAATGTGCTGGAATAGGTTAAAAGGAAATCTCGCTGCTCTCTCAAAGCACAAGTGCAGATGTTATGAAGTTAATTAAAAATTTAGCAATTCGTATCTCCCGTCCCAATTTAGGCTGCATCAAACTGAAAGAAAACAGACAGAAAACGACTTATAAGGGAAGTCCACACATTCTTTTTTTTTTTACACATATGGGTATGACAGTGTAAGTTGTACTCCTGTAATGTTAAATCTAGCATCAGTACCACCTTTTCCCATTCTCTACAAGTTTAGAACATCTTTTTTCAATGTAGAATTTGTAAGATGATTCTCTGCTTTTAAATCAATAAACTCAACTGAATGAACATTGGTGGACTTAGATATTACGCATTTTCCAACTTCATTTCGTTACAAGCTCCCTGATTGAGCAGACAACAGTCATAAAGACTCTCCCCATCCACCAATCTGCCCAACAAATAAGCAAGCTTTATAAATGTTTACTGAAATTGCATCAGTATGTTGACATGGGCCTTGCATCTTCTCCCAACTCTTAGATCTCCTCCCAAATAATAGCACCATCCGTGGAAAAGGTGTCAAGTCTCTCGATGCCCCCACCCCTGTGCGCTTACCAGGAGGAGAGAGCAGTGAGAGGGTGGGCTGCACAGGTGTAGCTGCAGCTGCGTATCCACACACAGGCGATAGCGTTAGCCCTGTGTGCTTCCTTCTACCCCACTGGGACCCCCTCCACCCCACTCTTGCCTCCGCTGAGTGATATTACAAGCGGCAGGCGCGCTCCTCTGATCTACGCGCACTGGGCTCCCATCACGGTCCTGGGTGAATAGCGCTTGACTTGTTCAATTTGTTTAGAAGCAACGTTCACCGCTTTGAAGCCACACGTTTTAGCATAAATCATAACCTGTCTCCTCGTGCACAACAGCTTTGAAATGCAACATCTGCTTTTGAATCCCCTGCTTTACAATTAGTTAGGCAACATCAATAGATTGACTTGAGCAATTTTTCTTGATGATGAACTCCTTTGTACACGTCTGGGGACATTAGGGCAGACCCCACTGGATTTCATAAAGGCCAAGGTCTGAAAAGTGGTCAGTCTCCACCAATGGGACGTCCTTTCAGTTCCTCTCTCCAATCAAGCGTGTGTTAATTGAGGTTACCCTGTGTGCGCTAACCTACTTAGGAAGTGTCATGGTTGTGGGGCATGTTAGCGCAGCCATGTTGTTTACTCTTTCATCACACACTTCAGGTTGGATGTTTGTTGGTTTGTTTTGCAAAGCAGAGCCTTCTGTTGAGCAGTGGGAAAATTGCGGAATCCAGGTCCCGCAGAGGAGCCCACCGCTGTCACGAAGAAGGCTGACTTGTCACTATGTGTTTGTCTGAATGACAGTGATGCTCAGGTCGGAGTCTCCTGAGCAACAAAGCAGACCCAAACCAGGTGTGTAAGTGTCTGTGGTAGGAAGTGTGTTCAAGTGAAAGTTTAAATAGCACAGATCACAAGTTAATACAAATTCAAATAGGAGAATGCAAGAAACCTATGGCAAAGTTTACAGTCTCAGAAACTTATCTGAACAGCTCATCAGGTGCATTAAGAATTCCTTTTGCACTTTTCCTGAAGTGCAAAATAACAATCCCAAATATTTTATTTTCAAAGGCACATATTTGATCAGTAGTCATCAATTAAAATGACTGTGGTGCACATTATACCAGCAGAGTTAGATGAAAGAGGCGGCATGTCATTCTGGCCCCACCCCCTCCTCCTCAGAACTCAGTAGCAGTATGAACACACACACACACCTACACACACACACACACACACACACACACACGCTGATGGGCGGCAGTGACAGGGTGACACTTCCCCTCACATTACGCTCTCTCATTTGACTGAGGGCCTAAAGTCATGTGGCACCAGAAGTACTCATCTACAGGAGAACTGCTCAGCTCATGTACTCTTGTATATTATATATCAGTGCTTTGAACACTAGTGCACCCTATCTATGGGTTTTGGTTCCCTGTTATAAGTGCAATTTTTAAAGCTTTTGGCCATATTTTCAATACCAATATTTTATTTTAATTGTTATTTACTACATCAACAATCCCAATTTTTCATCACTCTAACCTATGGATAAAGTACTACTATCATAATGTCCTAATTGCTTAAACAGCGTTGATAACATTATACAATGAACAGTAAATAAAAAACAAATTTGCCACTTTACCTATGAGTTTAAACTAGGCATCCTCTCCTTATACTGGGTTGTGTAATTCCTTTGCAAGTAACTTTAACCATCTTGAACCAGAGCCATTAAAAGAGAACAAAAATTTGAATAAATATACAATTGAAAATCAAACTAATGGAAAAAATGCATCTACACAAATAATTATTGTTTAAACGTAAACACTTTTTTTTTTTTTTTAATTAAACAGTTTTTTTTGGCAGTGTAGAAACATTTTTAGATATTGATATAATTAATTGTATGAAGGTGTAATTGTATGAAGGTGTAATTGATATTATTACAGAGACCACTGCAAAATTATCAGTTTTTCTGATTTTACCACTTACAGGTGTGTGTTTGGGCAAAAGGAATATTTTTGTTTGAGTCTATAAACTACTGACATTTCCCGCAAATTCCAAATAAAATATTATCGTTTAGAGCATTTATTTGCAGAAAATGACAAATGGTCAAAATAACAAAAAAGATTCATGTTTTCAGACCTCAAACAATGCAAAGAAACAAGATCAAATTCATTTTAAAACAACATAATACTAATGTTTACACTTAAGAAGAGTTCAGAAATCAATATTTGGTGCAATAACCCTTGTTTTTAATCACAGCTTTCATGTGTCTTGGCATGCCCTCCACAAGTCTTTCATGTTGTTCTTGGGTTACTTTATTCCACTCCTGGTGCAAGAACTGAAGTAGCTCAGCTTTGTGTTTGTGTTGGAATTCAATAGATGCTGGAATGGAATGGCTGTAATACATGTAGAGATGCTGATTTCAGAAAAAAATAATAATAAATAAATAATAATAAATAATAATAAATAATAATAATAATAATAATAATATAATAATAATAATAATATAATAATAATAATAATAATAATAATAATAATAATAATAAATAATAATAAATAATAAAAATAATAATCAGAAAAAAATACAGTGGTATCTTATTTTTTTTCAGAGCTGTATATTTCTGCCTGTGGATGCTACTGCATGGTGCCCCCCTGATCACATGCAGTGTTAGATCAGAGGCATATATTCATGTGAAAGGTGTATCCCACTCCACTCTGTACAAGACTCTAATAGCAGCCTGCATTGGTCCCATACACCACAATATCCCTGTTCTGGTAATATTACTGTCAAGTGTCCTCACTAATTATTTACCTTTGTTCACAGCGGTGTTAACGCATGTGAAGACGCTCTGTGATTGATCATACCATTGTTTATTTTTTCTTTGTCTTCCCTTTTTATAATTTATTCTATGTGGCACTATGCAGACAGATAGACTATTGTAGGGAATTCATCTTTTTAGGGAATTCACACAGCGAATCCTATAAATAAACAATCCCAATAAATTAGTTATCATTAATTTTAAATGTGCTGGGGAAATGAATTAAAATAAATGTCAGTGTGTGCAAAAAAATGTGCATGAGCCTACTTTTAGCATGAACAACTCGCCATCTAAAAATGCTCTCTGTTTATAAGGCTTAGTGTAGTCTTTGTCAGTGTAGGCCTGTCACGATAATTACTACATGAACTTATTGTTCAATATAATATGTCAGATGGAACAATTATTTTTTGGGGTCAATATTTATCATGGCCACTTTTTAATTGCACTAGTAGGAAATTGTTGGTTATTTTATATAAGACTTGAGCTGTAAATGGTCACTTCTATGACCTTCTATTAGAGATGCAAATGAACTGTTTCATTCAGCTATTCATTTATTATTATGTTTTTAACAATATTGTAGATTTAGAACATTTGTGGTTATTGTGCTCTTGGATTATTGTGTCACCATTAGTGAAATAAAGGCAAGATCGGTAAGATAAATGCTGCAAAAAACTACATATTGCAGCAATACAGATTTAGATGTTAATCTGGCACTTTTAATGAAATTATCTCTTGATTGACTTCCCATCTTTCATTATAACATTGCTACAAGTGGCGTCTTCTTTTCCAGATCAAACCCCATATTTTATAAACCACAACCTTCAAAGAGTGTCATATCCTATCCAGATGATGAAATGATTCTGAAGTAGCATGAAAGTGACATTTGGCAGATGGACTGTATTTCTCTTTATCACTTCACACTTCCTGTACTAGGCTGCTTTGATAAAACATGAAACATCTCCTCTGCTCCTCACTCTATGACAAGTACTTTAGCATAGCTGGTGTTATTGAGTGCATATATATTCTCATACTTTGCCTCAAAGTGTTGAATATGGCTTGAACTTTAAAAAAATAAATAAATAAAGTGGTGTTACACCACAAAAGTAGATATTATTTTAACAAGCACAAAGTATCAGAAAATACATGTATTGCAGTCAGCAGGCTACTGTGATTGCAATCCCAAGTCTTATTCTCCAACAATAAATATGCATATTCTCAAACTGTAAAATCTTCTAGTTGAGGGTTATAGGTCCCCCACCTGCCTTAACTGTGAACTGGACTCTGCATTTATGCAACAAACTCATCTGCACCTTATACTGCTGTATCTACCTCTGCCTTTATGTCATGTTGTAGTATATAAATAAAATTGATTGATTGATTGATTGATATACTATATGACAAAAGGAGAAATTCAATTTGTCAACTGGACAAAAATGTATTTAGTCGAATACATTTCGCAGTTCATCCAAGCTGCTTCTTCACATATACTATTTTTAAATTCCAGTATTTGCATTTTATGAATTGCACTGATACTGTTTTGCAACATGCTACCCTTTAAATGCTCTAAATGTAATTTTGTTGTTACTTGGGACAATGACAATAAATCATTGAATTCTTGAATGCTTCTTTCTGTCTCACCAACCACCACAATATCATTATCCCTCAATTTTCCTAGCATAATTAAATACTAAAATGATTTGTCTAATAAAAGACTTTAGTCCATTTGTTTGTAGAACTTTCAGAGTTCTCAAAGTTCCAATAAAGCTCAGGATTTCTTCCATGTGCCTCTCCCTCCATCTTGTCTCCCCATCTCTCTCTCTCTCTCTCTCTCTCTCTCTCTCTCTCTCTCTCTCTCTCTTTCCTCTCTGTCTCTGGGAGGATGGTGCATGTCAAGTGATTGTTGAATTGAAATATTGATGTGGAGTATCAAAGCATGGCGTAGCACTCCTGTGTTTCCAGAACTAACCACGAAGCGCTTTGATCACACACTCCTGTGATCTGACTTCTGAAGTTGTTAAGAGTGCTGGAAAACAAAATGCAAACAAACTTCAAGTGCTCTTGATATTGATAAAAGTTTTCTCTGACAAGTCGAGATGCATGCCGTCTGCCTGCATTTGCCCAAGACTGGAGATTTTGGGGTTTTGTACATGCTAATGGACATGAGATCAGGGAATAATTACACTTCTTCACTGCTCTCACACCTAAAATCTACTACAGGGGCGGGATCTGCTTAAACCCTGCTGTGAGGCTGGCGAACAGAGGAAGACACAAAAGATCAACTCATTGTAATCTGTGACGTTTTTTTATGAATGGAACATATTCACTGTGAGTTGACTGAATGCCCAAAAGTTGCAACAATATATTTAATATGAAGAAAAATAAAATATGTTTTAGCTAGCAGACTTCTGATCAAATCAAAGTAATCAGATCAATTTAAGTATGTACATACAGCTAATCATACTCATTTAAGTGTATGAAAAATAATCTAAACTCTATGACCTGAATGTATGTAAAATCTAAAAGGATAACATTAATCTGTACAGGTTTTCAGATCTTATTCACACTTGGAGACCGCTTCAGATGTAATTAGAACACATCTGTACTTCTTCCCTGATGTATTAATTATATCACAGTATCGTTTCAAATATTTACTTGAAAAGTCTGTTACTTTTGTACACATATGATTTGCACAGATTAGGGTTGTAGTCAATGAAAGAAATTTGTGGTGCTGATGCGATGATGATTGATTAGTTGCTGTACAGGGTGTGTGGCAAAAGCTCAAGATGAATCTCTAACTGACCCAAACTTCACTTACAAGACTACATCTGCACAGGGGTTCAAGCTAAATATTTATACAGAGAAGCAGGGAACAGGCAGATTAATCAATTAAAAGACCAAGGACCTACAGCCCTTGTGCAGTATGAGCAAAGTTTGCCAAAAGTATTGAAAATACTCACATACTAATCAATACTAAAGCCAGTATCAAAACTAGATTAAGATTCACCTTTACTGAATAGTTTTAGAATTATCTTGAGCTTTATCAGAACTAGTATACAACCACATGGTAACATATACATAAGTAATTACTCTTATTTAGTGTTGAAATTGACATTCTAAAAATGTATCTAAAAAAGTGTTTTTATTAGTGTGTGGTATCAAAGACAGCATAGAGTACTGAGACTATTCCTGCATATCACGAGTTTGAAAATTTAGTATCATGAAAACACTATGAATGAGTCAGTATGAGTGGCACACAGTGGGAGACAGGAAAGAGACTGTGAATGAGCTGCAGAAGAGAGGCCCAGTAAAGTCCAGCTGGTATTGTTGCTCTTTAGCCCAGTACAGTGTGTGTTATGGTAATGTGGGCCCATATTGTCCTGTTAGTTAAGTGTTAGCAGCAGCAGGCTCCTCCATGCTGTCTGTCTCATCCATTAGGCCTCATTTGTCACACGTGGGTCGTAGAGTGAGTGCGCCGCTGTAAAATTGGCTTTTTGACATAGCTACCAGTACAAAGGCTCTATGCCTGGTCCTTTCTCTACAGATGGTCAAGACAGCTGGGACAATTTAGTGATGTGTATGGGCCTTTAAACTGCCTCCGAGGCATGATAAAAACAGCTTGACTTGAGCCTCTCGCATATGCTCTGATGAGAGTGCTCAGCTTTGGAGATTCACATGATGGCTGCACTAATGTTACCATTTCTGATGGTCTAAAAATCATCATTGAGATAATCCTCGAAGTAGACATATTTATTTATGGCAATATGACCCACCCCTATGTATTAGTATTATTATTAGTATATGGTAAAAATGTGTAAGCCTCACATTGAGAGAGCACAAGCCCTCAGTAAAAAAAAATCCGGTATAATATAATAATATCTGTGTGTGTGTGTGTGTGTGTGTGTGTGTGTTTGTGTGTGTGTGTGTGTGCATGTTTGTGTGTGTGTGTGTTTGTGTGTGTGTGTGTGTGTGTGTGTGTGTGTGTATGTGCCTGTGTGTGTGTATGTGTGAATGTGTGCGTGTGACGGCAAAAAAGGTGATTAGCCGCCATCTCAACAGCTGTTTAATGAACACAGGGACCTCTTTCTCTGGAAATGAGTTTTCCCTTGAAAACTGGAGAAGCCGTATCCAGGTCTATTTAAATGAGCTAACATGGGGAAGGTAAGCAGCACCACATGAGCATTGTTTTCACAGTTCAAAGTGAGGAGAGAGTACTTTGCACTTCAAAGCCACTCATCTGGGAGGCAGTGAGGGGGAGGGGCGGGGGAGAGAGGGGACAGGAAATAAGAATCAGGGTAATTAACAACTTCTGCTCCATAATAAACCAAAGACACGCTGCACCTCTACCTCTGCATCACAGGACGGTCCATGTCTTCTGGCCTTCTGAGAGGGAGCATCCTTCAGCCCAAATCCTCATCTCTTCCTCTTGGCTGCTTTGCTCTGTGGGTTACATCATATTTACTCCTATTTGCATGAGGCCTTGAATCATTTAGAAATCAATGCAGTTTTATTTGGAGCTCAGTCGGCAAGCTTTGCTCACATAAATTGTTTGTTTTGCACCAAAAGCCAGAGGCGTTACAAAGCATTTACACTGCACTGATTATTACAACAACTGAAGATCACATTCCCAGAATAGGAATCTTGTGTTCTATTTATTCACAAACTAAAGAGGATAACTTACATAGCAATATTGCATAAAATTAATTTTAATGAATGATTACAGAATCTTTCCGAAAGGTTAGGTCTAATATATCTTGTTGAGACACTGACTGTTGAAAGATATTAAATATTTTCATTCTTTTATTTCCAAAAAAGAGTATAGATTAACTACAGCAAGGGTTATCAACAATTTTGGATTAACTATATGCTATTTTATGTTTTCAATTTTCCCACAGTAGCCTCTCTGGAACAATGGCTGTCAGTAGGTTTAACTCCTACTCTCCCTTACGATCATGTGTTAAAATAAATTATATGACTTTTATTAATGAAGGCCCAGTTGAAGTTGTCTCTGGTTTGACCTCTGTTTATTTAAGGATCACAGTCTGAGAAACATGCAGTGGCCTTTAAAGACAGGAACCAGGCATTAACATGAGAAACCCAGATTTAAACCTTTAACATTGTAATGGTGAGCAGACTTACAGAATGAGATTAAGCTCCCCATCTGCATTAAAGCAACACAACTAAAGTGGCCTCCACTTGAACCCTGACATGTGAGTGTCACACAGTGCGGGCCTCTGTGACTTATCGCCTACTGGTGAGAAGGCCTGCTTTGATTGAGTTTTATCAATTAGCTTTGTGAGGGAGAGATGCGGGGGGCAGCCTGCCACAGAGTTAAGAGAAGAAAGTACATTAAATACTCTTTAGTCTGATGCTCCGGCTCTGTTTTAAGTGTAAATAGCTGGTTGATAAGCAAAACTTTACCCTACTTACACCATATTTAACCCAACCTGTACCTTGTATTTTATTACATATTTTTTATTATATTGTTTACTTCTTCCCCTGCACTTTTTGCAACACTTTTTTACTATGTACTATTATTGCATGCTATTAGTACTTCTCGACTATCTTAGCGAGTCAACTGGTTCTTCTGATCCTAAGCATTTCATTGCATTGTTGACCTTGTGTTGATCCTGCATATGACAAATAAACAAGCTTGAATCTTGAAAACATCTTTCAGAATTTATACCCTGGTCATAGTATTCAAAGGAACAACTCACACCTCATATAGTACTATAACAGAACAAGTCCTTAAGAGTATTGTTATAACAATGACAAGGAAATAGAGCTAACATTAAATTAATTATTTTAGATTTAGTAAAAATGTCTACTTTTATCCCTTGGGGAAAATTCATTCTCTGAAAAAAATAGTTCCTCTTACTGTAGCATAATAAAAATCAGTGTAGCCTATTCATAGTAAGATTTCCACAATTAGCAAGGAAGAAAATAGCAATCCCTGAGATTAAGTAATTTCACTGAGCTGGCTAAACATTTTACTATTTTACCATGTTAGCATTTTGTTGGTGTACGTTTTCTGCTGAGGTTTAATATTACACCTTTGAAATGATCTTAAGTCCTAACAAAGGAGACACAATGAATTAATATCATGACATAGATGCTTCTTAAAACATCTTCGGTGTTTAGATCTGAACAATCAGAGGCGGGGCCCCTTCTGGAGGTCAGCATTTGGTTGAAATTGAGTAAAATTATGAGTAGCCCTCCCCTTCACCTTAGCCCCCTCCCCGTGCCCTCACATCTCCTTCTATTGACTGGCTCCGTGCATCAGTGAGACCCCGCAGAGAGCTGCCTTTGCCCTCTATAAAGAGACGCAGCCACAGCGCCTCGGAGATGAACGCACGGATTACGGACGGCGCACACATCTGCGCGCAGCAGCAGCCTGGACACATCCCATTTAACTAGTGGACTCGATAACATTCACTGCAGCGGATATAGAGAGGTTTACCTAGTTCCAGCTCCGGACGAGTGTGAAGAGTTTGCGCTTGTTTTCATAGTTGAAGACTTTTTAGGGCCATTGGCTCTCGGCGCGGTTTGACTCGCAGGTGTCTGGAGAAGGCGCAGGGCACAGATGGCTGCTCTGACTATTCAAAGAACCGACAACTTTTTGCACACATTTTTACAGGTTAGTTGCCAAGACTTCTACTTTCTGCTGTGTTTAATACGTTTTTGTATAATCTTGAAATCGAAGAATGTAGGCCCACATTATAAAATTATATTTATTTTGTAATACAATATAATTATTTTGTATTTGGTTATTGTGAAAAAGTAAAATGGTGAGTAAGTTGAGATCAATTCAAAAGCATTTATCAAAGATATAAAAATATAGGTAAAAACGAAAAATATTCTATTTTTGTTTGTTTAAAATCTAATTCTGAGTGCCTCCATGCTTTTATAGGACAGGACGCCCAGCTCCTCCCCTGAAGGAGCACCCAACACCCTGTCATTCCTGGCCACCACGTGCAGCCAGGCTTGGCAGGTGGGGGGCACCATGGGTTCAGAGGGGTCTCAGTTTCCATATGAGGGCACGGTCAGCTCCGCCTCAGGGATGTTCCAGCTCTGGAGCAACGACATGACTCCCGCTTCAGCCCTCGGGACACACTTCACTGTTCCTAAGGTGCAGTTCCCCGGACACATGCAGACCAGCCTGGCTCATCACCACCACCCACACCACCATCACCATGAACTGCCTCTTACGCCTCCAGCAGAGCCATCATCCTATTCCTTTGAGCTGTCCCCAGTCAAGAGCAATGCCTCCTACTATTCTCAGCACAATACTGTGTCCCAGAACTTCTCCAGCTTCCTGCAGAACTCCTCTGGTCGCCATCACCTGCCTGGGGGACATGTAGAGGAGGGTCAGCAGTGGTGGAGTCTGCCCCAAACAAACGCCTCAGCCCCCAACCACCCCTTCACCCTGAGCAGGCAGTTGGTCCTGGGACACCAGCCTCAGATCGCAGCTTTGCTACAGGGCACGTCCAAAGGTTTACTGAGCTCCACTCGGCGCTGCCGGAGGTGTAAATGCCCAAACTGCCAAACTAACAGCGGGGGCATGGAGTTTGGGAAGAAGAGACTGCACATCTGTCACATCCCTGAGTGTGGTAAAGTGTACAAGAAGACGTCCCATTTAAAGGCACACCTGCGCTGGCATGCTGGGGAGAGACCCTTCATCTGTAACTGGCTCTTCTGCGGGAAGAGCTTCACTCGCTCAGACGAGCTGCAGAGGCACCTGCGCACACACACCGGGGAGAAGCGCTTCGGTTGCCAACAGTGCGGCAAGAGGTTCATGAGGAGCGACCACCTCTCCAAACATGTGAAGACCCACCAGAGCAGGAAGAGCCGCTCTGGAACCTCGTCTCAGAGCACAGACTCACTCATAAGCAACATCAAAAGAGAGTGAAACTATTTATTTAAGACTATGACCCAGAGTTACTGCCATCTGTTTGCACTAAACTTTTAACAAATCACTTTGACGGCACAATATCAGAGACTGCTCACACAGTGTGTACTGGACATTTTAACACACTGGAACCTGATCTTTGCCTTTCAGATTTGTTTCCAAAATACTGAAAATGTTTAAACAATTAACACTGTAAATATATGATCCTTGTGAAGGATGTGGCAGCTGTTTAAATTTTTGTTTATGTATAAAGTTGAGAATAAATATATGCCTTAGTGTGGCTAAAAGTTGCTGCATTAGAATATTTTCTTCATTGACTAAAGAAGACATGGGGCTGCTCTTTCAGATTTTATTTTGCCTAAAAAGACCCAGTGTCTTTGAAGATAGAGATTTATTTGAGATTTAAGTCTTTGATGTACAGAAGTCTGAGCCATTCAGCAGCAATGTGAAGCACCATTTGTCCAATTGTAGGATTCTTTCTGTAAATTATGTACAAATGTCTTTAACAATTTAAATGGACAGCATGTACATTTTAATAAACATTATACATGTCCACGCATTGTCTTAAGTATTGATCTCTTCCTGAGGTGCTAGCAGATGAATGGAAAGTACATAGACTTAAGGGCACTCAATGGTTTTAACTATTTACAACTCTTTGACCAAACGTGTGAAGACCTCCTGCAGCTTTTAAAGATCTAACATTTTATTTAAAAGGTAATATGAGTGCATTCAGAGGAGGTGTGGAGGAAGCCCTAACACTGTAGGTTGTTCAAAGATGTTCACACTTCTCTGTCAATACTAAAGCCATTTACTAGACCTTCTGCAATCAAGTTCACAGTCATGGGGCTTTAATGACTGTTTTCTTTCCTCCAATAGAGAGGATTGAATCAACAGATGGAACAGAGGCCACAGTGGAGAGCTCCTCTGTGAATGGGACCCCTGTTGTTGGGACCCCCTCAGTGGTGACAGGAACTCCCTTTGATTTTGCATCCTTGTGAAAGTTAATACCCCCTGCCCCTGCACCCCTCCATATTTCACAGGCCCGTTACGATCAGCCGCAGCTTTACTGCCCAGAAAGAGCCTTTATTCAAGGGCCAGCCAACCAGACGTCTGCTCATCCTCCAGCCTATCTCCACTATTTGAGCTTCTCTATATGGTTGGTCAAGCAAGTTTGATGTCTTTGTCCCAACTTTCAGTTAGGTACATTTATTATTTATAAATATATATATATATATAAAAACACAAACTTTTTGATATCCAAAAAAGTCACTTTTTTATTTGATATGCTACAACAGTTTCTAGTCAATCAAAAATGGCATCAACTAAAACTGTCTGCAGATTTTCATTATTGGTTTTCCATTGCGTTACATGCCTGCCTGATTTTATGGTGAGTGCTTTCAAAAATACTTTTAGTGAAATATTCTTTGGGTTTTTGATGGAGCTGTATGAGACACTTCATTGGAAGTCAGAGTATTGTGGGGACCTCTACTGGCCTAAGGTGTAATTGAGTTCTATCCATCTCAGTTATTGATAACAGGGGAAGTTCAATTTGTCAACTGGACAAAGTTTGTTTGGTTGTTTGGTTTGGTTGTCCAGTTGACAAATTGAACTTCCCCTGTTATCATGGATTCTACCTGGACGACTGAGGGACTTTTCACGCATCTCAGTTATTGGAACAATTATACTTTCATACTTTGAAACTGTTCTTTTCTCTAGAAACTGAAATCTTTCATTGACACGTAAAAGAAGCTGTTTTGGCACAGCTGTTTGAAGAATAATGTGGTTAACTAATGTTGCACATTATTTAGATCCCAGACATCTGGTTTAATACCTTGGAATTCCATTGCACTGGCGTTATAGCAAACTCTGTGTTGAGCTCTGGCTGTGAATATTCACAAGTAATATTTTTGGTGAAATAAAACTTGAGAAATACAACTTTGGCCTTACCCACAAATGTGAAAGTGTCAGTAATGTTGGAGTAATACAGTCCCTTTGATTGCACCTTGTAATTCCTTGGGAGTTACTAGAGGGGCAAAGTATTTTCAAAGTGACGTCATATCCAGGAAAAAACTCCAGGGGGCTCCCTTGCTCCTTTTTTGTCCGGATCAAACGGAGGGAAGTCAAACAGAATGGCTGAGAGTGTACTGAACTCTCACGGAGGCAAGAAAGTTCTCTGAGCTGAGCACAAATATACATGCATTTGGCAGGTTTGGATCAAGTGATTTGTTTTAGCCATTTCTGTCAAACCTAAGCAATGTTTAGACTCAATGTGGGAATGACAGTAGGCCTAAGCATTTTCTGTGGGGTCTGTCCTTGCTTTGGGACTTAAAATAAAATATGTCCAAAACTGGCCCAGGATCACCCACACTTGCATTCACACATTCATCCCAAAATTATATTCACACATATACAACTCCAGTGACCGCCCCAATCAGGAATGGATTTTCTTCATTAACAAATTCCCCTTGACCTTGACAAAAGTTCAAAAATTAAAAAGGTAAAAAGCAAAAAAAATATTTGTAACACTGAGTGATTGGGCCCCTTTTGCGAGTGGGCAGCAGTCACTTGAACATCTGCATTTGTCCCGTCAATTGCTAAGCCTGGTACAGGTCCAGCCCGGCCGTAGCAACATAAATAGACAGTGTCAGTCTTGCATGTGCAGCAGCAGGAGCCAGCTATTTTCTTCAGCACTCGGGACTCCTAGAGTTCGTCTTCCGTCAGTTGGGCCAAGTTACTGGGTCTCCGTCCAGCTGAAGGTCCAGACACAGGAGTCCCAGAATCACAGAGCTGCCCTCTTCGACAACCCTCTCCTGCCCTCTGATGAGGATAAAAGGAACATGAAATGTATGGAAAAGAAAATGTAAGGAAAATTAAAAAAAATGTAAAAGGTATAAAAAAGTAGCAATATAGCTATATCAGCTATTTGTGAGTATGTTTTGGTCTTTAAAAAGTTTTTCTTATTTTCCATCTATTTAAACTAAGTACAGGAAGCCATTATCTGCCTTTGATAGGCATCTCTTTTCCCTGTCTGGCCCAGTGGGCTTCCTGTTAGTTAAGTGCCAAGCTCTAAGTGCCTGAGTAAATAGTGAAGAGAAAAGCTGCCAGCTTTCAGCACTGTGGATAGAGAAATATGAGCCAGTGGCAAAGCGCAGTCAAAAACAGGAAGTAAAATATTCAAAAGCCCTTCAATCTAATTAAGAAAGAAAAATCAAGGAAACATAGTATATCAACTTATTTCTATCAACTATACTAAATTACACTTGATAATACTTGTATCATGTGACTTTGGTAAAAGATATTATTATATTATTCTTCTTTTAACCATTAGGGGGAGGAAAAGCTCTTCATATAAACTCAGTTTGCGCCAACTGGTCAGGATAAAGGTAACTTTAGGTTGCAGGAAACAATATAATACAACATAAGCTAATGTAATGCTCCCGTGTGACCTATTCTACTAAACACACTGAGTCTGTCTTTTTATGTGTGGGCCTGTACCTGTGCACTTTGTGAGTTGGGGGTGTACAACCCGTTTGACACAGCTTGAACACTGGCCTGGTCAGTGAAGCCCAGCTGGACATGTGACAGAGAAACAGTGTGGGAGTCTGCAGTGCATGGCTTGACCAAAGTGGGCTGCAAAGCAAACAACAGGTCATAAATACCACTCTGCTTTAGCAATACAAGCGGGCCGAGCAGCATCTTGTGAACAGAAAGTTTATGCTGTAGCTGAGTGCTCTATGTAGATGGATGACAGGTAAAGAGTCATACCTCCTGCAGAGCAAACTCCTCACTGAGCCTGGAGCCCTGGGTCTGGCTGGGCAGATAGAGCGCAGGCAGAGACGTGTTGTGGGAGTGCAGAGAGGGCAGTTTATGTCGGTCGATAGAAGCAGAGGAGTGCGGTCGCAGGGAGGTGGTCGCTGATAGAGGGGGTCTCATGCTGCGGCCCAGGCTGTTGGACTTACTCTCCCTGCGCTGGTACTCGATCGGAGACTGTAAGGCTGAAGACAAAAAGAGTACAACGCGAGAGACTTGATCAATGCCCTCCAGAGACATTCAAAACCTAATTAGAAAACAGTTTTGAACCAAAGCTTGTGTTCTGGCAGATTTATAATTTGTGTTAAAATGTTGCTGAATGTCATGTATATCCTATAAGAACCATATACAAAACCAAAATAATAGAATTTAATAAAATGCATAATGGTTTAAATAAAGATCACATATATAGATGACAATTAGCTGCACTAATGAAAATTTAAAAACTGCATAGCACACTAAGATGGCTGATTGAGATAATGTTTTGGTAAAAGGTCTTCATCAGATATTTTTTTCTTTTTTCTTGCTTTGGTCCATAGTATAGGTAGTATAAATAGTGACAGTAACCAATCTTAAGATAATATAAGTTTTTGCTTAACCCCGAGCTCAGACACTACCCACCATTGAGGAAGTTGCGTTGCGTCTCTAAGATCTGAACTACATCATTGACCCAGGCCCTGCAGATGTCAGAGGAGGCGGCCTGGAGCTGGAAGCGCACCACACTCCCATCTGGGTTCCGTGATGTCAGGACGAAGCGCGCATCATCTCCATCCACAATGGGCTCCACCCCCAGGCAGCTCACCTGCAACAGAGCACATCTGACTCACATCTGCGTTCAGTTTCCTTTCAAAATGCTCGTTAAAAACACACATGTAAACCACTGAGAAGGTCTACAATATGGGCATATGACAGGTTAGACTAGACATTTCACTAAAACACAATTATAGGCAAGATTTTGGTGAAGTTTATCATTTTACTTTCAGGTTGGACACAGGCAGCATATATACGTAGAGGTTATCTAACCAGTAAGTTAATAACAAGGGTCGAAATTGCACAATAGTTAAGATCAGACAAATAAATGAAAATGGTAACACCTTTGTTTTGTTAAATTAATGTTCTCTGCATTTTGGATTGAGTTTTCTATGTTGAGGGCAAAGGTAAAGGTATTCTGTTTTGAAACACCACTATTTTCCTGTAATTTTTTTACTTTTCTTTTACACTCATAAACTTCCACTTGACTGTTTGATCCACAGATACTATCCCACCAAACCAAGTAATAAACATTATGCAGTATGCACTTAAAATAACTAATTGGGGCTACCTTTATACTGTTTTTGAAGATGTATCCCGGTATGGAGAAGCCTTTCTTCTTGTCAATAAGCTCACTGAAGATGACCAGCTGCTCGAAGAGGAAAACCCGTCTCTCTTTGGCTCTGGAGAGGAATCCAATGTCCTGCTCCATCACAGTGAATGTATCCTGTTGTAACAGTTTACCCTGCGCTGTGATCTTCCCCTGGCACCACAGAAAGATACCAACAAACAGAGTATGTGGTTACTGTGGTTTCACTCATTGCAAAGCTGGCATGTGAAATGTTTTGGACCACATCAGAAAAAGTCTAAAGGAATACCTCAAAGCCTTGTAGACGACCCACATTCATCATGTCGTTGCAACGTTTTGGCACAAAGCACATCACTTCTACTGCTTTCTGTAAAAAAAATAAATAAAAAAATAACAATAAAATCCATAATTAATCCCTTTATATGATATCTTTAGGTGGTTATGAAACAGGGTTCACCCACCTCCAAATCCTCTGTATCCATTCCAGCCTTGGTGTAATACTTAAGGAAGTCCTGTTGAAATAAACACAGCATGTTCTCTAGAGCATTGTGGGTAAGGACATCTGCAGAACAATTTACCGCCTAAACCATCCTTTATTGGAGAGCCAAAGGGCAGCGTGTTCGATCTGTGTGATGGCTTTTACTCAAGATCGCTTTTTATGACCATCTTCAAAGACAATGCTTCTCAGATGCTGCCAATTTTAACATCTTTTGCCCTTTATTTTCACATTGTTGTGGTTGAACAATTGCTTTTATGAGTACTATGCTGAACTGCGTATGGTTGTGTATATCACAATTTTTCATAATATGTTTCATCATTACGTTCTTTGGCTATAATATTCATAAAACTTATCTATCTCAGTGGAAATGTTCCAAAGTATGGTTTTAACTTTCTATTTCTACTTTCTGTGGAATCATGGAGGTTTGTGACTGAATGTAATGCAACAAATCATCATCAATCTAATTTACACTGTTAATACAGTACCAGTCAAAAGTCTGGACCCACCATCTCATTCAATGTTTTTTCTATATGTTTACTACTTTGTACATTTTATATACAACCAGAAGACATCAAATACATGAAGTAAGATGATCAATCTATGTAGCAAATAAATATGTTTAAAATATTTTATAACCAAATCCTCAAATTAGCCACCCTTTGTTTTGTCGAAAAATATTTAGTATAGTTATTTCACTTTTTTCTTTACTGAATAATTCCATATGTATATAAAATATAGAAAATAGTGAGAAAAACGTAAAAGAAAGCACTGACTGAGATGGTGTGTCCAAACATGTGACTGGTAGTGTAATTTTCAGACTCTAGTTATCTGCTTGCCTGACAAGTCCAGAATGATAATAGCAAACAAGCAAACAATCAAAACAATATATCAGGAACCTAATTCAACACTGTTAAATCTCATTGCATGTCTCTCATATCTTCACCCTATGGTGTACATTAAGCGTGCGATCTATGTTTAGAGTCTGGCCCACAGTGTGCATGTGTCTGGAAGAGGGCAGGGCCTGTACCTTGAGCAGCAGCTGGTACTTCATGATCCTCTGCACAGGTTTGATGAGAAGGTCATTCAGCTGAAGCCTGTGCCCCAGCTGTAGCCTGAGTTCCTGTCAGAACATCACATCAACATGACAGTTATAGCATAAAACACAACAGCTAATGGCTAATGTGACACTGAGGGACAGCATTGTTTGTGGTGTGCTCCTTTCCCAGAAATGAATGATGGATGAAAAGAAACAGACTATATTCTGATGTATACATGACCTGGAAGACACTGCCAGACCACGTATAAAGCTACAATATTAAAGAGTCATGCAGGGCTCTCAAGTCTCACGCATTGAGAGTGTGACACACGCAATTCGACGTGTTCACACGCCACACATGGTATTTCTCACGCACAGCGCTTCTGTGCCCAGAAAATCGGTTAGATAATGCAGGCACCGCGCGTTTTAAGCCGCTCCTCGGGAAAAATTGTTCACTCGCACCCCCCCACGCACATCCCCCAACCCCCCTGCTCCTCGGAAATTACGCAGTCTCACGCACGACCCCGCACAAAACTTGAGAGCCCTGGTCATGTATACTAACCAAATGAATAACTTCTGCCCTGAGAAAACACTATGTCACCTGTGCAAGTGCTTAATCAATCTGTCAATATGTATTCATCAGCTCCATTTATCAACTTAGACACTATGAGGGACTTCATAACAGGTGTCAAACCAAATTTTTATTTAACTGTATAATACAAAGGTATTCTACATATCTCAAGCACTGGACTAAAAAATACAATTTGATTTTGCTTTTTAAAAAGAATTATGTAACTGCTGTTTTATGGTTTAACTTACCTCAAAATAAGTTTCTATGTACTCCGACACAATGTGCTCTGATTTGGGTTTGTTCTGACAGTACACCACATACATGTGCAGACGTCTCTCCTGTAGAACAAGAAAAAATAAATCAATCCTATTTATGTTTGAATGTAAAGTGAAAAAGATAGCACAGTTAACAAGGTAATGATGAAAAAATTGTTGTATTTTGCTGCTATAGAAACAAATGAAAGACACCATGTGCAAACTGGGCAAAAATGTTAAAATCAAAGAGCAGTGTCTGTGTCTGCTGTGGGGAGATGAAAAGCAGCACGGTTATAATGATTTGTCTGAGAGTGCAATGTCTTTGAAGCTAACTGTGTGCAATTAGGGTCTGCTCTATGACTAATTGTCACTAGAGTACAAACGTGGCAGAGCCTGCGGTTCTGTGTGGGGCTAGGTGTAGCATCAGGTTATGTATAATTTACCTAGGTTACCGGCTGCATGTGTAACCAAAGACTATAAGAGCCAGAGAAATTCGACTGTTTCTAGTAACAGTGACCACACCAGGCCTTGATTATATTGCCGCTGGTACACATGCCATACATGTCAATACATGTCAATCTCACAAGTATTTAGTGTTGAAACAAAAAAAAAAATAAGCAAGTTACTTACAACCCTAGTCCCATACTATAATCTCTCTTATTTTCAGTAATTTTCATCCATAGAACCTATCTGGCCACTCACTATTTTTTTCCCCCTCAACAATGGGGCTCACTGGATGTTTTCCATTATTCATGCCCTTGTATATAGTGATGCATGAAAAGATCACCTATTTCTGAAATTGTACCTAAAATGTAGTAATTGAATCTAGCAAACAATAAACAAGAATCATAGTTGTACAAAGATACTGAAAAAGTGCCTACAGCTTGGCTACATGTGTTAGCAGATAGCTCATTTGTAATACCGCGCTAGTTAAAAGTGGCTTGTGTTTTCTGCTTTTCATTAGGCCAGTGTTCCCCGTCTGCTTGTTTTCACAGTTTGACACCACACTTAGATTCAGTTACAGGTTGCTTTATTGCCCTGCAGGCTTTTTAAGTTGATTATCCGCTGGGCTGTGTCTTATTGGATTGTGGAAAGCCTCCATAGAATATGTGTGTGTGTAGCCAAACAGACACGAACACACACTCTTTTATCTCCAGACATGAACTCTGCCAAGTTAGTCAGATTACTCTGTATGTGTAGTGTGCATGTGCCACCACTTAACTAATAGGCAGAAGTCAAATTTACATCAAACAATATACCATAACATGGTTTTAAACAGAGTTTGAACAACGAAACAATGAGGAATCTGTATTGTATTGTATTGTATTGTATTGTGATCTAAAGTGTATTATTACTCTTCCAATTCCTGTTGTTCTCCATTTTGTTCCTCAGTGTTTCCTGAGGAAAGCGCACTTTGGAAATGGTTCAGTGATGAGTGAAGCATGTTGTATACGTAGTCTTGTGTAGTAGGAAAAAGATCAAAATGTATCAGTAACAGGCCATGAGAAAAAGAAAAGTAATGATGTCATTTGGATTTCACAACCTGAATAGATAATGAACAGGGTAGTGGTTCTTAAACAATGGTATATGTCTTTTGTACTATTGTATTTTTTGCAGTTAAAGCCTGAGGTTTATAACAATGCATGGACACTTTACATTGCATTATTAATTTACTCTGTACCTGGCGGTGGTAAGCTACTATTGTAGCCACAGCTGACCTGAAGCGAGACTGCCAATCTGTGTCATTGGCTCCTAAAATCACCACTAATCACACACATGCCATATTCATACTAGGTGGAAGTGTTTTGCCGCCTAAGGATGTAACCACTGTACGCCCTAGAGCCACTGCTGCTCCACTATATCATCTGATATTCCCAGCCATCTAGTATCCAACCATCCAAGCACTAACCAGGCCGAACCCAGCTTAGCTTCTGAGATCACACAAGATCGGGCATTCTCAAGGTGGCATGGCCACTTGTTGTGGTGTAGTAGATCCAAGAGTGATATAAAAGATCTGGTTTACTTCTGTTATGGACCTGGTTTAGTACTACTTTAGTTTTGCCCTAATTTTCACCTTATTTAGACCAGGGTTGTCATTCAATTTTATTTAGACCTCTGGATAAGTGTTTGAGCTAAATTCAGTCTATTAAAACTAAATTAGAGCATGCACTTGGACTGACAACTATGAGTCTATGCAAAAGCTCTCCTTACATGTTTGATGAAAAGTTGGGCCAGTCTCTCCGGCTCTACTACACACTTCTCCAGCTCTCCCAGGAAGTAGCTGCATGAAAAAGATACAAATAATCTCTTATCTTATATTTGACCCATTGTCTCTTGTTATTCCATAAACACAGCTCACAGTCATATTTGTTTTGAGCAATGAACACAAGTGAAGCAGAAGCAGACAGTTAATAATAAGGCGTATTCTTTACTTACTCTTTATGCCAGTCAAATATTTGGTGAATGTTTCCAAAAACAATCTTGTCCTTTCCCTTCATGTCTTCCGGTACTCCTTTGGCATTCATAGTGGACATGTATCCCTGAAAAAAAAAAGAAAAACAGTTAGTTTGTTTTTTACAACTAGACTAGGACTATACATTTTAACTTTAAGAAAATGGTTGGGCTTCACAGAATAAAACCTTTTTATGATTAAAGAGCACTGAGTGGATTAGGAAAAATGGGGAGATTTGTTGTAATAAGGTGTTACAAAACAACTTTATAGTGAACTCACCTCAACTATGAAGCTCAGGTCTGCTACATAGTGCTTCTCTGTCTCAATGAGCTCCTTAAGCACGTACCTGGAAAAACAGGAAAAAGGTTGTAGCCATTGGCCAAACCAGCATCCATTGTGTAAAGTTCAAGGCTCACATTTTATAGGCCTCTGTTTCCTAATGTTGTTCTTAGAAAGCCAGAAAAGTCTATTCAAATGATCAATGATTCAATGATCTGCTGAAAACCCCAATACAATAGAGGTTATACTAGTACATACTAGGGATGCAAATTATCGATTAATTCATTAATTGATAGTTGATTGACCTTATCGATCGATTAACGATTAACTGATAAGCGGCGTTTTTCACCTGAATTTTAGTGTTTCAATAGGATCTTTAAGAATATAAGCTATAGTATACATAACACTGAGTCAAAAATATATCATAGTATTATTATATTGTATATTCCTCAATTAATTATTCCTTAGTAAAAAGCAGACAAATGTATTGATGCTGAATAACAAAATACAGTAACAAAATACAGTAATCCCTCGCTCTATCGCGGTTCGCGGATATTTTTTATTTTTTTTATAGTGTAACATTGTGTTCTGTCCTGATTGGCTAAAAGACTAGACCAGGACTAAACGTGGACTGGACCAGGTCTAGACCAGAACTAAACCAGGTCTTGACCAGGTCTGGACCTGGACTAGACCTGGACTGGACCGGGATTCGACCGGGTCTGGACCTGGACTGAACCAGGATTGGGCCGCTGCGTGCCGCTGCTGGTTTCGTGCGGCTGGTTTGTGGCTCGGGGCCCGGGCCGCATGCCAGCCGCGTGGGACTCGGGGCCCGAGCCGCGGGCCAGCCACGCGGGACCAGCAGCGGCACGTTGCGGCGCATTCCTGGGCGCCGCGGTTCGATCTCTCCTCGCGCGTACACCCGGGGCTGCTGAGCAGTGCCGTTGGCGCCTGCGGCCGGCTGTGAGTCGAGCTTGGCGCAGCGCGGTGCGCGGTTGCCTTGTTTCGTGACCACGCGCGTGCGTGTGTCCGCGATTAGCGATTAATTACAATTAATGCATTTTGTTTGACTAACGTCTTAATCGACAATTAATCGTTAATGGAATAATTGTTGACATCCTTAGTACATACTATAAAACTATTTGTTTAATTGTGGATTTTCATATATACTGTGAAATAATGAAAATAATGGATAAAAAAATAATAATACAAACTTTTCCAAAAATCTCTTCAAAAGACAAGACAAGATCCCTTTATATTAAAGATGAAAAACTATCCATGGGCTTTCACTCACGTAAGTGTTGTAAAATCATTCTTACATGCTCTTCTCTAAGGCACTTCTTCTCTCCTCCTCTGTGTCGGCCGGAGCAGAGGACTGGCTTGAGGTGTCGTCCATTACGACTGAGGCGCTGTCTTCAGGCACGACCAATGTAGACTGAGTATCCTGGAAACAAACAGAGCCCCATAATGTCACAGTCTTAAGTGGCAGCACTCAGAGCATCATGTAAAGTGCAGATGGAGCGCAGTGGCCAGTTTTGTATTGTAGGCTATTGTATTGTATTGTATTGTATTGTATTGTATTGTACTGTAGTAGTGTATTAAGGTTTTTATTGCTAAATATAAAACAAACACATCCTGATTCATTTAGTTTTACAAGTGTATTTTAAAGGAACAGTGTACATGAATTACCCCAAACAATGTAAATGTTATGAGCACATTTGATTGGACCCTTTTGGGCCAAATTGGACGAAGCTAAAAACAGAATCAAGTTAAAATCAAATATCAAATCATAATTGGTCCATACCTTGTGATGTGCAGTTACTGGGCCTATCAACATGAAACAAAAACTGGTGCAAAGCTCACTCTATTTTCTTTAATATTCATGTCCATTTTGCCAGTAGACAGCATGCTAAGTCATTAATGGAGTAAGGAGGATGTCGTTTGTGGTTACCAACAAAAATTTAACAGTCATAATGTTAATATTTTGTTAAACAGTTTGGATAATTTGTTAATAAAGTGATCCTCTTAGCTGCAACCTTTTGCTTTTTTTTCATCATCAGATTATAAAAAGGTAAACGCGGCGCACAAAAGAGGAAAGTGATGGGAAAAGCTGATAGAGGTGATAATGATGCAGGTTGCCACGGTGACCAGGGGGAGCCGGGCGACACGGAGCACAGAGCGAATGATAAGGAGATCGTCAGTGCTGGTAATGACGCGTGAGGTACACATCAGATGGACAGAGGAGAGCAACAGGCACCTGGGCTCAAGGACACAAAGAATGGCTGCAGGCTCAAGCAATTAAAATGCTATTTCAGTGCAATGAATGAATGCTTCTTTTAATTCTGAGAAATGAACACACAGGCAGAGATTCGTCTGACAGTTTACTAACACACTGTCATTTAAAATGCAACTGAGGCCAAAACAGGGGAAAGTTATAGTATCTTGTCACTGTCATATCCATTTAAATGTGCCTAAGAAACTTGTTCACTGGCAGTCTGGAAATGTTATTACTAAATGTTATTGCTTTGCATTTAAAGTTCTACAATATGGCATTAAAATATCTATCTTGCATTTGATCAGTAACAGGTGTTTTTTATTATCAAAACACATGCATTCTTCAAGTGGGTGGGATTGCCTCTTCACAGATCTGACCTGTAACTTGTTCTGGTGTCCTGCCAGCATTCTGCATGCTTGTATTAATGGAGATAGACAGGGTTAAGTTTAAAGCCAGATTTTGGAGCATTCCAGGAATCTCTATTGAGACAAGCAGGAACAGACCTCAGCCAGAAAAGTTACATAGTGTAAAGACATATATAAAGCAAAGCACATTTTTAATCCTTGTTTAGATTATTACATACTGTATGAATACAACTGTGTTTTAGAGAAGATGTCTAGTTGGCTATAGGACAATATTCATTGTAAGGAACATCATTTTGTTTAAACTGAATGTATTATAATGATTGACAGATAGGAAGAAACAAGACCCTTATATAAGAGGGTCTGTTTAGTCAAAGAATACATAAGTACTTGTGTGATTGCAGATACAGGATCAGACTTGAACTGATCGGATCAATTAATTTCCTATGGTATATTCATGGCCTCCTTTTCCTGGAATTGATATGATTTCCTGTTGTGGTCCTGATTTAAATTTAGAGTTATTGTACACAAAAAGTCCTGGCTTGAAATCATCGCTAACTCAATGGACACAGGACTCACAGCTGCGCACAACGCTCATGTTTGTGTAACCTATTTTACGATGACAATACACACACTTATGGCCCCTCTATTTCTCAGTTTTAGCTAAGCAGTTTGTCTGAGTAAAGTCTATATATAGCCCTGTTGTTCTCCATTTCTATTTACTTTGTCTTTACTGTGTTAACTTATGGGAGCAGCCATCTGTCTTCAGCTAAATCCACGTGTCCTGTTGTCCAAGTCAAGCAGAACCTCCCCAGTTTAAAGACATCAACAAAAGTGCACCAACAATACCCCAAATCCCACTGGCAGACTGTTATCGTATACAGAAATAAACAGACATGAATAGAAAGCCTTGTTAGCAAGTGGAAAAATAGCTTGGACGTTTTAACCTAAACTAGAACACCTGCTGTTCAGTAAATCTATAATAATTCATGGTCTATGGTTACAAGTTGGAAAGAAAAACAAAACAAGGTAAAGCTGTGAAGAGGAAGACAGAGAGGCTCCAGAAGACCCTCTCTCCCCCAGCACGTCCTGCCTTGCTCAGAGCACTCCAGTCTAGCTGACAGGTCTCACTGGCTCCCTGATCACTTCCAGATGTGCCGTGGCAAACCCCACAGGAAAAAGAATCCCCTCGCTCCCTATCCCCCCACAACTGATGGGAGTTTTGTTTTCTTTCAGAAGAAGCCCATGCAAAATCAGACAACACTGTAACTAAAAACTAACATGCAGCATTTTAAGCTTTCCAAATATACCACATAGTTTTAGAGTCAGCAATTTTAAAATGTTGAGACAGTAAACATGGTGAGAAAGGTTTTTGCTCCTTGCTATTTGAGATAAAAAAGGATCAACTGCCATAACAATTGTAATTTCTAAAATAATTAATGACAAATGTAATTCTTTGTGCAAGTTTGCTAGGGAGTATGTGAGATGTATACCATGATCAATAATGTCACAGCATCTACTTCATACATTTATGAATTTTCAAACTTAGTACAACATCAAATAGTCTCTAACAACAATAGTAATATAGTAAACATATTTAAAATAATAACATGGCCCATTGTTGGCACACAGCCCAATTAACAACATCACAGCCAAACAGTCCAAATAGTTTAGAATAACAAATATAAACTAATATTAGAGTATGCAAGATAGACAGCTAGAGAAGGAACATGCCTTTTATAGTTACATCAACATTTTATTCTATGTAATACTGAGTTAGTTACATCAGTCATAAAATCTGAGTCTGTTGTTGTAAAGTTTGTCATTCTTTCAGAAAAATACCCCCTGCCACTATTTCTGCCAAGGATTTCCTGTTTTCATAGCTGAGAAATATTTATGTATAAGTCTTGTAAATATTATGACGAGTGCCGTACCTCAGTATCCTTTGATATACGATCACAAAGCCAAATCATAAAGGTGGCTAAACATAGATCCTAGATCAGGTTACAGTCATTGAACTTGAAAAAAGCAACACATGATCACTGAGGTGGGACGGGACACTGGAGCCTAAAGCTGAGGGTTAACCCACCTACATAATTAAAGCTGTCTACCTCTTTTAACAGGATACGATTGACAGTAAAAACACCACGGCACTGACCTCATCGACATGGTGTAACCAACATTACCTGCCCTTAATGCTTTGTTAAGATTCAAATTAGACTCGCTGACTTCAGACACCATTGGGAATTTAACAACAACCATGTGCACAATATAATCTAAAAATAGGTTTTTATTTAGTTATTTGTAACAATAATATGCAGCCAAAAGACTCATAGAATTTGATATGCATCTAAGCCTTTCCTCAAGCACTTGGTGTAAAAATGAAAGCACACACGGGGTAATATTTCAACAGTGCTGCAGTTTCGTACCTTTCTGTGTATCTGCAGGCATGTCCTTTTGTTGAGGCCTGAATGTGCCACATGTGTCATACAGGTTGCTGTCATGCTCTGGCCTCTGGTGCTCTGGCTCATCGATCCACTCTGAGCAAATATTTTCTTCATTTACACTTTGCAACTGCACAGACATGTGCTCTGAGCCAGGGGACTTGCTCTTATGTGGACTATGTGTTTGAAAATGTCCTGCTTATTCTTTTATATCTGATCACAACATCCAGCAGATTCGATCTTACACTCAATCACTATTGATCAATGAGATGGCTGCATTTCAGAGGGTGGGCTGAATACTGTACTGTCTGCTGTTTGATTGGGTTTTATGTTTATTGTTTTTAGGCAACAATTCTTTTTATTTCCTTAAGATGGCATCAAACATTTAATTCAAAATGATCAACTTGTTAATTAAGACTGATTCATGCCTAGTAATTAACCCTAATCCAATAATTAAAATTATTATTAATAAACTATTTGTTCATTCATTACTTTTTTCAATGCTTTATTAAAGCCCCAGTGTGTAGGATTCGTGGCGCATAGGTGGATGGTGCTATTGCACTTTCTGTTTTAGCTACGGCAGACCTCGAGGGTCACGAGCCACGCGCCGCTACTGTATAAATAAAACGCGGTCCCGTTTTGTTTTTTCTCTCATGAAAACACACATTCCCTATCATGTACCATGACATTCTACACATCAAATGAAACCTTACAGTCTCCTCTTTTTGACTATGCAATTCATTTCCCTGCACAATAATCACTCCCTGAGCACATGGGGCTTTTATACGGAAAAGCACAAAACGAGGTTAGCTTACCTTAGAATGCTTTGCACAGGTCAAACTCTGTATTTCACCATAAACTTGCTCTCAATTTGTCCGTAAGGATCCAGCGAATAAAATCCAGTAAAACAATTTAGTCCAAAACACGTGTTAGATCCATTACGACGTCTGATCCGGCAGCATGCTTGTGTTGTTTACCCAAAACCACGAGCCTTGCCGAAGGCGGAGCCCAAATGTCCTTCTGCGGCTCTCGTATTCAAAATGGCTGCCTCTGCATGGGGAAGATCCCCCTTTTATGATCAAAGGAGAAGTTCAATTTGTCAACTGGACAAAGTTTGTTTGGTTGAAAACGTTTCGCCGCTCATCCGAGAGGCTTCGTCAGCTCTGGTTATTGTACTGGTTAGACCCTGCTTATATCTAGCTGCCGGGAGGCGCGTCCTACAATGACAAAAGCTCTGAAAACGATCCCCCTAATCTGTCTCTTTGTTTTTCAAATTACTCTGACGGCTGTTTCGACCCCCTATTCAACGTCTAACGACCCTCTCCACCCCTCTGCCCTGGCTCTGTTTGACTGGTCTAAGAATCGAATTATAAATGGGAGACAAGTTATGTCTCACTCCCCCATTTCTGTTTAATGACGGATTCTCTTTTTTGACAAAAATAGCCTCTTTAACTCCCCTCTCAAACCAGTTCTTTTCCCTGGCTAAGATCTGAACCTCACTGTCCTCAAAAGAATGGCCCGTGGCTTCTAGGTGAAGATGTACCGCAGAAGCCGGTCCACTCTGGCACGCCCGTCTGTGTTGGTACATCCTCTTGTGAAGTGGCTGTTTTGTTTCCCCAATGTAGCGCTCACTGCAGTCTTCACTACACTGAATGGAGTAGACCACATTGCTTTGTTTGTGGCTCGGTGTTCTGTCCTTTGGGTGGACCAGTTTTTGTCTTAAAGTGTTTGTGGGTTTGAAATAAACTGGAATTTCATATTGTCTGAAAATCCTCTGTAGTTACTACAGAGGATTTTCACCTAGAAGCCACGGGCCATTCTTTTGAGGACAGTGAGGTTCAGATCTTAGCCAGGGAAAAGAACTGGTTTGAGAGGGGAGTTAAAGAGGCTATTTTTGTCAAAAAAGAGAATCCGTCATTAAACAGAAATGGGGGAGTGAGACATAACTTGTCTCCCATTTATAATGCGATTCTTAGACCAGTCAAACAGAGCCAGGGCAGAGGGGTGGAGAGGGTCGTTAGACGTTGAATAGGGGGTCGAAACAGCCGTCAGAGTAATTTGAAAAACAAAGAGACAGATTAGGGGGATCGTTTTCAGAGCTTTTGTCATTGTAGGACGCGCCTCCCGGCAGCTAGATATAAGCAGGGTCTAACCAGTACAATAACCAGAGCTGACGAAGCCTCTCGGATGAGCGGCGAAACGTTTTCAACCAAACAAACTTTGTCCAGTTGACAAATTGAACTTCTCCTTTGATCATGGATTCTACCTGGACGACTGAGGGACTTTTCACGCATCCCCCTTTTATGTGACTATATCTAAGTCCAAAAGAATACTTTGATTTCATGATGGAAGTGAAAAGGCTTGGAAAACAATGTATTTTTGAATGGGTATCTTCAATTTCAGTAATTAACGGGTAAAAATCTTACACACTGTCCCTTTAAGGCTGATTATGGTGTTGTTGTTCTAAAGGGTTAGTGTGTTAAACATGTGTGAATGAAACAAAACACAACTCCAGGCATGTTTTTTTTGAGAAACAACATTATAACATAGACCAGAACATAGCAAAAATGGGCCCTTTAAGATTTCAGAATCCCCATTGGCACTGTTACCTTATGACCTGTGTGAAACCAATACTAAACAATGCCCAACCACATATGCCATCTGTTCATTGCTTACCTGGTTGTTTGGTATGGATGTGCAGCCAATCAGAGAGTCAGCGATGTAGCTGGGTGACTGGAGAGTAGCCGGCGACAGGTCTTCCGGGCTGGCCAGGCCGTCTTTCCACTCCTATAAGAAATAAATACACATTAATCTATCTATAAGTCTAATCTTTTAGGCTATCTGTTTTAATATGTACTGTATACAGTATATGTAATGCACAGAGACCAGAGCCTGCTCTAGAGCAGCAGATCATGTGTGTCAGGCATGAACAGCACAGAACCTGTTATGTAACATCTGTGCCACCTGCCTTCACACATACTCCTCACTGCAGCACACTGTAACACCACCATGCTTTTACTTTTATTCCACTGTAAATGTTCTTCAGCACTTTGGTAAGCTTTGGCTGTTTTGACTGCTATACAAATACATCTGATTTGATAGTATCCCAATTTCATTAGTTGAAATATAAGTAGTTTTTAAAATCCCTGAATATGCCACCCTGTGTCCTGAATGACATAAGTATGAGCTTTATTTTATTGCATTCAAGAACAATATACAATGTTGTTGGTATTTGGAAACAGTTGTACCAAAAAAAGTCTTTCTTACTAATGAATGTGTCATGGAGAGGATAGTGAAGCGCTCATCCAGTTGCGGAGGGCTGCCCAGATCCTGAATGGGGTGTGGGGGCACAGGTGGGGCCTTCACCTCCAGTTTTCGGACCTGATGTTCCCCTTTAGCTGTGGCTCCAGCGCTGAGTTTGCGGACCGGGTTTGTGAGCCATTTCTTAAGGGTGCTCACTGAGCGCCTGGAGCTGGGGGAGCTGGGTGCAGAGCTGCCTGAGGCCTGGGGGGGCAGCGATGCTACAGAGGTGGAGATGCTACCCTCACTGCCCGCTGCTGAGTAAGAGTCTGCAGAAGAAAAAGCAGAAGATGTTAGAATCTGGAAAAACCTTAACAGATGTATCAAAAATATTCTGGGCAAAAAACAAAAAGCAGGAATCAGGTTTAATAATCTATAAATACACCAAGTGACAACCAAAGAAATTGTCAAAAGGAAAGAAAAATAAAACAGAATAGTGCCTGTGTCTTACTATCAGTGTCGTTGATATTGATATTCTTCTGTTTTTAAAATCTATGCACTCTAATTGCCCAACGTCAACAGATCAATTGTCCTTCATTTAAAATCACTGTAAACAGATAGTAAAAGATATTTGGTTTAAGGCAAAAATGTTTATTAATTAACTGGAAGAGTCAACGTAAAGGTCTGTGAGAGGAAATGAAGGCACATGTCATGTCAACACAGCAGGGACTGGACAGGAACAACAATTGAAATGACAGAAATAGACTTAAATAGACAGCCAGTTTTGCATTGAAAATAGGCATCAAACACAGCCCTGTGAAGTCAGACGGGGGTCAGGGTAGTCGTTTGAAGTGACCCTCCAGCCCAGTCACACACGGGAGGAAGGGGCATAGGGGAAGTGTGCGGGGGGTGGTCAGACCGGATGTCCAGTGTGATCCTGTGTAGAGGGAAAGGATGGTGTTTGTATTTCTCAAGTCCTTTCCCTCTACACAGTGCCTCTATCACAGCTCCGAAGACAGAGGGCTTTATCTCAGGCTGCAAACATCAGCCACATTCTCCTTAAATCTACAAAACGACCAAGAGTTGATCGCAAATTCACATTACAAGCCATAAACTCTGCCTCTCACTGTGCAGAAATTAGCACAGTAATAGTCAGAGTCATGAAAAAATAGTACAGTGGCCATAGTAAAAATAACAAAATATTCTAGATTGTGAGTCCTAAACATTATTGCATATAAACAGGAAAATATAATTCATTAATATGTTTTACAAGGACAACAATGGTATGTTTGGTCCCTGTGGCTGGACATGGAAGAGCAAAATATTGTGTTTGATGACACAGGTTCTGTCAACAACTGGTTTTGTATAAAATCTAATTTATTTATAGAGCACATTTGAAACTGCCAAAGCTTGCTAAAGTGCTGAACAACAACAATGCAACAATGGTATAGATATTAAAACTAAATAAATGTTGAATTATAGTATATATTAAACCAAGCCAATGAAAAAGGTGTGTCTTCAGTATGATTTTAAGTGCTGCAGTGACTGTGCTGTTCTGATGTAGGCTAGACTCATCAATAATGAAAGCAAATAAAGTCACACTAGATTTGACAAAACATGTTTTTGAAAAGTCACAATGACCTAAATTTAAAGTTATCCGTGTGCTAGATCATACCCCTATACTAAGCCTACATTTGCCAGTTTCTACATATTAACTGAAACACAATATTGTAATAATATAACTTGAATTATCTTTTATAAACAGCACTTTAATAAACACATCCATGAATCATGAGCACCACCTGCTAATTCCCAAAGAGAGATACAACTCTTTAGATACCCAATTAGTATTCAACAAAAAAAGATTAATGTTTAAAGCATACATTTGTTGAGGAGCCAAACTTTATTTGAATTACATTAACGTCAATATGGTTAATGCAAATTTGCCAAAACATGTGTTTGAACAAATGCATTTTTAACAACTACATTATACTATCTCTTAAAAAATGATGATACACTATTCTAAAAAGTAGAATAAGAGAAATAATAACAAGTAGAAAAAAAAAAATGCAGTAAGCTTGGTAACAGGAAATCCTCTATGTAAGGACCAGAAATAGGGCACTGACACAGAATACAGTTTGAATAAAGTGAATAAACAAAGTTGGAAAAGTACACATGATTCAAGTCTTCTACCCAACATTGTCTTGACCCCAAGCTGTAGGGTCAGCCTCCAGAGGACTCCCACTGTCCTTATGCTCAGGTCCAATAAGGTCAGGGTTCAAAGGTCACATCAGAAAAACACCACACATCACTCTGCTCCTAATCACCTCCAGAGATAAGACTGGTTTAATCACAGCACAAACAAATGAAAGTGAAGGGAGAAAGAGCGATATGTACTTAGTTATGTAATGTGAAGAAAGCAGAGATACTCCCCAATGGCTCAAATGTACAGATTCACAGCATGCACGGCACGCTGTATAATTTACTGAATTAATAAATTTAAGAAAAAGGTCGTCACATCTGCCTGTGTCACCATGGCAACTCTGCACTTTTCCCACTGACAGCAGAGCATGAGGCCAGCTTCATTTGACCAGGAAAAAGTAGGTTCCCATAACAGTTACATAAAAAGTTAAACATGTTATGACTATGTTTTTAAAATATAAATATTTAAAAATATATAGCAATTATGATCATTTGAATCCATGCGCAAGAACTCACAAGTTGGGAAGAGAAAAAGGTTATTTTAGCAAGCTTCCATCAACAGACAGGAAATATATTTCAAATTAGGATAGATTATACATTTTGTACAGATACAATCCACTTCAACAGTGAAATATTGAAAGCTAAGCTAAGATCAGTAATCATAGGCAACAATAATAAACATGTATGCATATATACGTCTTATAACTGCTATGAAAACACAAGCATTACTTAAGAACTGCAAGTCAGGCTAAGTTGCTTAAACCTTGCCTCAAAGTCTCAACAGTCAGATTTAGAAAGTCAGATTTAGAAGAATGTGGGACCAACAGTCCCTCTAACCATTATTCCCAGTGGCAAGCTAGTATCATGCCAGTAGTGGTTATGTCATAAGTTAATAATGCTGCTAACTTTCTGGGAATATGAAAAACCTCTACCTCCTGATTACTTGAAAACTCTAAAAGATAAACCTCTGTGATGAATTTTGAAAGATTAATAGCATGAATTTTGATTTGTAATATAGAAGATATTGCCTACTCTAATTACATTGATAAATTAACGCAATATAGTGCAGCCGTGTTTTTTATACAAGGCTAATCAAATTCTATACATGTCACAACTTAACAAGGTGAGGACCCAAAAGCAGACAAAATCCAGAGAAGGTTTAACAATGATTTATTTATAGGAATTGATCAAAACTGCAGGGAGGGGAGGCAGGTCCGGAAGCAGGTACGTGTGGAAGGCAGGGTTGAAATGGCTGGGTGGATGGGGTGGAGCAGGAGCAGGACAAAGCAGGCTGGCTGAGGAGCTGGAGCAGGGAACAAACAGGTACTGTAATTTCTGGACTATTGAGTGCACCCGAATATAAGCTGGATCAACCAAATTTTTCCAAAGAATTTTATTTTTGTATATATAGGCCGCACCTGTCTATAAGCCGCAGGTGTCCACATCTTCAAGAACGTTTTCAAGTTCGGAGCATCTGCTTGTATTGCCTCTGAAAGCTTTTGTCGTCTTTTTGCTTTGAGTCAGTTTGTCACACTGCCGTGGCCAACGTCTCACAATCGACTTATCAATGCCAAGCTCACGTGCAGCAGCTCTATTTCCTTCTTGGAGAGCCAGACTGACTGCCTTTAACTAAACTGCATTATATGCATTTCATCGTGTGTTTTCCACGTTTTCGTGTGTGCATGAAGCGCAAAATAACTCTTCAAAACAAAATCAAACTGGCATCTTCCTTGGCGCGTCGTCTCTTCACCTGTTTGTTTCTCTCTTGCACCCCGTCACTTTGCTCTCTACTCCGCATGTCTCCTGCAGAGCCGCTGTCCTGTCTGGAATCATGTCAGTGTCCCGTAGGATTTCAGCAGATTTCAGGCTCTCCCGGTGGCGGGGCTAGTTGTATCGATCAGGTATGAGTAGATGTCCGGCTACTGAAGTTTGAGACGTTTCCTCTTGTCATTTACGCACCCACCTGCATTTAAAGCATAAGGGTCATCCCACTCACTAATGTTCATTTAGCATGATAACTTATTTTATCACACAGCGATAAACTGTTTTAGTGCTGACAACAGCGCTCACTAGTGTTGTAACTTCATGTTAACCGCACAGACAGTGGCGCTTTCTGCACTCAGGCTGTGCGCGCATCCGCTGTGTTCATAAACAAATAATCCGTCCATATGTTAGCCACATTGTTTTATAATA
This sequence comes from Paratrypauchen microcephalus, assembly GCA_036785185.1. Taxonomy (NCBI): domain Eukaryota; kingdom Metazoa; phylum Chordata; class Actinopteri; order Gobiiformes; family Gobiidae; genus Paratrypauchen; species Paratrypauchen microcephalus. Next base: position 2,970,468 of record JAVJIX010000052.1, on the reverse strand, counting down.
TATAATATTATTATACAGTGCCGTGAAAAAGTATTTGCCCCCTTCCTGATTTCTGTGTTTTTTGCATATTTATCACTCAAAACATTGTCAGATCATCAAACCAATTTTAATATCACACAGAAACAACCCAAGGAAAGACAAAATTCAGTTTTTGAATGATGATTCCATTTATTAGTGCACAAAAAAAATCTAAACCTATCTGGCCCTATGTGAAAAAGTAATTGCCCCCCCTTGTTAAATCACAAACTAACTGTGACTAACCACAGTTTTGAGAAAACTTAGTTCAGTTCTACATGCCACACCCACACCTGATTGTCACCACCTGTGTTGAATCAAGAAATCACTTAAATAGTTCCTGTCAAACAAAGTGAAGTTGGCTACAACATCTCAAGAACAAACACATCATGCCACGATCCAAAGAAATTCAAGAACAAATGAGAAAAAAGTGATAGAAGTCTATAATTCAGGAAAAGGTTACAAAGCCATTCCCAAAGCTCTGGGGCTCCAGCGAACCACTGTCAGAGCCATTATTCAAAAATGGAGGAAACTGGGAACAGTTGCAACCCTTCCCAGGAGTGGTCGACCAACTAAGATTACTCCAAGAGTGCGACGACGGCTCATTCAGGAAGTCACAAAAGAACCTAGACGCACATCGAAAGAACTACAGGCCTCGTTGGCCTCAGTTAAGGTCAGTGTTCATGACTCCACCATTAGAAAAACACTGGCCAAAAATGGCATCCATGGAAGAGTTCCCAGGAGAAAACCACTGCTTTCACAAAAGAACACAAAGGCTCGTCTCACCTTTGCCAAAAAGCACCTTGATGACCCTCAAGACTTTTGGAGAAACATTTTGTGGACCGATGAGTCTAAAATTGAACTTTTTGGAAGGTCTGCAGCCCGTTTCATCTGGCGTAAAAATGGCACAGCATTTGATAAAAAGAACATGGTGCCCACAGTAAAGCATGGTGGTGGCAGTGTGATGGTCTGGGCCTGCTTTGCTGCCTCAGGACCAGGACAACTTGCTGTGATTGACGGAAAAATGAATTCTGCTGTTTACCAGAAGATCCTGAAGGAGAATGTCCGGCCATCAGTTCGTGCCCTCAAACTCAAGCGCTCTTGGATCATGCAACAGGACAATGATCCAAAACACACCAGCAAGTCCACCTCTGAATGGCTCAAAGAAAACAAAATTAAGGTTTTGGAGTGGCCAAGTCAAAGTCCGGATTTAAATCCGATTGAGATGCTGTGGTGTGACCTTAAACGGGCAGTTCATACAAGAAAACCCTCCAATATGGCAGAATTGAAACAATTCTGCATAGAAGAGTGGGCCAAAATCCCTCCCCAGCGGTGTGAAAGACTCATCACCAATTATCGCAAACGTTTGGTTACAGTTATTGCTGTCAAAGGAGGCTCAACTGGCTATTAGATTAAGGGGGCAATTACTTTTTCACATAGGGCCAGATAGGTTTAGATTTTTTTTGTGCACTAATAAATGGAATCATCATTCAAAAACTGAATTTTGTCTTTCCTTGGGTTGTTTCTGTGTGATATTAAAATTGGTTTGATGATCTGACAATGTTTTGAGTGATAAATATGCAAAAAACACAGAAATCAGGAAGGGGGCAAATACTTTTTCACGGCACTGTATATGCAGGGTTCAAAGTGTGAGAAAAAAGTAGTGGCTTATTGTCCGTAAATTACAGTAAGTAAAAATAACAAAATACACTTTGCAAAGATTCAGAAAAAGGGCAGAGCAAAGGTTCACCACGTAGGTTAAATGACAATCTGGCAGAGATGGTGTGGAGACCACAGGGTTTTATACTGGCGATAGATGAGACACAGGTGCCCATGAGCAGGAGGAGGAGCCAAGGTCATACCCAGCAGTTCCAAACAAGGCAGGTAAGTATTGAAGCAAGTGTGGGGGAGGGACAATAGGGGAGAAACAGAAAATCTGGATTGAACTACGATAATACATGCTTTTATTATATGGCAGCACTTTCACAGTAACTAAACCAACCACAAAGTGCCCCCGGTGTGCTGCTGACCAAGCACTTGTTTTTATAATGGCACTGCAGAGATAAACCAGAGAGGCTTATCTTGCAATGAGAGTAGTAGTAGATATAGACCATAATTAACAATAGTGATCTGTTAAATTTTACAATTACACCAGAGTCAGCAAATACAGAAGAAGAAAAATAATTTTAATCTAGAATTAAGAGGAGACTTGTTTGACGTGTTTAGATGTGTATAGCTCCTTTGTGTCTGTGTGTGTTGTGTGGTTCCAATGAGGTCTATATTGCAGAGTGAGCACAGAGAGCCCTGGAGTGAGAGCTGCGAACAAGTTTTCTCCATTACAGTCAGTGCTTTTAGCCTGATCTGTGCGCTCAGCAGTTTTCACAGGTTATCTGATCAATAAAGGTGGGCTCAACTTCTGCAGGGGCACAAACTACAAGTTCTGTGAACAGTAGCTGGAACTAGAATTTTATTCATTTAAAGTGCAAGTCCTGCCACAATATAAATGCAATACTAAATATAGCAATTAATTTGTATTGTATAGCAGATTACAGTATCCTATATTTTACAGAATTTTGCCCAACCCTACAATAAAGAGACCAATAAAATAGAAGTAGATGGTGGAGTAAATAAGAATGTTTGGTTACTATAGGCTACTACTGGCTACTACTTCAGGAAGACTGACAGAAGCCATAACAATAGTACAGAGCAGTCTGCACATTACATGACACATGCTGTAATGTATATTTTCTCCACAATATATCTTAATATATCTTTGTTTTTGCTATACCATCTATTTTTGTTACTCTCTGTTATATATTATATTCTGATGAGTGAGCTACTGTATCCAAATAATTTCCCTTGTAGTTACACTGCAGACTAAATAGTTATTAGCAGACTAGACTAGTAGGTTTAAGACCTAAAAACCTGAACATAGAACAATCCACAAATTAAT